>JASPKZ010000419.1:1167500-2367500 GCA_030220185.1 Diploptera punctata | reverse complement strand
AAAATTTTCTACCTGAACCGGGAATCGACTCCTGAACTTTCAACTTATACAGAAGCAATTCAATGTGTATTTGTGAATGATAGTTCATTTCACTGGATGTCGTGTCAAAAGAATATGGTTATAGAATTTGACTTTGATGGGAAGAGGTCAGAGAATCAGCATCTATAGTAAATATTAATCTAATAATGTATTTACGTGTTTTTTGGTAATTATAAAAGGTTTTTAACTAACATTCGCTTTATCCTTTTTTGCAGGTAATTCTTGCTGGTAAACTACACTTCAAATCTTCATCATCATAAATATAATTAAGTTTTTAAATACATTTCTTATTGTAGATTTTTATTAAAAAAATTAATTTAAAATGTATTTCTTTTTGCAATTTTCATTATTGCCCCAAAATCTTTACTATTATCTGTCCAGCCTAAGAAAGACACTTCAGGAAAATAAATGGGCGGATAATCCATGAAGCACATGACTGCTGCAGTTACTGCTATTCGTTCATTACCAAAGCACAGTTTAGCAGAAGCGAAAAAATAGATCATGTACTCAATTAATATAATTATGTATTTAAAGCTATTTATGTTAACTATTGTCGATCAGAATACAGTATATGCCTACATATTTCTTCGAAGGTCAGAGACTAACTAAACATTTGCATTTGTTTGAAACTGAACGATTCTTGAGAAGAAGTTGAATGTCAGTTACAAATATGGCGGCTGTCGGGTAGTTTGTTAACTTAACTCGGTTACTTTAATTTAAATGTTTGGTTTGAATTAATTTGTTTAATATTAACAATTATAATTTAATAAGTTTTCGACATACCGTTGTAAATGTTAATACAACCTGCAACATTAAAAATTAAAACGATTGTTGTGCATTAATTTATCAGTTTGTAACAAACAGTTAACAGAGTTCACCCGCACTCCTACTCGTGCTACACAGAGTAATACATTCAGAAGTTAAATGTCAAAGTGTGCTTCTTATGTTGGACAGAGAATAGACAAGGATATTATATTTTGATAATCTATTTTAAATTAACATTCTCCAGAATTGGATATAGTTTTATTTTAAAAACAAAAATTATGTTCGAACCCCGGATGTCTGACTCTGTACAATAATCATTACGCCATATGAACTTCCGAGAAATGTCATATTTCTTTCCACTTATACAATTCGTTAGATGGCACTGTTGATTGTAGTGGCTATCGGCTTTTGAATGAAAGGAGAATTGTGTAAGTGAAAAGAAATTTGACGTTCCTATTGGAAGTTAGAATGGTGTAACTGTTATCACACTGATGTACAGAGTCAGACATCCAGGGTACAAACATAATTTTTCTTTCTAAAATAAAAGTATATATATAGGATTTACTACTCACCTATAATGTCCCTAAAATGATTTCAATCCTGTGGATTAATAAAAAACAACACTACATATTTTTAAAAAATGTTTATTTTTGAAAATTTTTTGCACATTCACCATACAAGAGCACTTTTAATACTAGAATTATTTTAAAAAATCTTTAAAAATAACAACGTACAACTTTACCAAATATAAATATACACACTACTTAATATTGTTTATTTTTTTTCTTTTTGAAGTATGAGGTGAGTGAAAGAAAAAAATAAACAATATTAAAAAAACCTCATAGTGTTATTTCCTATCTACATAACTTAATACACACTACTTGTCATATAATTAGTTCACGGGTCACCTCTAATCATAAGGCTTACACAGTGTTTCTTCTTCTTGAGGTTTCAGCTTTCAGTTCATAAATACGATGCCTATCGGTTATTATCATGTAATATTTATTAAATATTGAACTACAATAATTGTTAAATTAAAAATTTATTAATGTATAATGGTTACCTACATTAAAATGGTCCCAAGAAATTTGTAGTCCACCGCTGTGGTCTCGAGGTAGCGTGCTGTCTTGTCACGCAGTGGGCCCGGGTTCAATCCCCAGTCGGGGCAGTTTTTTTGGGCGAGGTTTTTATCGGGCTTTTTCCTCACCTGTAAGACAAATGTCAGGAAAACTTTAAGGCCCAAACCGTCCCCGAAATCATATGGCCATCATCATTATCATCCTTCACTGGTGTGGAAAGCAACGGGAAGTTACCACACCTACAATTCCCTAATAAAGCTGCAAGCATAGCATGGAAATGCTATGATTGCAGTGAAGGACCTGCCCTCGGGCAGAATTACTATGGATGGATGGAAGAAATTTGTTACGAATATCTAAGTAACAGAAATGTAATAACAATACTTTAGGTTGACAGTCTATGCTCTCCATTCCCCATAATGAAAGTACTATACACATCTAAGTTTTGGTGTTTTAATTGGATGGCGTTATGCATCAACCAGCTATGCCATTATGTAAGATTCGAGAAAAATATGTTTATAGTCTGTCAATCTTCACTATTTATTGTAGCGCCAAACTAACAATACTGGATATTGCACTTATTTTCCTTTTTTGACAGCTATGCATCAACAATCTAAGAGCAGGAACATTTGCCGCTTGGCTGCACGATGCAAAATTTAGATTAGCATGTATAGCTGTCTGTTGCAAAACATAGAATCTCTGATAGGACTGATGACATTTACAATTTTCTTTAACAATAAGGCTATATTTAAAGATTTGGAGGTAAAAGTGTGTGTACACTTACTTCATGAACCAGTGCAACACATGGCATCAAAATATATTTTTTAAATGCCACTTAGCCGGTTGATGTATAACTTTATCCAATTGTTAAAAGTGTCTGAGCAATAATAATAATAATAGTAATAATAATAATAATAATAATAATAATAATAATAATAATAATAATAATAGTGAGGTATGGACACTCAATAAGTACTACAAGAATAGACTAATAGCTCTAGAAATGGATTATTTACGCAGAAGTGCCAGAAAGTCAAAATTAGAACATGTCACAAATAAGGAAATTAGAAATATAATGGAAGCAGAAGAAAGCATAATCGAAAGAACTGAGGAGAAGGAATTAAAGTGGTTAGGACATGTTTTAAGAATGGAAGATGAGCGATGGCCAAAGCAACTATATCAATGGCATCCGACCAGAAGGAGGAAGAGAGGGAGACCGAAGTTAACATGGAAGGAAAACATGAAGACATTAATGCAAGCAAGAGGGCTAAGCATTGAAGATGCCCAAGATCGTAGGCTTTGGAGGTTTGGCACGGGAAGACGGCAGCAGCTGTAAAAACCCGAAAATAGATAGAGAAATAATAATAATAATAACTGGTTAAAGTGATCCCACTGCATGAATAATTGGGGCATTTGCAAAAGAAAAAAAAATTAAATTTAAATACTTCATACCTCACCTCATATCCAGTCTTCTAATTATACTGCAGTTTCAAATCAGTGGCAGCTAGAAGCAGTTCTTCTAATTGACATAACATAAGTTAACGAGGTATTACTGAAGATGCTTTGAAATTGCAGTATAATTAGAAGATTGGATATGAGGATGTCTTATTTTCTGTAGGTATCTACACCTCCCTTTCAATTAAAATTTTTCACATCGATAAATCCTTGTTCCATCTGAAGCCCATTTCCTATAGTATCTATGTAAAGTTGTTGCTTTCCTTTTGAAACCAATTCAGGCAACAGTTTTTAGAGTTGGTGCTACTTTCTTGTTCAAATAAAAATTCTCAATTATATCCTTCATCAACTTCCGCCCAAAGCTATCTACAATGATGTTTTGATAGTCTGGACATTTCTGATTTTTTCCAGGTGTCAACAAAACTTTCTCTTCTTCACAATCTTTTATTTCTCTTCTTATCGTTCTTGTAGATACATTACAATACTTTTCTGCCCTTGTTGTGGATTTCGTAAGGCACTGCTGTTTTTATTTATCATCACAACATTTAATTACACTTAAAATATTTCTTTTTGCACTATATCAATCCTTGTCAACTTACAATTAATGAACAAAAAACTGCTTTGCAAGCCTAAACTACAGCTATGCAACAATAAAAACCCACTAACTATATAATCATCAACAAGCAGCCACATGAACTAGCAGTCAGAGCTTCTGACTATGGTTCATGGAATCCTAGGTTCGATTCCTGGTAAACTATACAATTTTTTTCTTAAAGTGAATTATTCCCAAGGTCGCCAATGGTATGGATTCAGGTTTAAAGACCCTCCACTTAACCCTGGGTAACAAAGGAGCTTTTCTACCTTCTGTATGTGATTTATTTAGTTAGGTTTAGATGAGGGTAAGTTAGTGAACACCAGATTAGTTTATAAGAGTGTGTGATTTATTTAGTTAGATTTAGATGAGATGTACACCGGACTATTTACTGGAGTGTGTGATTAACTTACTTAGGCTTAAATGAATGCAAGTGAGTTTACATCACATGAGTGAAATGTAATGTGTAGTTTATTTTGTTGGGTTTAATGAACTGATTTTGCTGCTGTTTATTTTCAAGAAATACATATTGATTACTGTCGACAATCAATTCAATTAATAGACATTTTTTAAGATATGTCATGTGCAAGTGAGTTTTCTTAAATTTCAATTTTTTGCTTTGTACTTTGGAAACATAGCACTGCAAGTTTATTACAATAAAATACTTATTCTATTTCACCTGTTTTACTGAATAAAACATCTAATCATGGACTCTCATCTGAATATTGGAACTGACGTCACAACCACAATGGCTGTTACATTCTTCAGACCAATCTCTCTCACAAGCATTATGTCGAAAACAATGGAAAGAATGGTAAATAACCAATTAAAATGGTACACCGAAGCACAAAATATATTTGTATTCGAACAAGCTGGTTTTAGACAGAACTGTTCAACAAATCAACAAGTTGTAAGTTTAAGTCAACATATCAAAGACAATGGTTTATTTTAGGAAGTTATATTTTGAGGTTCTTTTAATCAAGTTTTTTTAAAATCTGGAATCATCTTACCTCAATTTAATGTTGATTTGGCCAGGCTCTGGCCAAAGCTGAGGATGATATAGAAGATATATCGAAACATGTTCGAGAACAAATCAACATTAACCCATTCGCTTCAGGTTTAAATGCTCAATGCATTTTCCCAGAAACCAGATTTAAGTTACTGTAAATTATATTGTCTCATCAGATATTCAAAACAAACAAAAGATAACGGTACTTGATATCACAATAAGTGTGAAAGCCAAAATACATATCTCTGCTATTCACAAATGTTAACAAAAGATTACCCTGCCAAAAGATGTACAAAATATTGCAAAATATATAAGACCAAAGCTAAGCGAGTGTAGCTCGTCTTCTGAGTTGAAGGCCATTTAACTGCCGGCGAGTCTACCTTGTCTTTTGAGGCGAATGGGTTAAATTGTGGTAAGATGATTCCAGATTAAAAAAAACTTGATACCAAAGACAGTCTAGATAAGGGAGAAATAGAAGCAGTAGTTTTCATACTTACTCACTGGCACTATCAAACCCGTAGGTTAATGGCCACACAGACATAAGCTCTCCATACATCCCTATCCTGAGCTAATGATTTCCAATCATTCTCTCTATAATCTACTTCCCTCAAATTTTCATAGATCTTAAAAATGCATTTGACTCCAATTGGAAAGAAAAACTCATTTTGAAACTAGCTGAATATGGAGTAAGGGAAAATATGCTTAAATGGCTTCAAGACTTCATAGGACAATGATATTGCAGAGTTAAATATGGAGAACAAATATCAAAATTGAAACAACAGAACATAACAGTAGTCAATGCTCTTATGTGCGCAGATGATCTTGTCATCTGGATGTCTGCTAAAAAATCCTCAAACATATCTGCACTTATAAATAGACTCAATGAAGTATTATAATCCATAGGACAACGGGCAGAAGAAAATGCAATGACATTCAACCTTAATAAAACGACTTACCAAGTACTTTCACTGTGTCATCAAGTCCCAAAATTTAATCTCTTACTGAACAATCAACCAATTTAACAGTCTCATGATTAAAAACTGGATGTTAGGGAAAATGCCTACAGTTATTTATTATTGTAAAAGTGACTTCATTTAAGTTCATACCGACGACCCTAGAGTTGTTTTCCTTGAAGTTCATTTTGCCTGTAAATGCCAATTTCAACTTATGATGCCTATAAAGCCTATTTCAACTTATGATGCATATAAATTCCTATTTCAACTTACGATGCCTATAAATGCCTATTTGCCATTTTTTTCTCGAAATTACCTTAGTATTTCAATGAAATTAATTGAAATAGACAAACTTTGATGGCACATATCATTGCATAGAAATTTTCAAGTATTCTTTTTATAAATTTTTGTTAGGATATTTTAGGATAAGGGTGGCAATTAGCCAATAACCTAGCAGGTAGATGGTTTCCCCCTCAATGTACTTCCGTTAGGCAAAATAACAAGTACTAGCTATTGCATTTTTTCACCTCATGCACTCCCATTAAGCGAAATAGCCCTAAGCTATGTCCCATTGTATTATGCTCTGGCTCTAAGGCTTGGAGAAAGTTCTATAGTACATCTTTGCTTCTTTTCAATACAAACACAAACACTGCTGAATGACAAAGAGGGTAGATGGCTCAAGAATTCTCTCTGTCTCACACCTGGTGCTGAAACCTGTAACTGGCAATATTATTTTTGATGTTGGTAACTGAATTCAGTCTGTAGTCCTCATTCACAGACAGGTGCTTCAAAGACAAAGTGGTGCGACAAGTGTATGTGGCTTATTTTTTTACCTTGTTGTTTTACGATGCCTAAAGAATGGACAACTGTAAAAGATAAACTGACCAATTTCGTGAAAAAATTTGATGTGGAAATATTTTCAAGTGATGGTTCAATGTTGTTCTGCAAAGTGTGAGAAATTTCAGTGAATTGCGGGAAGAAGTGCCATGTTTCACAGCACGTACACACTGCAAAACACAAGTCTGCTCTTTGTAAAAAGGCACAACAAGTTCCAAAAGCATCTCTGATATCTTCGTATGCTATTGATAGCATATGTTTATATTATTTACATAAGGCTGTATATATTATGTTGTAGTCCATTTTTTGTAAGAGCCTATTTTGAATTTTTAGTGCCTATATTAATAATTTTTAGTGCCCTTTTGCCTGCCTATTTAAAATTTTTTTAAGTACCTAACATCCGAACTCTACTCATGATACTAAATACCTTGGTGTAATTTTTTATAACAAATTAACCTGGAAAAAACAAATAAACAACATAATCACTAAATCTAAAAAAATGCCCACTTGTACTTAAACATCTAACTGGAAGTACTTGGGGTAGTGCAATTTCAACCTTGAACATTACCTATAAAATTTATATTAAGCCAATAACGCTTTACAGTTGTGAACCACACATCACAGCTTCTTCTCAATAGCTTAAGAAACTTCAAAATTAAATCCTCCGGCCCATTACAGGTGCAATCAAGATGATCCCAATAAATGCGATGCTATTTTTTACACAGAACCTAAACATTAAAACAGAAATTGAGATGGCACCCAGGAACCTCTATGAAAAATTAATCAGACTCCCCGATGGTAATTACTGGTCCAATTATCATAATGATAGAAAATTCAAAACACAACAAGGCTTTCTGTAACATGTTATACAGCTACAAAATAAATATCATATAAAACAATCCAGAAACACTATCCCTACAAGATAACCTTCTAAAAATCTCTACATCCCTATGCATAGTCTAGACCAGCGGTACTCATTACGTGGCCCGCAGGCGGCTCTTGAAGATATTTATTAAGGCTGTTGGAATAATTTTACCTTCATTACATTACATTTAAATTTTTAATTCTAAGTATAAAATAATCCCTCCATGGTATCTTTACCTTGTCGTGGTGGAGTGGCTTGCGTGCTTAAATGATCCTGAGTGCTATGCCGGCGGTAGCATTGCTGCCGATAGGGTTACCCATGCCGGACTGGTCAAAGGTGATAAGCCAGACGAAAAAAGTACCTTGGGCGAAAGAGTGACGATCTTTCACCGTAAAAATACAACCGTCAAGAAATGCGGACATGGGTTCAACTAGGGTAAAATTTTCCGGAGGTCAAATAGTTCCCCATTCGGATCTCCGGGCGGGGACTACTTCAGGGAACCCATGCCAAAGGCTCAAACACAAGGACATGTTCCTAGGAACATGGAATGTTAGGACTTTATACAATAGCGGGGCACTAGAGATATTAACGAGGGAATTAGATAAATCGCCCTTGGATATAGTCGCTTTACAGGAAGGTAGGTGGCCAGGAGAAGGTAGTCAGGAATCAGGAAGCTTTGCATTATACTACGGGGGTGCAGAAAGACCTGCATTTGGAATGGGTTTTTTAGTCAGAAGGAGGATCCTCTCCGCTATCCGAGATATTAAGTTTGTTAGTGATAGGGTATCATACATAATTCTAAAGGGTAAACAACATGATTTTATAATTGTAAATGAGACTCCGATGGGCAGGACATGTTGCACGTATGGGGAACGAAAGACTTGCATGGAAGTTTCTTGTAGGAAAGTCAGAGGGAAAACACCCAGTTGGTAGACCAAGAATGAGGTGGGAGAATAACATTAACTATGATTTGAGGGAAGTAGATTATACAGGGAATGATTGGAAAGCATTAGCTCAGGATAGGGATGTATGGAGAGCTTATGTCCGCGCGGCCATGAACCTACGGGTTCGATAGTGCCAGTGAGTGAGTAAGTAAGTAAGTAAGTAAGTATAAAATAATATTATCATTATTGAAATTCTACAAAACTTTGGATATCCCTGTGTCATTCCGAGCAGTACAGTACCGCACGTGTTCAACAATGTAATGCAATGTCCTGGCTAGTGTTATTGGTTTTGAATATGTGTACGTTTGTTTAAAACCGTTTAAACTTCTACATTGTCGTCGAATCTTTCACAATGAAATATTATACAATTTAGTTTCTATGAACAAGCGACTGGATACTGTGCGTTACCTAATCAGTTGAAGTGAAGTGAATTTCAGTGTTTAATAATGGCTGGTGTTTTTTCGAAAGGGAAAAAGAGAAAACTCGAAGATGAAGGAAGAGTTTTTCAAGATACTTGGGAGCATGAATTTTTCTTCATACCTGCTAAAAAGGAAGGCAGTGAGATATGTTTATTATGTCGAGACGTAGTTCAAGGTTATAAATGATTTAATCTTAATAGGCATTATAAAACGGTGCATTCAAATTTTGAGTGCAAATATCCTAAAAATTCTAAATTGAGAGCAGAAAAACTAAAAACATTAAAAATGTCAATAGTGTCTGAACGGAAAATGATGTTGGATACTGTAAGTGAAAATAAATTGATAACAAAAGCATCATATGAAGTAGCAGAAATTTTAGCACACAATATAAAACCGTTTGCCGGTGCTGAGATTTTTAACCCTTAAATTCGTAATGTATCCTTTTGGATACATCAGTTGGTTCAATTAATTTAATTTTTTTTAATAAATCAGAAGAAAACGAACAAAAATAAACCACTTAAATGTGTGTCTAATTACACAATATAACTAATAATAACAGTTATACAAGATTCCGTTTTCACTGCGGTCCGCCATATTCGAATAACTAACAAAATAAATGTGTGTTTTGCCAATTTAAGGGTTAAGGAATGTTTTCTAGTCGTTTGTGACACATTATTTTCTAAATTCCCAAATGCAAAATAGCTAAAAACTGACATACAAAAGTTACAACTTTCCGATTCTACTTGTGTTAGTTGAGTTAACGAAATGTCTGTAGACATGCTCCTTTGTACTCTCGATGAAATTCGTGAATGTGACTATTTCAGCCTTGCTCTGGATTCGTCCACAGATATTAGTTCCACCTCTCAATTGCTTTTATTTGTTAAAGTTTTAAATAAGCACTAAATTTCACATTTAATATACATTTTTAACAGTCTTCAAATTCTACATCTGACCTGTCATCTCCATATTCCATTTGGTAAATTTCATGATCACTCTCTTCATCATTACTTTTATTCTTCTCTCTCCATGATTCTATCTGTTTCCCAGTACTCACGTTCGCTGTCTTTTAGCCAATAAGGCTGGTCAAATATTTAAATTTAAAAATGGCATTTTTACTAACAACTCACTATGTTATATCTCTCCAAAATAATAAAATTAAATTTCAATTGGGATGGTAAAGTGGAAGTCTCAAACTGCGTGATTATTTTTGGCTAATATTGTGTCAATTATGTATGTTTTGTGTGCTGGTTTATTAATGAATCATATAAACGTATTTTAGTGATTTTTCTCGGTGAGTATATTTTTTGTATTAACCTGGCTTGCATTTATTTTTCAAGGAATTTGTTGTTGGAGTTTTATTTATTTGTATGAAATATTGTTAACAAGTAATACAAAGTTTTATTTTTCTTCCTCTTTAACGTAAAGTAAAGTAAAATTTTAACTTTGAAAAAGTAAAGTAATCCCACTACAGGCCTCGGGAGGCCCTTGGGGTAGTAGGAGGTTAAGGCTCCCACTTTTTCTAGACAATCGGCACTTGATGTCAGCCCTGCGCGACGGCCGCCTTTACCCCCAGAACAAACATCCGGTACTCATTTCCGTTAGAGGCTGAGTCGACCCCAGGGCCATAGTGCTGCCAGAAGGTTTGGGTCAGTTTAAAAATCCTGATCCCACCGGGACTTGAACCCTCGACCTTCCGACTTGTAGCGCAGTGCCTTAACCACTACGCTACGGCGTGCCCCTCTTTAACGTAATCCTAAAAAAAAATAAAAATATTATAATTGGAAATTATATAAAGATAAACGTTCTTCCTTTATTAATGTTCTTATATCCAATTAGTGACGTGAACATTAAAAATTATCTCCCAAATTTAACTGTGAACAGTTTGTCCTTTTAACTTTGAAACTGTGAGAGGCATTGAGTTATATAAAACAATATACTTCAAAATTATTAAATTATTTACATCCACGTCACCTTACAATTTTAAAACTACAGGATGCAAACGTACAAGATATTAAAATTAAGAACTATTGTTAATAATGTAATAGCAACACGTTCCTTCTCACTAAAATTTACAATTGACTGTACTCAGATGTAGTATTACAAGTGAGATTGTTTTGTTAGCACGTGTCTGGCAGGGAATTTACAGTACTCAGCAATCTTCGTAGGCTCGTCCACTGGATTGACCGTCAAGGACATTGTTCTAAATCCCTTGCATGGCCTATACAGGGAGATCTGCTCAGCCCACTACTGTTTAACGAGGCGACGGATGATTTAGCTGACAAAATAAAGGAAACAACAAATAACATAAAATTATACATGTATGCAGGCGATATGACCATCGGATCACCAGACAAAAAGGACCTTCAAAATGTGATTAATGCGCTAGAAACATGGGCTGATGACAATAAACTCCAGATTAACACAAAGAAAACAGTTCAAATGAACTTCAGGAAAGGTGAAAGAGAACCTACAAGACAGGATAAGAAATAAGAATGAACCCTTCCAAGCAGTCAACTTCTTCAAATACCTGGGCATGACCCTCCTGACGACAATAAAATCATTCAGGATTCACATCAAAGCAAGAGCAGCAGCAGCCACAAAGGCAATCTTTGACATAAGGTTTTTATCCAAATTATCTCTAGAAACCCCGGCCGGGGTCGATGGATTTTTTAGGAAGGAAAAATCCAAGGAGCAAGTCCTCTGGGAGGGACTTTAAGCTGTGGGTCCCGAGTCTGAAGATTTTCAGGTTCGTAAAAAATCTTTAAGCCTGAATGAAAAGGCCTCTAAGTAAATTTACCAAATTTTCCTTGGTTTCCTAGATGTCAGTATGAGGTGGAACACTGACCACGTACCACTCAAAATGACATCTATACGAAAACAAGTGTAACTAAATTAGTATGGTTCAAATTCTTCCCTGTAGGGGGAGAGCGCATAAATCTCTGTAAAGGGAAAACATAGGCAAAAAAATCTCTAGAAACTGCCATGAAACTCTTCGATGCCAAGATCATACCCATTTTAACATACGGTATAGAATTAATCTGGGGGAAACTAGGAATAAAAACCTATCAACAATAGTGGCCATGTAAGCCTGGTTCCTGAAGTCAGCACTAGGATTATCCAAACACACAATCACGACTCGTCTACGAACTTGCCAGAGAGACCTTCCTAATAGAACCTACCATTTATAGAGAACTGGGGAAAACTAATGCATATGAGAAGACAGAAAGCAACAGAGATCTGGCCCGAATTTTATTCTACAGAAACAATGGTAAATCGAACATGGACGGAAACAAACCAAGACCTACACCAGGAAAAACTGCACTTAAACCAGTGTGAAATATTTTCAAAGTCCTATAGAACAACAGTGCGCATGCGCCAGAGTTTATAGAGCCAGCAATAACCCACAATCGAACCACATATCGATTATCATCCTCGATTATTATCCGTTGCTATGAAATTTGGGGGCATGCCGTAGCATAGTGGTTAAGGCACTGAGCTACAAGCCGGAGGGTCGAGGGTTCAAGTCCCGTTGGGGTCAGGATTTTTATACTGACCCAAACCCTCTGGCGGCACTATGGCCCTGGGGTCGACTCAGCCTCTAACGGAAATGAGTACCAGACACTTGTTCTGGGGGTAAAGGCGGCCGTCACGCAGGGCTGACAACCCGGCTGACTAAAGTGCCGATTGTCTAGAAAAAGTGGGAGCCTTAACCTCCTACTACCCCAAGGGCCTCCTGAGGCCTGTTGTGGGATCACTTTACTTGCTATGAAATTTAAATGAGCAATATTTGCAACAAATCCCCAAATCTATGTTAAAAATTATATCAATAATATTAAAATTATTATTATTTATTAAAAATGGGTGTACACTTACTTATCACTCCCTAATGCTGATCCAACCAGAGATAACCCAAAACAGCGCTAGAAAAAGCATAGACTAAGTAATATACTCTATGGAGAAAATAGCAGTTAGCATCACAATATTGTCTAACAGTGTCATAACATTGTGATTTGCATTTTTAAATAAATACTTCAAAATTATCTAATAATGTTACAAAATTGTTTGAAAAAGTTTAAAATATTAAATAATGTTAGTAAATACAAGAGCTATAGTTTACAACAATATAACTGAAAAATCAAGCGCTAGTAGAAGTGCAGTTGAGCCCCTATGCCACTTTGTAAATTCCCTAGCAATGCATGGATACCACCATAAAGTATGTAATGTGAAGACTTGCCATGACCCCAACTCAACATGTGTATGTGAACTATCTTGTAATCATTACCACATTACAACATGTAAAAAAACTACCCAAGTCAATAATTGAGACATGCAGTTAATAACACTGTGAAAACAAAGTGTAGAAAGACTCTAACCTTAGTTAGTTCTATGCACAACTTGTGCGCTTTTTCATTTATTATTATATATTTTAAAACTAAGGTTGTCTAAAAATTTGGATGTCCACTTTTTGTGGTATACCCAAGAAAATGTAACAGTGATTGGTGTAAAAACAACTTAAGCTGCGTATTTAAAATTTCATTCCGGCAATATTTTAATTTCTCATAGAAATTTTAAATATTAAAACATGTGAGGATATTGAGAATTGTAAAGAATGGTTATATTAAAAATTAACTTTTATTAACATAAAAACTGCCTTTAGTTATCTTTTGAATTGTTTTCTCAAAATAATCTTTTAACCAGTTTTTATCTAGTTAGTTTTCCCAATAAGCTCCTCAATTTATATTCAAAACAAATGCTTATTTTTCTGGCTAGATTATCGATTTTTTAAGTTAAAAACTGAAATAACATTAATGCCAAGTACCATATTAAAATCAACTGTAAATTTATGGAGATACATTTGTTTTCAATATAAATCAATATAATAATTTCTCAGGTATTATATTATGCAAAAATGCGTTTGCGCAAATAAGTTGGCTCTCCTGATGGGCTAGTTACGCGGATTCGTGTTCCCGCTTATATAGAACGCAGCCGGTTATTTTACTTCGCGTCAATATCTTCACTGCGCATGCTCGTTTATCTTAACGAACTTCGATCGCCATATTGTCTTCTTGCACACATACAACGCCCTCACTCGTAAAATTTGGAGTTACAAGGTATGTTACAAGTTTTATTTTAATATATTACCTCACTTAAACTCTATTAATTTGGTAAATAATACAAGATATAAATTCACTTATTTATATGTTCTCCTTTCAGCACACGAAGATATTTTCTGAAGGTAAAATTTGCTGCATATCCCAAGGCACGCTCACCCATCTATTTAATGGACTCCATGTTGATGACAGCGCCAACAGTGCCAATTTTGAGCAATTTTTGCCGTTAATGCCCCCTGTATCCCAAAATTGTAAGTAAGAAATAGAGTTGAAATTATCCCGGTAGATTGCGTATCATAAAGATCACTTTAAATTGCCGTTAAATTGGTTTATTGCCATTTGTTTCATAGTGACCTTTCACATGCATTTTGTTAACGAATGTTACATCGAGGTAGAAAGTTTATCATGGCGTTGTAATTTGTGAAACTATAATGGCAATAAACTAGTTCATGTCTGATGAGGGCGCTTTTCTAGCCCCCATATTTGAATGTGACTTTACGAAGTAATCGTGCATTTGCATTAAGTATGCTTCTTCTTATTATGTTTACTAACAATAAAATGTTCCTTAAGTACCTGTGGGATATAACGGGCCATTACTCTTGTTTTCCTTCAAAATGGCGAACTAGAAAAGCTGTGTAATATGTAGAATGATAACTCCCGTGGGTCATTAGGCCCATGAGATAGCTCCTCCAGTGAATTGGTAAGTGTAATGAGGAATTGTTTAGCGACTCCAGAGTAGAAGGGGCGATATATATGCCGTAAAAATGTTTGAGTTTTACTTCGCATTTACCCCCATTTATCTTAAATTAAAAAAAGCTTAAAAAACTGACCCTACTCTATATTTGTACTTTTATCATGCATAAATTTTGGCTAAGTTTTCATAAAGCGCAATAGAAAATTTTCTAAGTCCAAGGGAAATACCATGCTCATGTGCCAACAGGGTTTTATTTTCAAATTATTTCTTACCATTTACAATACATTTACATATTTTCTTACAATTATTTCAATATTTTTTCTATGATATTTAACTACACAAGTAACACGACCTAGCAGCCATATTGATTTTAATGAATATTGTATACAACACATGTTCCAGTGTAGCCAACATAGAATATGTACGTAGGAATTTTGGCTATCCAGAATTTCTGTTTATTTTTGGGGATTACATTCTTTCACAGGTTAAGAGTACTTAAATTGCGTTAGATTTGCTTTTAGGTTCATTAAATATTTATATGTTGGCTGCATTGCGTGATTCTATAGTGTAAACTGCTTCATGTTTGTTGTTGCATGCGCGTGATGTCTGCCTGGAACTTAGAAAAATTTCTCATTGTTTTTATTGGAAACTTTATCCTAAATTTTTACTCAGATCATATTTCAGTTAGGTGTTTTCCTCTATTCTGGAGTTTAGCCAGAACTGTTAAAGAGTAACGTATATGGCGTTATAAGCATGCTGAAAGATAAGTAATTTATTAATGTTCGGGGATGCATTTATGCTTTTATCCTTCCAACGTTAATGAAACTAATCTTAATGAGCAGGGGAGTGATTGTATAAGTGCAGTCCTGAAACCTCATAAACTACTGTGACATATTTGTAGGAGTAATACAGATGAATGGGTTGCAGGCTTTTGAAGGTAACGATATTATGTAGTTTGTTGTCATGATTTTCTTTGGTTCCTTGTTGGGGTATTCTGTGCCAGGTTATCAGACAGTGAATCTTGGAGTGTTGTCAGGGAAATGCAGCCCAAACTATCTCAAATGCTATTGATTAGATCACTTACGCACGTTTGTGGAACCAATATGCGGATAAGGTGTATAAACCGTCGCACATTAATTCTTCCCAAGTTCTATAGAATCGCAGTGCGCATGCGCTGTAGGAGTTGCTGTAATGGTTAATGTAGCTTCTGGTAGATGGCTCTGAAGTCGGTGTTACCAACTTTGGGAATAAATTCCCAAATGCTAAAAAAAAATGGACGTAAACTAACTTCCCATTTCCTAACCTAACAAAACAATTTAAATGCATATTATTTAACAAACTATAAACTAATTTTACGTACACTAACACTAAATATGGTTTTGAGTTATTTTCAAATGTTGGTAACTGCGATGTGAGAGTCTCCTAGCAGATGTTACATGAAGCATTTCTGCGCCTGTAGAACTCGATGTACAATATTCACATAATTTAGAAATATTTAAAAATCGTAAGAAATGTTTATAAAATGGTTCCAAAATGCTTAAAATGTTACCAAATGTTGTTATAAATGGTTGAAAAGTGTTTAGTGCATCAGTGCCATAAGAATATTACATGGAAAATTGTGTGCGACGGTTTATACACCACAGCCCAATATGCTTTTTCTACTGCCATGTTTTATCTGTAGATTTCCTTGCTATATACTACTGATAGATCAATATATTTTCATATTACATCAAATTACATATTTATGTATTTTTTCATAATATGCGATGTAGGCTAGTTGAGATGGAAAGCAATGTTTTGGAGTGTATGACCCTATGCGGGATTGTCTTGAAATTTACTCATACTAGTGTAATGAAATACAGTATATGGAAATCTGAATTGGGATAATCTTTCCATTAAGCGAAGTGAGAATTTTTTCTAAGTCCCGGGCAGACACCACGCGCATGTGCCAACAAACGCAAAGTGGTTTACTCTATGGAATGTCGCGTTGCAGCCAATGTTTTACATGCTATTTAACAAACCTAAAAGCTAACCTAATGCAATTTAAGTACTCTAACCTGTGAAAGATCAACCTAAAAGCTAACCGAACGCAATTTAAGCACTCTAACCTGTGAAAGCATGCAACACCCAAAAATAAATAGTAAATTCTCAAATTCTAATGTACATAACCTATGTTGGCTGCACTGTTGTTGTACAGAATATTCTTTAAAATCAGTATGGCTGCCACGTCTTCATGTTACGTATATAGTTAAATATCATAGAAAAATATGTTCAAATAATCGTTAGAAAAAATGTAAAATTTGTTGTAAATGGTGGGAAATAATTTAAAAATAAAACCCTGTTGGTGCATGTGCATGGTTTCTGCCTCGGACTTTGAAAAATTTCTCACTGCGCTTAATGGAAACATCAGCCCTGAATTGATCAGGTGGGATGTTTTTTTATTATTTTCAAGAAGTGTAAGTATGTGAGCTTATGACGTATTACATTTCTTTAAGTCTCAGTACAGCACAAAAAATGCACAAATTAGCTTAGTAGAATTTATTACTGACCTGAAGCATATATGTATAGCCTATATATATATATACACACACGTAAAAAAATGCATATATACAGGGTTCTTCATTTATAACCTAACAGGCACACGGCATTTTGCCTGTGTGCAGTTGAGTGTGTCAAGCCGGTTTTGCTCCTACATAAACTCCTTGTGTAAAGCAAGTATAAAAATCTTACCTTATATCCATATTGCATTCAAGAAATCCCTCATTATGATCGGAAAGTTGGAGTTTGGTGTGCTGTTAGCGCTAGACACATAATCGGTCCATTGTTTTACGAGCAGACTGTAAATGCAGAGAGGTAGTGAAGTGACATTTTGACTAAATTTTTTCGTGAACTGATAGAAGAAGAGAAATTATATGGGTGGTTTAAACAAGATTCTGCTACTGCTCATACAGCAGAGAAGTCCATGAATAAAATTAGGAAAGTGTTTGAAGATAGAGTAATTAGTGCTGGTGTATGGCCCACTTGCTCCCCTAATCTAATAGCGTGTGATTTTTACTTGTGGGGTAACCTGAAAGACAAAGTTTTCAGGACAAATCCTCATACATTGGAAGAAGTAAAACAAAATATTAGAAGTAAAATCGGAAACATTACTTAATCAAGTGAATCAGAATGTTTTCCCGATATAATGCCTTGCTTTCAAGTCTCCAAAGATTCAAAACCGGAAGGATATACACGTTGACAACCAAGCAATACTCAAGGACAAGAAATGGAAAAAGGAAAACATATTTAAACTCGCAACATGGAATGTTCAAGGAATAGGACATAAAGCTTTAAGAATTATCAACCAAGTTTTTAAACCATCAAAAGTGCAGAGACACACAAGAATGAAAATCTATAAAGTTCTCGCTAGACCCATAATCTGTTATGGCAGTGAAGCTTGGACCATCAGAACTCAGGATGACCGTCATATTACAGCCACGGAGATGAAATTTCTGCGATGAACTGCAGGTTATAGCCTTCTAGACCACCAAAGAAATTCAACAATAGCCAGAGAGTTGAACATTGTACCTATATCTGAATACCTCCAAGAATATAGAAACAATTGGCTAGCCCATATTCAGCACATGGATCATCACAGAATACCAAAACAAATTCTTCACTACATTCCTCGAGGCAGAAGATCTGTGGGTCGACCTTTTCGGAGATGGTGGGAGACCGTAACAGGCCACTTGAAAGGCAGATGATGATGATGATGAATGCCTGTTTAGCCGAGGGTGGATGACATTTCCAGCATCTTCTATAAGGTAAGATTTTTTATACATGCTTTACACACGGAATTTATGTAGGAGCAAAGCCGGCTGTGGCACATCCAATCGCACACAGGCAAAACGCCGTGTGCCTATTAGGTTGTTGTTGGGGAGAAAAATGTGCAAGAAATAGGGGGAAATGAATCAGAATGTCAGTAAAATCTAATCTAAAAATTGTGGAAAAAAAAAAAAATAGTATTTCCATACATTATGATTTGGGATAGATTAGCTATTTTTTGTTGTTAAATTTATTAAAGTTACAAATTTTTAATGTTTTTTTGAATGCTTGTTATTCTACGAGTGAGGGATTAATTTTACAAATCTGTTTTCCCATGATTCTGACCTAATTTCTGGAGCACCCAAATTGTTTTTGTTACAATTTTTAGGTTAGATTTATGTGAATTTCTATTTCATTTCTTCCCTATTTTTCATATGTACTTTTTTCTCACCATAAACTATGTATATATATCCATCCATAGTAATTCTGTCCGAAGGCAGGTCCTTCACTGCAATCATAGCATTTTCATGCTATGCTTACAGCTTTACTAGGGAATTATGTAGGTATGGTAGCTTCCCGTTGCTTTCCACACCGGTGAAGGATGATGATGATGATAAGGATGATGGCCATATGATTTCGGGGACCATTTGGGCCTTAAAGTTTTCCTGACATTTATTTGTCTTACAGGTGAGGAAAAACCCCGATAAAAACCTCACCCAGAAAAACTGCCCCGACTGGGGATTGAACCTGAGCCCGCTGCGTGACAAGGCAGCATGCTACCTCGTGACCACAGCGGTGGACATGTATATATATATATATATACACACACACACACATGCACACCTTAGGTCGGTAACTAAATTCTACAATGTTAATTTTTTTTTTTGGGAGTTTTTACAAAGTTATGGTATTGCGATTTTTCACCGATAATCTGCAAATCTTGCAATGAATTATAAAATACTAACTATATTGAATCAGTTCACATTAATGCTCATGACATAGTTTCCAACATGTTTATTCATGTTTTTGCAATAGACAATTGTAAACATGTCAGGTTAGGTTACATTAGAATTAGTTATGTACTTGTTAGCAATCTTCCTTGTCTTGAAAGTGTGTGTTTTTCATAAGTTAGCGTATTCTGTTTACACACATCATAATAGACATTTTCCAGATACAAGGGATTGGTATGTGTTTTAGGTTCAATGTTATGCCGCATGTTCCCAGTTAATTTTGCAGGCCAATGTTTTATGAATTTGTTTTGTAAAAAAAAACCGTACATTGCTGAAAGGGTGGTGCTTGCCACAGAGCTGCTGCCATAATTTTTGCCTTCCTTTTTTTTTAATTCAATATATGTTGACTGATACCTGGCATAATATCCCCGTTTTTGGATTGTTATGTAAAACTTCTGTGTTGGTGTGAGCCTTTTTTTTTTTCTAGATTTGATGTTGATGATGGTTTGTTTACTGTGGTTGTACTGGTCGATATTCGTGATGCTGGTCGACATAAAAACGACCCGTAGAGTTTTACCCGAGTCCTGCTTAACATTTTATAAAATACAAATTAAAATATACCTGTTGGCAGGTACCATTGTCCTCAACTGTGTTAAAATATTATATTAAAATGTTATCTGGAGGCCTTTTGGAAGTTAACTTCCATCAGCAGCAGGATGAGCTTGCTGTTATCTGTTGTTCACGTGAACAACTTTGTGAGTCGTGAATTTTTCGATAATTGTGAAACTCACTCATAGTGCGATTAGCTTATGAGTCAAGAATAATTGTCTTTAATATTCAAAATATTATTTACTTTGGTCTGGTAAATTTATTTTTGAGGCCTTACAGCCTGCTAGAATGATTCTTTATTTTAACTTCCATACTTTTACAAGTGGAGCAAATATCTTCATGTGAATTTCCAAAACCAATATTAAATCTTGGATAAAAAATCTTTTTGTGGCTAAACTTTACAACCTGTGACATGACTGAATCCCTTCATAAACTCCTTTCAAATTTTATTGTTAGGATTTCATTTTTTAATTATTTCCCACCATTTACAATGATTTAAGAACATTTTTCAAACAATTTCAATATTTTTTTCTGTGATATTTAACATACGTAGCATGAAGACGTGGAAGTCATATTGATTTAAATGAATATACTATGCAACAATAAAGACGTGTTGCAGTGCGGCCAAAATAGAGTATGTACTAATTAACTGTACACATATATATATATATAAGAATTTTAGAACTTACTATTTATTTTTGGGCATTGTGTTCTTTCACATGTTAGAGTGCTTTAAGTGCATTAGGTTGGCTGTATCCCATGATTCCATAGTGTAAACCACTTTGTGTTTGTTTGCGCATGCGCATGGTGTATGATTGGAACTTAGAACAATTTTTCGCGTCACTTGTTGTAAAGTATTACCTTTTTTTATAATTTGAAATTAAACAAGTGGGTAACATCACATTTTTATTTTGGCAAAACATACTCCATATTTTGGACAGACTTCAATCTAGTGATAAATAGATTCTGAAAGTTTTTGCCTGCTGTAGTGACTGTCCCTACTTTTAAAACTCTTTATTGGTTTACTGTATTTTCTGTCATTGCTTTGACCTTGTCCCTCAATCTGTCTCTACTACATTGTTATCCAGGAAATATGTTTGTTTGATTAATTCCGACAAGTGTGTTCATTCTGTACTTCATCCATCCATCTATCTATAGTAATTCTGCCTGAGGGCAGATCTTTCACTGCAATCATAGCATTTTCATGCTATGCTTTGCAGCTTTAATAGGGAATTATAGGTGTGGTAGCTTCCCGTTGCTTTCCACACTGGTGAAGGGTGTGATAATGAATGTTAAGGATGATGATGATGGCCGGATGATTTTTGGGGATCGTTGGGCCATAAGCTTCCTGACATTTGTCTTACAGGTGAGGAGAAATCCCGAAAAAACCTCACCCAGGAGCCTGTCCTGACCGGGAATCAAACCCAGGCCCACTGCATGACAAGGCAGCACGCTACCTCGAGATCACAGCAGTGGACCTGTACTTACTCATTTCTGAAAATATCAATAGAGTAATATTTAGCATGACTATTAACGTTTGAGGGGAAAATATTTAGAAGAGTGCTAGGTCCAGGAAAATGGAAATTGGAGGTTGAGAAGGAATGACGAATTATACCTCAAGAATAATACAGAAAATATAGTTAGTTTCATCAAATCCAAAAGATTACAATGGTTTGGACATACATTAAGAATGCCAAATGGAAGATTGCCGAATGATATTTTGAATTGGAAGCCACAGGGAACAAGACCAAGGGGAAGACCCAAGGATCGATGGGAGGATGACGTAATTGAGGATTTGAGAGAGATGGGGATTTTTTATTTGAAATCTACTGCACAAGATAGGAAGAAGTGGCGTAAACTGGTTGAGAAGGCCAAGACATTCCACTGGAAGTCGTAGAGCCTGACGAAGAAGAAGAAGAATATTTAGCATATTGTGTTACAACTCACAGCCCAGTACACATTACAACTCTCCTTCACTTCCATTACTACTAATGTTTTCTCTCAAATAAAATTTACTAATCTCTTGAAAGGCATAGGAACTCCTACTCCCTCAGCTGTTTTAATAGAGTAGAGTAACGTATCTACTCTTGATATTTTTTATTATTAATTTAACACTTCTCACTGAAAGATAAATTATATTTGAAGAGGAAAATGTTTGCCTAGACCGAGACTCGATCCTGGGACCGTTGGCTTTCTGGACATTTGCAAAGATAGAAGCAAAGGCTTCATAGCATTTGGTGCGAGGGAATTACAGTGTATATAAGAGGAAAATTTGCATCTAGATCGCAACTTGTCTTGGTAGCTCATTTGGTAGAGCATTTGGCCTGGAAAGCCAAAGGTTCGAGTCTTGGTCTAGGAAAAAAAAATTCTCTTCAAATATAAGGATGAATTTTACTAGTATTGACCCAATAAAATTGTCTTCACTAAGAAGCTGCCATTTGTAAAGATAGAAGAAAAGGCTTCAAAGCATTTGGCACGAGGGAATTACAACATATATAAGAAGAAAATTTGCGTCTCAATTGCAACTTGACTTGGTAGCTCATTTGGTAGAGCATTTGGCCCGGAAAGCCAAAGGTCCCGGGTTCAAGTCTTGGTCTAGGAAAAAAAATTCTCTTCAAATATAAGGATCTACTCTTATTAATATCTTCAGTATCAAGGGTTCTGGCGGGCAGTGAAACATTTATATGTGCAATCAGAAAAACATCTTGTTCAATGTTGATTTTACATGCATAAACCATTCTGTGAAAACCCAACATACAAATATATGGAATAAGTGGAGAAAACCTTATGAAATGTAACAATGATTTCATATTGATGAGAATGGTAAACTAGTTACATCATTCCATCATTAAAAAAACAGCTTTTTTATTGTGAACAATCTGAAAATATTTTATTACATTACTATTATTAAATGTTTGACACTAAAACTATCCCATGCTCTGACTAGTAAAAACGTACATAATCATAAATTTAATGACAGTAATAAAATAGCCGTGTTTGTTTGCGAGCTGAGGATATCAATTTGTTTTGCTGACTTATAGCACCTACTATATTATTGTAAGGTTGTATGCATCACAAGTAGGTACATGATTTTAAAAGTATATTACAGTGTAGCATAACAAAACTAAAATTAGGCCCTACATAAAACATTTTTCTTATCTATTATACCAATTTTATTTATTTCATCATTAGGATTTAATCCATGTTCACAATCAATATCTGGTTTGTATTCCTCTCCTTTTAAAAACTATGACACATTTTTTTCTTCTTTTAAGAACATGGTCACTTCTATTTTTCCTGCCTGTTTCAACTTGAATATTCACCAGACATATTCACATCCATTGCTTTTTCTTATAAATTCTACCCATCTGGTAGAAAAAATAGCGTGAAAACCTAATCCAGCCAGCAAGAATAATTTGCCATTTCTTATCAACATAGGTCATTATATTGATTGTATATTGTCAAAAATTGGAATATAGTGGAGGATATAGAAATTACTTATAGTAGATATCTGATTTTGATAGAACACTTCATATATAGATATCGGGATTTGCAAAAACATAAAATAAGTTAAAATGTACCTTCTTAGGTCAGAGCCGTTGTCCTCAACTTATAAAATATGTATGCTTTTTTGTCTGAAGGCCTTTCAGAATCTCCATTCCATCTTCAGCAGGTATTTCTTTGCTACATTACTTAATGTTCTTGGTGCTGGTCCTAATGTAGTGTTGTCGTGAATTTTATTAGTATTGATTGCAAAAACATATAAGATTTAAATATCTGTACACAGCTCATTATGGAAAAAACTGATTCGACCATCACAAATGTGGCTACATAATCTACAAAAATGTTCAAAAACTCGATCAATGTAAGAAATATAGATTTTGGGTTTTGTAGAAACATACCTCTATTAAAATCGTTAACAAACACGTTTAATATAAATAAACAGATAGTAGCTTTAAAATGATCGTTTACACAATAGAAAAAATATAAATAAACATGAAATTGAACATTGCCATTAATGTTACAAATACATATCTTTTTAAAAATGCAGACATACCACTCTCACTCCAAGATGCATTCCAACTTAAATTTATTCCACCTAAGTAACTAACTAAACTAACTCACTGGTTCTATCAAACCCATAGGTTCATGGCCACACGGACATAAGCTCTCCATACATCTTTATCCTGAGCTAATTGCCTTCCAATCATCCTCTGTATAATCTACTTCCCTCAAATCATGGATAATGTTGTTCTCCTATCTCATTCTTAGTCTACCAACTGGGCATTTTCCCTCTGGTTTTCCTACAAGAAGCTTACATGCACCTCTTTCATCCCCCATACATGCCACATGTCCTGCCCATCGCAGTCTACGAGACTTAACTGTTCTTATTATATCTGGCTTCCTATACATATCATGTAGCTCACTATTATGTAGTTTCCTCCATTCACCTGTCCATCTCTTTTTTGGCCCAAACATTTTCCTAAGAACTTTATTCTCAAAAAAATTCATTCCACTTAGCCAACAAAATTAAAAAAAGTAAAGAAAGGGACTCTGTTGGCCCAGATAAGGTCACTGGACCATGTTGTTGAAAAATAGGTGATGAGAGGTTTGTTAGACAGATAAGGAATCACACAACAAAGACATGCAGGTGATATGGAAAGGAATAAAGGTTTCAGGAAATAGTCGGAAATGGACGATAACAAGAAAAACAATTCGCAGATCTGAACTGATCCACAGTTGAACGATAGAACAGTACATTGATTGACTGACCATTAGAGAGAAACACCTTATGGACTATTCCTTCAGTGTCGAAGAAACAGTTGAAAATGGATATCACATGGCTTTTCACTTGACGCGATTTCTTGGGACAGGATGATGGACTCTTCCATTGAGAAGCGTGTTGCTCGGTTTCAGGATCATACCCATAAACCCAGCTTTGATCATCAATAATAACCTTCGAAAGGAAGTCTGGGTCTTTTTAAGCCTTTTTTAAGTTGTCTGCAGATTTAGAGGCCGTGTTAATGTTTCTGCTTGTCGCAGCAATTTATCTTATGTTCAGTTCATAGGACATAATCCTCTTAGAAGTCCCATATGACAGCCCCACAATATTGTGCATGTCCTGGATGGTCTGCTTACGATCTTCCAGGACCATATTCCAAAGAGGAACAACATTTTCAGGCATTATGCTGGTTGGCAGGCATCCAGAATGGGAATTATCACCAACCAATGTTCTGTTCTGCAAACATTTAAATAGTTTAAGTTTAACTGTGACTTAAAAGAGTCTTCCTCAAATGCTTGCTTCAATATTTGATGTGTTTCCGCAATTATTTTCCTGAGTTTGAAACAAAATTTTATGCTGACACATTCCTGTCAGTAATTTGCCATTGTCAATTTTGCAAGTCATGCAACACACAACAGTGGGAAAATGTACAAAAAAGGAAGTGCAATCCGCTAGCACAAAGCTGCTTGAGCCATTGACTTACAAAGGATATATGATGTACCATCTAGCAGCATTTTGACTTCATGAGCTACACAGGGATTCTGAGAAGTTTTGAGTCAGCATCTTGTATATAATTAGATATACAGTGAAACCTGTCTTAGCCGGAACCTTTATAAAAAGGAAACCTGTAGAGACAGAAAAAAATATCCTGAATGGTACGATTTTATATGTAAAATCATCCTGTATAAGCTGGAAACGGAATGGTTTTTAAAGTATCAATAGTTAATTTTTACCTCAGTAAGACGGAAAAGTATTCTTAAGCACATTCTAATTATAGTATTAATGACCACATGTGAAAATTCTGCATAGACACTTTCTGCATTATATCGTTTTACCTTATCTTGTTGCCATTGTATTGCGGGGGTACCCTTGGTTATGTGTGACAACGGAGAATCTCTTGCTTTTCCTTGCCTGCTTACGTTGGAAAACTCTTCAGTCTTCCTGTAGTTGAGTTCCTTCTCGTTTTTGTGTAATAAAGTTGTTTTGTATTGCCGTGCAAACTGAGCTGTGTTACATACACTATTTTGTCTGTATATCAGTCAATATGTTATGTCTCTAAAGCGTGCATCTAAAACTCTTACACTGTGTGAAAAAATTCAAGCTTGAGATATATTCCAACTTAAATTCTACCCCCCTTAAAGATAAAACTTTTCAAGAAATTTGAGGCCAACCGGAACCTTTGTAGATATTATAATAATTACACATATATTATAGGAACCCTTTATAAAAAGGAAAACTGCCAAGGCGGAAATATATTTAAGGAACCGTCATGTTCTTTCATAGACAGGTTTTACTGTAATAAGAACAATTAAGTCTCGTAGATTGCGATGGGCAGGACATGTGGCATGAACAGAAAATTGGGAAATGAAAGACGTACAAGGAAGCTTCTTGTAGGAAAGCCAGAGGAAAAATGCCCAGTTGGTAGACCAAGAATGAGGTGGGAGAATAACATTAACTTTGATTTGAGGGAAGTAGATTATACGGGGAATGATTGGAAAAAAATAGCTCAGGATAGGGATGTATGGAGAGCTTATCTTCGTGCGGCCATGAACCTACAGGTTCAATAGTGGCAATGAGTTAAATATAATTACCCTAATTCAATTTATCTTATAAAAAATTGAAAACTTGGTAAAAATGAAGTAAAGTTGTACCCAAATATTGCATTGTTCAGTTATGTTTTGTTTTTTTTTCTGGATTCTTCTGAATTCAATTTTGGTTTTGAAAAAGCATGAATAAAGCATGTTTTCACATTTTAATTTAACTTTTCTTAATTTAGCATTTTTATTATGTAACATTACAGAGTTTTTCTTTGAATGACAAGTAGTGTTGTGTTTTCCCAAGTATAAAGTCTGTTCTTGAACATTTTGAAGTCGTGATTTCAGTTTAACAACATATTGGCCCAAAATAAGACATCTTCTTATCTTAATTTAAACTATGAAAAGCTGCAGCTTATATTTACTATTCATTACAATATTTCATCTTAATTTTTAAAATTTATGCTTGTTTGTCTTTATTAAATGCCAGAAATTTGACAATATAGCTATTACCTGTAAATGTAACTAATAACGTTTCATGTTACACCAATTTGGAGTTAAATTTAGAGTTTCAATTGTGTTTGTTACATAAACTTTTACCATTCAATTCAACAAGAAATTGTGTTTAATAGTGATTTGAAAGAGTAGTATGAATGATCATTTAAAATGAAAAACTTCATCAAGCTTAGAAATTGAACCTAATTGAACTTTTATAGGAAGAAATCACTATGAAATTTACATAGGAAAAACAAAAAAGAAATTTAAAATCAAGGGTGAAAGAACATCTTAGAAATGTCAAAAATGGTGAAGTGGAAAAATCAGCAGTAGGTGCTCTTGCTTCGTCTGAAAAACATCTAATTGAATCAAAAGCCAGTCTAATTAAACAAATAGAAAAACAAAAAGAACTCACATTTTGGGAAAAGATCCACATTAAAAAAAAACAAGAAAGAAAAACTAATGAACTTTGAAATTCCTGCGGATTCTGACTGGATCTGGATGTTTATTGGTCCACCAACAGAGGGGAGAAGTAGTTCTTCTGATCGACATAACATCAGTCAACGATAGGGTACTAAAGATGAATCTACCAAGGATTTGAAACCGCAGTCTACTTAGAAGACTGGATGTGAGGAGAAGTATGAAGCATTTAATTTAACTTAAATTGAACCTAAGTTTAAACTTGCAATTGTATTGTTCTAAATCTTCAACCTAAAGTGAGGTCTCCATCTAATCACCATCCGAGGGACAGAAACCAGCTGAAAATAGATTGTCTCAAACAATTGGATTCTAGTTGAGAATGGTCTGGAAGAAGAATTAGATTTATCAAATGATATAACAAATTATTAAAAAAACTGTTTAAATGAGGAAATCTTTCAGAGAACAAAAATATGGTAAATATGTGAAACTTAGGTTTCTTACCTACTTGTAAGTGATGAGATGTAGCATGAGAAGTCTTTGGAAATCATAAAAATATTAAAAATACCTAAAAAAATGGTGGTTAGTTTTCTTCTTATAGGTAATATTCTTTCTTTGGAAAACATGGCCAATTGTACCACTCAAGAGACATGTGTTATGGATGTGAAAAATGCAGTCATTACAAAACTACATTGGTGTGAAAATCAGTACAGAGACTGATTAACTTCTATCCAGATGTAACCATCTCAGATTGGCAATGCTGATGAAACATACACCGTTTCCACAAATATAGTATCATACTTTAAACTACTACTACGTCACTTTGGATAATCGTATCTAAATGAAATTGGTGACAATCAAAAGAGAAACTCAAAAAGTTTTGTGCATGTTAACAACGGAGAATAATGGACAACAGTACAGAAACTAAACTAAATTTAATCATGTTTTTTGTAGTCGATATGGATTCATTGGGGATATTTAGCAGACAGGTTAAATGTGATGTCTGCAGCATCACTCGTGGGGGCCACATTCAATGTCTATGAGGTATAGCAAAAACTTTTTGAGTTTCTCTTTTGATTGTCACCAATTCCATTTAGATACGATTATCCAAAGCAACGTAGTAGTAGTTTTAAGTATGATACTATATTTGTGGACACTATTTTGTGAGCAGCACAATAGTAGATATGGAGGAAGCAAAAAAGAATCCCATTATGAGGAACCAGTCATGAAAAAGCTATCATAGCTAATAGAACAACTAAACCCCTATTTATAATTTTTAAGAAGAACTTTTTTTCCCTAATATTTTGATTGGCAAGAAATTATGACAGGAAAGCTAGTATATTTTGTATTGACCTGGAATATTTGCTGAGAAATGATAAACAAGCCATTGAAAAGACAATTGCTGAAGCTATCAGTCAAACTTCTGTGCATTCTTGGTTTGTGCGGAGTTCATCATCAATCAGATGGCAGCAAGGAGATTGTATAAGAAATTATTATATGCAGTAACTATTATTTCTTTAATTTTCTTGATTTTTTTTTTTCCCTCCCCTATCAAATTTTAAATGCACCTTATTTGTGGGTCAATATGATGCATTTTATGTAAGAAATACATGAAACCATTAGAATTTCTTAAATTATGGAGAGATTGAAATTTGTTCTTGGACATTTTTTGCAGATAATCTGAAAACTTATGCAACAGAAATGTATATATGAATAATTTGGATTGTTGCACATTTCAAAATTTGCACAAGAAAGTAGAATTTTTAAGTTTTTTATTGATTGGTTTTATTGATTTTTAAATATTTGATTATTGTTGCTTGGGAAAGCATTGCTGTGTAGTTTTTATATGTTTGCATGTCTAACTGTTAAATTGATTTACAGGACCTTGGTTGCAGGAATCATGAGTGATGACAAGGAAAAAAAGCCTGGTAAAATATTGTTTATTTTTTTATAACTTATGTTGAAAATTATTAATATTTACATTATTTTTTAATGGATAATATTTATGTGAACTTGTAAAAAGTACCATTTTTTTTTTTTCAGTCAGTACAGGAAAGCTTTCTGCCCTGCAGATTAAAATGGAGGGCCAAGAAGGTGGTGAAACAATAACAGATATCCAAAATTATCTGGAGACATTCAATAAAGAAATTCAAGGAGGAGATCAAATAGTACAACATGTGACAGGTGACATATAGATTTTTTAATTTCATCTAACATTAAAAACTCTCCTTACTTCTTCTCGAAGATTTTAATAAATATGAAGGTTGAAAGATACTCAGGGAAATTGATTTCCTGAAATTTACATGTTATATTTAACATGTTCAGTGCTGGACAATTTTATTTGGTTCAGACAAAAATTTTTCTTTAAAAAAATAAATTCCTGAAATTTGTTTTAAAATCAAGAGAAAACAGAGTCCATGTGTGAATTACTTTTGTGTCACCCTCTAATACAGTATTAATTTAGTTATAATCATTCCCTTAATTTTTAATAAATTAATACAATATTTTGTCTTGGAGCGTTATTGAAAATCGAGAATGTTCTGAGAAATTGGAAATATACAAAAAATAAATAAATACATAAGTCATTGTATAATTGTACAATAATTTATTTAATTTCTCTACTTTAAATACATATTATGCCATACAATTCCACCAATTACAAATTTAAGATTGTAATGTAATTTCTTAAATTATTACACAGTATTTTCATTTTCTATATTAATATTCTTGAAAACAAGTTGTTTGGTTGCTTTGTCTTATCTTCTATTTTCTATGAAATGTATTTAATACATTTACATAATCTAAATTATCCTTGTATTTGTTAAGTGATACAATTTGAGATTGTTTTATGTGCTGGTTCCAAGGTTCACACTGGCGAGATTGATCCATTTTCAGGGTGTGAAAGTTTTCTTTTGGAAGCCATAAGTCCTGATTTATGGAAAATAAGAGACTTTTACCCAAAATTTGTCATCCTTTCATGATTTGTAAAGCTAAATATCTTAAACTAACTAACTCACTCGCATTATCGAACCCGTAGGTTGATGGCCATGTGGACATAAGCTCTCCATACATCCCTATCCTGAACTAATGTTTTCCAATCATTCCCAGTATAATCTACTTCCCTCAACAAAATATATAACGGGAGTGCATTGAGAGGGAAACCATCTACCTGCTAGGTTATTTATTGGCTTATTGCCACCCTTATGCTAAAATATTCTAACAGAATTTATAAAAAGAACACTTGAAAATTTCTATGCAATGATATGTGTCATGGTCATGAAGTTGGTCCACTTAAATTGATTTCATTGAAATAATAAGAAACAAATTGACAAATAGGCATTTATAGGCATTGTAAGCTGAAATAGGCATTTATAGGCAAAATTAACTTCATGGAAAACAACTCTAGGGTCGTCAGCATGAACTTATATGAAGTCACTTTACAATATCTATAGTAAATAACTGTAGGCACTTTCCTTAACATCCGGTTTCTACTAATTACACCAGCAATGCTGGGGTTGAATGCACACACCACTGGTAAGTAATCAAAACTGTGAGATTAGAATTTTGATTGTCTTAGTCTTGAGGTGATGGTATATCGTACAATAATCTGAACAAGAGCCAGAATTTGTCACATTGCCACAGAGATCTTCACCCTCATTGCTGCTACTGTACTTACAAACTGTTCTACAATCCTCCGAAGATATAAACTAAATACTTATTTCATCTAAGAAAAAATTCATAGTGGAAACTTGTTTAGCAAGTGCTCTAAAATTATAGTTAGATTTCTAGAAGAAGATGCAGAGAAACTTTACTGTTTAGGTAAAATTTAATCACTTACCTTATATTATTCTTCTTATCTTAATATATTAAAATTATTTTAATAAGAATAATAATATGAGGTGAATGATTAAATTTTACCTAAATGAATATACCTCATAGTGTGAATTCCTAAAATAAGTAAGCTTTATTGTGTTGTTTACTGTACTCTTGTTATTTTTTAGAAAATTTGAAATGCAAATGTTAAAAAAAATATGCTTCTTGCTTTGGAATTAGGATTTTTTTAAAAATAAATAACTATAATAAATGCAAAAGTTTGCAAATTTGTTTTAATATGTTTTACATATACCCAAAAGTATTAACTTATTATTTTATGTCTAATGATGATAAAGTAAAATTTTAGAGAGATATAATCAATTTAAATATCTTGGATATTATCTCTCTATCTGGGATGAAAAGGATATCCCTGAAAAAATTACTAGTTATAATAAAAGTTTGGGAAATTATTAATCAAGTTATGAAACCATTACTTGTACAAAAAAAACACCAGATTACGTTTATATAACACTTTGGCTAGACCAGTGTTGACCTATGGTAGTGAAGCATGGACACTAAAAAGACAACATGCAAGCAGAATAACGGCTTGTGAAATGAGATTCATGCGCAGAACAGCGGGTTACACCAGATGGGATCAGAAAAGGAACACCGATATCTTAAAATAATTGAAGACTACGCCAATTTTGGAATATATTAAACAGTACCAACTAAATTGGAAACACCATCTTGAAAGAATGAGTTCAAATCGGATCCCCAAAGCTGTTTATAATTATATACCAAGAGGATGATCTCTGGGCCGTCCTATGAAACGCTGGAGGAAAAATGTTCTGTAGGATTGTAACTTGGAAGGAAGAAGATGATGATGATAAAGTTGACTCCACCATTCATCAAATACATTTACTCCTTAGGACAACAGAAAAAAAATAGAACCCTTGTGACCTCAAGGTTTTTTAGTTGAAAGGAGAATATGAAAATATTGTATCATAGTCTTTTATTGATGTTTTAATTTGTTTGGCAGTTCAACAAGTTGTGACAACAGAAGAGGCAGCTGAAGAAGGTACATACTTTGTTGACCAATCTGGACATTATTATTATCAAGCGAGCAGTGATCAGCAACCAGTCATGACTGTAGTATCAGGTAAGAAATAAAATATTGTTTATAATCTGTAGTTTATACATGAATCTGGTTATTGATTCAAACCTAGTCAGAATTGATGGATTGTTTTAAAGGACAAATCCTTCCTTTACAGGTCTCATATTGTATCAAGTTTTTTTTTTAGTCTGGAAACATCTTACCTCAATTTAATGTAATGTTGATTTGTTCTCGAACATGTTTCGATATAATCTTCTATATCATCTTCAGCTTGCCCAAGACGTTTCCAGACTCAACAAAACTTGATTAAAAGACCCTCAATATGTTACTTCCTAAAATAAACCACTCATATTGTATATTTACAATACATATAAGAACCTTAAGCTTGAAACAAAAGTCTGAGCAAAATTTTTCAGCCCTTTCAAGATTAGTTTTAAATTGGGTGCTAATAATCTGAGTTAAAAAAGTATAATAAAAAAAGTATTTTATATAATCATTAAATGAATCAGATTTTACATCTCATCTCATATATTTTGTTTAAATTCAGGACTGGTTTCAAAGAAACTTCTATTCATTGTCAACTGGTGTCTATGACTGTTGATTTGATTGTTGGCAACACTGTTGCTTGACTAATGAACTTCCAAATCAGATCCTTTTCTGGGAATTTCATAATACTTTCCTTGTTTTTCTGTTTTGATGTAGATTTTCACTCAAGACTATGAGTTCATTGGATTTACTTAACTGTTTTATTAATTTGCCTAACTTCAATTTTGTGCCTTTCAGGCTAAGGATGTGCAAGCTACTGCAGATTTTTCTCCTTCCCCATTTTTTACACATCTGTGGTCTTGAGGTAGCATGCTGCCTTGTCATGCAGTGGGCCTGGGTTCGATCCCCGGTTGGGACAAGTTTCCTGGGTGATGGTTTTTTCGGGGTTTTTCCTCACCTGTTAGACAAATGTCAGGAAACTTTAAGATCCAAACGGTCTCCGAACATCATCTGGCATCATTATCATCATTGACATATTAAATTTATGATTTAGTTCTCTCCTGGTGACATCATCACCTGTCATATATCATAGGGGCAGCATAACTCTGACTTGCCTTCCAGGCACCCTAACTTCAGAAGTGGGTTAATAATAATGCCATGTCAAGAGAGAATACCAGATAGTCGAAATGACAAGTTGTGGCATTGAATAATAAAAAAAAAATCCTAATTTGTTCCTTCATTCTAATTTATACATTTTTTAATGTAGATTTTCACATTTTATCTGGTAGATTCGTGATTTTTTTTATATATTTTCCTTAATTTTTCAATTTTAGTTAGTTTTCATTAATCTATTAAGCTAAAAACTTCACTAGTCCAGAGAGATACCAGAATACGGTTATACAAAACTAAGCAAGATCTCATTCATTCTTCATTACATGTTTCCAGCCGTAGCTGATGACATGATTCCGTTGCATAGTTACGCTACTTGAATAGTTGATTGGTGATTTTTCCTGTGTAAATTATATACAAGCTCAGCAAAAGTCATTTAGGTTGAATCTATATATGAGGGAGAATCAAATATAAACAGGCCTTTGTTACTGCGCACGCGTAGAGTGCGATATGAGTTGGAGGCTTTTTACAGCAGGTGCAGTGGGGTCTCCGGAAGGGGACCGCGGCCTTGGGAACTCGTTTTATTTTGGTTCCTCAGTTGCTGTGGAGATGTCAGAGAGAGGTGCATCCAGCTGTTGTGCAATGAGTAATCATCAAGTTTCTCGTCAATGAAAATGTCAGTGCAGCTGAAATTCGCCGTCGGTTACTCCCACAGTTTGGGGAAAGAACCCTTTCATGGTCCAGAGTAAAACATTGGTGCCGCAAGTTTAATGAAGGACGTGAACGTGTTGAAAACTTCGCCCACTCTCGCCACCCACGCACCAGCATCAATCCAGAAAACATCCAAGCTGTTCAAGACATCATTGAAGGGGATCGCCACATCACAGTGCTTGACATTTGTCAAGAACTTCTCATTAGCTATGGGAGTGTGCAATCAACCATTTGAGGGGAGCTGAAAATGAGAAAAGTGTCAGCTCGTTGGGTTCCGTGGTTGCTCACTGCAGAACAGAAAGCAGTGCGAGTTCAAATGTCTCGCATGCTCCTCATGCGCTACGAAGAGGAAGGTGATGCTTTTCTGGACAGAATAATCACTTATGATGAGACATGGGTACATCATTACACACCCAAATCAAAGAGGGCCAGTCTGGAGTGGAGGAAGAGTGGAGAGCAACCGCCGGTGAAAGCCAAGTCACGACTGTCTGCAGGGAAAGTTTTGGCCACAGTGTTCTGGGACTCAAAAGGTGTCCTTCTGATTGATTTCCTTAAACAACAAGGACAAAGACGATGGGACCATTAATGCTGCCTACTACTGTGACCTTCCCAGTCAAGTTCGAGTTGCCTTCCGGTCAAAACGGCACAGCAGCAACACAGCTAAAATTGGCCGAAATTCACTGGACTGCCCTTCCACATCCACCCTACAGCCCGGATCTCTCACCATGTGACTTCTTCATGTTTGATCCACTCAAAGAAGCTCTTGGAGGACATTGTTTCACAACCAACGAGGAGGTGAAAGACTTCGTGCGCAACTGGCTGCGCACCCGTCCTCGTACTCTTTGAAACTGGCATTAAAAAACTGCCTGTCCGTTGGAACAAATGCATAGCAAAGATGGGTGAATATGTAGAAAAGTAAGAAAAATGTTAATTTCAATTAATCTCCATGAATAAAAGTTTTGGAACAAAAGGCCTGTTTATATTTAATTCTCCCTCGTAAATATGTATTAGTCACTATGTGACCAATTCTTGCTCTTGATGCAAATGTCTGCACATACCGTGGAATGTTTTCATACAGTTGTTTTAAATCATTTTATTTCTTCATAACTTTTTCAGTGTTTATCCATTTTCAGATGTTAACCACTTGCTTGTCCAATATTTTGTGAAGTTTGTATTTATAGATGCTATTGCTTTTTTTAGGGATATCAGTTTTCTAGATTGTGGAAATAATTTTGTGGCAATTTTTACAATTTTGTCTGCCATTTCATTACCAAATATGCCAAGGCTGGGAATCCACTGAAATGTTATTGTTTTCCCCTGGTTATTTAACTCGAGCCATATTCTATATTGGTAATATTCTATGTGCGTATGTCGTTGGGGTATATTGAATGATACTATATATTGCTGCTAAGGAATCAATGAAAATACAGCTTAATAGAGGAGGACACTGTGATGCATACTGAATAGCTGCTTCTATTGCTACTAATTCTGAGTCCAAGCTAGAACAAGGAAGAGCATGGGATATAATAGCTTTCCTTGGTTTGCAAAATATAATATCCAGCTCCTGAGTTATCCATGTCGATATTCAAAGAACCATCGGTATAGATATGTAAAAAACCATCATATTCCTCTCAGATTAACTCCAGGGAACTTAATGTTTTATTTTAGGGAACTTGTTTGAAGTAAGGACACAGAGTTTTTTATTGTATTTTCCTGGTACTTCAAAGTTAGCTGTATCTACACTTTGCTATGGCGGTGAGGCATGGACTTTGAGGAAAGGAGAAGAAAGCAGGATAACCTAGTGGGATTACAAATGCAATGATGATGTCTTGAAGGAACTATGTTTAGAACCAGTCATTAAGTACATACAAGAATACCAGAACAATTGGATGAATCATTTGTGACGAATGAGTTCAGATGGAGTTCCCAAAGCCATGTTTTATTATTTCCTAACAGGGAAGAGATCTCTGGGCTATCCAAGGAAGCACTGGATACAAAATTCATCAGTGAGATTGTAACAGATGCCTGGGCCTAAGACTTGTATGAATGATTAAGGCTGAAACTTTTTTTTAGTGCCAGTTTGATGTTGATTTTGTTGAAATTATCTGAACTTTGCTATGGCAGTGAGGCATGGACTTTGAGGCTGTATATCTCATTTCACTGGATACATGTAATGTAGAATGATGATGAATTTGAATTATCTCCCTGTTTATTTCAAAAATCAGTACAAAAACGTGGATGACTGGTGTTCTTTTCTTAATGAGTAGTTTGAGAAACAATTTGTTCCCTCTGTTAATAGATTGAATAGAGAAAATGGACTACCATCTCAAGCTCTATTTTTGATAGAAACTGCTCCGTCTCATCCCTCAGAATTGCAGCTAGTCAATGCAGATATCGAAGCATATTTAAAAAAAAATTTACCAGCAAATGTAACTTTTATCTTGCAACCAATAGATGAAGGTGTGTTATAGAATATAAAGTTAAATTACAGAAAAATGCTATTACAATTTCTAATTGAAAGAGAGGACTGTTCCATCATAGAATAAATGAAAAACATAACCGTAAAAGATGTCATCTACTGGCTGAGGCTTGGGACAATTCGAATAAACATTTAATACAAACATCATGGAACAAACTGTGGTCAAGTCTCATGTTTGAGGAAAACCCCATCTGTTCCAGTATCAAACAATAGTGATATCCTCCTGCTTGTTCAAGAAATCCCAGGGTGCGAAGATGCAAGGGAAAATTGGCTTTAAGAATGAATATCAATCAATGATAATGGCCATCAAGTCATGAGTGATGAAGCCATTGTCTCAACCTGATGACAACTCAGAAGACAGAGGTAGTGAAGTATGTTGTCATATTCTGATGCCGCAGTTGCCCATGAATTGGCATTATGCTAAAGTAGAACAGCATGCTGCTGGCACCCCAACCAATAAGATGCTCATGTGATGTTGCACATTGCATCATCGTGCAGATTCAGATCCTTATGCCAATAGAAGAATACTAATTTTCCAAATTAAGTGAGTTTTTTTTTATTTTTTGGAAAGAAAAATTAATGCTTTAACCGGGACTTGAACCTCGGACCTCTGGCTGTATGCACCAGTTTACTGTCCGTTACGCTATTCGAGCACTGATACAACCATCAACTTTTCTCTCCTTTTAACAGTTATCTAAAATCTGAAGGCAGATAGTCGCAATACCTCTGACGGCATCTATGTAGAAGTATGCTGATAGTCTGGCTATCTGCCTTCAGATGAAAGAGAATTGATAAGAAGAAAGAAAAGTTGACAGTTGTATCGGTGCTTGAATAGGTGCAATGGACAGAACTGAAGATGAAGCAAAGATGCTTTGAAACATGTCTTACAAGAAAAAATATGAGGTAATATGATGGCAGACTCAACTTACTTACTAGGCAACTAAGGTCTTGGATGGATGAAGGTAGGTTAAATTTTGCACAAAAACCTTTTTATTCAGGTTTGTGTTTCTTTTACGAACCTGAGAATCTTCAAACTTAAGACCCAAGGCTTAAAATCACTCCTAGAGTACTTGTACCTTTGATTTTCCATCCTAAAAAATCCATCTATCTCGGTCAGTTTTGGACCTGCGACCCTCGGGACTAGAAGCAAGGAACAGAACCACTAGACCACCGTGGCCGACAAGTCTACTGTAAATAATAATAAATAGTGTTATGGGATTGCACCATGGTAGCCAAATGGCTCCTTGTGCTTTATTCTAGTTACTGTCCCTGGCTCTTGAAAGTTGTTATGTCATGAATGTGATTTTTATCTATTATAGGCGTAGCTGATCCAACTGCTGAAGTAGCTGATGGGACATCCGAGGCTACTTATGTTGCTATGCAACCACAGGAAGGTCACGTAGAAGAAACAATTACTAATATGGAAACTTCGGATGATGTAAGGATATAATCTTTAATGTTAATAAATATAGTTATTTTCTTTTGCTCTTAGAAGATCTCTAATTTTGTATAGTTGTTGTGTTTCTTGTCCCCTCCATTTTCTATGACTTTAGAAATAATTGTTCTTGGTGTATTTCTCCTATAGGATAGAGATCTGATGGCGGTATTGAAATAGTTTACACAGTAATTTACTCTTTTTTATGAATGAGTTGGAGAAAATGATTTAACTTCTCACCTCATAAAGTTGTGTGCCTTCACAATACCGGTTTCAAAAGCATAATTTTACTTCCATCTTCAGTCAAACTCCAACTGTTGAAATTTTGCCGTTAACACCATCTTCTGAACTGCCATCTGGTGTCAATTTTATGAACTTGGAGATCAAATTATTCTCGTCGGGAATATCAAAATTCATGGCATTATATCTATTCTTCTGAATGTATATTTTCCCAAATTGTTAATTCCAAAGGTTTCTCTAAATGCTTATTTTATGAATTCACTCTATGAGGTATATTCATTTAGGTAAAAATTTCTCTAAATGTTTTAAAAGGTTAGTTTCTTTTCAAATTTTATGATTCTTTAGTAAACTATGAGTTGTGATTGCTGATTTTTCAATTTCACCATTTTTAATATTTCTAAAGTGTTCTTTTGTATGAGTTTCTAAATTCCTTTTAGTTTTTCCTATGTATACTTTCTTGCAGTCATTGCAACTAATTTCATAAATTCTATATTTTTTACTATCTGGGACATTAACTTTTTTTATTAGTTATTAGCAGATTACCCAGATTTGTTAATCAGTGCTAATGTAACGTTGAATTTGTTAAATATTTTTTTGAAATGTTCTGTGTGTTCCAGGATGGTAATTTTCTTGAATTGTTTCTTTTCTTTTGAATCAGATTGTAGGGTGGTGCATTCTTTAAATCTTTTTTTTTTTTTGTTGTTTGAACTCTTTTAATTATTTATTATTATATTCTTTCCAAAACCATTTAATATTGCTAACTCTTAAACTTTAACTCTTTTTTGTTGCTAAAAATATTCATGACACCAAAAAGGGATCTTTGGATTCCTCCTCTTACCAACATCAGTTTTCATAAACCTAATATTTTGATAAGACAGTGAAGAAAATATACATGAAGTGCTTTGGAAATTAGTTGGCTTGTTTAGCTTCCAAAAATAAAAATAAAAAATCTTACTTTTGATACATGGAAGTGTTCAAAGATGTTTTGTTGAATAAGAAGAAATAATTAATTATATTGTCAGATGGTATTATTTCATTTGTTATTGAAAGTATTGTTGTGGAGATATACTCTAAATGAAGTAGAAAAAAACATTTTTGATGTTTCTATTTGAATTAACATTTTCCAATCCTGGATGAAATACAATTTAAGAAAGAAAAATTAATGTTTGAACCTGGATTTGAACCCTGGACCTCTAGTTCTACATACTAGTGCTGTCCATTACACCATGAAAGAAATGTTAATGTTTGTATCGTCGTTTGAATGGTCTAATAGACAGCACACTAGACGAAAGAAATCTTAATGTTTGTATCATTGTTTGAATGATGTAATGAACTGCACACTAGTACGTAGAACTAGAGGTACAGGGTTCAAATCCTGGTTTAAACATTAATTTTTCTTTCTTAAATTAGAAAAAAAAAATATAGTTACCATAGAGTTAGTTTTAACACCTCTTCTCATAATTGTAGATTTCCTGAAGACTAGTTTTGATACATATTCGTATAATTTTCAGTTCTATCTTGGCTATTCCAAAGCACAGTAATGAAATACATACATTAACAATTTGGTAGATAAACTGATTATACTAGATGGCAGGTTGCTTCATGTGTCCAGCATGTTAATCTGATGATAAGATGCATGTGTTTTTGTCAACTTTTTGGCATATTGCATTTTTTGTAAATTTTCTAGCATTATTAGTGCTTATTTCAACCTCTAAACCTACTTTTTGGCAGTTTTCACGAGGAAATGTGCATTTTTTAAACATAATTTATTTTAATTATATCTGGATTGGGTGTTTTGACTCACCTCATATTTCTTGATTTTTATGCAGACCTGTTTCGTTGCTAACTGTGCAATATTCTCGATGCTTCACAACTGTTGTGAACCATCAAGAATGTCGCAAAATTAGCAACGAAACTGATCTGCATAAAAATCAAGAAATATGAGGTGAGCCAAAACACACAACTCAAATATAATTAAAACAAACCTTGTAGTGTTATTTCCTACATATATTTAATAATTTACTTTTACTGTCTCTACCAGTATACAAATTGACTTGAACTTACATTTTATGAAGAGATTCTGCCTTCTCACATTCCAACTAACCATACATAAGACTTGTTTATAGAAATCAGGAGTTCAATTAGTGGAGCAAAGGAACCTAGTGAAAACAATAGTAAATGATCTTGAAAAAGTGAGTGGGGAAATGGGATTAGGTGTATTGAAGAAAATAGTAATGATTTTGAATAAAAATAAAATATTTGATATGCTTACAATCCAGTGATATAGTTTATTTTGAATATTCACCTTTAGTGGAAAGGAATTTCTCAATGTACGAGTCATTATTAAGAGACAATCACTTTTTGTTTTCTTTTGACAATCTACAGCAGTTGTTTGCAATGCAGGACTAAAAATGTGAACATTTACCTGCAAATGTGAATTTTATAAATATATTGCATTGTTTTTAATACCAGTGCATTATTGCATTTTTATAATGCATTATCCTGTATTTTATTGTGCATTAAAATCTTTACCCTACTGATCACATTCGTTCACCTTTTAATGATGTGAGGCCTAGAATATTGTCAAAAAGTAATAAATGTTCCTTTGACTTTGTACTTGATACTCTTGATTATGTTTTCTAGCAGGGTAATACAACTAGCGGTGAGTCAGCAAGTCAGATGATACTGAACGCTGGAGACGCCTACCAGACTGTAACTATTGTACCATCAGACACAAATCCAGGAGAAGTAAGCTATGTGCTGATTGTTCAACAGCCTGATGATAAAGATGATAAGGGCGATGATCAGGATCTCACAGTATATGATTTTGATGAAGGAGAGGAGAGTGCAATTGCTTTGGTGAGTTATATCAGTCAAATCTTTGCTTGGTTTCTAAGTTTATGGGTTTGAACTCAACTGGGCATGTCTTCCTTAGGAATGGAGGCCAATAAGCAAAAATTAGTTCTTCCTTTTATTCCCAGATTTGAATTGCAACACTAATGAGCTGAGTTATTAAAGAGAAAATACAACAATAGTTATTTATCAAGTACGAGAAAGAACTAATGGAGAAACTGCAGTTTCCATGCTTGAAAAACATGAAATATGAGGTGAGATACGAGTCACTTTTTATTAATTATTAATGAGTTGGTTATTTTGACTCACCTCATATTTCTTGATTTTTATGCAGACCAGGTTTCGTTGCTTTTGAGTGACATTGTCGATGCATTCCAACACTTTATTATTATATTATATAAAACTTTCCTCATTAGAGGATTGCCTCAAGGACAAAGTGATACAGACAATTAATTTTTGTAATTGATGAAATACATTTTGTAAATATATTTTAAAAAATTCAACTTGTAGGCCTAATTGAAGTATACATACTATAAAGCAATTTTGTAAATTGATCCTCTAATGGCAGCGATGACAGTTCTAGAAAGGTACACCCTGCCCAAATCTAAGGAATTCCAAAATTTGGCTAAGAATCCTGGTATAGTACCTCTTGCCCCGATCATCAATCCTGTGGCAGTTATACTATCTAGTTGGTATTTATCTTTGTAATAGTCAATTGTTTCTTTTCAGAGTCAACTTCCTCAGGTTGGCCACTATGAGTCTCAAAACGAATTGTGGGATCTAATATCATACCAATTTTAGAGGATGGTCTAAATGCAATAATATCTATTTGTCTGTTACTCCCATTAGTGACCACACCATGTACTTCCTCATAAACTGTGTATCCAAAATCTCGCAAGGCTTCTGCCATCATATTTCGAATAGTGTGGTGCCGAATGTTTCTCAGTGATTCTCCAAATGGACAGGCCCCAAGGACGTGTGCAAGGGTTTCGTTCTCTCTGCGACGTCTGCAGAGGGTATCGTCCCTAGACCTGCCCGGCAAAGAATGCACCGCCGATACATTGGCTTGCATTTTAATTGCTTCTCTCCATTCGGAACAAGACAATTCCTGATGGTCACGAATCCATTGATTTGCCGGTGTATATTCATTGTAGAGAACAACGCCTTTTCCTTTATGAGGAAGTTGACTCCAGAGAACTGCTTCTTCGTCTCTTAGTTGTTTCCTGAGTTTCCTTGCATCTGGTAGAAGACTTCGAGTGTTAATGTTGATGTCACTAGGTTCAATGTTAAGGTCTCTCACACATTGTAAACTTTCCTCTTTTAGGTTTCGAGAGTAGTAATGTATGTATTATTGTCTTGGTGAAGAATGTGGCAAATGTTTATATGCTGTAATTTTGTTTCCCACGTTGCACAAAATAAACCAAGTCCTTTATTCTGACGTTCAGTATATATCATGTGATCAGGGACATCCATCGGAAGATGTAAAATTTCTTTAAGTCCACTTCTCAAAAGTTTATCACAATTCACTAAAAATGTTTTTTGTATTTGATTTGTGGCAAATTGTTTGAAATGAGGAACTATTACCTGAAAGACAGCAAATAGATCATACTATGTACCTTACTATTAAATATTATAAATTATGATCATGTGTGGCTCCACTCAAAATTTATTTTTTCGCTATTATTCTTAATAATACTGCATATTAATGTTGAATTGTTTTTGACTCACCTCATACTTCTTAACTCCCTTGAGGTGAGTCAAAAACAACTCAACATTAATTAAAGAAACCTCATAGTGTTATTTCCTACCTACATAACTTAATACTGCATATTTTATATATTCCTTGGGTAGCTAATCACACTATAAGAATGATTTTTTTCACTTTTATGTTAATGCAGTCAACAACTTTATTACAGACGTCTTCTCAATCATTTTAGTGATTAAGTAAAATGATGATGTAGAAACATTTCAAAACAAGAGCTGTAAAACATGAGCTGCTGTAAGAAGTTTGCATAGAGAAAATCTTGGCGTTTGTATTTGTGATAAATGTGTGAACACAGGAAGAGGGCCACATATGAGATTAAAACCTGATCTTTTTTAAATTTTTCAAGATAGCAATTTAAAGTTTATAACTAAGATATATATGTCTTATTGTATCATGTAAGCCCATGTTTCCCTTAACAGAGATTTAGGTGCTCTCCCCCTATAGGAAAGAAATTGAACCATATTAATTTAGTTACACTTGTTTTCGTATAGATGTCATTTGAGTGGACCGTGGTCAGCGTTCTGCCTCATACTGACATTTAGGAAACCAAGGTAGTACTAGGATGGGAAAATTTGGCAAATTTTGCTTATATTATATTATATCGATGCAAGACATGGACTCTTACTTTTAGGCAGGAAAGGAGATTATGAGTATTTGAGAATGAAGTTCTTAGGAAAATTTTTGGACCAAAGAGAGATGAACAGACAGGTGAATGGAGAAGACTGCTTAACAGTGAATTACATGGTCTTTATAGGAAGCCAGATATAATGAGAACAGTTAAGTCTCATAGATTGCAATGGGCAGGACATGTGGCACAAATGGGGAATGAAAGACATGCATGAAAGATTCTTGTAGGAAAACCAGAGGGAAAACGCCCAGTTGGTAGACCAAGAATGAGGTGGGAGAATAACATTAACTATGATTTGAGGGAAGTAGATTATACAGGGGATGATTGGAAAACATTGGCTCAGGATAGGGATGTATGGAGAGCTTATGTCCGCATGGCCATGAACCTATGGGTTCGATAGTGCCAGTGAGTTAGTTAGTTAGTTGCTTAGAGGCCTTTTCATTCAGGCTTAAGGATCTTTTATGAGCCTGAAAATCTTCAGACTCAGGACCCACGTCATAAAGTCCCTCCCGGAGGACTTGCTCCTTGGATTTTTCCATCCTAAAAAATCCATTGACCCAGGCCGGGTTTGAACCTGCGACCCTCGGGCAGGGAGCATAACCACTAGTCCACCGTGGCCGATTAAGATATATGTATATCTTGAAATTAGGATAATATGTGTAATGTAATGATTGACTTGCAGAGATTATAAACATTATATTACAAAAATGACTCTTAACCATTTAAAACGAAAACAATAAAAAATGTAGATAGAACTCTCTGGTTCTAACTTGCAATATAGTATAATATCTTGATATCATAAGTTAAATTTAATAAAACTTCTAATGGAACTAACACTATATAGTATCAATATTATAGTAAATCAGAAATTAAGTTAGAATGTGGCATCACAAATTGATAACATTGTTGTATAGTTTCATGTGGTATGCCATTGCTTGTTTCTGTTCTGATTGAAACTTCCACTTCAATAAAACAACCATAAGAGGTAAGAATATGCAGACCAAATATTTTAATTATTATACATATATATGTATTCAACACTAATAAGATTCATGATGAAGTTCTGTTGAGGTATTATTCAAAATTAAAATATAAAATATTTATCTAAAAGTGCTACAGATAAATAACTATCCCGAAAGTGCTACAGATAAATAAGGAATAAAGTTGAGGAGATGGACCTTTTAGGCAAATATTTTATGTTTTAATTGCGCCGCGTTGCAACTTCACTGCCTGGTAACCAAAATTTTTAAACCATGCAAAGTGCAACCATTTTGCACTGCCGTGTTTCGATCTACTACCATTATGTGTATATATTAGCATCGAGTTCGTAGCTAGCAGTGCTATTAATAATCCTTTGCCAGGGCCCATGAGAGGCAAAGATTGATTCATCCTTCCTATCCAGATTCATAAACATTAATCAATAATAATTATTAAAACACACTGCAGTAATTTATGATTCCTAGTTAACTTAAATATACTATTTTCAACCATGAAAGCTAGATGGGAAAAAGGAGCTCATTTAACTTCGAGATAGCTTATATACGGGAATTATGCAAGACAGCTGTAGCTTAGCCAACATACAATAATCAGACATTGATATTTACTTAAAATGAGAATTAATATTTAAATTGCACGTCTGAAGTTGAAAAGTGAAGTTTAAATAAATACATAATTGGATGTAATCAAATGGTAAAGAGAAAAATTTATGCCTGAACCGGGAATCGATCTCTTTACCATTTGATTACAATAATTTAGTAGTGTACTTTAATATACTTATTTCAATCATAGTAACAGCTTTAGCTTCTTAATATTAATTTAATACATAATTGGATCATTCAAATATTAATGGATAAACATTAAGTAATAACAGAAATAACATTGTTTACACAATCAACCAGTCATACATACTTTTTAGTCCTGCCTAGGGTGCCTTACCCTGGCTTGCCGGACCAAACCGAAAATACGCAGCTCGCGTTCTCCAGACGACAAACAAGTGTTCCAACGAAAATCTATGATCGAATGATAGAGTTCACTACGTGTTTGGCCTATTTGAGAGTTCCGAGGTAGAAGGGGAAGTTGCACACTGCAAACTGAGCAAAGGGAGGGGTAGAAAGGAGAGTGGGAGTAGATACAAAGAGAAAGGAAATTGGCATAGTTCACGAATTTCACTGTAGAGGGAGGATAACAGCACTTATGTATCGAACCGAAATAGCACTTTCAGTTCATAATATATATATATGTGTATCTTGAAATTAGTGCTTTTGTTTAGTTACCATTATTTCTATGTTTTGTTCCAGGAGTCAGGAGATGAAGATGACAAAACGAAGATAGTCAAAATTTTACCCAAAAAGTCACAAACTGTTACTCAGGCTCACATGTGCAACTATTGTAACTACACCAGCCCAAAAAGGTAAATAAAATTAATGTTTTTAATATTTAAAGGAAGTGACTATGAGGTTTGTTTTAAATAATTTGAGTTGCACGACTCGTCTCATATTTGTAGAAACTACAAGTATAAGATGAGGCATGTATTTTCTAATAGTGAGTGGAGAACATATTTTTAACGACTCGTCTCATATAATTTCAAATTTCTTTGATACCAGCGGTTTCAGACAATATTTTGTCCCTCTTCAGTCATGGCTTCCAATGATGAAATTCTGTGGTTGTTGATTTCTCTAAGAGGTGATGTCCTTAGAGAAATCAACAACCACAGAATTTCATCAGTCAAAGCCATGACTGAAGAGGGACAAGATATTGTCTGAAACCACTGGTATCAAAGAAATTTGAAATTATATGAGACGAGTCATTAAAAATGTGTTCTCCACTCACTATTAATGATATAATCTCATAATGTTTACTTCCCAATATTAATTTAAATATGCATTTTCTATTTATATATTAGATTTGGGAATTTTTAACATTATGAGGTTCAATTAATAATAATTAAATGAATCGTGATTTTTTCTTACCTCATACATCTATGTTTAAAAAAACATAGATGTATGAGCTAAGAAAAAATCACGATTCATTTAATTATTATGCATTTTCTAACTTAAATTATTTAAAATTTATGTAATTTGACTAATAAAAACAATATTTTTCTAAACAAATAAATTATTGGATAAAGAAAAACAAGTTTTCTAATAATACTCTTCTGATTTTATGTAAACTTATTGAATAGTTGTCATGTTTTATTCCCAGAAAGTGCTAGTTCAAATTTTTTGGGCAATATTTCTCTGAGAGCGTATTCTTAATTGAATGTTGCGAGATTATAATCAAAACATATCTATCCAATAAAAATCAAATGATTCATCAATTCTTCTTACCTCATACATCTATGTTCTTTAACAGAGAACCGCGGTATCGGAAAACATTCCCATCTTCAGCTGTTGTCATGACTGTCGATTTTTCATTATGCCGGTCATTTTCTAAACTACCATCTGGTGTTGATTTGAAGAACTTTGTAATCGATTTGGTTTGTCCGGAAACTCAAAATTCATGGTTCTAATATAGTTTTTTTTTATGTATATCTTTTCCCAAAATGTTAATTCCAAAGGTTTAGATAGATGTTTCAAAGTTTAGTTTCTTTTTCAATTCAATGATTCTCTGATAAACTATGTGCTGCAATTGCTGATTTTTTAAATTCACCATTTTTTATATTTCTAAAGTGTTCTTTTGCGCGAGTGTCCAAATTCCTTTTTGTTTTTCCTATATATACATTATTGCAATCTTTGCAATTAATTTGTTAAATTCCAGACTTTTTATTATCTGGGGTGTTAACTTCTTTTACTAGTTAACAGAAGATTACCCGGGCTGAATTTGTTAATCGGAGCTAATGTTATATTACATTTTTTAAAAATCTTTTGAAACACCTGAAGATGGGATGTCTCCCAATACTGTGGTTCTGTGTGTTAAAGAATATAGATGTATGAGGTAAGAAGAATTCACAATTCATTTGATTTTTATTAAGAAAACCTCATAATGTAAAAATTCCCAATTTTATTATATGAAGATGATTCTGGATTCACCCTATTTGTTAAGAAGAACCTCCTAATGTAATTTATTAACAAATTTTTAAAAATTAATTATATTTGAGTTGTGAAGCATTGAGAATGTCATTCAGTTAGCGACGAAACCAGACTGCATAAAAATCAAGAAATATGAGGTGAGTCAAAATACACAACTCAAATATAATTAAAATAAACCTCATAGTGTTACTTATTTTAGGAATCCACACTATGAGGTATATTCATTTAGGTAAAATTTGATCACTCACCTCATATTATTATTCTTATTTTACTATAAACTATTTTCAGAACTTAGTTTCTGTTCCATTTATTTATATTGACAAGGAATATAATCATATAAGGAATAAGAATGGATAAGAAAGTGTGCATAAATAATCTTCTATTTGCTGACGATGTAATCATAATACAGAAAAATGAAGACGACTTACAGAAATCAATGCATGCATTAAATGAAATATGTAAATTATACGATCTAAAGATTTCTGTAAGGAAAACAAAGACCATGGCTTTTAGAGGAAGAGATCCAGTGAGATCCAAAATTATTTTAGAAAATCAAAGTATAGAACAGGTTAACCTTTTTTTTATAGGAATTATCACTGTGAGGTTCAATTCAATATTAAATTAAAAGATTCTTACCTCTCCTCACATTATTCTGTTAAGTAGATCGCGATTTCAGGCCTATAGCAGGCCCATCTTCAGTACACTGTTGTTGACCGGTGTTATGTCGCTCGGAAGAGCCACTTCTTCTTCCCTCTGTTGGTGGACCGATGAACCTCTTGATAAGGTCAAAATTTGCGGGAACTTCGAAGTTCATAAGTTTTCCTTTGTTTTTCTGAATGTGGATCTTTTCCCAAACTGTAAGTTCCTTAGGTGTCTCTATTTGTTTAATTAGACTAGAATTTGTTTAATTAGATTTGTTTAATTAGTTTAATATAAGATTAGCACCTAAGAATGAATACAGCCTTAATAGGATAATTAAAACCAACACAAATGAAAAAATTGAAGAAGAAAATAAATCAGGAATTTATCAGATCAAATGTAAAGATTGTGACAAAATTTATATAGGAAAAACGAAAAGAAATTTGAAAACAAGGGTGAAGGAACATCTTAGAAATGTCAAAAATGGAGAATTGGAAAAGTCAGCAGTAGCTGCTCATGCTTGGTACGAAAAACATCGAATTGAATCAAAAGCTAGTCTAATTAAACAAATAGAGACACCTAAGGAACTTACAGTTTGGGAAAAGATCCACATTCAGAAAAACAAAGGAAAACTTATGAACTTCGAAGTTCCCGCAAATTTTGACCTTATCAAGAGGTTCATCGGTCCACCAACAGAGGGAAGAAGAAGTGGCTCTTCCGAGCGACATAACACCGGTCAACAACAGTGTACTGAAGATGGGCCTGCTATAGGCCTGAAATCGCGATCTACTTAACAGAATAATGTGAGGAGAGGTAAGAATCTTTTAATTTAATATAGAACAGGTGTCTAGTTTCAAATATTTGGGCTGTGATGTTGGCTACAATGTGGAAAGAAATATTGACTCCAAAATAAGTAAATTTCAGATGGTGTATGGAACAATACAGAGAACATTCAAAAATAAAATTAGAAAAGAAAGCAAGATAAAAATGTATAATGTTATGGCGGTTCCCACAATATTGTATGGATGTGAAACTTGGGCTCCAGTGAAAAAACAGAAGGATAGAATACAGACATCGGAGATGAGGTTCCTAAGACAAGTATAAGGATGTACAAGACTTGATAGAATAAGAAATGAGGATATAAGAGAATAATTGAAAGTACAGCCTTTATTGTATAAAGTCACGAATTACAGACAGAAATGGATTGATCACATGGATGGAATGAGTAAGGAGAGATATCCATTGTTAACAAGAAATTATCAAGCAAGAGGAAGACGTGATGTTGGAAGACCTAGAAGACGTTGGGCTGATGCATTATGAAGTCGGAACGGGCAATTACCTAATCCCTGGAGTGATGATGATGATTATGATATAATCATATAGTACATGTTGCTAAAATAAATGGTTTTGATGAAGACATAATAAAGAATAAATTAAAGAAATTCCAACAACAGAAAAGTTTACAGGAATACACCACGTTACGACATGATTCCAAGAAAGATGTAAAATTCAAGAAATTCACTTACCATCCTGAAGTTCATAATAAGTTTCAAAAAATTTTCGGAAAATTTAATATTACATTGGCCCCAATTAACAAATTCAGCCTGGGCAATCTTCTGTTAACTAATAATAAATGTAACACCCAGACAACAAAAAATCTGGAATTATCAAATTGATTGCAAAGATTGCAACAAGATATATATAGGAAAAACAAAAAAGGAACTTAGAAACTTGTAAAAAAGAACACTTCAGAAACATAAAGAATGGAGAAATTGAAAAATCAGCTATAGCAGCACATAGTTTATTAGAGCATCATAGGATTGAAAAAGAAGCAAAACTTTTGAAACATCTATCTAAACCTTTGGATTTAACAGTTTGGGAAAAAATATATATATTCAAAAAAACCATACTAGAACCATGAACTTTGAGATTCCGGATGAACTGAACTTGATTACAAAGTTCTTAAAAAATACAACAGATGGCAGTTTAGAAAATGATTAATTCAAAAGAACACCAGATGACAGTTTGGAAAGTAATTCCTTCAAAAGAACACTAGATGGCAGTTTGGATAATTACCGGCAAGAAAAGAAAAAATTGACAGTCGTGAAAATAGCTGACGATGGTGATAATGGGTCACCGATACTGCAGTGCTGTGTTTAAAAAACATAGAAGTATGAGGTAAGAAGAAATCACGATTCATTTAATTCTTATTCTGTTCCATCCTCAATATCATCACAACCGTTGTTCTGTTGTCTTGAAGAGGCGTCCTTTGAAATTCCCAGGGAAAATGACTTGGTTTCAAGGTTTTTTAGTCTGCCAATGGAAGGAGCGAAGGACAACTCTTCAAGACGACAGAACAATGGTCGTGATGATATTGAGTATGGAACAGAAACTAAGTTCAAAACTAAGTTCAAAACTAGTTTATAGTAAAATAAGAAGAATAATATGAGGTGAGTGATTAAATTTTATCTAAACTCATAGTGTTATTTCCTTCATATATTTAAGAATTTTAAAATGTTAACATTATGATTTAGATAATTGAATTATGCTATATTATTAATTTTTGTTCTGAAATAAAGGTACCTGCTGTCACGTCATATGAAGTCTCATTCAGAAGAAAGGCCACATAAATGTAGTGTTTGTGAACGAGGTTTCAAAACATTAGCTTCATTACAGAATCATGTTAATACACATACGGGAACCAAACCTCATCGGTTGTAAATTCTGTGACAGTGCATTTACCACATCAGGTGAGTCAAATGTTATTAAATGCAGTTGAAGATAGATGTTAGTTTTGCACATACTTCACTGGAGGAGATCAATCTCAAGCCTAGTCTTATTTCTATAATTGAAAACTAAATTCTAATCTCAAAACCTAACGTTAATTTTTTACTCAGTAAGAAAAAGATTATAATGAAGTTATTATGGTTAACAAATGTAATCAGTATAACTAAAAATACACATACTTGTATCTTATATAATGAATATTAAATAAAAATTGGTTGACATCTGTTATCCAGTGACCACAGTTAAATTCTTGTTGTTTATCGTGGTAATAAGTGTTTCACCAACAAAAGTTGATTTGAAATGACTCCTCCTTTGTTGTGTGAGGCTGTAAATTGAGTTGCATGCATCTTGTAGTTGTAAATAGCATTATTTGTTTATTACTACCAAAGATTTGTTCAGAAATTGCCCTGAAATATTTGGTAAACTAAAGAGAAATGTACTAATTCATCATCTTCCGTACAAGTAAAAGATCTGATGATCTGTTATGATCTCATGGTTGGATTTTCAATCCAAAGGATATAATTAAAGTGAGAATAAAAAACCCTTTTAATTATCTGGCTTCAGTATATAATCCCCTAATTTCTAACAAATTACAAAATCTGTGTTGTCTTAAAAATGTTGAAATTCCAGACATTATCCCTTACCCTTAATTTAATTCATAGCAAGTAATGACTAAAACCAGGGGAACTGACTTCACACAATATAGACAACCTAAAAATTTAAGATGATCCCCCAATTTTCAAGAGCCCTTTTAAGAATTTTTTAAAACCAGAATGCCCTCCAAGATAGCTCCCACCCATCAGCTGCATCCTCTAGTGCCAATCCCTGGTCATCTGTCACCTGGTGGGCAGATTCCAGCACTTCCTGGGACCCGGGCTGCCATCTCTTGGCAGATTACATGCAATCCCAGTGTTGCCTATTAGCAGCAGTGTTAACAAAAAGTACCTGCTTCACTTTACTGCTACCGTTAGAATTTTTTAATGTCAATGCCAAGATTCTTTTTACCAAAGCAATTTTTTCAGCTTTCATATCGACTAGCATGTTTTCTGCTCTGTATTATTTGTCCATTGTTGCATCTGCGATCATTTCCTAGCCGGCAACTGTGTACTATGTAACATAAAAACATTTTTTTATGATTTTAAAAATATAATAGGAAGTAATATTAAGAGGTTTTTATAAATAATTAAGATATTTGGTCTGTGTATTCTTACCTCTTATGGTTGTTTTGTTGAACATATGTTTCAAGGCTTCTGAGCCCCATCATCAGATCGCTGACGATGTGGCTCAGAAGCTTTGAAACATATGTTCAACAAAAACAACCATAAGAGGTAAGAATACACAGACTAAATATCTTAATTATAAAAACATTGACTTCACTAACAAGCAGCCCTGTAACGTAAAAACATTACCTTGACCGGGCTTATTTCCTAATCTGCAAATTTAAGATGTCATGGATTTCAGATTCCAGAAAAAATAGTCTTACATTTGGTTAAATACAGTAAACTAAATTATGAATGAAAATCTATATTACAAATGCTTTATTAATTTCATATCTTATTAAATTATTAACAAATAAAATTAATTTTCAAGTGATTAATCTCTTACTTCTCTCGATAATATTACCTCAAAAAGTTACTTCCTTTCAGTTATTGATAAATATTCATTTTATCAGCGAATCATAACAAACCCATGGATTCCAAAATGGTTAAAAAGATGAGAACATTTGATTAGTATTTCATAAGTAAAAATTACCCCTAACTTTATCATTATATACTTGGAGTTGAAAAAAGATCAAGGAAATGCAACCTTAACAGGTTAGAAAATTGCTGAATATAACAAACAAACCAGTTAATGATGGAAAGATGCTGATACTTCTCCATAGAGAACAAAGTTACATTATACATTAATGTTGGGAATTTTACAGTATTAGGTTTTCAATTAATATAAATGAATATTAAGTCATGAACAAAAAGTCAAAATATACAACTCATTAATAATTAAAAGAAACCTCATAGTATTATTTCCTACATATATTTAATAATTAATCATATAATTAAATGGAATCGAAAAAAAGGACTACGGATATGGGATGAAAACATCAAAAAAGTAATTGATGATAAACGTGAAGCATACAAAAAATTTCTGTCTACAAAAAAAGATGAAGATAAAGTAGAGTATCATAGGAAGAGAGCCATAGCTAAAATTGAAGTTTGCAAAAAACATAGACAAAGCTGGGAACAATTTGTCTCATTTTTGGAAAATGATATCACTATGCCTCAACCAAAAATATATAAAGTTTTAAAAAATTTAATTAATGATTCAAGAGAAAATGCACATTTAAATTGTATATCTAAAGAATCTTGGCTTAACTACTTTCATCATTTATGGACACAAAAGGATTTATTACAAATACCAATCTCTAATAACACTGATTTGGAACAAATTTCTATAGATGAATTAACTGATGTTGTTAAATCATTAAAAAGTAACAAAGCTCCCGGAGAAGACCACATTAATCAAGAATTATTTAAATTTTCAACTAAAATTTTTTTAGACATTTCTTATTCTCCTTAATATGATATGGGATGGACAAGAACCACCACAAAGCTGGAACAAATCCATTGTAATACCAATCTTTAAAAAAGGAAGTCACCAAATCAAAGATAACTATCGTGGAATTAGCTTGTTGAACTCTGGATATAAAATTTATGCTAATATAGTTAAGAATAAATTGAGAAAAATTTATGAAAATGTAATTGGAGAAGAGCAGAACGGATTCAGAAAGGGTAGATCTTGTACAGATGGATTCTTCACTCTAAAACTACTATTAGAAAAGCACAAGGAATTCAATATAGAAACTCGTATCGCCTTCGTTGACTTCAGAAAGGCTTTTGACAAAGTAGACAGAAATATATTACTACAAATTTTAGCTGATGATAACGTTCCACAACAATACATTATTAATATCTTCAACATCTATAAAGATAATGAAATCTCTGTTAAACAAGATGGCAAACTATCTTCTTGGGAAAAGATCAGCACTGGAGTAAGACAGGGATGTGGACTTTCACCGGTGCTTTTCATTATATATATGAATAAATTAATAAACGAATGGAGGAAAACACGAGGATATATACCCATCAATAGGAACCTCAAACTCGATGCTATTCTTTTTGCAGACGATTTAGCTCTTCTGGCACTTTCCGAAAATGATTTGCAACGATCAATTTATAATTTACAAAAAATAGGTGCCAAATTTAATATGGAAATATCAATTAACAAAACTAAAATTATGGCATTTCATGGGAAGGACCCCATACAAAGTAAAATCTGTCTCCAGAATAAAATTTTAGAGAGATCTAATCAATTTAAATACCTTGGATATTATCTCTCTATCTGGGATGAAAAAGATATCCCTGAAAAAAATTACTAGTTATAATAAAAGTTTAGGAATTATTAATCAAGTTATGAAACCATCCCTTGTACAAAAAAACACCAGATTACGTTTATATAACACTTTGGATAGAGCAGTGTTGATCTATGGTAGTGAAGCATGGACACTAAAAAGACAACATGAAAGCAGAATAACGGCTTGTGAAATGAGATTCATGCGCAGAACAGCGGGTTACACCAGATGGGATCGGAAAAGGAACACCGACATCTTAAAAGAATTGAGGACTGCGCTAATTTTGGAATATATTAAACAGTACCAACTAAATTGGAAACACCATCTTGAAAGAATGAGTTCAAATCGGATCCCCAAAGCTGTTTATAATTATATACCAAGAGGACGAAGATCACTGGGCCGTCCTATGAAACGCTGGAGGGAAAATTTTCTATAGGATCGTAACAGGCCTTGGCCTAATACTTGGAAGGAAGAAGAAGACATATATTTAATAATTTAAATTTATGTTACACGTTTAAAAAATAAAAAAAATGGTGGTAGCGAAAATTGAACCCCAACTAGCAGATTACCATACAGTGCGCTTGGCCACTACCAACTTGAAATCATTGAAAAATAACCCATCTACTTCCACTCAAAAATTTTTCCAGGAGGTTTTACAGATTCCTATGGTCCACTCAGGTGAAATGTTCTGGGAACTTGAAAATGGTGCTTACCTGCTTCTACTCATAAAGTTTCGCCAAATTGTTTATATTCTCACCTGTTAGTATACGTCAAAGTGATGTGGTGGCTGTGGTAGTAACACAATATCCGGTGCAAGATATTTCATTTTCCATGGTAACAATACCAGGACCAGTCTCTAAGTGTTAAAACTACTCACAAGGGAAGAGTATGTACTTATGTGGACCAGTTGGATTGTAACAAAAATTGGAGGATGATGTTGAATGAAGGATACTGAACACCGTGATATTAGTCATTTCACTGTAAATTCTGTAGTATGCATAATATTTAACACAAAATAAGGAACAAGAAAATAAAAAAAAAGACTTAACATAGGTACATGACAAAATAGATAAGTAAAACATTTGGAAAAAAAAAAACATAAATAAAAATAGAAAATAATAGTGTGGTGAAAGAGGGAAGAACAATAGGGGACAGGGAGAGAGATATAAACTAACGAAATAAATATTGCAACGGAGCGGAATGGGTACTTGAAGAGCAATGTACTGGAGTGTGAATCTTTTTTTCCTCTCCCACAGTCGAGTATTCGTACAGTGTATACAAATTGTTTGTATTATACATAAAAAAAACTCAATACATTGTAACTACATAGAATATTTGTTTTAGGTTATTATTTATTGATTAGCATATTTATGGCGAAAAATATTTTTTTTTAGGACATAACAGTATATTTACACGTAAATGTGTGCATTTACAGGTAATCTTGTGAGTCAATAAAATATTTCATCAAAAGAATAAAATGGGCAAAATAAATCCATTTTACGTCTTACCTATGTTAGAATCTATAGTTCAGGAAAAAACTTGAAAAACCCGAAGAACCTGTATTAAAAAAATAGTTATTGATGTTAACAAGGTGGGAAAATATTTAAAATTACGTTCTTCGTCCGTCTAGCTGCATTTGTTCTTGAAACCAGCTTTGATGAGCAACCATGCCATTACGGACCGTTCAATGACATTATTGAAATTTAATGACAAATAACACGCGTTTAATTAATTTTGCAGCAAAATTACTGAATGTCGTCATCATTTAATTTCCAATCAAAATTAACTATCCCATCCTCATCCTCCCAATTTTTTGTTACAATCGAACTATTCCAAACATACTACTACTTTCCTTGGTCAGAATTAGGCAATATATTCCAGGTAGGGACCCGTTAACCGGGAGTGTATTGTATTTGTAACTACTTACAATAGGGATTTTTTTTAAACTCGATGTGAGTTCATGGTGACTAGTAAATTTACGTTTTAAAATCATTAGGAAGTAACATTATGAGTTTTAATTTAATAATAATAGTTTGTATATTTTTTAACATTCTTACCTCCTAACATTTGTTTAGGAGTTTGACATATGTTTCATAGTTTGTGAAATGCTTGAAGATTGGGGCAACAGCCTTGAAACTTATGTTCCAACTAAACAATTCATATGAGGTAAGAATTTTAAAAAATACAAACTCAATTTATTAGTTATTAAGTTGTTTGAATTCAGGCTTTCAGGGCTGGTAATCATATAATGTTAATTGATTCGTGCTATGCGACCATGGTCCAGTGCTGGTGTTCCTAACCAGATGTTTCGCCCTGAACTGTGTAAGGGGCAAAATCTTCAGTGGGGCTAGTACTTCTAGTTTTTGTTTCCTTGGGTCGGATGCTCGATTTGGGAATATACACACTATATGATGCCCTCCGCAGTTGAAGGAGAAACGTCTGGTAGGAACACCACTGCCACATAACTCAGGATGAGTTAACATTAAGTTATCAAGTTGCTCTCTAGCTGCAACAGGAATGCAACTCAAAAATGATCATTTTTTAGTTACATAAATCAGAATTCTTCAAAGTACCCTCTCTCTAATCCTGATCCAAAAATGAGAATTTTCATTCATTCATTCTTCATTGCATATTTCCAGCCATAGCTGATGGCATGATTCCATTGCATAGTTACACTACTTGAAGAGTTGATCGGTGATTTTTCCTATGTAAACTATATACAAGCTCTGAAATAGTCCATAGCTTAGGTGTGGATAAGGTGAATTGAAATAAATGAGAATTTTTTAGTTAAATATATCAGAATACTTCAAATTACCATCTCTGTAAATCTGATCTAAAAAATTACCATTTTTGAGTTGTCATTATTACTGCCGATCAGGAAGAAATCTGATAATTGGTGGTGCAAATGAATCCACTAGTCCTGCAGTATATTGTACATAAACTGTAACACTCTTTTGAATGCATTTAAATGAAATATGGTGGTATATTTCTAAACTATTTGGTAACATAGATTTGTAGTAGTTCCATTATTCATCCAACAGATGGCAGTAACCACAAATGAGTTGGTAGTATAATTATGTATACTAGCTGCAACGAAAGAATAAAGTTATGTATAACTCCACGATTCCTAACTACTTTACAACACACAATGCAATAATTACATTATGCTATTAATATAAACTTGGACAGTAATAAATTTATACAATATTCACCATTAGTGCTATATATTTTATGTTTTCCTAAACACGTTATTTGCAGTTGTATTTCAGTATTTAACCAAGGACTATTTTCTACACACTAAACGCTGTGATGCGGTCGAAAATCACATGTATTTTGTTCACTTCCACATTATTTTCTTTCACTGCAGCTAGTATAAACAACATGTGTACTCTAAAGTATTATAATTGAGTCCCTGTAGAGCAGTTTTATACCTATAGTCTGTCCATGGAATGTGTAGAGAAATTTGCCAGCTTTCCGATTTGATATCTTTTTTGCTTGAAGCTCAAGAGCGAAATGAGTAATCTCACTTGATCTGTTGTCCCTCCTGCACTTTCTTCCGCGGCCTCATTGGCCGTGCATTTTTTCCTGCCTCTTGCATAGATGACTGATTTTGAACAGCTTCTCTGCAGGTTCTACGGACAGACTGTATACACTTTCAGTTTGAAAGAGTTTCCCATCATAATATGTTTAATTTTATGATAGGAATCATTATGCTCCATTACAATACTTTTTTTATTTGATTCTTGTTTTTTATTTGTACTGGCACATGTATGAAGCTATTAATAGCCTAGTGTGTGCAGGAATGTTGAATGTGAATGCATGTGTGTTGTACCGAATATATCGGCATTCAATTTTTTTTTTGTTCAGATCATCTTTTATAAAGTTGAAATGCTACAGTCAATTTCCTTAAAATGTGCCACCAATAATACATAACAAATTCTACGAAATGATCCACATTTATGTATATAACTTAAACTCGTAGCTTTTAGTATTTTATGTTAATTAAATAAATATAAAATTTTAACAGTTTTGCCTCTGGTCCCGAGGGTCGCAGGTTCAAACCCTGTCGGGGTCGATGGATTTTTTAGGATGGAAAAATCCAAGGAGCAAGTCCTCCAGGAGGGGCTTTAAGCCGTGGGTCCCGAGTCTGAAGATTTTCAGGCTCGTAAAAAATCCTTAAGCCTGAATGAAAAGGCCTCTAAGCAAAATTTACCGAATTTTCCTGTCCTAGTACTACCTTGGTTTCCTAGATGTCAGTATGAGGCGGAACGCTGACCACGGACCACTCAAAAATGACATCTATGCGAAAACAAGTGTAACTAAATTAATATGGTTCAAATTCTTCCCTGTAGGGAAGAGCGCCTAAATCTCTGTAAAGGGAAAACATGGGCTTACAAAAAAAACAGTTTTATTTTTATTTAATTAGCATAAAAATGGATTTTCATCAAGTAAACGTCAAATCAATTTGTTATTTAGTATTTTACTTAACGAAACAATTGATGATCCAAAAAGAAGAAATGTGATGTAAGGCATGTGACGGGGAAATTTTTATTTTTTAAATTTTTGAACATTTAACTATGAGCAAAATATTTTTGTATAATTTATGTTAAAATTACGTTTTTATGTAATCATAACGGATCTTTTGCATATTTTGGGTGGAGTTCTTTTAAGGGGATTAGTAAATTGTATTTCTAAATTCTGGAGAGATTCTCTGATTCATGTAGATACATTTTTTTTAATATTCAAGATTTTGTATTAAAACATGAGCTATATTTATATATTAAATTTGGGAATTTTTAACATTATGAGGTTCAATTAATGATAATTAAATGAATCGTGATTTTTTCTTATCTCATACATCTATGTTTCTTTAAACACAGCACTGCAGTATCGGCGACACTTTGTCGTCATCGTCAGCTGTTTTCAGCTTAAAGAAACATAGATGTATGAGGTAAGAAAAAATCACGATTCATTTAATTATCATGAGCTATATTACTTGTATGAACTTTAGGTAAAGTTTGTATATGAGACTGACCCATATTAAATGATTAAATTTATAGCTATCAAATCATATTATAGTATATTAAAATGCCAGCAATTTATCAAAGAATTCCCTTCTTAAGTTAATATTTTGCTATGTATTTATATATATGATTAAGAAAGGTTTCTTGGGTTTTTCGTGTCATGTATTCAAGTCAGCCCCTGGTCACTGATTCCGATGTTTCACATAATCCCACATGCCATTATCAAGGAATGATAGGTTTGACTTATTGGTATAGGTCTTATATACCATAGGCGATTAATTCCATATCTGACATTCTATTGGACAGTGGCTAGTAATCCATGTGCCGTTAATAGCTAGTTAGATGTTGGTTAATTGCATTTCATTTTCATTGTGGTCCATTTTGGAAGCTGTACACCCATCCAAGCATTGACCACATTTCATGTTGCCCAACCATGATATTCTTTAACTAAAGAACGGACTGCAATGAAAATGAAATGTGATTAACTAACATCTTAACTATTAATGGCACATGGATTACTAGCCACTGTCCAATACCATGTCAATATGCAATTGCTTATGGTATATACTTAGGGCACTAGGAAAGTTTTGTAATACGGGCATACTTTTCACGACCTCTTCAGAATAACTTCTACCACACTCAATACACCTCTTCATATGTCGAAAGCAAACACTAAACCATTGCTTCCACTTTTCTTCGGACAGCTCCATGCATTCGTTGTCCCATGCTGCCAAAAGCACCTTTTGCGAAGGGAAACGCTTTCCATTCAATGTCACGAGGAGCAAGATCTGGACTGTAGGGAGGATCTTCAAGCAGCGGAAGTTTCTATTTCTTCAAGAACTCCACGGTATCACTGGCCCCATGGGCATGTGCATTATCATGATGCAGCATCCATGTGTCTAACCTTGACCTTGGGCGGAGTTTCTTCAGTGCTGCAATCATCTTTGACAGCCATTCTTTTATGTGCCATTTTGCAGTGACTGTGCATTGTTTTTGCAGTATAACCCATTCCAAAATTTCCCTAGTGGTGGAAGATTATGGTTTTCATTCTCTTCTTGTTCACTGATTGTGATTTCCTCACTGTAACTGGCGTACCTTCATATGGCCACACTTTGTTCTGGGCTTTCGTTTTGATGCCGTAGTAATACAGCCATGTTTCATCTCCTGTGACGATGCTGTTTACATTAGGAGAAGCCCCGTTATTAAACTTTTTCAACATCATTTTGCAACCATTTGCCATGAGTGCCCTTTTGCTCCTCAGTAAGTGCATGTGGCACCCACAGTGAACAAACCTTCTTAACATGAAGATGCTCATGTACAATTTTATGAATGGCTTGTGCAGGAATGTGGAGGGACTCTTCTATCTGCTGGTAGGTTATTCACTTCTCTATCTCCAGCAGTTTCTTCACAGCGTCATTGTTCTTGTCGACAACTGACTCGACCGAGACCGCCCTGAACAAAGATCATCTTCAGAGCCAAATTTTCCCTTCTTCAATTCTCTGTACCAGCAGAATATGGTCATGGGATATGAACAATCATTCCCCAATACAGGAACCATCTTCTCAGAGCACTGATCTATAGTCAGACCACGAGAAAAGTTGTATCGAATAATGGCACTGTACTGAAGTTAGGACACCCTGACATTTTTACAAACTTTCACTTCCGCTATTAAACTAAAACTGCATCTGTGGAAGAATGATCCCCCAATTCTATATTTGTTGAACCCCTCTTTCTTCCCCTAGGGGCACCAGGCCTGTCTGGCCTTGGATTATTCCATATTGCAAAACTTTCCTAGTGCCCTAAGTAAGACCTATACCAGTAACTCAACCTATCATACCTTGATAATAGTATGTGGGATCATGTTGAAACATTGGATTCAGTGGCCAGTGCTTGAATTCATGATATGGGAAATCCAAGAAACCTTTGTTAATCATACTCATAACTGCAAAAATCTACAGTAAACATATATATATATATATATATCCATCCATCCATAGTAATTCTGCCCAAAGGCAGGTCCTTCACTGCAATCATAGCATTTTATGCTATGCTTGCAGCTTTACTAGGGAATTATAGGTGTGGTAGCTTCCCGTTGCTTTCCACACCGATGAAGGATGATGATGATAAGATGAATATGAATGATGATTGCGATGGCCATATGATTTCGAGGACCGTTTGGGCCTTAAAGTTTTCCTGACATTTGTCTTACAGATGAGCAAAAATCCCGATAAAAACCTCACCCACAAAAACTGTCCTGATCGGGGATCGAACCCAGGCCCGCTGCGTGGCAAGGCAGCACACTATCTCGAGACCACAGCAGTGGATATATATATATATATATATATATATATATATATATAATATTCCTAATAACATTTATTTTAATTATTTAATTTTACAGGAAAGTTTATTTACTTCTTATTTCGACATTCCTATTATTGTAATGTTGAGTATTCTCGGCTATGTGGCCGTGGTCCATTACTTGTGTTCCTACCAGACTTTCTCCTCAACTACAGAGGGCATCTTCAGTGGCGAGTACTTCTAGGTGTTGTTTCCTAGTCAGAGGCTTGACTGTGAATGAGCAGTGGACTGCTGGTAGCCGTTATTTATACTAGTGGTAGATAGAGGGTGGCTGCTGCTGATTGACTAGTCATCATCAACCTAACATCTGATTGGTTCTGAACTGTCTCCTTGTTATTGATTGTGTTAATATATTGTCTAATGTGTCATAACAGTTTCTTTTCTATTGTTTGTAAATTTCTATAGCCTCTTGGTATAGTCTAGGAAAATAATAGGGCATTTTGGCTAAAAATTGTGTGTATTCAAACAGAATCTGATGTCCATTTATAATAACACGTTCTGCCACAGTTGATTTGTCCATTTCTCCTTGTCTGCAGTTTCTTTTGGTTCTGATAAATGGGTGGCTATACTTCTATATATTAAATGCCTGTACGGGAGGAAAGTTATTTATGAATTAGACACCTGTAGACATGCCCAGCCACCCTGTGTTTACCACTAGTATAAATAACAGCTTCCAGCAGTCCACCGCTCATTCACAGTCGAGCCTCTGACCAGGAAACAACATCTAGAAGTACTTGCCACTGAAGATGCCCTCCGCAGTTGATGGAGAAATGTCTGGTAAGAACACCAGACCACGGCCACATAGCCTGGAATCACTCAACATTGCGATTACCGATCGCAAAAGCCTGCATTCAACTATTCCTATTACTGGTTTCACCAAGCTTCGTTTAAATACGTGTAACAATTAATAAATAAGTTGAGTCTGTTTTCATCTCACCTCAGTAGTTGAGCTCTTTTAGGACATGTATCAAAACAAATCTTCTGTTCTATCTTCAGCTTGTTGATTGTTACGTTATTGGCCCTGGTTGTCGACTCCTACATCTTTATATGGTCCAAACAACTTGCACATTAAATCTTTCTCCCCGGGAATTTCAAAATTCATTATTCTATTTTTGTTCTTCTGGATGTCAGTCTTCTACCTAATGGTGAGTTATTTATTATTTTCTAACTGTTTTGATATTTTGGTGTTTACATTGATTTATTTATTTTTGACCAAACATGAGCTTCAGATAGAAAACCAATTGAAAAGAAATACAGAAAATACACATTAAATTCCAAAAGATTTCTTATTCATTCATTTTGAGAATTTTCCTCATTATTGAGTGTTTTCTCCAACCAATCTTGATAATTAACATGAATTTTAACAAATACATAAATGATGCAGACTTATAAACTATCAGTTTGTAAAAAAAAAAGATTTTTGAATAATGTAATATCAAATTAGTACCAAAAAATGATTACAGCCTAAATAAACTAATAGAAACAAACAAATATGAAAATATTGATAATGGCAAAAATCAGGAATATACCAAATAAAATGTGCTGATTGTGATAAGATATAACGTAGAGAAAACAAAGAGAAATTTAACTATTAGAACTAAGGAACACATTAGAAATGTAAAAAAAAAAGTAAAAAATCTACAGTAACTGCTTGTTTGTTCAGAAAAAACATAAAATTTATATAAACACCAAATTATTAAAACAGTTAGAAAATACTAAAGAACTCACCATTCGGGAGAAGATCTACATCCAGAAGAACAGGGATAGAATTATGAATTTTGAAATTTCCGGGGTGAGAGATTTGATATGCAAGTTCTTTTGACCACATGAGGATGGAGTAGGAGTCAACATCTAGGGCCAACAACAAAAATCAACAGTCTGGATATGCTGAAGATAAAACAGAAGTTTTGTTTTGAAACATGTCTTAAAATAACTCAACTATGAGGTAAGATGAAAACAGACTCAACTTATTTATTAAGAACCTCATAATGTTACTTCCTAATGTAATTTTATAATGTATAACAATTGTTAAATTGGATGCATAATTTATTTTTGATGGTAGCAAACATTTCAATAGATTTGATAGTTTCTCATGTCACTTCATTTATTTTGACAAACACTTATGTATGGAAGTTGTGTTTTTGTATAAATTTTCTGAATGGTTCTCATTGTAATGCCAATGTTTACTACAAATGAATATCGTCCCACAGAAGCCCCATATTACTATTATATTGTTCAAAACATTATACATTTAAATATTGCTGTTTGCAATATGCTATTTTGAAGAAGAGAGGACCAATTTTTTTTTGAAAATGAGGAAAATCTAATGGTATGCCTAATTGCTGAAAACTGTTAGAAGTTGGGTTTGTGACCTATTTTTATTGGTAGGATACTCTAGTCCATTTTCAATTTGTCCTAAAATTTTCAATATTTTCTTGGAGAGGCCTGTGTCTAGTGACAAATTTTGATTCATTCAATGTGAAAAAAAAAGTTATTAGGTTATTACATTCAGGAATTACATGTTATGGTCCATTATTTTAATTAAATCAATTTATAATGATTTTGCCTCAATTGTTTGTGGCAATTCTCTGTTACAATACCTTAAAGTGTCTCCTAACTTCAAAATTGATCAGGTACTCTTGATGTTAAATTAAATTACAAAAACTCTAAGCTGTTACTATGATTGAAATAAGTAAATTAATGTACACAACTAACTATTATAATCAATGGTAAAGAGAAACATTTATGCCTGGGATGGGAAAGAAGCCTGAATGGCTCAATAGTCAGGACATCAGCACGTAAAGGTGAAGTTTTGGGCTTTGATCTCCTGTTCAGGCATACATTTTATCTTTACCATTAATTACATTATTTTAGTTGTGTAGCAGCCTTTGAAATAATTATTGGCACACAGATAATTATCAAGTCCCAGAACGAAGCCACTGCGCATGATCAGAGGTCATGCTATTTGGTTCACAAGTATACAACTGTTTGAGAAACTAAAATCCATTCTATTTCGTTGTGTGTCGTGCAATGGAAAATAATTTCGCGTAAATAAGTAGTGCGGCAAATGCTGTAAATAAAACAAAGTGAAACAAATAAAACAAATAAAATTAATTGAAGTAAGGATGAGAGAGAGAGAGAAAAAAGTATGACAGCAGAATTGAACATGCGACCTCATGCATGACAAGCAGAGGTTTCCTCCACTAGACTACAACTGTCCCTGCTAGAAACTGTCTATATGAAGCGATGCAATACTTCAGGACTTATTTGTATAATGAAATTAGATATTAACTTAATTTAAATTAATCAGACGAGTTTTGCGTTAGTAGTGGAAGTAAACAATCTTGTTATGCCTTGTGTTTTGTAAACAAAGTAATGAGACATTACAATCTTTATTCATTATATATATATATGCTCTATGGAAGCGAACGATATGAATACTGTATGAAGATTTACACCACTGGATTTGACCTAAAGGAGACTGTACACGTAACAACTTACTAATGTGAATCGCTCTTCAAAACTTTTAACTTTCCACCATAAAGAGATGAACCATCATTTTTTTCAAAGGCTGTACATTAATTTAGTTATTTCTATCATGATAATAGCTGTAGCTTCTTAATTTAATTTATTCAATAATGCTATAGGTGTGTCATGTCTTCTTAATGTAGAAGCATTCGATGTGAATGATGATTCATTACATTGGATGTGGGATCAAGAGAGTAAGGTAAAAGGGAGAATTTGTGCTTGGATGGGCATCAGCACATAAAGCTGAAAGTTTGAGGTTTGATTCCTGGTTCAAGCATATAGTTTCTCTTTAATTTTAGGAAGTTATTTAGGTTATTTTAATATATTATTTTTGATTATATTGATTTGAACAAATCAACATTAATATTGAGGTAAGATGTTCAGACTAAAAATAATATAATATATAATTAATATATTTTTCTCTTACTATTGATTACAATTGATGTTCATAATCTGAATCTACCATTATTTGAATTGTCAGAAATTTATCAATTCAAAATTGACATCTTTGATAATACTGGTATGAAAATTTTAACTTTTTCCCCAGGGGTTTCTATTCTAATATGTGAATAAACCTGATTCAACTATGCTGAATTTAAATATAAACTCAGTTTTTCTCCATCATGCACCAATTTTTCACAATAAGAGCAGATGAATTGACCAAAAAGCAGCATCTATTAATGATGATTTTGCATACCATTATCTAGAGTAACATTTGAATTCTGAAATTACATAATATATTCACAGTGGACAAATACTGGATCTGTTATCAAGGAAGTCTTTTTTCTTGTTGCTTGAAATCTAAACTTTATTCACAATTTAGCATTGGACTTAGAAAATTTCTTTTGTGTTTTAAATATTTCATATTAATGTAGGAAATGAACTAGAATGCATCTGTGGAGATGAACATTTCCTGCTATTCCATTGCCCTATAGAAGACAATAAGCTACCAAAAACCCATCACTAATGTTGCCATTATCCAAACTTTCATAAACTTCATCCATCACATCTTTAGAAATCTGAACTCTGCTTTAAAATTTTAATTTGATTTGTTAAACTCTACTCGTACTCTTTTGGATTAATAAAAAAATTATGAGAAATATTAAAATACACTTTCATGGTCCTATCAGATTTATGTTATTAACTGTAAATTAATATTATCCACAACACAATTACTATTTGACCACTGTTCTTAATCACTTACATTTTAATATTAGCCCATCTCCAAATGAATTAATAGTTATACTGTTAAACAATTGGTACATGATAAGGGGAAAAAAAATTGCAGTTTTGAGATCGGATTTAGTAAATGCAGGAAACCTCAGAACCAGTGTAATTGTCAATCTAAACGAAGTTGTTATATTATTTTCAGTCTGATCATCTTACCTCAATATTTATGTTGATTTCTTGGACATGTTTCAAAACAATTGTTTTATAGTCCGGACAAGCTGACAATATAACAGAATTGTTTTGAAACATGTCCAAAAACAAATCAACATTAATATTGAGGTAAGATGATCAGACTGAAAATAATATAATTAAAATAATATAATTAATTTAAATATAATTAAAATAACCTCAAAATATCACTTCCTAAAATTAATTATTAAAGTTGTTGTTGTTTTCAAATGGTTGGAGCTTGGTTTACACCATTAGTCCTCTTGCTTCCCAATAAAGTCCTGCAATGTCTTTCCTGTCCTTTTTCTCAGGGTCTAGTCGCCTGCAAATTAGTAACTGTTCCTTTCTTTGGAGAACATTTTCTCCACACAAGGAGCATCCCATAGTTCTAGGAACAATCCCCATTCTATGAAGGTGGTCATCCAGACAGTCATGACCCGTTTCCAATCTGAAGAGAGCTACTGCTGTTCTCCTAGGGAGGTGTTTTATTAAGATTAAATTAAACCTCATAGTGATTTTTTCCTTTAAAGTTCAAGGTGTTTTATTGTTTCAACATATTTTGCTATGTTTTCATATTTCTTATTTTGAAGATCTTTTTTATTCTGTTCTCTTCTTTTGAGATGTATTTTTTGTTTTAGTTCCTATTGTCTTCTTTGTAAGGATATCTCTTTTGTTGTCCTTAGCTTGATTTTGGAGCCTTTCTTTGCTAAGAAGTCATTACCCAGTAATCCCAGAATCAAAGTATAAACTATCATCAAACTCACAAACAATGCTTGGTGAAACTGGTCGTATACAAGATCCTTGTGTTATTCTACTACATTTATATTGTTATACACATTTGTATTTCTTCAGCAAATTTACTCTTTTTTAAATGTCATAAATTATGAAACAATGTAGATGATAACAGTAAATTAGTTTAGATCTGTATTCAAGTTCAAATCCTGACACAGTTAGTCCAAGTTTTATTACTCATAAATGTAAACATAATTTTTAGGGTTAGAAGTTTGAAAATGGAGTAGGAAATGAATGATTGGCCTTAAAAGTACCTTTATGGAATATCTAAAGAAATAATTGACCACACAAAATAAAATTAAAACTGGACCATACATATCATTCTTATCTTAGTTGATTCAAATAAATAATAGTTTTAAAAAACTAAAAGAACACGCTTTATTACAAAACTAAAAAATGAAAAATAATTTTAATTTCCAATACGCTTGGGATAAAATTAAAGTGGTCAACAAAAAAATCATCTCCAACACATATAGAATAAAACTAGAGTTATCAACAAAAAGAAAATAATTTTACCATCAAAAGCGTGGGGTGCTCTATATCAATTAATATATTTGATAATAAACAGATATTGGTAAAAGTAAGCTCTCTAAGAAGAAAATGTAAACATCATAAAAAGCACCCCACGCTTTTGATGGTAAAATTATTTTCTTTTTGTTGATAACTCTAGTTTTATTCTATATGTGTTGGAGATGATTTTTTTGTTGACCACTTTAATTTTATCCCAAGCGTATTGGAAATTAAAATTATTTTTCATTTTTTAGTTTTGTAATAAAGCGTGTTCTTTTAGTTTTTTAAAACTATTATTTATTTTTTTATTTTTTAGTTTTAATATTTTACAGAATAAGATAAAAATGTAAATATCTTTAAATTCGATACTATTGTAGTATGAGCTAAAAGTAATACTCTTCTATAAAAAAAACCCTCCCAGCCGGATTTGAACCAGCGACGTATGGATTACTGAAATTATATACCACTAAGAGTTCACTGCTCTACCAACTGAGCTCTTACAACGATTGACTAAAAAGTCGACAAGTCCGCAACCTATTATACCAGTTTTCATTTTTTTGATTTTCGGATGATTCTGGCCAGGATTTTAAAAACAAAATATGAAATTATTGTATTGTCACGGGTCCTCTACACGTATACAAAGTTTCAAGTCGATCCAATGTTTTTAAGTGGGTGAAAATCGCGTTGAAAGATTCCGTTACATTGATACAAAAACACTTTTTTTGATTTTCTGATGATTATGGCCAGGATTTTAGAAAATAAATATGAAATTATTGTATTGTCACGGGTCCTCTACAAGTATACAAAGTTTCAAGTCGATCCAATGTTTCTAAGTGGGTGAAAATCGCGTTGAAAGATTCCGTTACATTGATACAAAAACACTTTTTTTGATTTTTTGATGATTATGGCCAGGATTTTAGAAAATAAATATGAAATTATTGTATTGTCATAGGTCCTCTACAAGTATACAAAGTTTCAAGTCGATCCAATGATTTTAAGTGGGTGAAAATCGTGTTGAAAGATTCCGTTACATAGATAGATAGATAGATAGATAGATAGATACAGGTCAAGCTAATATAAAGCGTGTAATAAAACTTTATTTTATGATTTTTTTTTGTATTTTTCATATTTTGAGAACTTCCTTGGATTTCTAAGGTAAGTGAGATGGCTTTCTCGTTTACTTTAATGTAATTTAATTTTGTAACATTAATAGAATTAAAGTATTTAATATTGATAGCAGCCATACATATTTTGATGCAGTTACTATTTTTAAAACATTGCCTGTGTGCAGTAAACTTCCATATGAGCTTGGTAGCTGGGAAAGCACGTGCCAACTCCGCACCAAAAATGCTAAATGTACATTTAGATAAAACTTTTGTTTTTATCCAGTTTTTCTTCTGTTAGAATTTCAGATATTTTCTGTAAATTTTTGTCAAAGAAGTCATGGTTCTGTGAACTTCCTTCACTAAATTACGAATAGGTATTCTTAAGTACCTCACTATTAAGGAACTCAGTTAAAAACCCCCTACATATTTCACTAAATAGAAATGCACCTTTGTAAATATATTCTTGGATCAACGGATCTGTGCCTTGTAGCGCTGGCATCGTTCTTAGAAATGTACACATCAATACCCACACCATTTCACCGCATTCCCCTCCCCCTACATCGAATAGGGATGTTGCCAACTTCCCCCAGTGTCATGGCTCTTGAATATTGAATAATGTAAGGTTGGAGTGAAGTTGACAACTGAAGTGCAAGTGCAAGAGAGAGATAGAAATGCAGGGAGGGTAATGATTTGCTGAGGCAGAAAAAAGGAAGCAGGCTTTAGTTCGCATATCTTACGGGGTACGGGGACACAAATCCGTTGAACAGGCAATACATTGTTTGATGATGTGCCTCCTACTATTCTTCTTTAAGGAAGACAGTATAACTCTATTTGTGTCAGGGTATGACACTATTATTTTTATATATTTTTAAATAAAAAAACAATGCATTTATTGCAACTGAATCAAATAATGTATACATTATTTAATTTGACTAGGAAAGAATAATAAAATTAACAGATGATATTGATCAACATTAACAACAATGGCAAATTATATTTAAATTGAAGTGTTAAATTGATAATAATAAAATTTAAATTATTAATAAAATTATTAAATTTCAATAATTAAATTAATAAAAACAACAATGGAAAAGTTTAAATGAATAGGATGTGTTCATTAATCAACATTGGTATGGCTATATATTGGTATATATATATTGGGTATGACTATACAGCATTTGAAAATGGTCCTTTTTATGGCATGACCGTACAGTGTATGGTCTTAAAAATCTGACTGTTATACCAACGAGATACTGTATATATTTGATCTGAAACGTACAGAATCCTGATAGCTTTAATTCAGAAGAATAAGTTTACAGTAATAAAAATCTGAATATCTCCATATAAGTCACACTGTTTATCACACCTACTTTTAGTAAGAAGCAACTTAACGCGAAGCTCACATAGGAAGTTTACTGTTACCTGACACATAGTAGCACAAGAGATTCTGCATAGAAATTGATTTACACAGTTTAATCAAAATCAAAGTGGGAGGTAACCTAAGAGGTATTTACATATGAATGAGTTGGAGAAAATGTTTTTATATCTCACCTCATAAAGTTTTGTTTTCACGATATTGGTTTAAATAGTATAATTTATTTATTTATTCAATTAATGGCTGGTATTGTGGTCATTAGACCATCAACCTAAAAAGAAAGTAACATAATAACAGTAAATAAATAGTTAACATAATATTAATATGGTGTAAATATGCCATCTTCCTCCTAGCGTCCCAGTAGCATTCTACTTCTGTGTGTGATTGCAGGCCAGTAACATAGTACACAAGATGGTGTTTTTTCATTATCCCAAGACAAAAAGGTGTGTTTGGCTAGCAAGTCATACCCCATTGCTAGGCGAAACAATGCAACTGCGGTTCTTCTAGGGTAGTCTGATGTTTCTAAAATTGTTTTTCTCCAGGGTTTATTAGCTGTTCTGGAAGCTATTTCATTTAGATGTTGTGCATTATATAGTTATTTTATTGTAATGTCTGGAATGCCATTGGTTTTTGGTAGGTAAGTGGGAGCATAGCTCCCTTCTTAGCCAAATAATCTGCTTGTTCATTTCCATATATAGAACAATGTCCAGGTATCCATCAAAAGTATAATAAAGTTGCATGTTTTCATGTTACCAGTTTCAGAAGTATAATTTTACTTCCAATGGAGGAAATATTTTTATATCTCAAAAGTTCTCCAAACTCAGTTGGAGTTTGACTGAAGATGAAAGTAAAATTATATTTTTGAAACCGGTATCATGAAATACGCAACTTTACGAGGTGAGATATAAAAATATTTTCTCCTAATCATTCATAAATGATTTACGCAAGTTGATTAGCAATGTCATGACAACTGTGATAGCAAAAGAACGAGTAAATGATGTTTGTATTATCCCATTTATTAAATTATGAATAGATGAAAGCACAGTACAAAATTATCAGAATTTTACATCAAGCTCTCCATTATGATCAGAATATTGATGTGTAGTTGGTAAAGTCAGAAAAGCAGATCCTGGTATTTTTATAAAATGCTGCATACCAATCTCAATATTATTTCTTGATGATCCTAGTTACCATGCTCGCTTCTGGTTCCATAATTTGTGAATTCAAATCCAACTAGGTTCAGTGGATTTTTTCAGGGTATAAAAATCTTGAGTATATGTTCCTTCAGAAGGGAACTAAATTCATGTTTTATATTTACAGCATGTGAAAGTAACTCTAGTCTGAAAAACAGGTGTATGAGTAATCTTTGTTGGCTTTTCATGCCCAGATTTGAATTGAGATGCTAATGACAGCTGTTAAATAAAAACATAAACAACATTCTTTCTTCAGAAGTTGACAAAAGAAGAAAATTGTATTCTTTGTTGATGCAACCATACATGTGGTTTGGTCCTCACACTCTCTTCTTCTTCACGGATCATTTTACTACAGGTGTTATATGTATAGGTCTGACAAGGCAGAGTTTAAATGGAAAACGGGTGGCGTATAAGTGTTGGGAATCTTTAAGTCTTTATGAAACATCCATAAACTTTTTTTTTTTGCGTTAATATTCTACAGTTGATAATTATCATAAAGAAATCGTAACATCTAAAGTTATGTAATTATTTTGGTTATGAAATTTCACTTAAATAATTACTTGTCACTTAAAGTAATATTGTTCGTTCTGGTTAGAAAGTTCGTCAAAAGCTGGTTTAAAATGACAGGTACTTCCGCAGATTTGGTGGTGCATCAAGATAGGAAGTTGACTGGAGACAACATTTGTGTAAAATGTTACCCTTGGTGTCTTCCGCAGGTGAACTGGTTAGACATGTTCGGTACAGACATACACACGAGAAACCACATAAATGTACAGAGTGTGATTACGCAAGCGTGGAATTGAGTAAATTGAAGCGTCACATGCGCTGCCACACAGGCGAGAGACCTTACCAGGTGAGCACAAACCTAGTTGTCTGTTATCTTCCACAGGTGAACTGGTAAGACACATACGATACAGACACACTCACGAGAAGCCCCACAAGTGTACGATATGTGACTACGCCAGTGTGGAACTCAGCAAACTGAGGAATCACATGCGATGCCATACTGGTGAGAGACCGTATCAGGTGAGCCCAAATTAAACATTTCACTGGTGTTGGATCATTATAATTACAAGTATTTAAGGATTTGAGCACTTTTAATTTTTTTTTAAGAAAACGTGGAAGTGAGTAGTCTTGTCAGAGTTCTGTAAATATTGTAGTTAGTGAATACATTCATAATTATAGTTCACTTCTTCACTGTCCTTTATATAATTTTTGGATTAGATTTAATTTGATTTATTCAGCCTAATCCTATTGCCAGTGGGGGCATGCCGTAGCGTAGTGGTTAAGGCACTGCACTACAAGTCAAGGGTCGAGCCCCGGTGGAGTCAGGATTTTTAAACTGACCCAAACCTGGCGGCACTATGCCCCTGGGGTCGACTCAGCCTCTATTGGAAATGAGTACCAAACACTTGTTCTGGGCCGTCATGCAGGGCTGACAACCTGGCTGACATCAAGTGCCGATTGTCCAGAAAAGTGGGAGGCCTAACCTACTATCCCAAAGGCCTCCTGAGGCCTGTAGTGGGATACCTTTACCTTTACCTTTTATCTATTGCCAGTATCTTCTACAAAGACTGCTCCAAACAGTCAAATTGACTGGAATAGCAGCTCATGGAGTTATATGATTAATGTGAAAGTGCCCGACCTTAATTTGTGTTTTCCTAACCAAGTAGCTACTCACTTGAGTGTACCCTATTCTAAACTCTATATTAAAAAAATTATATGACACAAGCTGACAAATTATCAGTTCTGTTGGACTAATTCTTAGGTTCATGGATAATGCATTTTTAAGAGCGTAAACAAGAGAAAGAATGGAAGGAAAAAAAAAAAGTAATTTGTAAACATTTGTGACAGGGTGATGTTTTCATAGTCCCGTGCCGTAGCCAAGTGGTCGATGCAAGATGCATTAGCGCAAAGCTACAGGACTTGTACTAATTTGGGTCTCCATGAGGGAAGAAATTTTTCATGGAATTTTGGCCAGTATGGGACCGGTGCCCACCCAGTATCTTGAGGAATTTGGGTGGCTACAATGAGTAGCGGCTCCAGGTTGAGAAAACCAGCAATAACAGCTGCAGACTCAACATGCTGACCGCATCACCCTTACACTGGCAGGACGATTGTCTACCTCTGAATAACACATGTAGATGTGAGGCCAGCAGCCAGTTGGTAGGCCAAGGGCCTTCTAGGCCTGTTGTGTCATGGGGAAAAAAATTGTTTTCATACATTTCTAAACTGTTTCATAATACGTGATAATAATCCTGAGAATGGCTTTCTCTGGAAGAGAATTAAAGCTATTGGCCATGTTGTAGACTTACGGCATGTAAAAATACCTCAAATGGGGCAGCCCATAGCATAATTGGTTGCTGGAAGGTTCCCAGGTTCGAGTCCTGACAGAGTCAGGATTTTTAAATTGACCTAAATCTTATGGTGACACCATGACCCTGGGGACAACTCAGCCTTTTAACTAAAATGAGTATACCAGATTGCTCTGGGGTAAAGTTGGTCGTCATGCAGGACTGATATTCCATACAGATTACCTAGGAAGATGGGAACCTCAACATCCTACTATTCCAAAGGCCTTGTTACTTTTTTTTTAAGAATCTCAAGCTTTAAATAAGAGGTATTAGTTTTTGTTTACATGTTCAGCTTTGTATTGTAACTGAGCTGTTAGTCTCTCCACTTACTGTCATTTTTAGGCTCAGTTTCCCTGTTAATATTAATGGTGTTAGATAAAGTAATGGAAAAATACTAGAATATAAAAAAAAGATGAAAAAAGAGTGTACAAATTCTGCTTTGAGATCATAAAATAATGGGAAATAATATGTGTAGGGTTTCTTACATTTGTTCATGAACTCTGATATAGTGTAAGAAAAAGTCTGTCAGCGGGAACTGCGCAAATTAAAGCAAATTTCTTAGCATGTCGAATTTATGGTCCAATTTTCCTGGCATATGGAATATATATTCCTCCTTTTTCATCATCCAAGAATTAAACCATTGGCTCATTCCAGTATCATGAAATCTAGCATTGTTAAAGCTAGAATATATATTCCTTTTGTTAATTAAATCATATATAAGGGGGAAAAAAATATAATCACTAGCCTGCTTTCAGGTGAACCCCCACTCCTAATATATGTATATACATTTGTCGTAATTTTTTGCATCTACTAAGTAAGATTGGTGAAGATTGTAGAAATTTTTTAAAAGTCTTTTAGATACTATTTTCATTAAGTGGCACGTGTAATATTAAATTCACTATAAATTCCTGTTTGAATTAAGTAAAGAAATAAAAATTACATATTAAGATTATTGAACACTTGTGGAGCTTTTCCTGAATTAAATTCATGATGGTTGTAGATGTATCTGTCTTCACGTATTTGTTGTTTGTATTCATTTTGATAATGCATGTTCTGAGTGACAGTTTTCTTCGTACTATACTATCTTATATTTTCTCCTTTCTCTTATAAATAACATATTTGTTTTCATTAATATTTAAAGGAAGTGACACTATGAGGTTTATTTTAATTAATGATTTGAGTTAGAATATGTTGAGTGATTCCGGGTTGTGTGGCCATGTTCATTACTGGTGTCCCTACTAGACGTTTCTCTTTTATATATTAAAAAAGAAATCACAATTCATTTAATTCTTATAGACATTTCTCCTTCAACTGCAGAGAGAATCTTTAGCGGCGAGTACTTCTAGGTGTGTTTCCTGGTCGGATGTTCGACTGTGAGCATCTGACCAGAAAACACACCTATGCAGCCACTGATTCTCCGGCCTTGACGTTTTCATGGCAGTGTTGCCGATATGGATATTCAGTGGGAGTGGCCGCTTTATGTATGTGGTTAACAGACATGCAGCTGACAACATCTCAGCAATTTCAAACTTTACCAGCGCACTATACCTACGTCAAGAGCAGTGATTGGTCGTGACAGACATCTACTCCCACTACAACCATATCCTTATTGGCAGTAGAGGGCAAATTCTCCCTTTACCCCTCGTATAACCTAAACTTCAAAGCCGGAGATATGACGGCTTGGGTATAGAAGTACTCGCCACTGAAGATGCTCTCTGCAGTTGAGGGAGAAATGTATGGTAGGAACACAAGTAATGGACCACAAAGCCACATAACCTGGAATCACTCAACATTATGATTATCGGCCGTGAAAGCCTGCATTCAAATTGAGTTAGATTTAACAACTCACCTCATAATTGTAGATTTCTTGAAGACCAGTTTCGATACATCTATGTATCATTATCAGTTCCATGTAACTTGGATTTGACAATGATACAAAGATGTATCAAAACTAGTTTTTAAGAAATCTGCAATTATGAGGTGAGTTGTTAAATCTAACTCAATTTATTAATTAATATATTTGTTACCGGTATATGAAAATTGTTATTTAGAAGACTACATAACAGTTAAGTTTCATAGGCTGCGATGGACAAGATGTGTGGCACGAATGGGGAATAAAAGAGGGGCATGAAAACATTTGTAGCAAAACCAGAGGAAAAGCACCCAGTAGAATGAGGTGGTAGAATAACATTAACCATGATATGAGGGAAGAATGATTGGAAAACATTAACTCAGAATAGGGATGTCTGCGTGGCCATGTAGTGCCAGTGAGTTATTCGGTTAGTTATATGAAAATTATTACAATTATATTAAAAGATTTTGTTTGACTTTCTCTTTCTTGGTGCAGTTTATTTTCTGGAACTGCTATGTAACTGTGATGTACCTTAATGTTTTTGTTTGATTTTAATGAAATTTTAAAATTCATACACCTTATAGATACAGGCAGAATAATTTGTATTCATTCTCTGTTCAGAGAAATCATCTGTAGACCTCAGATTTTGGGTTTTATGCATATTTTTTCCTGAAGGAGTAAATAGAAATCAATGGTGTAGATATAAATTATACTATTCGGAAGTGTTTAATGTGATTTTAGTCATTAATAGCTATAGTGTGTTTTTTGAGCCGAAAATTGTTCTTTTTTTAAATTAAGTTAAATAGGCTCAATTTCCCCCAGTTGAGTGTTGCCAGGACACTGGGATTTTTTGTTTTTATCAGAGCAGCAAAACAGTGTAAAAACATTACAATAATATTATTACTTTTTAGAATATTTTCGGGTTGTTGGTCATGGTCTTGAAGCTGGAATTTCCCTGACGTTTCGCCAGAGACTACCAAAGGTTTTGAGGATGCCAGATATAGTCTCCGGCAAAACGTTGGGGAAATTCAAGCCTCAAGACCACGACTAACAGCCTGAAAGTATTTTACAAAGTCATAACATGAACTCTGGTCATGAAAACCTAAGTCAGTGTATTACAATAATAGTTTGTGGTTATGAAATGGATTTACTATACTTAATTACTTAGTTTCTTTAATCAATTTCATAATTCTTATAGTTCGTTACCCAAGAAAAGACTATCAGGGAGTGAAGAGGGATTTACTATCATGGCAATAAGTGCATCTATAGGTATAACCACTGAAGAAAACATTCATTTCCATAAATGTTTTCTTTACTGTTCTATTTGTTCAATATACTAGTTAGCATGGATAGTAACACCATTATTAGGGAAAGGGTGTAGTTTGTACTCATTCCAACTGCTCATATTGTTGTGAGTAACCATTTTGCTTTTAAATGTTATGTGGTGTTACATATTTTAAAAACCTAATAAGTTGTATTTTGAATTTATTTTACATTTTTAAAGCCTATTTTAGGTGCCTAAATCTAAACTTTTAAAGCCTAAAATCTGAGATTTACTAATAATAATAACTCGTCCTACACAATGAAGTAGCAAATAATTTGAAACTAAATCATCTATCTACCTAAAGCACAAAATTACAAAGGATTGGCTGACATTAAATACACTTTACTGCAAATTTGATTTGGAATATATATAATTGCATTAAGGACTGCATATGTAAAGAATAAGAAGTAAGGAAGATAAATGTTTATGGACTCTTGCCCTACCAACTTCAAGCAGACTTGGTAGCTAGCTTATCTCAGACATCAAAGTAAAATTCCAAAGCTTACTCAAGCGTGTGTGAGTTCCTCTTTCCTAAAACCTTCCACGATTATAGCTTGTACGTCACTGCATATTACATGTTCGAAAATGTATTAAGGAAAGTTGAATTAATCTTTGCCTTTTATGGGCCCGGGCAAAGATATCTTAATTCGAGCAATCTATGTTTTCTATTCAAAATATTTATCAACAATAACGGTTTGATCCAGCACCAACGCGGTGCAAAATTGGTTTGCAGAGCGTGGTAATACTGCACAAAATTGGTAGCAGTTAGTGTGGTTTTAACTGCACAAAAGTCAGCAGCATAAGAGCTATTTAGTCTGTATATTCTTACCTCTTATGATTGTTTTCATTGAACATATGTTTCAAGGCTTGTTAGTACCATCTTCAGCAATTACAGACTGATAAATTACTAAAAATGGAAAGAAATAAACATTATGCCATAATAAACAATTTGGATATTGATATTTATTTATTACATACAAAACTCAGTTAGGAAGTATCACGTGGTAAAATTTAGAAAGGAATTTTTATAACTTACAAAACATAAGAATTGGGAAGAAAATTGAAAAACAAAAGAAAGAAAAATTAACCCAGAAATCTAGAAATGGAAATAACTTCCATCCTCAAAACAAACATACTAAATAAAAAAATGACAAAACAGGGAACCAAGTCAAACATTTTTCTAAAGAAACCATTTAACCAAACTAAAACTCAATTATTGGAAAAAAGGGTCTGAAAACTGCAATCAGTTATTCCAACAACATTGAAGAGTATATATAGCTGACATTCAAACATCAATTTTAGGATTAGAAATAGAAAACCAAATGATGGTGAGGAAAGAATGCGAGAAGGTTAAAAGATTCCAGGCTATGTGGCCGTGGTCTATAACTGGTGTTTCCTGCAGACATTTCTCCCTCAACTGTGGAGGGCATCTTCAGTGGCAAATGCTTTCACATTCGAGTCTACGACAAGGGATCACCACTTAGACACACTCGTCACTGAAGATGCCCTCCGCAGTTGAGGGAGAAACATCTGTAGGAAACACCAGTTATAGACCATGGCCACATAGCCCGGAATCTTTTAACATTATGATTACCGGCTGCGAAAGCCTGCATTTCACAATGTGAGAAGGTTTTAGAAAAAATAAAAGCACAACAAAAAACCGAAACTGCCAGAAAAAATCATGAGAACACTCAAAAACATATATAATAAAAATGTATACACAAAATCGGACAAAGGGAACCATATAGTAATTTTAGGCTAAGAAGATTATCATAACAGAGTGGAAGAACTTTTAAAAGGAAAAGAATATGAAAATATCAAAATTGATCCACTTCCAAAAACAGTTAAAAAAGTTGAAAACGGTTTAAGTCTATCAAAAAAATTCTTACAGAAAAAGATTAAATTAAATTAAAAAAGCCGGCCCTAAACCCCAATGTCTCTCCAAAATTCATAAAACAGGTAAAGAAATGAGACCAATCATCAATAATATAGGGTCCTCCACTTACAATATTTCCAAATGGCTAAGCTGGGAATTCAAAGAAATGAAACATTTTGAAAATCTAACCCTTGTAAATTCTCTTCAGCTAGTAGAAAATAAAAAAAATAGAAATACAACCAGCAGATAGAATAGTTTCATTTGATGTCACGATATTGCTCACCAATGTACCAAAAGAAAAAAACACTAGAAATTTTGGAAAAATGGTTAATCAAAAACAATATCGACGAAGAATGGAGGGAAGAATATTTAAAATTAACCGAGCTTCGCATTAATCAAATGTGTTTTTATGTGCAACGGGGGTTTCTATATACAAAAATCTGGACTATCAATGGGTAACCCATTATCTGCTTTTTGGTTAATGTATTTATGAGTGATTTTGAAAGCAAAATAACAAAAGCATATCCTCGTATGTTCAAATTTGGTGCAGATACGTGGACGATGTTGTTGCTATAGTCAAACAAAAATACATAGAAGATACATTAAAACTCTTAAATATACAGAAGAAAACAATCAAATTCACACTAGAAACAGATGTGAACAAACAATTACTGTATTTACATGTGTATAGGCAGCACATTTTTATCTAAAATATAAGCTTCAAAATTAGGGTGCGGCTTATACATAAAATAACTAGAAACATGCTTAATTTTAGAATAAATTTATCTAATTAATTACAAGGCCCCCATATCTTACAAATACTCCAACAAATGTATCCAATATGTGTGTTGTCAGCACTTATTGTTCATCACTTGATGTGTCTATGTTGCTTTCATCACCACATCCGCTAGAGTCCTCACTGCCTGATGAGATGGTCCACAATGTGTCGTTTTCTGTCCCATCCATGGCATTAAAAATAGATGTCACTTTAAAACTTTTGGTTACCATGTTTTGTGGTATTAAGTCCCATGCTGCGACAATCCATTCACAAATTTGAGTGAGGAAAGGTTTCTTCAATTGTCTGCTTGATGTCATTTCCTTGGATGTGGATCTTCATTTGTGGTAGTAACGTCACAAATGTGTTTTAAAGGGGCGATTAATTGACGTCAAGTGGTTGTTACATGTTGTTCCTCCAGGTATCACATCCATGTCGAACTTTTCACATTTCATTTTGTTTTTTACACTTTCTGTTAAATGACCTTGGAAACTGTCTATTATCAACATGGATTGCCGACGTAAGAGTGCACCTGGCCGCTGAAACTACACTGACTTCAACCAATCCATGTACAGTTCTTCGGTCTCTTACCAAAATTCCTGGAGGCAGTTTTTCTTTTGGCAAAGGTCATTCTTTTAAAAATAATGAAAGGTGGAAGTTTTCTTCCATCAGCAGTGATGCCAAGCATTATGGTGCATTGTTGCTTTTCTGCTCCTGCTGTTTGCACTTGCACAGTTTTTCCCCCAGCCTTATGCACAATCATGTCTCCTGGCATGTCGAAGAAAACAGGCATCTCATCAGCATTCACTATTGCTCCTAGACCATAAATCATGTGTTTTTTTTTAATTTGAGGACATGTTTTTGGAATGTGAGCTGTTTCTTCTGGTACATATCGGGAAGTTTCTGCACTATTGATGTACGCTGCCGAATTACAAGGTCATAACATGTCATAAATCGCCTTGTCCAGCTGTAACTTGCCTTAAATTCATTGCACGGGATATCCATATTCTTGGCTATCTTAAGGCCATTGAACTGCATCATTGCGATGGATACAGAAAATTCGTCTGCCCTTGTTTTTTGTACATAATCCAGGAGAACTCTTTATAACTGTAGATATTTCGCTTTCTTTCCGCGGAAAGATTGTCAATGTTATGACGTGTTTTCAAGTTCATGTTTTGTTTGGATCCACCGTCGCACATTTTTTCGTTCACATCAAACTTTCTTCTTGCTGTCCTATTTCCGTGTTCTGCTGCATAGTGCACCACTTGTAGCCTGAATTTGGATGTATAACTTGGACCCATATTTACACACAGTGAACAGGAATCACAATGAATACCGTACCTGCCAACTGACTGTCTGATTTACCCTTGTGTTAATGACCGAGTGGCAGCCGGGAACAAAAGCTTTGGAATTTACAACATGCCAGATTTAAAAGTGATTTAGGGTTACTTCTTTCTATTGCACTGACTCTTAGCAAAAATATAAGACAAATATTTTTTTCCCTAATTTATTATCACAAAACTTGGGAGTGGCCTATACATGCATAAATACAGTACCGTTTTTAGATCTGAAATGACATAGAAATGAGGAAAGGAACAAAATAGAATTTAGCATTAATAGAAAAGGAACGCACACAGATAACTATATTCAATCGACAGGTTTCAACCATATTTCACACAAAATGGCAAGCTTCAATAGCCTAATTCATAGATTGGTAATATGCCCATAAACAGAGAAAATTATGAATTAGAGTAAAAACACATAATTGAGGTTGCAAAATAAAATTATTTTGAGGAAAAAATGATACGTAACAAAATTGACACGTACAAAAAAAATTGAGGAATGAAAGCACTCTTCAGATAGAAAAACCAAAAGAAAAGAAATACAGGAAATTCACATATTGGGCACACAATAAATTTCAAAAGATTTTTGAAAAATTAAATATCATTTTAGCACCAAAGAATGATTGAAGCTTAAATAAACTAATAAAAACCAACAAAAATGTAAAGACTGATGATAGTAAAAAATCAGGAATATATCAAATAAAATGTGGAGATTGTGATTAGATATGCATAGGCAAAACAAAGAGAAATTCAACCATTAGAACTAAAGAACACATTTAATATATAAAAATCAATGTTTGTTTGTTTGCCCGTATTTTATGCATGGCCATACTGTTGATCCGATTGTGATGGGGTTTTTTTTGCAAAATGTTTGTGAGATTCCCAGGATGATCATTAGGCTATAAGAGAGTTGTGATATTCAACCCCTTCACCCTTAAAAATCACCCTTTGTTGTGAAAAATGTGAAATAAAGTCCCTATTTTGACACTTAAATGGCTTATGCTGCCTAAACCATAATAAATACACCAAATTAATGTACACAGAATTGAATATCTAAAAAAAAAACTCTACAAAAAAGTCCGCGACAGCATATGTTTACCTTTTATGGATAACTCACAATAACCGTTTTTGTCTTTCATCGATGCCAAGAAGATCGGGATAAGTAGATTCCCGGACAAGCGTGCTCTGCCGTACCATTCATCTGATTGAGAAGGGGCTTTTTGAAAAATATTCAGAAGATTCCGGGAATGAACATAGGCTATAAGAGAGTTGTAATACTCAACCCCTTCACCCCTAAAAAATCATCCTTTTTAGTGAAAAACATGAAATAAAGTCCCTATTTTGACGCTTAAATGCTTACGTTGCCTAAACCATAACAGATACACCAAATTAATTTACACAGAATGGAATATCTCAATAAACTCTACAAAAAAAGTCCGAGACAGCATATGTTTATCTTCTAAGGATAACTCACAATAACCATTTTTGTCTTTTATTGATTCCAAGAAGATCGGGGTAAGCAGATTCCCGGGCAAGCATAACAGCGGATGGCTGGTGGTAAAAACGCATTAACATTTATTTAGGAGTAGCAGCGCACACCAGGTATTAGTGAGTAAGAAATGTAAAAAAAGGGGAAGTAGAAAAATCTGATTATTTGGTTAGAAAAACATAAAATAGATGTAAACACAAAGTTATTAAAACAGAAAACACAGATAAACTCACCATATGGGAAAAAATCTACATACAGAAAAACAAGGAGAGAATTATGAATTTTGAAATTCCTGGGGAAAGCAAGTTCATTTGACCACAGGAAGAGGGAGCAGGAATCAAGAATCAGGACAGACAACTAGAGAAAAATCAGTCTGTAATTGCTGAAGATGGAACTGACAAGCCTTGAAACATATGAGGCATTGCGGATATTAGGGGCGAATTATCTCGGAGAACCACTATAGTTTAAATACGAGTAAGTAAGTTGAGTTCGCCCTTAATATCTGCGATACTTTATATGTTCAATGAAAACATCCATAAGAGGTAAGAACATACGACTAAATAACTTAATTATTAAGTAAACCTATTAATGTTACTTCCTATTGTATTTTTTTAAAAAAAGCGTAAGAGCTGCTGAAATGAGATATCTGTGACAAATTGCAGACCATTAGAGGAATGACAAGATACTGCAAGAACTCCACATAACTTATATATATTGTGATGCATTGTAGTAGCGTCGTTTAAAATGCGTGGGCCGGCGAGAGAAACCTCGCATTGGTGGACTGGATTGGTGAATAGCAAATCGCAAGTCGTGGATTCCACAGAATTTTCTTGGCTAATAGCCAGAGAGTTCTACGAACATCTATTCCCCCATTCGAGAAACATCGGAAGACTAGAGGGTTCCATTTCGAAACATCTTGTTCATGGACCTGGAAATTTCCGTCTACTCGCCTATAAATATGTGGCGAGAACAGAATGACCCCGAGTCCTGCATTGGATGGCGAGAGGTGAATTGTGTGACTGTGAGGAAGGATTGTGTCTGCAACTGTGTTATAAGTGATTGTCAAATAAACCTTCTAAGGAAAGTAGTTGTTAAATCAAACTGTGTTTGGAAGATTTAGTGATAATTGTTGAGGAGAAAATAAAGTGACAAGAAAAATTTATATATCAATTGTGTATTCATTAAATCTAAATAAGTAAAAGGAAAACCCCGCACTATCAGCTACATCTGGTATCAGAAGTGGAATTAAGTACCCGCTGATAAAGTCAGAGAATTTGGTAAAGCAGAGTGCTGCACCATCGGAGGGATAGCCATCTATCATTGAGAAGGTGAATTTACATCAGTAAGTAAATAAAAATAAAAAAAATGGAAAACATTCAAGAAATGCTTAAAGAATTATTAAAACAGAATAATGAAGAGATGTTGAAACAAATGCAAAAGCAAAATGAAGATACAAGAGAAGAAATAAAGAAACAAAATGAATAAATTTTAAAGCAAAATGAAGATTCAAGTCCCAGAATGAGAAACTACATGAAAAAATTGAACAATTTAAAGAAAATTCGGAGGATTCCACGACTCGCGATTGGCTATTCACTAATCCAGTCCACCAATGCGAGGTTTCTCTCGCCGGCCTGCGCATTTTAAACGACGCTACTACAACGCGTCACAATATTGTTTTACATGTATTTCTTATAGCAGAATTTAGGACATCATCCTCAGGAACAATGGCCTAATATTGTATGTGGAATACAATGATATATTATTTTATGTTTAATGGCTACAGATTACTGATGATATTGGAATATCGTGTTAATTTTTGAAAGTGAGGAGTAAAATTCGCTGGGGAGTTTGTTAAACATTGGATGCTTGAAGTGTATGACCTTACAAGACAAAGAAAGAATTTTGAAACTTAAACTTATTTTTGGAAAATGGTATCTTCTAGGATCAAAGCAATATATAAAAGATCAATTTATCACAGTATTGGAATAAAAAATTAATCAATATAAATTCTTCTCCATTACTATAAATAATACTGAAAGGTTGCTATTATCTGTAAGAGGTGTTAACAGAAAATCCAAACTCACAATAGAGTGGCAGATGTTAAAATGAATTTATTAAACAGATTATATTTGAAAAGAAAAATATACGCCTAGACTGGGGTTTGATCCCAGGACCTTTGACTCTCTATGTCACTGCTCTTCCATCTGAGCTATCTAGGCCTCCAATATAAATGCGCATTTTTCTCTTATACATAGTTAATTCCCTAACCTCAAATGCTACGAGCCGTTGCTACGATTTTTGCAAATGGCGGCTTCTTTATTAAGAAGACTTTTTATTGGGAATTTAAACATTACTTATAAAGCCAGTAGTGCTTCTTTCAATGTTAATATTATTCGTTTTTAAACATCCTAATGATGGACAAATTATATTTGAAAAGAAAAATATACGCCTAGACTGGGGTTTGAACCCAGGACTCTCTATGTCACTGCTCTTCCATCTGAGCTAGTCAAAGGTCCTGGGTTCAAACCCCAGTCTTGGCGTATATTTTTCTTTCCAAATATAATTTGTCCATCATTAAGATGTTTAAAAATTAATAATATTAACATTGAAAGAAGCACTACTGGCTTTATAAGTAGTGTTTAAATTCCCAATAAAAAGTCTTCTTAACAAAGGAGCCGCCATTTGCAAAAATTGTAGCAACGGCTCGTAGCATTTGAGGTTAGCATTTAGATTGGAGGCCTAGGTAGCTCACTTGGAAGAGCAGTGACATAGAGAGTCAAAGGTCCTGGGTTCAAACCCCAGTCTAGCCGTATATTTTTCTTTTCAAATATAATTTGTCCATCAATAAGATGTTTAAAAACGAATAATATTAACATTATTAAACAGAACCTACATTTAACCAAACGTTCATGTGAATAAGAAATAATAGTCATAACGACCTCAAATATATGGTGAAATTAAACCTCATAGTGATTAATTCCTATAAAAGTTAAACCTCAAATATAAACTAGAATAAAATCAAAAATATGCTTTTACGATGATAACAGGTGCGGTAAAATCAATACCTTCAGTTTCAGTGCAGGCTGTAACAGATAATTTACCAATAATAATAGAGCTAATTATAGCTTTAATCCTAGCTGTAAAAGTGTGGTTCATTTAGCACCAAGTGAACACTTCTTGGGATCAAACAATATAAGTTTTGAGATATGCAAGAATAGAACATGATAAGATTTTCCATACCTGTTACATCTTTACAAAGTACTCTCCAGCACATTCTATAGACCGTTACATCCTCTGGAATTATTTTTGAAATCAGCCATGCCAGCTATTTAACTCAACTGCTTCAAGTAGCCAGCAAGAGCATTTTTTGGATGGGAAATTAGCGTTATCACATTCAATTCTTCACGTTTGGGAACAAAAAAAATAGTCACATGGGACCAGGATGACACTGTAGGCTGGATAAATTGTCTCAGGAACAACTGAAAGAAATCCTAGTTTTGATATTCAAGGGTTGGTCCACTGCTGTTGTCTCGAGTCCATTTAAAGCTGCCATTGCTGAAGGGTTAAACATTCATGTTGGGGGTGTCTTTCTTATACAGTCTGAAATGCTATTGATCATTGAAGTCATGTAATTTGTTAATTGGGTGTAATAAAACTCTCTATCTTTGGGTTGAATTTGTTCTGTTTTCTGCTCTTTTTTTACGAGATACTTTTTTGTACACGAGATACTTTTCTGTACACGAGATAAGTTTTCAGACAGGACAGCATAGTAATAAACTAATATAACTCTTGAAAGTCCAACCCTTGAATTTTTTTTTGTTTAATGCTCCAGGTTATCATTTCGACATTTCTGGTTTTCTCTCGTAGCCTTGGTATAATTGTAACCCACTTCTGAGGTTGGAGCACCTGGAAGGCAGGGTTATCACCCTGATGATAGTAGTGTGCTAAGAGAGTCCTTAGTCCTAAACTTAATCTAAGGTGAATTTGAATGAAGATGATTATGATGGCCATGTGACATTCGGGGACCATTTGGGCCTTAAAGTTTCCTGACAATTGTCTTACAAGTGAGGAAAAACCCCGAAAATCCTCACCCAGGAGCCTGTCCCGACCGGGAATCAAACCCGAGCCTGCTGCGTGACAAGGCAGTACACTATCTGGAGACTGCAGCGGTGGATAATTTAAGAATATGAAACAGTATTTTCCAGTGCTTTGATATTCTGGGGTGGAGTGAGGAACATCAGGATATATCACTGATGTGATGCACGAAATTAAGTGTGGACCTCATTGTTATCTGCAAAAAAAAAATTGTCGTTGATAACTATCGATTATGCTTTTACTGCAGACAGTAAAATAGTGTTGTAGGCCTATGCACCTTGTAGTACACAATGCAAAAATAATTGTTGAAGTGAAAGAAAACTCTAAGTACTGTATTGTGAGACTTGTACATAAATAATTTAAACATCTAAAAGTACATGTAAATTTATGTGAAAATAACTGTAAGGTTATATATTCCGCTCTGTTCTAACATGTAGTTTTTTAGTAATATTAGGACATATATATCATAATTTAGGTTCAGGACTTACGTCTTAAATATATTTATTATATCCTTTTGCACGAAAATGCTTCTGAACTGTTTGTTACTTTATCATTGTAGTATAAATATATTAACCTCAACATTCTTATAAAATTAATGAATTGTGTCACAAATATCTCATTATACCAGCACAAAGCAAGGGCAATGAAATACAGTATTTTATTAACACACAGATTTTGATATTACGTAATAAAAATATAATATTACATATTTTGACTAGTTTAATTACATATTTGGAGATTAATATTACATAAAAATCTGGACTCCACTGATCTCCTCCATAAAATTGGAATAGATGATGATGCCAAATTCACAATATCCAATGAAATAAAGAAAATCTCTTGATAAGTAAACAGCAGGACAGGAACAAACAACTGTAAACAACAAAAATTGCCACAAGCCATTTTAGCTTCATTACAATTAGACATTGACAGCGTATTCCTTTTGTACCAAATACTTCAAAAGAGTTTATTAGGAACACATTTGACAGATGAGTATTTAATTTACTTGCAAAAATCAGTGCATCTCATTTTGCACCAATCTATGAGAAGTGCAATCACAGTTAATTCTTCACATACTACACAGGGTTAGTATTACAAGAATTTTGTAAAATGTATCACTCTTTTCTAAATTATATTGGCCTGCCTAAAGTTTTTTTTTTTTGGTCCATTCTAAAAACATTTTCTCACCACTGCTCTACTGCTTGATTCTTCATATGAACTTGAATAACTAAAATACCATCTTCAAATAAAAACTAAATGTAAGTTCCTTTTTGATGTACTAACAATCTAGGTATGAACTGTGCTCTTTGTTTTTTTAATATATAATGTAATATCCTCGACTCGTGTCCAACTCAGGGTCAGATTGAGAGACGAGATGAAACACTTATATTTGTAGAGGTCTGTGGATGAGTTGAGTGTGAAGAAATTGAATGAGGGGAAAACAGGACAGATGCCAAAAAAAATGTATCTAAATTTTCATCTATTATAATAACAATAAGCACAATGATCATCAGAAAATCACAATCTCCTGCACTATATAATAATAGAACAGACTGGGATTCATTTAGGAGGTGGTTAGACAACAATATCAATCTAAAAATTCCCCTAAAATCCGAAGACGATATTGATGCAGCAACAGAGTATTTTTACGAAATTACTCCAAGAATCTACATGGAAATCGACGCCTAGTTTAAGCGCAAAGGAAGAAAATTGTATTATCTATCCAAAAGAAATAAGGAAAAAGATTTTAGAAAAAAGAAAACTTCGAAGGATTTGGCAAACATATAGACGCCCTGAAGATAAAACTAAACTTAATAAAAGTGCAAAAGAACTGAAAAAACTTCTTTCTGATTTAAAGAACGACACATTTTATGAATATATAACTAATCTTAGTCCTAACAATAAAGATGAATATTCACTATGGAAACTTGCCAAGTCATTAAAGCGTCCAAAAAAATGATTCCACCTATTAAAAAAGAGGATGGTTGGGCTAGAAATAATTTAGAAAAAGCAGAAATTTTGCAAATCACCTTTCTGAGGTCTTCAAGCCTAACACAGATATTGCCAATGATGAAAAAGAAGAAGAAATTAAAAATTTCTCAATATTCCACTTCCAATGTCTTTACCGATAAAAGCGTTCAACCCAGTGAAAGTGAAGAATGGAATTGAAAAGAATTTAAATCTAAAGAAATGTCCTGGTTATGACTATAATAACAGCTAAAATACTTAGAGAAATATCAAGAAAAGCTGTAGTCTTTATCACCATACTCTTTAACAGCATTATTAGAACATCCTGCTTATGGAAGGTTTCTCAAATAATTATGATTCTAAAACCAGGTAAACCTCCAAACGAAGTGACCTCATATCGCCCAATAAGCCTGTTACCAATATTATCGAAGTTATTTGAAAAACTTCTTTTAAAGAGACTAAAACCAATTCTACTTGAGAGTAATATTTTGCCAGATCATCAGTTTGGTTTTCGTAACAATCATTGTACAATAGAACAAGTTCATAGAGTTGTAAATGAAATTGAGAACGCTATAGAAAGTAAGAAATATTGTTCTGCTGTTTTCTTGGATATTCAACAGGCTTTTGACAAAGTGTGGCATGTAGGACTACAGTATAAACTGAAGTTGATATCTTCCACACCAATATTACTTGTTACTTTGTTTCTTACCTTAGTAATAGAATTTTCAAGTCAAATATGAAGATGAATTATCTGGTTTTTACAATCTATTTTCTGGAGTTCCACAAGGCTCTGTATTGGGCCTGTGTTTATAACTCTTCTACAGCTGATTTTCCACAATAAAATGATTACTTGTAGCTACATTTGCTGATGATACTGCCATGCTCTATTCACATGAAGATGCTAGGCAAGCATGACGAACACCTCCAGCAACAACTAATAAGACAGAAGAATGGTTAACTACATGGCGTATACGAACTAGTGAAATAAATCTATTCATATTACTTTTGGAACAAAGAACTGGTAACTGTCCTACTGTAACATTAAATAATAAAACTCTTCCAACAGGTGATTCCGTCAAGTATTTGGGAATACATCTTGATCGTCGTTTAACATGGAAGAAAACACATTCAACAAAAACGTACAGAATTAAAACTAAAAACATCAAAATTTAATTGGCTCATAGGTCACAAATCAAAACTGAGTCTAGAAAATAAACTTCTAATATATAAAACTATACTCAAGCCTATTTGGACTTACGGTATTCAATTATGGGGAACTGCCAGCAATTCCAATATTGAAATTTTACAGAGATTTCAGTCTAAGACCCTTCGTTTTATTGTTGCTGCTCCATGGTATGTAAACAACGCCACCATTCATCATGATTTAAAAATAGCTACTGTAAAAGAAGAAATAGAAAAGTACAGCACTCGATATCTGCGGCGACTAGAAGTTCATCCTAATCATCTTGCAATCAATCTTCTAGATAACAGTGAAGAAATAAGAAGACTAAAAAGAAATAAAATATTAGAACTTCCTTTCATTTTTGCATAAAATGTTGTATAATGGAGTGCTGTCAATGGGCAGTATTCTCCTAACAAGTTATGTATTTTAACAAATTTACTTATTGTCTTTTCAAGATAGATTGTAAATTAGCAATAAAGTTATTAAAAAAAATTTAAAAAAATTTTCATCTACCACGAAACCCACATGGATTGGCCAAGACTAGATCTTGAGGCCCGATCAGTGAGAGGCAAGCATCTACTGCTTGCGCCCTAGAGTCATATTACTTTTATGTATGCCCAAGAAAAATAAATTGATATATATGATATAAGTTATATTTTAAATTAAGGTTTTCCAGAATGGGATATGGTTTTATTTTAGAAAGAAAACTTACTTTCGAACTGGGAGTCGAATCCCGGATCTCTATCTGTATGTCAGTGTGTTAACTGTTATGCCATTTGAACTTCTGTTAGGAACGTCAAATTTCTTTCCACTTATACAATTCTCCTTTCATCCAAAGGTCGATAGCCATCGCTGTCAACAATGTCATATGACAACTTCTATTCAAAGTATTTTATTGAGAACTTAAACATTACTTTTAAGTGGTAAAACTTGATATTTTGATGTTAAATTTTAATTCAACACTTTGCAGAATTGGATATAGTTTTATTTGAATTTGTAAGTGGAAATACATTTGATGTTCCTATTAGAAGTTAGAATGGCGTAATAGTTACCGCACTGACATACAGAGTCAGATATTCGGGTTTGACTCCCGGTTTGAACGTAATTTTTCTTTCTAAAATAAGATATGATTGTTGTCCTCATTGTTAAGTAAGTTGGTATTGGCATACTGTGAGATTGATCATCATATTTCTAACTGTATTAAGTTGTTAGCACATTGGATAGTAAATATTGTTATAGAGTACAAATATTTGTGTGTAATCATAATCATTCTGAATGTTTCTACTTCTTTAAGGATTTTATATTTGACTTGTGTTGTTGCCATGTCACATAATTACACTCTGGAAAATTTATTCTGCAATCTTGTCATTGTTGAGAAATAAATTTTACAGGAGTTGCAAAATTTAATTCGATTAATAATAATTACTTATTAATTTAAAATTGAATTTGTCTGCTGATCACTATAATAACAACATTTTTAGAGGTTTGTGACATTCTTGAATTTTTAAATGTAAGGTTTAAGTGAAGTCAGGAAAAGGATTTCCCTATATATCAGATATTAAAATGTTAAACTAACTTAAGGTGATATGCAGTGTTTGAAGGAAAATTCTTTTGCTTCCAAAAGAAAATCATTTAAATAAGTTGTGATGGTTAATTTTGAATTTCAATATGAAATGTAATTTGTTTTGTTGTTTAGTGTCCACATTGTACATATGCAAGTCCAGACACATTCAAGTTGAAACGGCACCTGAGAATACACACCGGAGAAAAACCGTACGAGTGTGATATATGTCATGCTCGATTTACCCAGTCCAACAGTCTTAAGGCACATAAGCTTATTCACAGTGGTAAGTATTGATACTAGGTTACTAGGTTTCACATATATTTTAAGATAAAGTGATCCCACTTAAGGATATGGGAGGTTAAGGCTTCCACTTTTCTATACAATTGGCAATTGATGCCAGCGAGGTTGTCAGTCCTGCATGATGGCCACCTGTACCCCTAGAACAAGTGCTGGTACTCATTTCGGTGAGAGGCTGAGTCAATCTGAAGGCCATGGTGCTGCCAGAAGGTTTGGGTCAGTTTAAAAATCCTGACCCCACCAGGACTTGAACTCTCCACCTTGTGGCTTGCAGCATATTACCATAACTAACTACACTATGGCATGCCCCTAGGGCATTTGTGATATCAACTACAAACCTGCATTGTATCAATTGGTTTAGGGTCATTAACTTTAAACTCCAGATTCCCTTCTGTGTTTCTTTTTGAGGATGTGAATTTGGATAAAAACAAATATAGTTTTAAAAAGTTTTAGGCACTGTAATAGTATAGAACAAAAATACATATTTCATTCATTCATTCATTTTGAGAATTTTCCTTATCATTGAGGTGTTTTCTCCAACCATTCTTAGTAATTAACGTGAATTTAAAAAATACATAAATGACTCCGGACTTAATAGACTATCAGTTTGCAACAAACATTCATAAATTTAATGTTTTATTTTAGGAAGTAATATTTTGAGGTTCTTTTATTCAAGTTTTTATTTTGAGTCTGTACTATCTTACCTCAATTTAATGTTGATTTGTTCTTGAACATTGAATCTAATCATAACATGTTCAAGAACAATTCAACATTAAATTAAGGTAAGATAGTACAGACTTAAAGTTCTCCTTTAAAGTCCTCTGTGTCTTCATCTGTTACACCAAATTTACTCATTGAATTTGAATGTTATTCTTCCAGGTTGTTCTTGGTCTTCCTTCTCTGCTCCTTCTTTCAATTTTCCATGCATAGACAGCCTTGGTAGTCTTCCATCCTGCATTCTTCTTATGTGTCCATACTATTTTAGGCTTCTGTATTCAATCTTATCCATTATACTTCTTTCTGCATTCATCCACATATGCAAATAATATTTACCTAATAGAGAACACATTTTATTGATTGTATTCTGTTTTTGATTGAAGGTAGATTGTAACTTACAAGAAACCTGGTGTCCTGCATATAGTTTAGCAGTTTATTTCTTGTTCAATGGGTCAGAGATGTAAATCTAAACTTTTATTAACAAGATTCTTGTTTTAAATTATATAAAAACACAGTGTTTGCGTTTGAATATCAATATTAGTTAATTTAAATGGTTGCATGGATTTTGAGATTTGCTGTTATATTATTATGAGTTAGGGATTTTGACTCACCTCATATTTTTGATTTTCATGCAGATTATAGTTTCTTCACATTTTTTGTGACATTGTAAATGCTTCCCAACTGTTGAAATTTGCAGTTGTTGACCCTGAGGTTGATTTCTGCTCTCTCTGTTGACGGACCGATGAACTTCCAAATCAATTTTTTTTTCTCCCAGGAATTTCGAAATTCATTTTTTTCTCCTTATTCTTGTGGATGTAAATTTTCTCCCAAACTATGAGTTCCTTAGATTTATGTAACTGTTTCAGTAATTTGGCCTTAGTTTCAATTTTGTGTTTTTCTGACCATGCATGACTTCTGTATTTCCCTACTTTTAATATTTCTAAGGTGTTCTTTCATTCTTTGTATTCAAGTTCCTTTTTTGTTTTTCCTATGTATATATTTTTTACAATCTTTACATTCAATTTGATAAATCCATGATTTGTTGCCTTCATCAATCTTTTTATTTTTGTTGGTTTTAATTAATCTATTCAGGCTGTAATGACAAATCGAGATCTTCAGATCATTTGAATACTACTAATTTTTTGGTGCTAATTTAATGTTAAATTTGCTGAAAAATTTTTGAAACTTATTAAATGCTAAAGGATGATATGTAAATTTCTTGAATTTTTTACCATTTTCTTTATCTGTCTGCAGAGTACTTCCCATTTATCACTTTTTTTTTAAATTTATTTATTTTCTTATGAATCATCTTTTTCTCAAAATCATTCGCCTTTGTTATTTTTAATATATGTTTTTTTTTCTCTGTATTAAAATTTCCTCTGCTCATGGGAACGTTCACAAGTCTGTATGTTAAACTACTAATGACTTCCTGTTTATGTGCAATATGGTTGAAACCTGCTGCTTTAATATAATTATCAATGTGTGTTTCTTTCCTGTAAATTCCAAATTCTATTTTCCTTTTTTCTTCATTTCTTATCAATTTAAGGTCTAAAAATGGTATTTGTTGGCTATTTTGAACTTCCATAGTAAATTTAATTGTTTTATTATGAATATTCAAAAGTTTAACAGCATCTTTTAAGTATTTGTGATTGACTATTGCTGTGATAACTTCTGCATACTTATTCCAAAATTTAAAAAACAAAGTGTATGCTTTGGTTATCTGACATTTGAAGTTTCCCATGAACATTTTGCCAAAATTGGTGTAAATGTTATATGTGCAGAGAGTAGTGAGAGACAATTGATTATTCCTTGCAGCCAAGATAAATGTACCATGGTGCCTAACTTCCAGCTGCTGGTCTCACATCCACTTGTGTCACACATATGGATGATCATATAGCCAGTATATGAATTACATGTAGTCAGCAATTTGAGTTGAGCAGCCATTATAGCTGGTTTTCTCTACCTGGAGCCACTACTCATTGTAGCTTCCCAAATTCCTCAAGATGTTCATTGGTCTCATACTGGTTGAAATTCCATGAGAAAATTTATTTCCTATGAGGACTCGAACTAGTACTAGTTCCATAGCTCTACACAAAGACATCATGCCTTAAACCATTTTGTTATGGCATGAGACAATTAATCTATTTCATCATCATCATCTACAAGGCTGCCCGTTCTGCTTCCTGCTGCACAATATATAGTAGTAGTAGTAGTATTCAAATGTTCTGAAGCTCTTGATTTGTCATCATTCGCTTGCGGGCTTCCCAATAATATTCAGTGATTTGAAATGATGTTCTAACTATTTTCTGAAGATCAGCACAGAACATCAAGTGATCCTTGTTCATTATCACACAATATATTATATGTCATCCTTCCAACATCGTTTTGGTCTTCCTGCATTTCTTTGGAATTCAGGTCTATAGTAAAATATCTGTTTTGATAAATGATTATTTAGCATTCTTTATACATGTTCAAACCATTTAAGTTTATTTCTGTATATTTTCTCGTTTATATTATTTACTTGTAATTCATCTCTGATGTCTTGACTTCTCTTTTGATCTCTTAAATACACACCTGCAACGGATTTCAGGAATTTCATTTCTATGTCCCAATATTATGTTTATTAGAGAGCATTAAAAGCCAGTCTCAGACCCGTATGTTAACGTTGGAACAGCTACTGTTTTGTAAACTTTTGATTGAGTTTTCTTGTCATATTTCTCAAATATCTTCTTATTGAACCATATATCTGTTGAAATTTCCCTAATTTCTTCTCTATATCTAAATCTTGCAGGTACAATATCATGCATCCCAGATAATTACTTGTTCAATGATATGTGCTCCAGTTACAATTTTTGTGCTTATGTTGAGTTCCAATAAATGCCATGGACTTTGTTTCTCTGTTGATGTCTTCAAATTATAATCTTTTATTAGTTTCCATAATTTATCAACTGATTTTTGTAGTTGATTTTTTGAGTAAGTTACAATGATCTGGTCATCTGCAAATAAAAGACAGTTCATTTTCATTCCATTTATCATAAAATGTTTATCTAAAAGAGTTAGCCATGTACTAATGCAATTGTCTAAATATATATTAAAAAGTATTGGTGAAAATTGGCAACTTAGTCTATTTATAAGAGTAAATTGAATGTGTGATAATTAGGGCTCGGACATGAAGTTGGATTAAGTGCACTCTTACTATACATACTATTGCTTGATGAGAGTGGTAGGGGGTATAGTAGCACCAGTCTGACTATACTATATTCCAGATGTCTTCGGAGCAAAGCAGTAAGCCAGCCCTCCCCCTCATTTAAAATGTTGGCGCGTCATTGGTTGCGTTGCAAGTGTCTGGTGGGAAATCCCACATCAGCATTATTCACAATATTACAATATAAGTCAGAGACTCTTGTCGTCCCAACTCCTTTCAAAAAAAGTAAAAATGAAAATATGTAAAACTATTATTCTACCAGTTATATTATATGGATGCGAAACATGGACTCTTACTTTAAGGGAAGAAAGGAGATTACGAGTATTTGAGAATAAAGTTCTTAGGAAAATTTTTGTACCAAAGAGAGATGAACAGAAGTTGAACAGAGAACACTACATAACAGTGAACTACATGGTCTTTATAGGAAGCCAGATATAATAAGAACAGTTAAGTCTCGTAGACTGCGATGGGCAGGGCATGTTGCACGTATGGGGAATGAAAGACGTGCATGGAAACTTCTTATAGGAAAACCAGAGGGAAAACGCCCAGTTGGTAGACCAAGAATGAGGTGGGAGAATAACATTAACTATGATTTGAGGGAAGCAGATTATACAGAGAATGATTGGAAAACATTGGCTCAGGATAGGGATGTATGGAGAGCTTATATCCGCATGGCCATAAATCTACGGTTTCAATTGTGCCAGTGAGTTAGTTAGTCAGTTATTACAACACAAGTTCTTTTTTTTCCCCTCAGTATCACTTATGTGCTAAGTATTGATGAAGCGTTATGTTCAGTAAAATTAAATAAGTGTTGAGCCTACAGTAGTGAATGTGATATATTTAGCTGGCGTGTGCAAGTGTTTTTTTAATAAGTGCAGTATCCCTTTCTGAAAAGATGCCAATAATTCTATGCCAGGTCCTTTCGTAATGTCTCCTGTGAAGAAACATAAACAGAGGAAAGGATTTCGTTCGGGAGAAATACAGACAATAATTATAAACATTTATAAAACATTATTGAAGGAGAACCCTCACACGGCGAGTAGAGATTATTATTATTGGTATTTATTATTAATATTAGTATTATTTATTTTTATCATATTAGTATTATTATATTATTATTGGTATTTATTAATATGTTGTTATTATTATTATTATTATTATTATTATTATTATTATTATTGGTATTCATTATTAGTATTAGCATTATTTATTATTACATATTAGTAGTAGTATTAGTATTACTATTATATTATATTATTATTATTATCATTATTAATTTCATTATTATTGTCAGTATTGCATTTCATTGTTGTTAAACAAATATGTTATGTAACCGTAATTGTGTGTCGATGTACTCGTAAGGTTTATCCGCTTGTGAAGCGCACTGTTTCGCTGTTACAATCACTGTTTACATCTGCTCCGTAGACATCTGGAACCGACTATAGTATGGCATTTGTGCTGTACTGTTTACAGGAGGTATAGGTGGGTAATGAAATAAGTAGCTAATTGTGGATTACAAGTTTATTTTGTTGCGTAAAATATTTTTTAACTTTTTAAATTAAACGCTACAGTACAACAAAAAGTTAAACAGATTTGTAATTTCCGTACATTAATTCTCTTCATGCATCTATAATACAATGCTGCATACAGTATTACAAAAAATGAGTTCATTATTTCTGCACAATTATTTTCTTTGTACAGTTTTAAATAAAGAGGTAACACAAAAAAAAATTATGTACATAATATTTTAAAACCCTGTTAGTTAAACTTGTTTCACTCTGTAGAGCTGTTCAATGAATAATAATGTATTTCCGTAAAGTTTCAAAAGAAAACTTCACTTCGATGACTGTTCAAGCAAAGTTTATATTTAGAAAAACTCCTTTCTACTTCACATGAGGTGCAAAACAAAAGTAGGATATATCACAGATATCTAACATGGAGACAGTATATGCGTTCTTGTTGTCAATTAGAAAATCCTTTATATTGCAAATAGCTGAGGATTCAGGGTTTTTCAGCAATACACTTTGCAATTTCAGATGCCAAACTACCTCCTGTGTCATCAAAATGTCGCGATAAATTTTCTACCAGTTTTATGGAATCAATCTATGCTATATGTGAAGATTCCAGTTTTTAATTATTAAAGGTATATCTTTGTAGATGTTATTGATTACCTGCAAATTTTGATACAGTTGTCCTGACATCAGGGATTTCACAATTTTTATCGCCGAACCTTCTTCAGCATCAAATTTATTAACTACTTTAACAATCACTTCATAATGCTGTAAGTAGTATGCAGTGGTCTGAAACCAAGTCCCCCACCGAGTTAAAACAGGTTGAGGTGGCAAAGGGATTTGTGGTGCAATTTCCTTAAATTTCTGTTCCTAGAAGGGGCTTTTAAAAATATTTTCTTCATGTTTGATACAAAATGGTCCACATCAGAGAAATGCAACCTAATTCCTTCGGTTACTCGGTGAAGTCCATGGGCCAAGCAAGTTAGATGTATCATTTTCGGATATCGTTCTTTAATTCTGGAAGCTGCTTTCAACATATAAGGGGCTGCGTCTGTTACAAATAGAAAAACATTGTCTCTTTTTTATTTCATTGGGCCATAGAAGAGACATAGCATTTTCAAAAAGGTTGTCGATTTCAGAATGGTTGACTTTATTAAGATCTCGGTAGTAACAAAAATTTATTCTCGGGTTTTTAGGTGATAATATCCCCACTATCTCATTTCCTACGAACTTTCAGGACGCATCATGGGTTTCATCGATTGACACCCATACTTTATGATCTGCCGCAGTATTTATAATGTATTTCAGAACGTCTTCATAACAAGGAGATAAATAATACCTGCGTAAAGTTGTTTCACAAGGAATTTTTCTTCCCGTATATTTCTAAAAAAAATTATAAGCTGGATTTTGCACTTTATTGAAAGGAATATTTGCAGAAACCATCGTTTCGCATAAATCCTTGTAAAATTCACGATGATTACAAGTGTCTGAAACTCCTTGGGCAGATGACTGTATTTCATCGTCAAGCTTATGTTTTACATTCCCAATGTGTGTTTTAGATTTGCAATGGCTCTTGATAAAAATTCTTCTCTCCCCCTTCAACTCTACATTACACAATTTGCAAATTATTTTATCTTCTTTTAGCCAAAAATACTCATGGCCATACTAACTTACGAGTAAATTCATCTACTGTGTGTTTGTTTTCGGCATGTTGTCATCATTCATCAGATCGTGGTGATCGGTATTATGATTTGACTGCGTACTATACTTGTAGCAGCACAGCAAAGATGCCAAAGACTGTGGCACTGCGCACGGGACAGAATTAACTACCTGTGTAGTCAAGTGTTTGAAAGCGAAACAGCAATGAAAAGGCAATGAGGTCCGAGCTCTAGTGATAATATTTTATTAACAATAGATATTCTATTTTCGAGAATTGTTTCATTTGTTTGATATATGGTGTGACAACACTAGAGTCTGTTAAGAATGCTTTTAATAGGAATTCTTAACTAACTAAGTTTATTTCTTGACTTGGATAAAACTTGTTTCTATATGTAGTCTGTGCAGATTTTATGAATAAGGTAAACCGTAGTATTATTCTTACAGCAGGAGACAAACCCGTGTTCCAGTGTGAGTTGTGTCCGACAACATGTGGGCGCAAAACAGATCTTCGAATACATGTACAAAAACTTCACACCTCAGATAAACCACTCAAATGCAAGAGATGTGGCAAATCATTCCCTGATAGATACACGTATAAGGTAAGTGCTGTTAAATTGAAATGATCAAATGTGATTTTTATGTTTGGCTTCAAAATGGGGCATTTTCTTAGCATTTTAAGAATCCCCTTCAGTATAATAAAAAAAAATCCATGACGTGACAGCCCTAGAATTACTGACTGTAGGGAGGGCACAGTTTATAAATACTCGTTTGGTACTGTGTATAAAGTAAAGTTATCTCACTACAGGCCTTAGGAGGCTCCTGGGATAGTAGGAGGTTAAGGCTCCCACTTTTTCTAGACACTCGGCACTTGATGTCAACCGGGTTGTCATCCCTGTGTGATGGCTGCCTTTAACCCCAGAACAAGCATCTGGTACTCATTTCCATTAGAGGCTGAGTTGACCCCAGGTCCTTAGTGCCACCAGAAGGTTTGGGTCAGTTTAAAAATCTTGACCCCACCATCACTCGAACACTTAATCTTCTGGCTTATAGTGTATTGCCTTAATCAGTACGCTATGGAGTGCCCCCGGTATAGTGTATAAGTTTATAAAATTTATAGGGGATCCATACACTTGTACTGTATTTATAAATTTGATATATGTAGGAGATATGCATTTATAAAGTTTAATTTTTTCTATTTGAAGAGAAAAATTTTACACTAAGACTGGGGTTTGAACCCGGGACCTTAGGCTATCTAGGCTAATGATCTACTCCTGAGCTACCTGCGCACTCACTCTAAATGCAATTTTTTCTCTTATACATTGTTAATTCTCAAGCTCCAAATGCTACGAGCCTTTGCTTGATTATGCAAATGGAAGCTTCTTATTTAAGAAGACATTTATTGGGAATTTTAAACACTACTTTATGAAGCTAGTAGGACTTCTTTCAATGCTTTATTATTAATTTAATACTTCTCACTGAAGGACATATTATATTTGAAGAGAAAAATTATGTACTCAGACTGGAGTTTGAACTCAGGAAATTTTTTTCCTTGGTCTACCAGCCACCTGCTGGCCTCACATCCACAATATGTGACAATTATCAGAGTGATTAACATGTCATTCCACAGCTGAAGCCCGCTACTTACTGTAGCTGCTAGAGATTGCCTCGAGCCTTGTAACTTGTGCAGTGTGGTACAGAGCATGTGTAGAGCTGTTAATACAACTTCTCTCCATTTGGTGTTTTATTTTATGACCCCACAAGTACATCCTTGATAAAAGGGTGATTTTTTTACCCTAAACGAGAGGCTTGAATCTTGAGAAATGCTTTGGCAATCTTATTTGGGTTGTCTCACTCTCATTACTTTTTTATGAAACAATGTTAAAATTTATATCACTGTTTAAGGTAATAATGAAATTTTAGTAAGAAGAATTCATGGATATTACAGTAATTATATTAATTTCTTTCCGAATGTATACTGGTTTGCATATATTTGAATGGTTCAGTTTATTTACCTCCAAGATAATTACAATAATGTATTTCATAAAATGTTTATAAAAGGAAAGCATCAGTTTTAATATATTCCATTTAGAGCAGTGTTATCTCAAAATTGTATATTTAGATATAGATCTAGGGCTTTTGTAAGCCTATCATATATTACATGCCTTTACACCGGAGGTAAATGACACTACAAATATAAATTTTAAATTAAGTTTTTATGATTTAAAAATTTAGACCCATTTAAACATGATTGCTAAAGGAAGTGACCTGATCTTTGAAGGATTATGAGAACTGAAAGTGGAATATATTACAAGCTATACTTATTACATTCAGCAGATACTTTGATTTATCCTATAATAATCTTGTCTTTATCAATTACTTACTTACTTACTCACTGGCACTATCGAACCCGTAGGTTCATGGCCGCGCGGACATAAGCTCTCCATATATCCCTATCCTGAGCTAATGCTTTCCAATCTGTCTTTATCAATTGCCATTCAAAAATATTCCTATGAGTAAAATAGAAACATACCACTATATACCAGATCTTCCATCTTTTTATTTGTTTGTACATTTCTTTGATCATTCTTTTATTCCCTAAACATTTTTTATTTATTAATGATCGATACATATTACTATGAAGTAATATAATAAACATATGGCAAATTTCTATTCATTCAATTATTATTATTATTCATTCATTCATATGGCCTGTTACGGTCTCAAAGAGTAATTTTCCTTCCAGCACTTTCTTTGGACGTCCCAGCGATCTTCTGCCTTGGAGGCAGTAACAAAGCATGGCTTTTGGAATACTATGAGATAGCATTCGTTGAAGATATTATTATTAATATTACTTGATATAATTAAGATATTTTGTCTGTGTATTCTTACCTCTTATGGTTGTTTTTGTTGAACATATGTTTCAAGGCTTGTGAACCCCATCGTCAGCGATTATAGACTGATTTTTCTCAAGTTGTCAGCCCTGATTCTCTGATTCTTGATTCCTGCTCCCTCTGCCTGTAGTCCAATGAACTTGCTAATGAGGTTCCTTTCTCTGGGAATTTCAAAATTCATAATTCTTTCCTTGTTCTTCTGTATGTAGATTTTTTTCTCTTATGGTGAGTTCATTTTTGTTTTCTAACTGTTTTAATAATTTTGTGTTTATGCCTATTTTGTGTTTTCTGACCAAACGTGAGCAGCTACTGCAGATTTTTCTACTTCCCCTTTTTGTACATTTCTTATGTGGTTCTTTAGTTCTAATGGTTAACTTTCTTTAAAATAAATTACTTGATATTCTTATGTTCGTAACTGTAATGGGAAATATTTTAAGAACAAATCTTAAATGTAGATGTAAATGTTGTGTAATGATAAATACTCATATAACTTTTAGCATATGATCTGAGTAATATTTAAATATCTCACCTCTCCGACTCTGAGATTTGACTGAAGATGATCAGAATTCTGTTTAAAACCTGGTATCGTGAAAAACACAAAATTTGTGAGGTGAGATATTTAAATATTGTTCTGACCATATTATGTTAAATGAACATTACCTCATAATATTTTTTTTTTTATATTTTTATTATTATTATTAACCCCAGTCTGAGCGTATGTTTTTCTCTTCAAATAATACCTCATAATTTTTACTTCCCAACATTAATTTTAAATATAACTTATATAACTTACTTTACATTAAAATCAAACTAAGTGTAAATATTGTTTACTAATATTTAATTTTAGGAAGTTATATTTTGAGGTTATTTTAATTATATTATTTTTAGTCTGGACATCTTACCTCAATATTAATGTTGATTTGTTCTTGGACATGTTTCAAAACAATTCTGTTTTATCGTCAGCTTTCTCAGACTGTCCCAGACTCAGTCTGGGAAAGCTGACGATAAAACAGAATTGTTTTGAAACATGTCCAAGAACAAATCAACATTAATATTGAGGTAAGATGTCCAGACTAAAAATAATATAATATTGTTTACTTCCTAAATAATATTAAGTTCATACTTTGTAAACAATTTTAGAATATTTATTATGCCTATACAGCAATAAACTCTCTTCATCAACTATATGTGGAAACATATTTATTTACATAAGATTCACTATTTAAGTTAGTACTTCTTTTAACTATTTATTTGACTATTATTTTCTTTAAAAATTACTTTGAGTGATATATTTTGTACTTTCAATAATAACTGCATGTGGAATATTAGATAACATTATACAGAATAATTCAATGACAAACTTTTCATCTTCAAAATAAACTAAGACCTTATTTTCCAAAAAATAAGTAAATTCCTAGTATATTAGTTTTGCAGCCATGAATATCTATAGAACATAAATAATATGAGTTAGATCTGCACATATCACCTCGTATTTGTAGATTTTTGTAAGGCCCACGTTTTCATTGCTTTAAGCATCATTCATTATCAATTCTTTAACTGTTGAATCGGCAGTTGGTGATCCTGTAGGTTGATTTCTGCTCCCTCTGTTAGATGATCAATGAACTTCCAAATCAAATTTTTTTCTCCGGGTATTTCAAAATTAATTATTTTCTTTCTATTATTGTGGATGTAATTTGATTTGGAAGTTCATAGGTCAGCCAACAGAGGGAGCAGAAATCAACCTACAGGAACACCAACCATCGATTCAACAGTTAGAAAGAATTGATAATGATGCTTCAAGCATCGAAACCCTGGGTCTTAAAAAATCTACAAATATGAGGTGAGTCTTGCATATCTTACTACTCTTATTTAAATAAACCTCATAGTATCACTTCCTTTAAATATTAAAAAAAATCTATTTACCGAAACATGATCTTGAAGGGAGTATAAATCAAGTAATAATAAATATATCACATAAGTTCTCTTTTGTTATGATTACATTCACTCTCTCTAATAGGCCAACACATGCACAAAACTGCTCATGTTTGCATCATTGTAAATATAGAAGCGATGCAGGTTTCATACCAAAAGACTCGAGCCTGAAGGCTTTGGAAATGTCAATGAGCTGTCTGGCTTACACATTCTGTTTCAAGCAAAAGCTTATGGGCTGCTATGATTTGGCTCACAAGCATTCTCTAGTAACTACCTGTATTCTTGATAATACTGGCCAAACTTCTAAGAGATAATTTCTTCCCCCACATGGATTTGAACCAGTGCTTGGTGCTTGTCCAGTAGCTCTGTACCATAGCATGGTATTTTAGCATTTAATTATGATACAGAATTAACAAAATGTTGATAATTTTATTTGTAATATATATATATATATATATATATATTACATTTCAGTTAAAGCGAAACATGAATGATACACAAACAAATTGGGTCAGCTATTATAGTTCAGATAATGAATTATTTGGATAAATGAACGTAAAATAACTAAGTATGCACACACTTCATTGTAAATACCTTAAACAAAAAAATGGGAAAATAAATGTATATTGGTGTCATATAGAAATACAAAATGGCTGCATAGCATTAGTAAACCTACAAAGAGAGCTGGAATTTTCTACAAACAACAAACATTCTGAATGAGAGAGTTTTAAGCATTTATGGAAGATATGGTCTGACCAACGGATCTGTGCTCCCATAAGATATGCAAACTAAACATTAATTCCTTTTATGCCTCGGTAAATAATTTTCCTATCTGCATTCCTAGAGAAGACTGCATAACAGTGAACTACATGGTCTTTATAGGAAGTCAGATATAATGAGAACAGTTAAGTCTAGTAGACTGCGATGGGCAGGACATGTGGCACGAATGGGGAATGAAAGACGTGCATGGAAGCTTCTTGTAGAAAAACCAGAAGGAAAACGTCCATTTGGTAGACCAAGAATTAGGTGGGAGAATAACATTAACTATGATTTGAGGGAAGTAGATTATACAGGGGATGATTGGAAAATATTAGCTCAGGATAGAGATGTATGGAGAGCTTATGTCTGCGTGACCATAAACCTACGGGTTCAATAGTGCCAGTGAGTTAGTTAGTTAGTTAGCATTTCTATCTCTCTTTTCTTTCGTCTCTCCTACTAGTCACAATTTTGACTCTTCTTGGGGGACAGGTTATTTGCACTTCTAGTCCAGTGTTGTCAACTCAACATGATCACTGTAGCTTGGAGTGGTGAAAGAAATATTATTAAGCAAATAATAAAAGTTAGTCAGGACCATTACACTTACTTAGATATGAAGAAGTAATAATTAACCTTACATGATTCAGTATTCAAGATACATGACACTGTTTGGGGGAAGTTTGGCAACATCCATACTTGGAAAGTTATCCTGGCTGCTGTTTGACATGGTGAGAGGGAAGTGCGTGGAACGGAGTGAGTTCAGGCATTCTAAGAACACTGCAGCACTAAAGTGGCACAGATCTGTTGGTCCAACAATGCATTGTTTGTGAATCCAGATGATTGAAATTATCAGTGGAAAAAGAATTGCTAACATGAGCCTTGTAATAAAAAGGAAATATTCAGATAATGATCTGTATATATATATATATATATATATATATATATATATTTTTTTTAACCCTTAAATTGGCAAAACAATTCTGTTATTTGAATATGGCGGACCGCAGTGAAAAAAAACTGTTGTTATTATTAGGTATATTGTATAATTAGACACACATTTAAGTGGTTTCATTTTGTTCGTTTTTCTTCTGATTTATTAAAAATATTAAATTAACTGAAGAAACTGATGTATCCAAAAAGATACATTACGAATTTAAGGGTTAAAGAATGAAAATACAGTAAATTTTCTTTCTCTGATCAGAACGTGTTAAGATGCAATCATCATGCACAAACAAACTCTCTCATATGTTGATATAAGTTTCATGTTTTGAAATGCAATTTTGTTTCAGTTTTATTGCTAAAGATAAGTAATTTGTACATGAATGAATTTAGGTTGAGTACAGTCAGGAGATGAGATATTTGTCTTACTTCTAGCTGTATCACAATATTTACCCAAATTTAAGACAATCTTAAATTTAAGATGACGACTTCCCCCATTTTGAAGAGAATTTTAAGGAATTTTCTCTCGCACATGCTCAAAAACTGTTCTCTTCAGCTTCTGATATCTTCCCCTTTAATCCAAGAAATGCCTTTTAGAATGAAATAGCATTTCTCAATTTTTTGTTAATTGTTACCACTTGTTGTTTACTTGGAGACATCAAATTTTCTCCCCTCCATTCTGTTGTTCATTGTTTCTGCACCAACTTGAAATTAGCATCATAGTGTCTCTGTGAACTCGTATCACGTTCTTCAATGGAGTTTACATTCCCACAAGAAATTTTTCCAATCGAGTTTATTGCTACCATTAAATTTACAAATGTTAGCTACTGTAAGACTCTACTGAAACAAGTTTACCTTTTCAACCACATATTTGTCCATTGTTGCATCACATCTGTGATCATTTCCAATTTGGCAAGTGTGTACTACACGACATAGAAAGTTTGGCAGCTTGTTAACCAACTCACTGGCACTATTGAACCCATAGGTTCATGGCTGCATGGGTATAAGCTCTCCATACATCCCTATCCTGAGTTAATGTTTTCTAATCATTCCCTGTATAATCTATTTCCCTCAAATCATGGTTAATGTTATTCTCCCATCTCATTATTGTGTGTTTTCTCTCTGGTTTTCCTACAAGAAGCTTCCATGAACATCTTTCATTCACCATTTGTGCCACACATCCTGCCCATTGCAGTCTATGAGACTTAACTGTTCTTGTTATATCTAGCTTCCTATAAAGACCATGTAGTTCACTGTTATGTAGTCTTCTCCCTTCACCTCTCTGTTCATCTCTCTTTGGCCCAAAAAATTTCCTGAGAACTTTATTCTCAAATCTGATAATCTCCTTTCCTGCCTTAAAGTAAGAGTCCATGTTTCACATCCATATAATATAACTGGTAGAATAACGTTTTATATATTTTAAGTTTATCATTTTTTTATATGAGTTGGGATGTCAAGAGTCCCTGAAATGCATAATAGCATGCATTTCCAGAATTGAGCCTATGTTTAATTTCTTTGTGCAGCTTGTTATGTGATGGTAAAAACATAGGCTATTTCCTAGTCAGCAAATTTGAAAAAAATCACAAATTTGGATATTAAATTTTGGAAAGGAAATGTTGTCTTATATTTGGGTAAATATATGAATCTGAACAATAAAATTACAGAATAATTGTATTAGATGCAGGATTTTATTGCGCAAAGTGCTGTATTATTCTGTTTCTTATATAGTTTTCTGGTGCTTTTGTTAATGATGTCTTTGAACCTTCACACAACATAAAGAAAGGTCTTTACTGTGAGCCTGTTTTTCAATTACCTTCTCAGTTCAAAATCTCAATTTCACTCTAGCATCGACCAAGCATCTCTTAAATATCTGTATAGTTCCTGAAATGTAGCATCATCCCAATCTTAATTAAACTATACCACCAAGCATAATGTTACGAGCGATCAATGAGCTTTTATTAGATAGGTAGAAGAATTCATTAATAAAAGTTAATTAAATGAGTCATATCTCACCTCATATTTTGTGTTCTTCAAGCACTGAAACTGTATTTTTCAAGAGGAATCCCCCCATCTTCGGCCAAGATCATGGCTTGATGTTGGCGAAGATGGGAGGGATTCCTCTTGAAAACTGCAGTTTCCGTGTTTGAAGAATATGAAATGAGATGTGACTCATTTAATTAATTCCCATTAATTGAAAACCTCATATTGTTATTTCCCACAATCCATCCATAGTAATTCTGCCCGAGGGCAGGTCCTTCACTGCAATCATAGCACTTTCATGCTATGCTTGCAGCTTTACTAGGGAATTGTAGGTGTGGTAGCTTCCCGTTGCTTTCCACACCGATGAAGGATGATGATGGTGATGATAATGATAGGAATGATGATGATGGACATATGATTTCGGGAACTGTTATGGGCCTTAAAGTTTTCCTGACATTTGTCTTACAGGTGAGGAAAAACCCCGATAAAAACCTCACCCAGAAAAACTGCCCCGACCGGGGATCGAACCCGGGCCCGCTGCGTGACAAGGCAGCATGCTACCTCGAGACCACAGCGGTGGACTTTTCCCACAATAAATTTGTAAAAAAAATTCATTTACAGCAAACATAATTTTTAAATACCATCATGCCATTTTTGGAGTTCGAAAAAATGGTGGTATTGTTTCATGTATTGAATGACAAAATCATCAGGCTTTTATAAAAAATGATTGAATTATAACACACGCAGGCTCGGGAATGTTAGGGACAAGGATTAATCAATTGAACTTAATTGTAATGATATGTTGCAGATTCACAATAAATCACATGAAGGAGAAAAGTGCTTCAAATGTGATCTTTGCCCATATGCTTCCATTTCTCAGAGACATTTGGAGTCACATATGTTAATACACACAGATCAAAAACCATATCAATGTGATCAGTGTGATCAGTCATTCCGTCAGAAGCAGCTATTGCGGCGTCATCAGAACCTTTACCACAACCCGAACTATGTTCCTCCACCGCCAAGAGAGAAGACTCACGAGTGTCCGGAGTGTGGGAGAGCATTTCGTCATAAAGGCAACCTTATACGACATATGGCTGTGCATGATCCTGAATCCTCTGCTCAAGAAAAGGCTCTTGCACTCAAACTTGGTCGGCAGAAGAAAATACAGGTTAATTTTATTATTACATTTAGAATTAAATCTTGTGTGAAGTACTGTGTGTAATCAATGGTAAAGAGAAAAGTATGTACTCGAACCGGGAGGCATAAATGTTGTTAATTAATAACTGTTTAACTCGTGCCCCAATTGGGAATCAATGACCAATCATGTTTCAATCAATTTTGTTTTACAACAATCAGAGTCATGTTTCAACTCCATATTTATCTACTTCTGTTTTATCATATTAAAGAAAGCTCCTTTTTTAATATTCTGAACAGGTGAGATCATTATTTTGCAGTGACTGACTCTCGAACAAATATGTTGAATATAGCAAATAATGAATAGATTCCTTCGAAATACATGCTTGATAATTGTGTGTTCAATAATTGTGTTTTTAAATAATGATTTTACAAAGATGTTTCCCAAAAAAGATAATAACATATAAAGTTGGTTATAATATACAATTGATGTGTTTAAACGCTGGAGGGAAAATTTTCTATAGGATCGTAACAGGCCTTGGCCTAATACTTGGAAGGAAGAAGAAGAAGAAGAATTTTTTCTCCACTAGGGTGCATTCTTACAATATTGCAATCCTATTTGGCAATAAATAATATGATCTAGTTGCAGTTGATGAACAAAAGCATAACCAAACATTTCTCATTTGTTTTCAAACATCGCCGTTTACATTAAATATATAAATATTTTAAAATAACTATATTTAAATAATGATTTGTAAGTAAACAGCTTAATTTTATTTGTTAAATAGTCCTAACAAATACCACTCTTGATTTCCAAATCCTCAAGATAAATTGGAAATCACTCGTGGCATTACTTATGATAAATTTCAGCTTATTTACTAAGAAGAATCTCATAAGTTACTTCCTATTGTAATTTATTAACGAGTGTTTATCTTTACCATTGATTGCAATAGTTTAGTTGTGTACATTAATTTACTTTATATAATACATTTGGGAATTTTAACATTATGAGGTTTTATTCATTAATTTACTTAATCACAGTAATAACTTTAGCTTCTTAATATCATGATGGAGTGTTTGTAATGCCTGTACTGTTAACTGATCTTAGGATGGGAACGTAACTTACCTAGTTAACAAAACAGTTTGTGTGTGTCTTTGTTCTAATGCTTCAGGTTCCATGCTCGGCGGATAGATAATATAGTTTATTTTCAATTTATGCACCACTTCTGCAGACTACTGTATATAGATGATGTATTCTTTTATTGTGTAGGATGAGTGTATGATTCATGTTTGTATAGTATAAAGTGTGTTGTATGAGGGATGAAGAAAAGAAGAAGGTGAAACCCAATGCCCTCACATAGTCTACTCCTATCAAAAACACCAAGGGGGCTGCCACATCTCCATCCAACGAAGAATCAACATTACCATATGTCTTCTCAACATATGTAATGCAGAGAGTTTTGCAATTTAATGCAGAAATCTGGTGCACAATCTAGCACCTATCCTGCCCCGAGATTGAAATTTTTACAAATAATCCATCAGTTAAAATTGTCAACCCCACCGGGTACTGAACCCAGGCATGCTACCACCCAAGCCAGCATGGCAGATCACCTATCCTGCCCCAAGATTGAAAATTTTACAATTAAATTAATCCAAGAATTAAAATTTTCAACCCCACCGGGTACTGAAACCAGGCCTGTTAGTCAGGAAGCTACCACCCGGGCCAGCCTGGCAGACTTTCTACACTATGTAAATAATTGAATTTTGATAGCTTAATATTGTTTATTTTAAACTAACATATTGGCTTTGAAAATTTATACATTACAATTTTCAATCTTGGGCCAAGAAAGGTTAGTAATGTACAGTTTATAGTATTGCTAGATCATGAGCCTGAATTAAATTCCAAACATATATTAGAAAGACATGTATCCTGTTGATAAATAATGATTTGTACATTAAATACGGGCATTGAAAAGAGTAAACTCAGCTGATTCAGGTTTCACTTTTCCCTTTTTATCATCATCTCTTACAATATACCTTCTGCATATAGATCTGCTGATTGAAATTATTTTATCATATTGTAATCAATGGTAAAGAGGAAAAAAAAAAATGCCTGAACTGGGAATCAAACTCCGAACCTTCAACTTTTGCTGATGCTCTGACCACTGAGCTAATTCAGGCTACATTCCCATCCAAGCATAAATCCTCCCTTCACCTTACTCTCTTGGTCCCACATGCAATGCAATAACTGAAGATTTGGGATTCGATTCCCAGTTCAGACAAACATTTTTCTGTTTACCATTGTTTAATTTGTATATTACTTATTTTAATCATAGTAATAGCTTTTAGCTTCTTAATGTTCATTTAATAATTATTTTATCATATGGGAATATGAAATTGAGTAATTTCACCTAGAGCAAAATAAAAACATTGACATTTATATGAAGGTAAAGAATTTGTAATTTTTAGGAATGTGAATGTTCATTCTCAAAAAAGTAAATGATTTTTAAATTGATCTTGAAGAAGATTTTTGGGCTGTAGGCCGTGATCGTGAGGCTTGTAGTTCCCCGACGTTTTGCCAGAGATTGCGTCTGGCATCCCCAAGGGTTATCTTGAGATTTTTAAATTTCATAACTGCTTAAAATTTTGCATTTTGAAGCATAAGAGATGAAAAAGTGTTCATAAAATGATGACATTGATTTTAAACATACAGATTATGCTCTTATTAAGTTATGTAGATAGGAAATAATAACACTATGAGGATTTTTAATATTGTTTATTTTTATTTCACTCACCTCATACTTCATAACTCCTAGCAAACCCAGGGTTCATCACATCCTTTGTGACATTCTCAATGCTGTGTCACGTTCACAACTGACGTCCGACTGCCTTCTATCCTGCAGACTGACCTCCGCGCTATCTGATGGCTGACCGACGAACTTCCAAATCAGTCCTCTCTCCTTATAACCGGGTATTTCAAAATTCATAGTAAATATTACCCGGTTATAAGGAGAGAGGACTGATTTGGAAGTTTGTCAGTCAGCCATCAGATGGCACAGAGGTCAGTCTGCAGGATAGAAGGCAGTCGGACATCAGTTGTGAACATGACACAGCATTGAGAATGTCACAAAGGATGTGACAAAACCCTGGGTTTGCTAGGAGTTGTGAAGTATGAGGTGAGTGATATAAAAAAATAAACAAGATTATGCCCTTTTTTTTCAATACAATTTCTTGAATGCACTATTCTCATTGAGCATTGTTTGCTTAACTATAAACATCAAATGCAACTGTAACCACAATTTTGTTGGAGAAAGTGTGAAGGGATATGGAAATTGGGTACTGTAAATTCCAGAAATATAGGTATAGTAAAAAAAAGTAAAAAATAAATTGATGTGACTATATTTACTGTAAACCTAGTAACTATTATTAATTTCAGCTCCACTGAATTATTCTAGATTAAAGGTCCAATGTAATGTGGCCCTTGGTCAAAGAGTAAAATTGTTTGACTCTACAGAGATAATCATTGTGAAAATCTGCTGTATGTAATACATCATATGGTACTATGTCTGGCAAAGTGGTACATAAATTGAAAATGGATCAAACTGATGTTATCCATCTGCGAAAGCAAAGCACATGAAGTTGAGTGGGTTACAAGTATTTAAACCACAACTTAATTCAACACGACTTGTTTCAGTGAATTTATATATTAAATTTGGGAATTTTTAACATTATGAGGTTCAATTCATAAGAATTAAATAAATCATGATTATTTCTTACCCTATACTTCTATGTTCCTTTAAACACAGCACTGCAGTATCGGCGACTCCTTGTCACCACGTCAGCTGTTTTCACGATTGTCAATTTTTTCTTTTGTTGATAATTATCCAAACTGCCATCTGATTTTCTTTTTAAGGAATTATTTTCTAAACTAAAAAAAAAAAAAGAACACCAGATGGCAGTTTAGAAAATAATTCCTTATAAAGAACATCAGATGGCAGTTTGGATAATTATCAACAAAAGAAAAAATTGACAATCGTGAAAACAGCTGACGATGGTGACAATGAGTCGCTGATACTGCAGTGCTGTGTTTAAAGGAACATAGAAGTATGAGGTAAGAAATAATCACGATTTATTTAATTCTTGTTTCAGTGAATTAAAATATCTGTTTATATTATTGTATAATACAATAATTTAGTTGTGTTCATTAATTTACTTATTTCTATCATAGTAATAGCTTTAGCTTCTCAATATTAATTTAATCTGTTTATGTTTTCATGAGTGTTACAACTAGTATAATGAATTAAAGTAGAATTTTTTATCACTCACCTCATATTGTTCTTCTTATTTGACTATAAACTAGTTTCGGAACATAGTTTCTGTTCCATCCTCAGTATCGTCACGACCGTTGTTCTGTCGTCTTGAAGAGCTGTCCTTCGCTCCTTCCATTGGCTGACTGAAAAACCTCGAAACCAGGTCATTCTCACCGGGAATTTCAAAGTTCATCAATTTGAAATTCCCGGTAAGAATGATCTGGTTTCGAGGTTTTTCAGTCAGCCAATGGAAGGAGCGAAGGACAGCTCTTCAAGACGACAGAACAACGGTCGTGACGATACTGAGGATGGAACAGAAACTATGTTCCGAAACTAGTTTATAGTCAAATAAGAAGAACAATATGAGGTGATAAAAAATTCTACTTTAATGAATATACCTCATTGTGAGAATTCCTAAAATAAGTAGTTAGTATAATGAAGTTTGATAGTTAATTTAAACATACTGATTCTTACATCTAATTTTTATGAATCCTGTGTCCTGTCACATATAAAAGAACCTCAAGCCTGAAAGAGTCCCTTGAGCAAAATTTGTCAGTCCTTTCATGGCCAGATTTCTAATGAACTGAGCTGTTAAAGAATATAATATAGCCTATCCAGTTAAACAGATTGGCAATGCAGTCAGTGATATATAGTAGGAGAGTTTTAAGTTCTTGTAATAAAAATAAGTAATTTTACAGATTATTGATGGCCAGCAAGTTGAAGTAATGGCTGGGGAAGAAGATGATGATGAAGATGAAGATACAGATGGTGAGATGATGGCTGTTGAAGGTCAAGATGGGCAGCAGTATGTTGTTTTAGAAGTCATTCAGTTACAGGTAACAAAATATCTTATATTTTAAGTTCCTACACAAGTTTCAAATGAAACAGCTAAATGTTCTCACCAGAACTTATTTTGAAGACAGTTGTCTTGTTTATATCATTAATTACACAGGTCTTCAAAAACTTGTTTTAATCAATTCTAACCAAATTGAGATCAAAGAACAAGAATATGACACTAGGAATTTTTTTGTTAGTTCTTGGTTCATAGATATGTATGCATGAAATTTTTCCCTTTGGACTCTTGCCTAAAAGTATGAATACAACCTAGTGCTAGTAGAACAGCTAGTAGTGAAATCTAGTTAAGAAAACTGAAATTAAGGTTGAAAAAACTAGGTCAGGCTAACCAATGTCATCTACTAATGAATGAAGCAACAATTTTAGTAGATCTTTGTTTTTTTTTTTTTTGAGCCGATTTAATGGAAACATACGGTATTACACCTCTTTTACACCTTTCAAGAGGGAAATGAGGAGCTAAAAATGTTGATTCCTTTACTCTGCAACCGTTTGAGAACATGCAATGAAAAACATAATGGGATAATATACATTATTGGCTAAATATTGTAATGTGTTTAATCCAATTTAAGAAAGAAAAATTAATGCTCGAACCTAGGCCTGAATGCTGGATATCTGATTCTATTGATCAGTGCAACATTCTTATTGGTGCTCGAATGGTGTAATTGGTATCATACTGATGTACAGAATCAGATATCCAGGGTTCAAGCCCCAGTTTGAACGTTAATTTTTCTTTCTTAAATAAGGTTCTATCTAGGATTGAAAAATAATTTAAATAAGAACATCAATAACTATAATGTGTGTTTTGAACTGTTGTAAATGTAAAACATTTTTTTTTGTTGGAAGTTCGATGATGGAGGCAAAGGCCTTTGAAACCGATATTGTGAAAACACCAAACCTTATGAAGTGAAATATAAAAACATTTTATCCATTAAATAAAAATCAAATGAATTGTGAATTCTTCTTACCTCATACATCTATGTTCTTTAATACAGAATCGCAGTATCGGGAAACATCATTTCCATCCTCAGCCGTTGTCATGACTTGATTCTTCATTAAGCCAGATATTTTCTAAACTGCCATCTGGTGTTGATTTGAAGAACTTCGTAATAAAATTTGGTTTAATAAATTAATGAGTCATTTTAACATCTTACCTCATATTTCATGTTTTTCAAACACGGTAACTATAGTTTTTAAATGATCTTGTCATTCATTTTCAACCGCCATTATGACTACCGGATATTCGTTGGAATCTCCCTCTATAACGTTGCCATCTGGTGTTGATTTGACGAACTTTGAGATATCGTTGCCATCTGGTGTTGATTCGATGAACTTCGAGATGAGGTCACGTTCATCCGGAATGTTGAAATTCATAGATTTAAATTTGTTCTTCTGTATAAATATTTTCTCCCAAACTGTCAAATCCAAAGGTTTTTCCAAATGTTTTAGAAGTTTAGCTTCTTTTTCAATTCTATGACCTTCCAACAAACTATGTGCTGCAATAGCTGATTTTTCAATTTCACCATTTTTAATATTTCTAAAGTGTTCCTTTGTGCGAGTGTCCAAATTTCTTTTTGTTTTTCCTATGTATACTTCATTGCAATCTCGACAATCAATTTGATAAATTCCAGATTTTTTACTATCTGGGGTGTTCATTTTCTTATTGGTTATTAATAAGTTACCAAGGCTAAATTTATTTATCGGTGCCAATGTATCCGGTAGTCATAATGGCGGTTGAAAATGAATGACAAGATCATTTGAAAACTATAGTTACCGTGTTTGAAAAACATGAAATATGAGGTAAGATGTTAAAATGACTCATTAATTTATTAATTAAGAACCTCATAATGTGTTTCCCAATTTTAACTTTGAAAATTTGGTTTGTCCGGAAACTCAAAATTCATGGTTCAAATATGGTTTTTTTTATGTATATTTTTTCTCAAACTGTTAACTGTTAACTGAGAAGTATGAGGTGAGTCAAAAACAACTCAACATAAATTAAAATAAACCTCATAGTGTTATTTCCTATCTACATAACTTGAGTTTATTTAACTTTTATAGGAATTAATCACTATGAGGTTTAACTTATGGTGAAATTAAATGTTTCTTACCTCTCCTCATATAAATTTTCTAAGTTGATCACGATTTCGAGACTTGAAATCGCGATCAACTTAGAAAATTTATATGAGGAGAGGAAAGAAACATTTCATTTCACCATAACATAAGTTGTCAGAAACTGCAGGAAAATTGCATGTAGTTGCTGTATCCAACCAACAATATCCAAAAAAATTAATAACAAAATTTAAGTAAATAATAACAATAACTGGATATTAAAATTCATCGGAGAACATATTGTTTAAACAACTCACCTCATAGGATTCATGCTTCCATGATATCACGATTTCAAACACAGTCATGTTCATCTTCAGCCATAACTATAATAACTGGATAACTAAAATAGTAAGCTTAGAGCAAGATAAACACACAAGGATTGACACACTACATAAACAGTGGTTGAAGGATGTAGAATGGAAAGAAACTGTAATGGAAAAAATAATTCTTTTGCGGGAGATTTAAAAACATTTTGTTTTGACAAAACAGCATGCCAATTGAATTCAGGTGGTGTTGTAATCAGCTCTAAGCTAGCTTCAGTGGCACAATGAACATGCCCTGCACTTTATCGATTGTACAGAAGCGAGATAATCGGTCAAATAAATTTAATATCTTTGACTACGAATGAAACAAATGAACTCTAGGTAGCACAAAGAATACAAGCGTCATCATGCATCACTTTAGCAAGAACCGTTGTAATGATCAGTTCTTTTACCTTGGCATCTCCATCTTTGATTTTTTACACTGAAAATCGACATGATGTGATGTAAATTGCAGGAAAATAAAATTGCAGACATGTAAAATTACATTGTGAATATAGGAAAACTGAAGGGACCTTAAAAAAATGTTGCAAAAGGTGGAAAAACATTAAATGCAGGAACCGTAAAAAGTGAGGTATATATATTGTAATTAAAAAACAAATGACTATGTTGTACATTTTAAAATCACATGTTGCATTGTGACTTGTTTTTGTAGTCTCTTCTAGATAAATCAACTGGGAAATTTGTTAATAAATAAGATTAATCTGGTCATATTACCACATAAATACTTGGTGGTTTATTTGACGTTTTGATATGTTGTCCAGACTGTTTATTTTTATATTGTCAGCCCTGGATGTTGACTCCCACTCCATCTTCCGGTTGACCGAAGAACTTGAGAATCAAATTTGTTTCCCAGGGAATTTCTTCATCAACCAGAAGATGGAATTGGAGTAGACATCCAGGGTCGACAACATAAAAATTAACAGTCTGGACAATCTGACACTGGTACGGATAATATATTGAAACATTTTATATGATAAATTTGGAAATTTTAATATTATGAGGTTTTATTAATAAGAATTAAATGAATTGTGAATTCTTCTTACCTCATACTTCTATGTTTTTTAAACACAGCACCACAGTATCAGAGAATAATCTTCCCCGTCCTCAGCTGTTTTCACCGAGTGTTAATTTTTTTCTTTTGACGGTAATTATTCAAACTGCCATCTGGTGTATTTTTGAAGAACTTTGTAATTAAGCTTGGTTCGTCCAGAATCTCAAGGTTCATGATTCTAGTATGGTTTTTTAATATATATACATCTTTTCCCAATTCCAAAGGTTTAGATAGATGTTTCAAAAGTTTTACTTCTTTTTCATTTCTATGACTCTCTAATAAACTATTTGCTGCTATAGCTGATTTTTCAATTTCTCCATTTTTTTGTGTTTCTAAAGTGTTCTTTTTTTATGAGTTTCCAAGTTCTTTTTTGTTTTTCCTATATATGTCCTATTGCAATCTTTGCAATCAATTTGATAAATTCCAGATTTTTTGTTGTCTGGGATGTTAACTTTATTATTAGTTAACAGAAGATTACCCAGGCTAAATTTGTTAATCGGAGCCAATGTTATATTAAATTTTCTGAAAATTTTTTGAAATTTATTATGAACTTCTGGATGGTGAGTAAATTTCTTGAATTTTTCATCTTTCTTGAAATCATGTTGTAGTGTAGTGTATTCCTGTAAACTTTTCTGTTCTTTAAATTTCTTTATTATGTCTTCATCAAAACCATTTATTTTAGCAATATGAACAATATGATTGTATTGTATAAGAATTCACTATTCATTTAAACATGTCAAATGAACCATTTGATTACAATAATTTAGTAGTGTACTTTAATATAATATTTAATTTTAGGAAGTTATATTTTGAGGTTATTTTAATTATATTATTTTTGGTCTGGACATCTTACCTCAATATTAATGTTGATTAATTAACGTTAATCAACATTAATATTGAGGTAAGATGTCCAGACCAAAAATAATATAATTAATATAAGTACTTTAATATACTTATTTCAATCATAGTAAAAGCTTTAGCTTCTTAATATTAATTTAATAAATAATGCTATAGCTATATGGAGTCCCTTCATGTCTTCTTCAGGTAGAAGCCATTCATTGTGTATTTGTGAATGATGATTCATAGCATTTGAATGTGGGACCAAGACAGTAAGGTAAAGGAAGGATTTATGCTTGGATGGGAAGGAAGCCTGGATTAGCTCAATGGTTAGAGCATCAGCACGGAAAGCTGAAGGTTCGGGGTTCGATTCCCGGTTCAGGCATAAATTTTTCTCTTTACCATTTGATTACAAGAAACATAAAGTATTTATTTATTATTACTGTATTTATGTGTGTATAGGCCGCACCCAAGTTTTACGATAATAAATTGGGGGAAAAAATATGTCTTATATTTTTGCTAAGAGTCAGTGCAAAAGACAGAAGTAGACCTACATCACTTTTAAATCTGGCAATGTTGTAAGCTTTTGTTTCCGGCTATGTAACAGTACATTTGGGCTGTGGTTCAGTCATAAACCAAGGGTAAAAGGGACAGTTAGTTGGTAGGTACAGTATTCATTGTCATTCCTGTTCACCGTGTGTAAATATGGGTTGGTGTAAAGCAAGTTATACCTATAGTTATACCTTCAAATTCAAGCTACAAGTAGTGCTCTATGAAGCAGAACACGGCAAATAGGACAGCAGGAAGAAAGCTTAATGTGCGACGGTGGATCCAAACAAAACATGCACTTGAAAACACATCACAACAGCGACAATCTTTCCGCGGAAAGAAAGCGAAATATCCACAGTTAGAAAGAGTTCTCCTGGATTACATATGGAATACAAGGGCAGATGGATTTTCTGTATCAATCGAAATTATACAGTTCGAAGGCCTTAAGATAGCCAAGAATATGGAAATACCGTGCAATGAATTTGAGGCAAGTTATGGCTGGAAAAAGCAATTTATGACATGCCACAACCATGTAATTCGGCACCGTACATCAATAGTGCAGAAACTTCCCGATAGGTACCAGGAGAAATTGCTCGCTTGTTGGAGTATTCGTAAGCTATGTGGGCCTTATAATTAATTAGATAAAATTGTTCTGAAATGAAGCACATTTTCTAGATATTTCATATATAAGCCGCATCCAAATTTAGAAAGCTTATAATTAGGTAAAAAAGAGCCACACATACCCACGTAAATATGGTATATTATTCATCATCATGTTTTTCCGAGGCATGTTGTTTGGTTTTTTAGCATTTTTTTTCTTTTTATGATGAACGAGGAGCTGGCCCGATGCATCAACCCCCAACCTGGGGGACGGGTAATTTTTGTTCAAGGTTTTCTTCCTCTAGCCTTTGATAGTCCAGTATCTTACTGCAAGGCAGCAGCGCTAGTTTTGTCCGCCCTGGGTATTTTATTTCCCCAGTACCCGCCATATCTGGTGAGCATTCCCCTAACTGCCAGCTGGGGAGGCGTCCGATGGGAGACTGGCAACTCCACACGTATATATTATTATTATTATTATTATTATTATTATTATTATTATTATTATTATTTATAATCTCATAATGTTAATTAAATTTGAGTTGTATTTTGACTCACCTCATATTTCTTGATATTTATGCAGACTCGAGTTTCATTGCTGAATTTGTGACATTTTTGATGCCACACAATGATCATCATAATGTTAATTTATTGATTATTTCAGGATGGGGATGGTGGGGAACAAGCTGTAGCAGTAGTAACAGGAGATGCTACACATACACTTGAACAAGGTGTGTTGCATGCTGCTGAAAGTGACGAGGAAGGCCTTTTATCAGGCCAGCATATAACACCTGATTCACGTAAGTACATGTTTATCAGAAACTGATAATTCATCAATTAAACTTTTATTATAAACTCATTTTCTCATCCACTATCAGTTGACATCTCGTTACATTTAATATTAATATATTAATGTTTATGTTTAATATTGGTTTGAGATCTAATTATGGTTTAAGTACATAATTTATTGATTGAGTCTGAATAAAACTTTTATCGTCAATTCTATTTTATTAATTTAATTTTACTATTTAATATTTTTCAGATCTTACGGATGATGACGATGTCATGGAGACGTTAAGGAACAGTAGAAAGTTGTCTAGAAAAGATGCTTTGGCCATAAGGAAGAGGATGGATGAGACTGAGAAGGACATGGAAAACTGTTTTGGCTTTGATGTAAGTGTTCTTTTACATTGATGTTTTTATTATTAATTTAACACATCTCATTGAAGGATAAATTAAATTTGAAGAGAAAAATGTTCGTCCAGACCGGGACCCGAATGCAGGACCTTTGGTTTACCGTACCAATGCTCTTACCAACTGAGCTACGAGGGTGAGTTCCAATCTAGATGCAAATTTTTCTCTTATATATGTTGTAATTCCTGCACACCAAATGCTTGAAGCTGTGGCTTCATCTTTGCAAATGGCGGCTTCTTGATTAAGAAGATTTTATTGGTGTGTGGGAATTACAATGTATATAAGAGAAAAATTTGCATCTAGATTGGAACTTGCCCTGGTAGTTCAGTTTGTAAGAGCATTGGTATTGTACACCGAAGGTCCTGGATTCGGGTCCCGGTCTGGGCGAAAAATTTTCTCTTCAGATTTAAGTTCTTTTATATGTTCGATAAAAGAAAAATTGAAATGGTGAAATTAAGTCAGCATGATATTGGCGCTAGTATTGCTAGTTTTGTGGTGACCAGACAAGGGTTTGATAAAAAGTACAATGTTTCTCTACTGAGTTGAATAAGTGACGCTGTGGTAGCGTAAATTCATTGCTCATTTCTAGTCAGGAGTTGTCTGCATGCCGACTTTCATTCAGATAAAGTTGGGAATTTTTGTATTATGAGGTCTTATTAATAAAAATCAAATGAATCGTGATTCCCGATACCACGGTTCTGTGTTAAATACATAGATGCATGAGGTAAGAATAATTCACGATTCATTTGATTTTTATTGTTGCTTCTGTATTTAATCATGGATGTCCCACCATAGCTTCTCTTATTTGGATGTTCATTATTTTAACTGATTTTATTCTATAATTAAAACTCTTTCGTCTGTTCATTCTTACCTCTTATAGTTATTTTTGTCGAACATATGTTTCAAGGCTTCTTAGCCCCTTCGTCAGCGATTACAGACTTAATTTTCTCATGTTGTCAGCCCTGATTCTTGATTCCTGATCTGTCTGCCTCAGGTCCAATGAATTTACTAATGAGGTTCCTTTCTCTGGGAATTTCAAAATTCATAATTCTTTCCTTGTTCTTCTGTATGTAGATTTTTTCCCGTATATAGAGAAGAACAAGGAAAGAATTATAAATTTTGAAATTCCCGGAGAAAGGAACCTCATTAGTAAATTCATTGGACCAGAGGCAGAGAGATCGGTAATCAAGAATCAGGGCCGGCAACATGAGAAAATTCTGTCTGTAATCACTGACGATGGGGCTAAGAAGCCTTGAAACATATAATATTTAATTTTAGGAAGTTATATTTTGAGGTTATTTTAATTATATTATTTTTGGTCTGGACATCTTACCTCAATATTAATGTTGATTTGTTCTTGGACATGTTTCAAAACAATTCTCTGTTTTATCTTCAGCTTTCCCAGACTGGTTTATTTATGTTGCATTATGTTGCACCACCTGGATGTCGATGTCAGCTCCAACCTGTGGTTGGCCAAAGAACCTCCAAACAAGGTCACCCTCCATCGGAATATCAAAATTCATAACTCTGTTTCTGTTCTTCTGAATATAAATTTTTTCCCAAATAGTCAGCTCGTTTGTATTTTCTAACTGTTTTAATAATTTAGTGTCTGAATTAATATTATGTTTTTCAGACCAAACATGAGCAGCAACTGCAGATTTTTCAATTTCTCCATTTTTAATATTTCTTATGTGTTCTTTGGTTCTAATTTTTAGGTTTCTTTTTGTTTTCCCTATATATATCTTTTCACAACCCATGCATTCAATTTGATATATTCCTGACTTTTTATTTTTATCAGTTTTTTCATTTTTGTTGGTTTTTATTAGTTTATTTAAACTGTAGTTATTTTTTGGTGCTAATTTAATATTAAACTTCTCAAATATATTTTGAAATTTATTATGTACCCAGGGGTGATATGTGAATTTCCTATATTTTTTCATAGGTGGTTCTTCTTTTTCAAGATTACTTCTGTTTATCATTTTTTGTTTTTTATACTTTTCTATCCTTTTATGTACCATTTTTTCATCAAACCCATTTTCTCTTGCTACTTTGATTATGTGTTTTTTCTCATGTTTGAAATCTTCTTCGTTTAAGAGTAAGTTTACCAATCTATGAGTTAAACTATTAAATGCTGCTAATTTATGTCCAATTGGATTGGGAAAGCTGAAGATAAAACAGAGAATTGTTTTGAAACATGTCCAAGAACAAATCAACATTAATATTGAGGTAAGATGTCCAGACCAAAAAATAATATAACTTGAAACATATGTTCGACAAAAACAACTAAGAGACAGACAAAATGTTTTAATTATTAAACAAACCTCTTAGTGTTACTTCCTATTGTATTTTAAAATAATTTTATTTTTCTACATCTTAGAAAAACCTATCTTGGTAGCCAAGTTTGTTCTTTAATTTAAGCAAATAAAATTATTATGAATATTGAAACTTAGACAATTGCAGTAAAACATGCTCAAAGCGGAATCACATGGAACCATTTTTTTCCCCCCACATTAAACAAAATTCCACATTATAAAAAAAGACTAAAACTTACTAATAATCTTAGATTATAGAGAACCATATGTCTTTTTTACGTAACTTGGATAATTGTAGTTCTGCTGCCTTTGAAAAGTGAAGTATAGTATGTATGAGCAACTTCGGCGGGTAACGTGCGAAGAAACAGTCCTGTTTCGTCAGCGTTTAAAATTTCTCTTAGGCACATATCCTGAAATTGAAGTATGTAGTTTCACTTTCGGCTCACTAATTACACTTTCGTCCACATCCATTGATTCCCCACAAATTTCATTCCACACTACATTGTATCATCTTTTAAAACTGTCCAGCCAACCTAAAGATGTCTTGAAATCGTTATTCCTTAGGGATTTAGCAACTGTGGAGCATCGGTCTGGAAATTTGGAGATTTATCTTCAATATTTTGTTTAATGACAATGATACATATGTTTTAGCCATCTTTATTCCGTAAATTCAGAATGCTACCTGTGAAAGATCGGTCTCAGAACTTAAACTAATTTAAGATTTTACAGTGCAATGGTTATTTGTAAGACAGGTATCTGTATTTCATGTAATGGGTGTGCAGTGAGGCCGAAATGAAATTTCAGGTATAGGTAGACGAGAATTATAGTTTTATATATGTGGAAAGAATTGTTAATGTTTGTACCATGTATCGAATAGTGTAGTGGTCTTGCATGCTCGTACAAAATATAAGAGGTTCACAGTTCGATTCCTGGTTCAGACATTAATTTTTCTTTTCACAATATCAGTAGAATATCTACTTCATCTCGTGGGAGGAATCATTCATTATTGCTTTTTTGGCCTAAAGGAAATTCAATGAAGTGGAAACTTAATTTATTTCTCTCTCTGTCTTTCTGCTTTATAATTTTTTTTCATGAATTGTGTCGAAATATCCTTCCATTTCCGCATTTGACAGATTCTGTTTTATGCAAAATAAATACACGTAAAATTACTATTATTTTGCCGGGACCAATAAATTTGTTCACATTGGACAGATTTCTGCACTATTCATGTTCCAGATTAAACAAGTTTTACTGTACTTTTATTTTCACAAATATTAGGTCTGCCAAATTGTATTCTGAAACCAAATCTGGTAACAAAACATTTCAGGATAAAATTGTATAAAACCCTTGAACTACCAGCCTTCCTCTATGGAAGCAAGATTTGGATTCTAAAGCAAAAAAAAAAAAAAAACAGCAGGATAACATGCGAGGCAAGATGTATCTCAAATGTCAGCAGTTAGGACAATGCAAGAAATGCTTCATTACCACAATGGAGATCTGGAAATGAGAATAGGATGATCTTACCAACTTTTTTTTTTTTTTTGTGGTTTTCTCAGTTGTCAAGGCAATTATTGAATTGGAATTTCATTATATCAGTACCACTGAGTTGGTTCTTGTTACCATACTTGAGGTTCACATCTAGTCAGGATTGATGGATTTTTTCAGGATGTAAAAATCCTACCATAACAATACTAAAAAAGCATCATTAAGTACTAACTACCGCACAACATCCCATATTATGACTATAAATGTATCTACAAATAAAAATAATCCAAAAAGAATCAATGTATAAATAATAAAAGTAACACTAAAAAATAAACAAGTCTAGTTACTCTTTTTCAAATGGAAAATGTGACTTCATAGAATATTTTAATATAATAATTTTGGGAATTTTAACATTATTATGTTTTATTAATAAGAATCAAATGAATCGTGAATTCTTCTTACCTCATACTTCTATGTATTTTTAAACACAGCACCACAGTATCGGAGAACAATCTTCCCCATCATCAGCTGTTTTCACGACTGTCAAATTTTCCTTTTGCCGGTAAATATCCAAACTGCCATCTGGTGTACTTTTGAAGGAGTAATTTTCTAAACTGCCCTCTGGTGTATTTTTGAAGAACTTTGTAATCAAGTTTGGTTTGTCCGGAATCTCAAAGTTCATGGTTCTAGTATGGTTTTTTTGAACATATATCTTTTCCCAAACTGTTAAATCTAAAGGTTTAAATAGATGTTTCTAAAGTTTTGCTTCTTTTTCAAAAACTTTTGAAACGTCTATCTAAACCTTTGGAATTGGGAAAAGTTATATAATCAAAAAAAACTATACTACAACCATGAACTTTGAGATTCCGGACGAACCAAGCTTGATTACAAAGTTCTTAAAAAATGCACCAGATGGCAGTTTAGAAAATTACTCCTTCAAAAATACACCAGATGGCAGTTTGGATAATTACCGGCAAAAGAAAAATTTGACAGTCGTGAAAACAGCTAATGATGGGGAAGATTGTTCTCCGATACTGCGGTGCTGTGTTAAAAAAACTTAGAAGTACGAGGTAAGAAGAATTCACGATTCATTTGATTCTTACTCATAGAATATTTTTAGACAAAAGAATCTCAGGAATGTAAAACAATGCAGTTTAATACAATTTACAATTAAAACCATAATAATAATTATTATTATTGTGAACAATATGTAAAATAAATTAAGTACTGTGCATTCCAAATGTGTTGGGAATAGAAGTAAATTAACTTGACAAATTATTATTATTTTTTTTTTCAAATGCCCCAGGTTTGTCTTTCGACATTCCTGGTTTCTCTCCTGGCATGGCATACTTGTAACCCACTTCTGAGGTTGGGGCGCCTGGAAGGCAGGGTTACGTTGCCCTGATGATATGATGAGTGATGATAATGGTGCGCCAGGAGAGTCGCTAATCCTAAGCTTAACCTAAGATGAATATGAATGATGATTGTGATGGCCATATGATTTCGGGGACCGTTTGGGCCTTAAAGTTTTCCTGACATTTGTCTTACAGGTGAGGAAAAACCCCGATAAAAACCTCATCCAGAAAAACTGTCCCGACCAGGGATCGAACCCGGGCCCGCTGCGTGACAAGGTAGCACGCTACCACGAGACCACAGCGGTGGATTAATTAATTTACAATGACTGGAATTTTAATGACAGTTCAATGTCTAACAAAACAATGGCACTTATATACACTTTCTTGTTAAATAACAATAAGAATGAGTATTTATTTTACTCAATCTGTTACGAGATCAGAAACACAACTGTCAGAAAGTCAAAGTGACTTTAACAGTAACTCCTCACTTGGCAGCCAATGGGGTAGCAACATTTACTTGAAGGTAACACTTCCCCAATACATCTGGAATGCAGTGTAGAACAAAATATGTTATTACTCTTTCCAAAAAGCCCAAAATTATCTCTCAGTAGAGCTACAGCCTTGATCTTGACTTATTCTCTAAGATTTCTATATTGTAATAAGTTCATGTGAAGCAGAAAGAATTCAAAATATTTATCTTAAATTATTTTGCAGGATGAAGGTGAAGAAGAAGTAGATGAAGATACAGAAAAGACAACAATCCGGCTCCTAGAAGCCATCCATTAGTGAATTGCAACAGTTGTTATAATAGCTTGACAGTGAACAAAATGCTGTGCTAATACATTTTTGCTTTTACTTTACATCTCTCATTACCCAGACCGGTGTTCTCCTCTGCCCCTCTTTTTCTACCAGTTAGCATCAATACCCATATTGCTTGAACTGGAATCACTAGCAAAACAATGCTACATAATAACCAATAACAATGATGGTAATGCAACTGAATCACTTGATGAGTATGAGACTGGATTGGAGGCATTACATCGTAGAATTCTAGCTCTGCATTTTGTTCGCTGCCAAGCTATAGAAGTGGTTGTTGAGTGCAATGAACTTCAGTGGTTTGAAACTAAAAGTAGATACTTTCCCATTGTGTCACTCTATGAGTGATGCACATTTGTAATTAAGAAGTCATCCACTTTAAAAGAATGAAAACTGAATGTGGGTGTAGAATTTTTCTACCATCGTACTAGTGACTTATAGGAAGCACTTGGGTGTTTAGTAGAATGTAATGCACATTCAGTAATTTCTTTGATTTTTAGACTTGACTATTGTACAGTGATATTTGATTATTATAAATTATTAAGTGATGAATGTTAACGAGATGAGTGTGTGTTCTATTTAGGTTTCAGGTGCACTTTTGTTTCAAGTTTGTTACATACAGTAATTAAAATACATTTTTATAGTAAATTAATTCTTTATAAATCCTGACAATTGCAATTATTATATTTATAATTTGCTAAGGACTTCGTGGTATTGGATAAATTAAAATACAAAATTGGTATATATTGGCAATTGAAATGTCGAAACATATTTTCATATACACATCTAAAGTAATTTTACTTTGACTTAATTTTGGAAATAATTTACAGTATTGTTAAAGTTGTGTAATTATAATTATTTTGTTTGCTTCCGTAATCATTGTACTGCAGTTAGTTTTCAAAGTAATACATTGTTTATTTGACACTGTTATTTATTGGTATTTACAACAACCTAACTTTATTTTTAAACAATTATTCAAAAGTCTGTGAAATAATTCGTTGCATGAACAATATAAACATTGTATTTGTTAATTATTTCTTTTGATGATGAAGATGTTAAACTACCGGTATGTACAAATAATTAGCATTGTCAAATAAAAGAAAAATGGTTATATTAAAAGGTTGAAATACAAGATGATACAAGTCTGGTTCAATAAATTCATTCACAACATAAATTGTTTTACACATGAAGGGTGACGGCTACAAACAATATTAGTCCGTCATTTCTATTTCGAAAATAAGTTTAGTGTCATTTGCCAATATGTAGTCACTTTATCTGTAATAAAATGTGTTGCTTGCAAGATTGAATTACCTTCAATTAGTACAATGTGACTCTGATCATTTTTAGCCGTTGCCTTTCATTTGTTAACTACTTAGATAAATAAGTTTGCTCTGCCTTTATCGCACCTCTTAATTTAATATTTGTACAAAGTAACACTATGAGGTTTCTTTTAATTATTATGAGTTACTTATCTTAACTCTGATGAAAGTTAAAAATTAAAATTGTTTATTTTTTATCATTTCACTCACCTCATACTTCATAATTTATAGCAGACCCAGGGTTTCTTCACGTAATTCGTGACATTGTCAATGCTGCGTCATGTTCACAACTGTGAACATGACGCAGCATTGACAATGTCACGAATTACGTGAAGAAACCCTGGGTCTGCTATAAATTATGAAGTATGAGGTGAGTGAAATGATAAAAAATAAACAATGACAATGTCACGAATTACGTGAAGAAACCCTGGGTCTGCTATAAATTATGAAGTATGAGGTGAGTGAAATGATAAAAAATAAACAATATTAAAGAACCTCATAGTGTTATTTCCTATCTACATAACTTATTAAAAATTAAAACCTGTTGGTAGGTGCCGTCATCCTCAACTTTGTTAAAATATTCTCAACTTTGTTAAAATATTGTATATAAAATATTTTAACAAAGTTGAGGACGATGGCACCTACCAACAGGTACAATTTAATTTTTAACTTTCATCATATGACTTCACCTGAACGGAATTTGATATGAATTTTACTAGTATTATCTTGACTCGCCTCTTATTTTCCTTATATATATATTCTGAAGACTATAGTTTCATCAACCTACAGGACCGACAACCACAAGTACAACAGTTAGAATGCATCAACAATGTCGCATAAATGAGACGAAACTATAGTCTGCAGAATGTCAAAAAAATATGTGGCGAGTCAAAGTAACTAACTCATTATAATTTACATTAATTACTTATTTATTAAGTAGACCTCATAATGATACTTCTTAGTGTATTTTCATAATAACTACTTAGATAATAAATTAAATCATTTAAATTCTAGGTATCTCGACTTTTAAAATTGAATCTAATTCAGATACAGATGAAGTCTTCCCTTTATGTAAACTTAACACTGTAAACAGATTGATGCAATACCATAATTTAAAAAACACCAAAAAATGGACAAAATGCTGTTGTAGAAAATGATCAGCAATCTCATTATATATATATATATATATGGTATTACCCCTCTTTTACACTTTTCAAGGGACCAGAGGTAAAGTGGTGTAAATTATGGGAAGCAATAAGGAGCTAAAAAAAATGTTCATATTCTGTAACCATTCTAGAACATGCAAAAAAACACACTGATTGGGATAATATACAAAATTGGCTTTATAACGTAACTTTTTAAAAAATTTGAAATGAAATTCTGTACACTTCACCTCATATCTTATCTTTTATTTATTTAGAAGACAGGATATGAAGTAAGGTGTAAAAAATGTTATTTTAAATTAAACCTCAGAGATATTGTAATAAATGGTAAAGATAAATTTTTTTGCCTAAACCGAGAATCGAACCCAAACTATTGTAATTAATGATATTACAGTGACATTTCCTGATAAAATAATTAAAACCATTATCAATCAACTACAAGTTTTCATTTATAGATGTTTGCAAAATATATTAAAAATATTCTGGCTGGCCCAGATATCTAATGAAAACTTGTGGTTAAAAACCAAACAAAAACCTGTTGAACTTGAAATTCGACATGGAAGTGGGGATGACTGGGACATACACTTCACCGACCTCCAGATGACCCCGTCAGGATGGCAATGGATTGGAACCCACAGGGCAGTAGGAAAATTTGCAGACCCAAGATAGTATGAAAACAAACTGTTCTCAGAGAAGCTAAAAAGATGAGGAAGTCTTGGAATGAGATCAAGGAGCAGACCAAGAATAGAATCAGATGGAGAAGTTTTCTGAGAGCCCTATGTTCCAAACAGGAATGATGGGAATTTTGATTGTCTGATATTTCCTATAATTTTAATGTGTGTTTTGAACTGCTGTAAACATAAAATGTCTTAATTAAGATATTTGGTCTGTATATTCTTAGCTCTTATTGTTGTTTTTGTTGAACATATGTTTCAAGGCTTTCTGAGTCCCATCTTCAGCGATTACAGACTGATTTTTCTCAAGTTGTTGGCCCAGATTCTTGATTCCTGCTTCCTGCCTGTGATCCAATGAACTTGCTAATGAGGTTCCTTTCTCCAGGAATTTCAAAATTCATAATTCTTTCCTTGTTCTTCTGTATGTAGATTTTTCCCCCATATGGTGAGTTCATTTTTGTTTTTTGTTTTTGTTAGAAAAATTGATTGACACATTGTAAAAAACCGACACTGTAGAGAGTTGTGCAGACAAGTTCAGGGTATCTTTCCTGGCATTTCAGTGCAAGTAGGAAGACTGTGAGGTCTCTTGTCAATGAATTAAAAATGACGGGATCACTGAAAACTGAAATTCCCAATTAATATTTTTAGGTAGTAACATTGTGAGGTTTTTAAATAATCAGAAATTGACACCTCACCTCATAAATTGTAGATTCTTGAGAATATGTTTCAGAAGGCTTGCTTCAGTTCATATTTGACTGTTGAATTGGTGGTTGGCGATCTTGTAGGTTGCTTCCTCTTCCCTCTTTAGGTTCACCGATGAACTTTCAAATAAATCCTTTCCCCCAGGAATTTCAAAATTCATAACTTTATTCTTGTATTTTTTAATGTAAACCTTCTCCAAATTGTGAATTTTGTGGATTTACCTGTTTCAATAATTTTGCAATTTATGGTGAAATTAAATGTTTCTTACCTCTCCTCATATTAATTTACTAAGTTGATCGCGATTTCGAGACTATAACTGTCTCATCATCAGAACTTTGTTGGCGACTGGTGTTATGTTGATCGGAAGAAACTCTTTTTCCCTGTGTTGGTGGACCAATGAACCTCTGGATCAGGTCAAAATTTGCGGGAATTTCGAAGTTCATAAGTTTTCCTTTGTTTTTCTGAATGTGGATCTTTTCCCAAACCATGAGTTCCTTTTGTTTGTCTATTTGTTTAATTAAACTGGCAAACAAAAGAAACTCACGGTTTGGGAAAAGATCCACATTCAGAAAAACAAAGGAAAACTTATGAACTTCGAAATTCCTGCAAATTTTGACCTGATCCAGAGGTTCATCGGTCCACCAACAGAGGGAAGAAGAAGAGTTTCTTCCGATCGACATAACACCAGTTGCCAACAAAGTTCTGATGATGAGACAGTTATAGTCTCGAAATCGCGATCAACGTAGTAAATTTATATGAGGAGAGGTAAGAAACATTTAATTTCACCATAAATTAAACCTCATAGTGATTAATTCCTATAAAAGTTAAATTTTGCATTTACTTTGATTCTGTGTCTTTCTGCTCATGCTTGGTCAAAGATTTACATCAAGCAATAAAAGAATAATGTTAATGGATTTTTAAATTCCTGGGAAAAATGATTTGATCTGGAAGTCCATCGGTGAATCTAAAGAGGGAAGAGGAACCAACAAGATTGTCAACCACCAATTCAATAGTCGGATACGAGCTGAAGATAGAAGGGAAACCTTCTGAAACATGTTCTCAAGAATATATAAATTATGAGGTGAGGTGTCTTATTTCTGATTCTTTAATGATTAATATTTCTGAACCAACATGAATTCTGAGGAAAGAATAAAAGTTAGCATATAATTTGGATGCTCTTCAAGTAAATCTGTTTGCCTTGCACACAGAGTAGATGTTTGACAAAGTTCAGTTGATACAGTTATTTAACTTTTAAAATTGGAACTTCACTTCACATATGACATGATTAATACCCAAACATAATAATGTCTGGCTAAAATAGGAAATAGATGCACCGGTATATACAGATAGGAATAACTGATTTGAGCTCATTTTCTATCTCATCTGAGAATGTACAAGTTAAGGAGTGGAAGCATTTATCATACTACTGCTCTATGAATGGAATGTAGTACAGTTACTCTACAAATGTAATAACACAATGTTCAATCTTACCTGAATTATAGTAAATGACCTATTCCAGACATATCTTCACTGATTTCATTGTCATTCAAATAATCACCAAATATATTGAACTTTTATAGTGGAAAAATCACTATGAGGTTTAATTTAAGATTAAAGTAAAATGCTTCATACCTCACCTCATATCCAGTCTTCTGATTAGACCGCGGTTTCGAGGCCTTGGCAGCTTCATCTTCAATACTTTCTTGTCGACTGATTTGTCGATCAGATGGACTACTTCTTCCCTCTGTGTTGGTGGACCAATAAACCTCCGGATCCACTCAGAATCTGCGGGAATTTCGAAGTTCATAACTTTTTCTTTCTTACTTATTTTAGGAATTCTCACTATGAGGTATATTCATTAAGGTAGAATATTTTTATCACTCTCCTCATATTTTTCTTTCTTGTTTTTTTTTTAATGTGGATTTTTTCCCAAACCATGAGCTTTTTTTTTTCTGTTTGTTTAATTAGACTGGGCTTTTGATTTAATTAGATGTTTTTCAGACCAAGCATGAGCAGCTGCTGCTGACTTTTCTGCTTCACCATTCTTGACATTTCTAAAGATGTTCTTTCACCCTTGTTTTCAAATTTCCTTTTTGTTTTTCCTATGTAAATTTTGTCACAATCCCTGCATTTGTTCTGATAAATTCTTGATTTGTTCAATGAAAAAATTGAAGAAGAAAACAAATCAGGAATATTTCCGCATGCAGATTTAACATTCAACTAAAATTACGCTGTTATCCCTAAGGTAATTTAGTCTTCTAATCATAACATACGGGTCAATTAACCACAAATATGTGTACTTTTTAAAAAAGAGTTAATTATATCTCTCCATTTCGAGTATTATCTTTTAACTGCCAAATGTAAAAAAAGGTTCAAATGAATATGTAATTAGATTAATTTCTAATTTTTTAAATTATAAAGATAGAGATGCATTAAAAGTTTATTTGTCCAGCTCTTAATGTAATAGAAAATTTAAATACATGCTGAACCTAAATTACCTATACAGATTTTAAGGGTTAATAGTGAGGACTAAGAAGGTTACTTTTGCCTAGGAACTCATGTCTGAAAATGTACAATTTTCCCTTTACGCCGTCACATATATTGAATTCTTCCACTTCTGCTGATTACAGTATGTTGTTTTGTAGAGCTTCTATGTCCACTTAAAAGGAAGACTTGATGTGGGAATCAAACACAATTTCAACATATTTAGTTCTTGTATACATGATCAGTGTACCGTAATATCAACCAGAGATAATAAGCACCAGCAAGTCTTCCTCTTATTCTACTCGGGGTCTTGTATGAACCCACAGGATATCATCTATTGAAGTTAAGGTTGTGAACATCCAGACCACTTCCTGATCCGGATGTACAATAGAAAAATAAAATGGTACACCATTGTGCTGAAACAACATGTCTTGTTCAATGTACCTCTCAGAGATCATGCAGTTGGTGTTGAAGGTATACCAATTAGGCCTATGAGTTTAGATGGAAGAAGATATGGTTCAATAACATGTCATCCAGAAAACCTAGCCACGTATTGATACTGTTATTGTTGCTGAAAGGCCTAGGGCTTTTAACAGGGTAATGGTACACTTCCTATTTAAAACGTAATCTTCTTGGTCCCCAATTTACAAGTCTTCAAAGTCTGTTAATGGAAATATAGTTACACCCTATATGTGTCTGTCGATCAGAGTGGTTTAATGGTTAAGTTCCTTGCCTCTAGACCTGAGTTCGCGGGTTCAAACCAAGCCAGGTTTGATAGATTTTTAGAATGGCAAAATCCAATGACAAGTCTTCTGGGAGGAACTTTAAATTGTGGGTCCCTAGTCTGAAGATTTTTGAGCTCATAAAAGAACTTCGAGCCTAAATTAGTGCCTCTGAGGAAACTTTAAGCAATCTACCCCATTCTAGTAATATTTTCTTCTAGATGTGTTATTGAGGTGATGTGCTGACCACATGTCCCTCAATGACATATGTGCTGAAATAAGCATAACTAAATTAGCATGATCAAGTTATGTAGATAGGAAATAACACTATGAGGTTTTTTAATATTGTTTATTTTTTATTTCACTCACCTCATACTTCATAACTCCTAGCATTCCCAGGGTTTCATCACATCCTTTGTAACATTCTCAATGCTGTGTCACGTTCACAACTGATGTCCGGCTGCCTTCTATCCTGCAGACTGGCCTCCGTGCCAACTTCGGTCAGCCATCAGATGACGCAGAGGTCAGTCTGCAGGATAGAAGGCAGCCAGACGTCAGTTGTGAACGTGACACAGCTTTGAGAATGTTACAAAGGATGTGATGAAACCCTGGGTATGCTAGGAGTATGAGGTGAGTGAAATAAAAAATAAACAATAGCTAGATCAAATTCCTTCAGCACACAAATCTCCATGAGGGATGTATAAAGTGTCCTTGTCCATACATAGTTTATTTATTTTTTTGATTTAATCAGTTTTTCAGTATATAAATCACAGTGCTTTGATGACATAATCAGAACTGATTCATTCTTGAGGTATCGACATACTTATCTATTGTTTAAAAATTAGCAAAGAATTACGATTTGTTCTTTTGTGAACATTTATTTTTGTAACTTATCAATTAATGCGGATGAAGAAGGAACTTCTTCTGTCTTAAATGTTGAAAGGACAAATAGTTCACAAAATTCATATGATATTGTATTTGAAAAGAAAAATATATGCCTAGACTGGGGTTTGAACTCAAGACCATTGACTCTCTATGTCCTGGGTTCAAACCTCAGTCTAAGTGTATATTTTTTCTTTTCAAATATAATTTGTCCATCATTAAGATGTTTAAAAACGAATAATATTAACACTTCATATGATATAATTAGACGGAAAGAAAATATTAATCAAAGAAAAAAAATTCCAATGTAAATATATTCATAGAGAATGACAATATCCTTTCCTTAAGATAACAAGTAGGGAAATGCAGTTATACTATCTGGGACCCGACAAGTGACTTCTACTGGAAGAACTTTTTACCTTTATTTTTATATTATTTTTTATGGGCTTTAAACTTTTTTATTTCTCTTATTATTTAGTGAACATATTTAAGTAGTCACAAAATAATAGAAAGTTAAAAGACGAATTAAACCTCTAATTCTGTTATAATGACACAACATGGAGTTTGGTTTCTTCTAGTGTAATGATGACATTTATTCCAAATTTTTTGATTCAGTTAATAAATAATGTAACAAGTCACATCATCTCCTCATGTGTTAGGTAATACAGAAAACATTTAAGTTACAAAGTGGAGGAACACTGTGATGTAGTTGGTTAAAACAATAAGCTACAAGCAGAAAGTTGAGTTTTCGAGTCATGGTGGCGTCAGGATTTTTAAAATTGATCCAAAACCTTCTGGAGGAACCATGGCCCCGAATCGACTCAGCTAGGGACCAGTTTCAAACAGAAATCTCCTTTATCCTCAGCCAGAAATTGACCTGAAACAATTTTTGTCTGCATATGTACTTCAACCATTAAACTATTTCAAATCTCATCTTACTGATATTACTCTGTTGATATCTTATATAGAAGCAGTCATTTACACATTTTTTTTGTTAAAAAATGTAGTGTTGCAGAGAGATTTCTTTATGGTGACATGGTTAGTATGTCAGACGGGCATCCTAGGGAGTCAGAATTCCTGAATAAACTGTATACATTTTTCTTGAGTAATGAGATTCATTCAACTTAGTAGGACAGATGAGTTTTACATAAGTCCAATGCAAACTGTGATCTTTGATTTGATGCTACAATTGCCTTTGGAAGAAAACAAATATTGTTCCCAGTTGCCTTGGAAAGTGCATTTTTGTGTTTGGTTGTACAGATGGCAAAAATGAAAGTGGCCACACCCATTTTTCGAGCATAGAACTCTAATGGAATTTGTTTTATTTAACTTTACAGATGTTTACACAAAATTTCCTAATTCACTTTATTTATATCAATGATTATTGATAATAAAGTCTTCTATAATATGTATCTTATCACTCAGTTCCTCAAACTTGTCGAGGGCTTCATGCTTAGGTCACATTTACTCGTCCATATTTTGGCCATTACTGCTGGTCAGACCATCCTACCTCCTTATATTTGCGAGGATATGAACAATTTGGACACTAGTTTCAAATTATCTCATAATAGAAAGTCCGAGAGATTATTATTTTAGAATTGTCTCTGAAAACTGATTCTTCCAGAAAGATGATCTGGAGAGGTGTTTTTCAGGCTGCTCATGGCCCAAGTCCAACTCCTATTGTCATATAAGGAGTGATGCTGCCGCCTGCGGTAATTTGAGCAACATCAACAATATTCTATGTTCCATTTTGGATCACAATGCAAACACTTGTAGAGTTGGAAGTGATTTGTGAACTGTGACGTGGAAGAAGGGATTATGCAGTGCCTGTTTCTCATGGAACAGTGGTAATGCACTTGGTTTTATAGGTTGTGAGTTTGAGGCCTGTTCTTTTTATCCTTATTTTGTTTCTTGATCAAATTTAATTAAAAATAATGTCTCTCTGGCTAATTTTAATTATAAGATGAATTATCTCAGAATATGTTTAATTATATGACTAATTCTTGAGCAATTTTAATTACAACTACTTATTTCTATAACCAATATCAATTTCATACGACAAATCATCTCTGACCAATTTTAACAATCTGTCGAGGTATTTGTAATCAATCTTAATTGCATAACAAATCATCTCTGAACAATTTTAATTAAATGACAAATTATTTTTTGACCTGTTTTAATCATAGAATATTTTAATTATAAAATGAATTATTTTTGACCAATTTTTTTCTGGAGAAAACAAGTCTTGTGGACACAAGTTTCACTGCTTACAGAGGATTAGGGAATAAAGAGAGGAGAATCAGCGCTTGCTCCGAGAGGTGTGCCTAAGCATCTCAAAAGTAGAGCGCCAGCGCATAAAGCTGGAGATCTTGAGTTTTTATCTTTAGTTGTGTATACAGATGGGTTGTCTGAAAACAATTTCAAAGGTATTCATATCGCAAGATAATCAGTTTATTTCTTTAAAAAAATAGCAAACGAGTTCCCATATATGGATTTTGGATCAAAGAGAGATGAACAGATCGGCAAATGAAGAAGACATAACAGTGAGCTACATGATCTATAGGAAATCAGACTTAATAACAACAGTTAAGTCTCGTAGACAGCGATGGGCAGGACATGTAATACGAATGGGGAATGGAAGCTTGTAGGAAAACCATAGGGAAAAGCCCAGTAGGTAGACCAATAATTATGTGGAATAACATGAACCATGATTTGAGGGATGTAGATTATACAGGGGATGATTGGAAAACATTAGCTCAAGATAAAGATGTGCGGAGAGCTTATGTCCATGCAGCTATGAACCTAAGGGTTCGATAGTGCCAGTGGGTTAGTTATCATGTATGGAATAATCATATTACTGGCTCATCATGTACAAAGTTGTCTCGAGGCTGGGAATGATAAAGTGGGAACAATGAACTGGATCCCCTAAAATTTAATATAAACAGCCCTACAAAATTCTTAGTGACTCATTCATACAAGAAAATTAACTTCAGCAAGACCACAGAGGTCATGGGCTAGCTTTCTACGTAACCACTCGGACTTCAACCGAAGGCACCTGGGTCGATTATCAAACAACTTAATAATTACATGTGAGTGACAAATGTACCCCTAGTAGGACAGCCGTCTGAAGTAATTTTCTTTCGTATTTAATTATATTTGAATTGATATCGGAACATTGTAACAAGTTAAACTAGGTATTAGGAAAGTCTGTAAGCTCAATGATCTTAAATTTTAATAATTAATGATCAAGTCATTATATTTGAGCTAGTTACACCTTCAGTCAGATACAATGTAATAATCTGTATTATCGATTTACCTACTTATTTGTACAAGTGTTTTCTTAATATGTAATTGTACTTTAGTTAAAAAAAGATTAGTTCATTTTTATGGAAACATGAGTTGCGCCTAAATAGTTATTTAGGTTGGTTGCCCGAAGTCCACAGCCTGTGGATCGGTAAGTATCTTTCCTCATAACCTACTTATTTGTCCAAGTGTTTTCTTGATCTGTAATTGTACTTTAGTTAAAAAAAAATAGTTCATTTTTATGGAAACATAAGTTGTGCCTAAATAGTTATTTAGGTTGGTTGCCCGAGGTCCACAGCCTGTGGATCGGTAAGTATCTTCCCTCATCCGGAACCATACACTACCTCTCCCCAGGGCACCACAAAAAATATAAATTTTGGTCATGTTCATTTTCGGTGTTTACTAGATAGGATCGGTGAAGATCTGTAAAAACATCTCATAAATCTTTTCACGAGAACAACCTCAATAGATTCAGTCCATCGGAATTTGCTAAAAGTGTAAAATTACCAGAACTTCAAAGCTATGACGGCTTTCTTGATCATACGAGTAGGTTACGCTAAGCGGCTAAGCTACGATATGAATCTCCGAGTGAGGTAATAAATAGTTGTTCTAAGCGGTTAAGTCGCTAATTTGTGCTCTAAAGCTTAGTAAACTGAGTATTAAGTTGTATTTACCATAGTTAACATTCATATAGTACCTTATAGAAAGAAAGTCAATCTTTGTGTATTAGCTTAAAATGTTCTCAATAATCGTACCGTTCATAGATAGTTGAATAACGCGATCACAAAACAAAAGTTATTTCTATGCGATATATCTTCTTGTGGACGATATTCAGACAAGTTTACAGTTCTGTATTAACAGTAATATCTATTCTGGCAACATAAACAATGCAGGATTGCAGCCAAGCAGTTCACGGGTGTGACAGACGGTCAATTCTGAGGACAGGTCAAACATTCGTTCTTTTAGTGTGTCGGTATATACAAGCTCGTGTTGTCCGAATATTCATTCTCAGTCATTTATTGTTTTTATATTGTGATCGCCTGATGAAGTGAATTTCAACAATACTAAGAAACAGGTAATTTCGTCATAATATTAAGTAGTCCTACCCATAGAAAAATATTTAGAATGTTTTGATTGTCAGTAAAAACAAATGATTAAGAGGTTATAGAACAAACAAAGCAAACCCAGCCATCGATTTAGGTTAAGCTGTAAGTATTTTAAGATTTGTATTCGCGTAGTCCCGAGTTTAAACCTCGATCTCACCAACGTGGGTTGGAATTTCATTAAGAAGATTAATTTCATTATGATTACTCATTCAAATAAAATTGTTTTCTTCAAACGAACACAACCTACCGGTACTGTATACATATATAGCGCGTAATGATCTTGGGTATTGAAGCGTTTATAAATAATAATAATGAATAAAAACGGAACCAAACACACCTTTATTTACACAATTTGTTTTAAATTATATTTCAATCACTAAATCATAACATGATAATCAAAACACATAGGCCTATACAGACAGGCGAATGGGGAAGACTACATAACAAACAGTAAGCTACGCGATCTTTATAGGAAATCAGATGTAATAAGAAGAGTTAAGTCTGATAGACTGCAACGGGCAGGACATATGGCACGAATGGGGAATAAACGAGGGGCATGTAAACTCTTAATAGGAAACCAGAGGAAAAGCGCCGAGTAGTTAGGACAAGAATGAGGTGAGAGAATAACGTTAACCATGATTTGAGGGAAGTAGATAATACAGGGGATGATTGTAAAACAGCTCAGGATAGGGAGGATGTATGGAGAGCTTATGTCCGCACTACCATGACAAACGAGTTCGATAGTGCCAGTGAATTAGTTATATATATATATATATATATATATATATATATAAAATGTACATCTATCGTTTGGCTTTTCATCGCTGAACTGTGTCCGTCCCACAGAAAATGTGCAGTTCCAGAGATCTAATAATAACCTGGTGCGATTTAAATAATTGATATTAGAGTCCCGCGCCGTAGCCGAGCGGTTAAGGTAGGAAGCCTTGGCGCAGAGCTACGGGACTTGCGCTGGTTCGAGTCTCCATGGGGGAAGAAATTTTCTCATGGTATTTCGGCCAGTATGGGACCGGTGCCCACCCAGCATCGTGAGGCAATTGGGTAGCTACAATAAGTAGCGGCTCCAGGTTGAGGAACCAGCTATAACGGCTGGGGGACTCGACATGCTAACCACATGTCACCCCTACACTGGCTGTTGATCATCTACCTCTGTGATTGACACATGTGGATGTGAAGGGCCAGCAGCCGGCTGGTAAAAGGGCAACCGCTGAAAAGTGGAAAGACCCTCAATCAGAATCGGATATTAGAGAAATGTAAGCATTATGATTATATAATATTAATGGTACAAATGGAAATCCGATGTTCAAATCCCGACTACGGTACATATTTTTGTATTGATACTTTTACTATTTTTTTTTCTAAAGCCATCAGGTTGTCTTTTAGGACATTTCTGGCGTTCTCTCCTGGCATTGTCGTAATTGTAATTCATTTCGTAGGTTGGGGCACCTGGAAGGCAGAATTACGTTACCCCGATTATATGATTGGCGATAAATGATAAGCGCCAGGAGAGTTCTTAACCTAAACTTGATCTAAATTCCAGACCATAGATCCTATGACCGGGAATCGAACCCGGGACCTCATGAACTGTAGTCAGAAACGCCGACCACTAGCCCATGAGGCTGGTCTACGTTTAGTATTACAGTATTTGGAATTTTAAATTTAAGTGTAATAATAGTGTTAAATGACTGTGAAATAGAATAATTTATGTTTTTTAATGAAACATTTACAGATAAGCGACGATAAATCATACCTGTTAATAAATTCGTTTAATTCTGAAAAGTTAAGTTGGTAGTAATTTTAATTTTATATTGCAGGTTTACAGTGTTTAAGTGATACTGTTTTTAGTGAAATGGAAATGTGTGCAAGAAAGTTTACAAATGGTATGAAAATTTTAGTGAGGATACCCAGCTTCAATTTTAGATATGAGGTAAGTAATCAAATTTTGTATTTATAAATATCTCATTAGCCAGAAGCCTGTGTTTTACTTATGTTTTTTTTTTTTTTTGCGACTAAAGTTTTATAAACACCTTAGTTTCTGTAATTTTGAAATGTCTACTCTTTCTTCAAATGTTTCGTTTGGACTTTTTACATCTTCGGTTTTCTTCAGTCACGTGAGTTTTGTGTCAATTCAAGATATTAGATTTGGATCCAAGTGAACTCTATTACAAAATTTTCAGGGGTCGGCCGTAAAAGACGATATAGGGTATTTATTTTCGCAGTTAAATATAATTTTAATGTATCGAGTATTTATACTCGTAGATGGTACGATTAAATATATTTTGATTTTAAATTTAATGATAATGTACATATTTTATGTATATTTGGAAAAGAAGTAAAACAATTTACGTTGTAACATTTGGTAATTGTGATTTATCGTAGAGTAACTATTTTTACCACTGAAATAACAAGGAGTATCGCACGATGCGAAATACGTGGCCAATGTAAAACATTGAATAGTTCACTGGGAAATTAATGGACGCATTCAGCGGCCTAAGCGCTGCAAAAGGTCTATAACGCTTTACGTGCAGCGTGAGCGTGTTATTTAGCGGCCCATAAAGCGCTCTAGCGACATTACAGCGAAAAAAAAGTATGACGCAGACAGATGAAACCGCTGAACGCATTCTGGTTGCTTGTTTCATCCAGTTTACAGATGGCTTCATTGTTTATAAACATTTTATAGTTGTTGTTTATATTTTGAGATAACTACTTCTGGACATTTATTACATGAGTTATTCGATTTGGCCTAATCCTTTTAGGCGAATAAAGTAATATATTATCTAAAGACAGTGGTAATTTTAAGATTGTTATAAACATTACGAATTTATCGTATTTAGGTCATTGTATTACAGGTGGATACATTTTTTTTATTAAAATATTTCACTGACTATTTAACTCATGCCCCAAATGGGAGTCAATAACCAATCACATTTCAATGAATTTTTATTTACAACCAATCACAGTCGTGTTTCTTCTAAAATTTACCAACTAAAGTTTATCAGAATAAAGAAAGCACCTCCTTTTTTAACATTCTGAATAGGTCATAGCATTATTTTGCAGTGACTGACTCTCCAAGAAATGCGGCTACCAGATTGTATATATAGTGCATGAATGTCAACATGTAGCGCATACGAGAGATAATATAAAAACATTTGTAACAATTGATTAGACCACAAAAAAAAGAAACCACTGTTTGCACTTTCTTAAACGAATTATTTTCCAGGAAATGACGCAGACAAATATAATTGGCATATTTACATCATAGGACATCAGAAATTAATTAATACCTATAACGTTGGTTATAAATTTCTCCACTAGGGTGCATTTTACAACATTGCGATCTTTTGGCAATAAATGATATTATGATCTGGTTGCAGTGATCGAACAAAAGAAGCAAATGAAGCGTACCAATCGTTTCTCATTTGTTTTCAAACATCGCCGTTTACATTAAATATATAAATATTGTAAAATAACTATAGTTAAATGATTTGTGAGTATACAAATGCCACTCTCGATTTCCAAATTATGTAGACTATTTAACTCATGCCCCAAATGGGAGTCAATGACCAATCACGTTTCAATGATTTCTGTTTTACAACCAATCAGAGTCGTGTTTCACGAAATATTTATCAGTGTTATAATTACCATATTAAACAAAGCTCCTCCTTTTTAATATTCTGAACAGGTCTGACCGTTATTTTGCAGTGACTGAGCCTATAAGAAATACGGCTACCAGATTGTATATAATAGTGCATACATGTCAACATTTGTACCAATTGATTATACCACCAAAAAAAAGAAACCACTGTTTGCACTTTCTTAAATGTATTTTTTTCCAGGTAATAATCCAGAAAAATATAATTGTCATATTTACATCATACGACATCAAAAATGAATTAATATACAGATTGATGTGTTTCATTTTTTCTCCACTAGAGAGCATTCTTACAATATTGCGTTCCTTTGGCAATAAATAGTATGATCTGGTTGCAGTGATAAACAAAAGAAGCAGTAGAAGCGTACCTATCGTTTCTCATTTGTTTTAAAACATCGCCGTTTGCATTAAATATATAAATATTTTGAAATAACTACAGTTAAATAATTATTTGTGAGTAAACAGCTTAATTTTATTCGTTAAATAGTCCTAACAAATGCCACTCTTGATTTCCAAATTCTCTAGATAAATTCACTCCTCACTTCGTGAGTCGTGAATTTATCGATAATTTGGAAATCACTCGTGGCATTACTTATGATAAATTGGAAATCACTCGTGGCATTACTTATGAAAATTATATTCACTAGTAACTTAGGACGAAGTTATTTATAATTTTGTTAATTTAAAGTTGTATAAAATAATATAGAAGTTGATATGATTATATTCATGGGGTCATTTCCCTGTCTGGAAGTCGAACCAGACGTCTCTATAGATAAAACGAGAGTTACTCTTTTTTAAATTTAGAACACAATAAGAACTTTTGGAATGTACAAAGAGGTGAACTGTGTATTTTATATTTGTTGATCTTTTCTCAATAAAGTGCTTTATGAAGAATCAGCCATATTCTAGAATCCTTATGTAAATTTGACCAGTGCGAAGATACAGATACTCTAGTGCAGGGGTCACCAATTAGATTTCATGGAATTATATTTTCTTAGTAGTAAATTAAATCGAGGTCCGGAACCACAGTTGATTAAACATACGAAGCTTTTATTAAGTAATTAATATTATAAGGAAATTATTTAAATTATGTTATGGGTATGAATAGCACAAATAAAATAAAAATAAAAAGTAAACATAGTAAATACTAATAGGATACAGCACAGTAGTACACAGTTATTAATTCTAATAATTATTAATAAGTTTATGATAAACTTAACATAAGGTCAGAGTAATATTTAAATATCTTCACAAATTTCGTACTTTTCACGATACCAGATTTCAAACGGAATCCCGTCATCTTCAGTCAAATATCTGACCATAAGCAAGTACTGCCAACCGAACCAACAATAATACTATCATGACATGAAATTTAGTACAACTGGTTGTATTCGATGTTTAACCGGTTTTAAAAATTTGTATTGATTCGATATTTAACCGGTCCGGAAACCGAAGCCCCAGGGTCCGGATCCGGGCCGTGGTTCGCTCTAATGCGATGCTATGGACAGTTAATGCTTATTTACATGTATTACATCTACGTATATATATACCTTTCATATTATTTAGGAAATTTAATTATATATAAGATTAGTATTTTTTTTAAATCAGTCATTCATTTTAAGATTAACTTAATGTTCTGCTTACCTTGATGAACAGAGTGACTAGTGCATTATAAAAATAAATTACAGCCAAAGTTGGTTAATACCGTATATTAACAGAAAAAAATTGCACTTGAGTTAGGATTTTTATCACAGCTGATCCGTATTTAATCTCTGACTTTTGCAGACTCTGCCCTATAATTTAAGTACTCGTGCTAGGTATGAATTATTTTCATTTCAATTCCAAAAAAAAAAATATTGGCACTTCTTCTTTGGCGTCATGGTACTTAGCCGCTCTAGTAACAAGTCCTAGTATCCTGTGCCTTGATTCTCCATCTCCTGACCTCCAGAGTTCCGACTTCACACTAACCGTCTTAACTTTTGACTTCCTACTTTACATCTAACTTCAGGTTTCAAATTGACAGTTGATTTTGGAGTCCAATCATTCATTTTGACAACATGTCTGAACCATTCCAGTCTCTGTGCCCTGATCTCAGATATAATATTTGGGAGTTACGCTGATGTTCAAACTCAGAATTATATCTTATTCTCTATATAGAATTTTCAAGTTTCGGTCCATAAATCTTTTTCATCGTCTTTCTCTTCAATATCATTAGGAACGGTTGCATTCTTTTGGTGAACGTCCACGTCTCACTTCCAAATATTTGCATTTAGCCTGTATGTTTTAATTAAAATGCATGTAGTCTTTCTTACGGGATATTAACCTTAGTGGGAAATGTTTTTCAAATATTATAAATGACACAATTATATAATTAGAGCAACATTTAACTTTTAGCATTGCTAATGTTAGATGGTTCAAGTGGTTGTTCACATATAATTAACTTGTGTTTTGATAGATAGAATTTCTTACATCCAGTGGAAATTTAATTTTTACATTAGCCATCAAGATTACCCTATTTACTCTTTTTAATAATTGATATTTCCATAAGATGCAAAGGAATAAAATGAATCAGTTGTCTAGAAAACTGCAGTTACATTGTAATAATTTGATTTTCCTCTTTAATTTTAATCCTATTCCTTAGCCAAATTTTAAATAAAAGACAAAATACGTTTGAGGTTGAAAACGTACAATGATGTATACAATAGTTTGGCTGCTGTATTTAGGCCACTTCTGCAAATTTATATTGATAGATATGCTTTTGCATATCTACAATGACGTAAAGCCGAATGTTAGGCCTTAGCTTCTCCTTTGTTAGATATTACTGGACAAAGTTAATTTAGTTACGCTTATTTCTCTACAGATGTCATGAATGGTATAGGCCAACATATCGACACAGTGAGACATCTAGTAGACAATCAAGGTATTACTAGGATAAAGAAAGTAGGTACATTTTGATTAGAGTCCTCTTTATTGAGGCTTAAGGTTATTTTTTGCGCGATAGTGCGTTTTGTCGTACTTACAGCAATGGCGACCATGATTGAAAGCTCAACTTCCTACATTTCGGGATTACCAACTTAAATAACTATATTGTAATAGGTCTATTACATTTACACCCACGTGCGGAAAGTAAAACCACTGCCTTCTATGTATAATACGTACAATGTATATACAAAAAATAGCCAAAAGATGGTGTTAATATACGTTATACGAAACAAATCACTGCATTTTAAATGAACTGAACTTTATTTGAAACAATATAAAGCAATAAATACGTAATTGCGGCCATTTTATCAATAATAATGGTCTCACGGCCTCCTGTACTTTCAATTAATAAACATTTCCCACACTGTTAATTTTAGTCAATTGTTTATAATGAATGCAAATATTTCAAACAAAGATATTATTTTACTATTATTTATTATTTTGAAAACACCATCGCGCAAAAAACAATGTACAACGCACGTTTGTGAAGTGTTTTACAGAATCTCGAAAATTAAAAACCCCGCTATCGCTCGGTTTTTAAACATTTTCCTCGATTTTGTAAATACCACTTCCCAACCTTGCATCGCAATATACTATTACGAGCCTGAAAATCTTCAGACTTCGGACCCCACGGCTAAAAAGTCACTCCCGGAGGACTTGCTCCTTGGATTTTTTTCCTAAAAAATACATCGACTCCGGCAGGTTTGAACCTACGACCCTCGTGACCAAAGTCAAGGAACATAACAACTAGTCCACCGCGGTCGACTACTTTAGCAAATATTTGTAATTTTTTCTTGTGTTCTCTAATTCTTCTTCTTCTTCACTTCCTGGTTTAGGTAAGAGTTGCCTGTTCCGTCTTCACTAATATATCTAAGACCATCTCTTCCGAGGACGTCCGACATCTCTTCTTCCTCTTGGAAAATAATGGAAGATTTTATTTGGTAATCTACTTTCTTCCATTTTTTCTACATGTTCTTTCCACTGTATCTTGTTGTTAAATATCTTTTCTTTTATGGAATAGATCTGCAGTTCTTCACGGATATCCTCGTTTCTTATCTGGTCCATTCTAGTGCAGCCTTTTACTCTTCTTAAAAATTTCATCTCGACTGCTTGGATTTTACTTTCTTGTTTGGTAGTGGCAATCCAAGATTCACTCCCATACAAAAGGACAGGGACAGCCATTTTTGGTTAAGTCCGTCCGAGTTTCCATTGTGAAGAATACGAGTAATATGTTTTCCTCTGATCGCGGTACCAACGCTATGCAGAATAGACCATTGATGGGGCTGCCACCTCGAAGCCACCTCCTGGATGTACTAACCCCATCTAGAGGGTTTCCACTTCCGCCAGATCCGCCGTGATGAAGGACTCCTTCTGCGCCGAATCTGCCGTTGAGGTCTTCACCGTAACCCTGGCTAGGGGCCCTTACAGAGTACTATCAGTCGGAGCCAACTGAACCCTGGTTTTTTAACGAGGTTGTTACTCCTCCCTCTCCTCCTTTCTCATCCGGGCTAGGGACCGGCCCTAATCCCCATATATTTAAATATTTATATCCAACGGCTGGCATTTTGATAACAATTAGATGCCAAAAATCCTCAAACACAATGAAGAATATATACAAATTAGTGATTGAACAAGGAGACTCTTGCTAGTATCTCATTTTGCATCTAGCTTCCCAGTATCGACCGTATTAGTGGGTGGCATTCAAATTACGGTATTGTTTTGTAGGCGATTCATGTTTTTTTTTGTCAATGACAATACGGAGTTTCTACAATCCAAACCTATGGAGGTGTTTTGATAGACAATCGTGTCCTGTGTGAAGGACATAGCATCATGTTATAATATTATAATGATGATATGAAAAGAAAAATTAATGTCTGAACCAGGAATCGAACCGTGGTCCTCTAGTTCTACGTACTAGTGTGCAGCCCACTACCCCATTCTTTCCATATACGCAAATCTTAATTCTGGTTTCGTCCGCTGCCAGGTGGGTGTCACTACCATCGCCAGTGGCCGGCTTCATTTAGATGTATCTATATTTGAGAATTTTACACCACCACTTTTATAAGCAGTAAACGATGTTATTTAACATTTTCCAATACTGTTATTTTAACATGGTTCCAATAATGGATCATATTATAACATTATAATAATATAAAAAGAAAATATATTTCTAAACGAAGCCGGCCGCTGGCGATGGTAGTGATACCTACCTGGCAGCGGACGAAATTAAAATTAAGATTTGTATATATGGAAAGAATTGTTAATGTTTGTGCCAGGTCTAGAATGGTGTAGTGGGCTGCACACTAGTACGTAGAACTAGAGGTCCACGGTTCGATTCCTGGTTCAGTCATTAATTTTTCTTTTCATATTATCCTTATAATATTATAATATGATCCATTATTGGAACTGTGTTAAAATAACAGTATTGGACAATGTTAAATAGCATCATATGTTTTGTAAGTAATGACATGAGTAAAATGGCGGACAATTGTATAAAATTAATCTTACAGCCTACTAGCCAATACTGTATCTTGGTTATGAAGTAGGCCTTTAGCCTATATACCATGCGATGACAAGGAAACAAGATATACATCACATAGGGAATTAGCAGGTGTGATATTATCTACAACTTTTCTATTACAGTAATATTTTGTTTTAAACGATCTATTCATTCGTTTGATGCATTTCAGCCATTAAAAATATAGTAAATTATCCTCTAAATTCCGTTTAATTGCAGATTAATTTCAATAGCACCACTATTAAATTTGGTGCTCCATTCAACGAAATTTCATAAGTTTCTGCTGAATCGGCAGCAATTTTTGCTAAAAGGGCTTTTGCAGCGCTTTAGGCGCCCAATAATCGGAAAGAAAATGGGAATAGTTTTTTGTTTTAAGATTTTACTTTATTGTAAACTAAACTTTCCCAAATCTAAACCTAACTAAATAAGTCACACACTTCTGTAAATTAATTTGGTGTGTAATCTTGTATCATTTTAGAGTATTAATAATTAATAGTTTAAAATAACTAAAACAACACGCTAACTAAAAAATGAAAAATAAGTTTAATTTCCAACACGCTTGGGATAAAATTAAAGTGGTCAACAAAAAAAAATCTCCAACACATTTAGAATAAAACTATAGTTATCTACAAAAAAAATAATTTTACTATCAAAAGCATGGGGTACTCTATATCAATTAATATATCTGATAATAAACAGATATGCTCCAAAACGTCGTTGGAAGGACGACCTGCGCCTGCGGCATGTAGTGCGCCGGGGAGCGGAACAGGCCAACAGGCCCATACCTTGAAGTAGATGATGATGATGATAAACAGATATTGGTAAAAGTAAAGTCTCTAAGAAGAAAATGTAAAAACCATAAAAAGCACCCCACGCTTTTGATGGTATTTTTTTTTGTAGATAACTCTAGTTTTATTCTAAATGTGTTGGAGATGATTTTTTTTGTTGACCACTTTAATTTTATCCCAAGCGTGTTGGAAATTAAAATTATTTTTCAAGTTTTAGTTCGGTTTATTAAGCGTGTTGTTTTATTTTTTTAAATTATTTTTTATTTTTTAGTTTTAATATTTTACAGAATAAGATAAAAATGTAAATATCTTTAAATTCGATAATATTGTAGTATGAGCTAAAAGTAATACTCTTCTAAAAAAATCCTCCGGGCCGGATTTAAACCAGTGACCTATGGATTACTGAAATTATATACCACTACAGTCTACCGCTCCACCAACTGAGCTCTTATATCGATTGACTAAAAAGTTGATAAGTTCGCAACCTATTATACCGGTTTTTATTTTCTGATGATTCTGGCCAGGATTTTAGAAAACACTTATGAAATTATTGTATTGTCATTGGTCCTTTACAAGTATACAAAGTTTTAAGTCGATCCAATGATTTTAAGTGGGTAAAAATCGTGTTGAAAGATTTCATTACATAATTACACAGACACTTTTTTTGATTTTATAATGATTCTGGCCAGGATTTTAGAAACAAATTATGAAATTATTGTATTGTCATTAGTCCTTTACAAGTATACAAAGTTTCAAGTCGATCCAATGATTTTAAGTGGGTGAAATCTCGTTAAAAGATTCCGTTACATAGATACAGGTCAAGCTAATGTAAAGCATGTAAAATAAATCTTAGCTATCAACAGGACCGTGATAACATCTTGTCATTTCGTAAACAATGTAGACAAGCATTCTCTCCAATTTACTGGTAAAATGAGTTTATAATAATTAATCTCTAAGCCAAACTATATTTAATATTACTTTCTATAATTATTAATTTAATTAACATACTGTCTAGTACGGTCGTGCCTATTTCTGTTCCCGAATTTATTACAGTATTTTTTTTCATGTTAATTTCTGGAAAAACAAACACCACTACAACTTTTATTATTTTATATAACATGAGGCAAACTTTCCTATTATTTTAGAAATAACTGTTCGAGACTCGACTGTAAATACAGGACTTTATTTGATTTTACTTATTTATTTATCCTGGAATAATTAAGACCACGTGATCTGCCCTTCAACTCAATGAGGGCAAGGATAATTATTAGATAATGCAAATTTGCTTAAAGATAAGAGTAATAGTTTCAATAGTAATAGTAATAATAATAATAATAATAATAATAATAATAATAAGAATGATGACGATGATGATGACGACGGTGACGACGATGACGACTATGACGACTATGACGACTATGACGACTATGACGACTATGATAACAATGATAACAATAGTAGTAATAGTAGTAGTAGTAATAATAGTAATAATAGCAATAATAGCAATAATAATATTAATAGTAATAATAGTAATAATAATGATAATAATAATAATAATAGGAATAATAATAATATTTAAAATTAATACAATAATAAAATAAATTATACCGGGAGACATCATTATATCGAATATACATGAGAAAAATAATACAAGGAAAATAATGCACCAATATAATATCAGACTACACTGGCATTAAGTACCACATTGTTATATATTCTGCTAGTGGAAAAAATATATTGTGGAGCTAGCCGTATATTTATTTAATTAAAGTCTTAGATTTACATGCAAGCAACAGTTACATAAATTAATCAGTAATTTTGTTCTAAACTCATATGGTCAAATTCTGGTGTGAAAAGGCAGCCATGTTGTTAATTATTTCATTCCCCAAGGCTGGTTCATAATTTAACTGGGATATGTAACGTGCCGGTAAGTCATCTGTTTGTTATTATTTGGCATTTGGAAATTCACACCCAAGATATATCATCTGTTACTTTCAGTATCACGTATATCTCTCCAATCTCACAATGTGCTTTATAAATAACTTGAGAATTTTAGGTTACGAGTGACAGAAGTATGAATTACATACATAGTGTTCTGCCCAAAAAAAGTACATGAAAACTGAAACCACTCTCACATTTCGGTGGAAATTAGTATAAAGGCACTTTGTGTATTTCACAGATTAAACCAAAAAGACTGAGCGCAAAGTTTACAACAAAGTTCTAAAATTTAGTTGAACCTCCATTGTTGTTAATTACTTTGGAAGATTCTCTTTGGCATTGACTTGATGAGGGTGTTTATTTCTTCCACTGAGATTGAAGCTCACTCTTCCTGAATAACATTTTTCTGCTCAGTCACTGTCCCAAACTGCCGTCCATTGCGATACACACGCCTTGCCAGGATCCCCCATAAGTTCTCAATCGGATTTAAATCAGGACTTCTGACTGGCCACGTCAAAAGTGGTATTTCTTTCTTCCTGAACCTCTCCTTTGATTTGGCAGACACGTGAATGGAAGCATTATCTGGCTGAAAAATTGGATCTTCGCCAAATTCCTCATACATTCGTATCAATTAGGACTCCAGAAGCTCCTCAGTGTAGGACTCAGAATTCATCTTGATGCGTATCCATGCTATTTTTGATCTTCCTTTAAAGCAGAATGCTGCCCAAATCATAACGCCTCCACCACCGAAGTTTCTACTCATTCTAACTTGCTCTTCAGTACGGAGGTCGTGCCAGTAATACTGAAGGCCATCAGGCCCGTCCAGATTAAACTTCTTCTCATCACTGAACATTACTTTATTCCAGGACATGTGTTCTTCAGCAAAAGTCATTCTAACTTTCTTATGTGCATCGTTCAAAGGTGTTTTTATTTATTTATTTATTTTTTTTTTATTTTAGGTTCTTGTCTTCTGACAGAATTTGTCTTACTCATCTGGCTGTTACTGGCAACTTCAAATCAGCCTGGATTTGAGAAGAAAACATACTCTTACCTTTTGCTTTACGTAAAATAAGACGTGCGCTCAGACAATTTTCTTGTCCGTCCATATTTTCCGTTTTTTCCATATTGTGAGCCCAGTTTGACAAAATTATCAATGACACATCTTAAAGCCCCAATTTCGTAGGTATTTGTCTATTGGAAAGGCCCATCTCCTTGAAGGCACTAACTCTTGATTTCTCTTCATTTCATAGAGGCTTTCCACGTGGCATTGTACGTACTACTGACTTGTAACTGATGAACGATGCTCACAGACACGTCGTCTCCATGTAATTGCAGTGTTTTGTTTACATTTATGTCTCTGTAAGAGCCAGAAGTTGACCTGCCTTTATACTGATTTCCACCCCTAGGACAGCGTTTTCTTATATTTTACATATTATTTACATATATAATAAATACAGAATGAGGAGATCTGTATGAAATTATGTCCAAGATAATTATGAAAATCCTACAAATTAAGTTTAAGAAGAAGAAGAAGAAGATAATAATTATATGTAATCTATGAAACACATACGGTATTTGCATAAATATTTCAGGTTGTTTTACTACTAAATGTTAGTGGCTTTATACCAATTTCCTCCACTGTATGAGTTAAATAGTCAAAATGTTTTTTTATTGAATAAAAACAAAGACGTACAAGAATAATAGAGATGCGTATTATATTGACACATATATTGTATTCCTTCAATTTATGAACGAGGAACAAGATGCGGCGCGCTATGTTGGTATAGTACGTTTCCGGTGACATGCGAGTGAGGGGAATAATAAAAATATCTTTTTGCTCGATAGTGCGTTTTGTCATACTTACAGCAATGGCGATCATGATTGAAAGTTTAACTATCTACATTTCGGGGTTGCCAACCTAAATAACTATACTGTAATATTACATATTACAAACCTCGTGTGAGAAGTAAAGCCACTGCCCTTTATGCATACTACGTACAAAGTATGTACAAAAATATATCCAAAAGGTAGTGTTAATATGCATTATATGAAACAAATCACTGCATTTGAAATGAACTGAACTTTAATTGTAACAATATAAAACAATAAATACGTATTTGCCGCCATGTTATGACTGATTTAGTATCACGGCCTGCTGTAATCTCAACTAATAAACATTGCCCACGCTGTTAACGTTAGTCAGTTGTTTATAATGAACGCAAATATTTCAAATAAAGATATTATTTTACTATATTTATTATTTTGAAAACACCATCGCGCAAATAGTAATGTACAACGCACGTTTGTGAAGTGTTTTACAGAATCTCGGAATTAAAAACCTTGCTATCGCTCGGTTTTTAAACATTTCCTCCCTTCTGTAAAAAACCACTTCCCAACCTCGCTTCGTAATGTACTATTATTGTCCTGAGATTCGCTCTACAGGGCATATGTTTCTTATCGCAGCTCCATTTTACAATTAATTATTTCAATTTAGTTTTCTTTCCTGCAAATACGGAAAAATAGTGGAACTATTTTCCTGTCTACATTGCTACTTATCATCCATGAAACAATCGCTTACAGGCGAGTGGCAAATAATATGTAATTTATTTCGTTGAGTAAGGACTGGGAAGTTAGTGATCAAAGTTTATTGAATAGTATATTATATACAATTTAGTTATTTAGGTTGATTTACAGTTTATTGAATAATCTATTGTTTGGAAACTAAAGAGTTTTCCCCATTATATTTGACTAAGGTGGTGGATAGCTATAGGGTTAGTTGAATTATTTAGACTTAGGTTAGATAGATTAGACTAAATTAGATTATGTTAATCTTTTAGTTGCAATACAGGCTTCAGATTGAGAAAACCAGATTTAACGGCTGCGGAACACGACGTGTTTCTCATCACATATAACCCCTACAGAAGCTCGATGGTCGCCCACCTTTGTGTTTAATACATGTGGATATGAAGCCAGCAGCCGCTGGTGGACCTGTATGTTAGATATCAATTATTTAATTTACTTAAGGATCAGTTAATTGTTACGTTAGCTAGATATCAATGAGTTATTTAATTTACCTACATATCAGTTCATTGGGTTGTAAAAGGGAAGATGCTAAGAGGAAGGAGAGCCTCTAATTGCTTTAAATTCTAAGACTTAGAGGAACCGACCTGCACATCTTCCCACCTTCACGTGGTGCAGCTGTTAGTAACCATATAACTTATATAACTTATGTGGTGAACGGGCGGGATGGGCTACTGGTCAGCATGGTGAGATATTGACCGATATGAAATTACTTCCACTTCCATACCATATCTCTTTTTTATCTTTCCTATCCAGTCTCTCTGGACTAAACACTTGTTGTTTTCCGACCCCGATGGTATTAGAGTATTCGAGGCCGAGGGAATCAATTCATCTTATCTTTTCTGTCAAATTCTTCCTTATTAAGGGCAGATCAGGCTCTTAGCTGTAGTGAAAGCAACTGATCTAAGGATGGACACCTGAAAAAATCCCTGGTCCTGCAGGTTGGATGTTGATGCGCAGGCCAGCTCCCTCCCATCAGTAAAAAATTGCAATGCTAAAAAAACCTAACCTAATCAGTTAATTGAATCCAGAATTGTCTACATATGAATGCAACATGTTCATCGAATGGAAGATCACAGAATACCCAAACAAATGTTAAGATATCAACCTGCAGGAAGAAGAAGACCAGGACGTCCACTCAAAAGACTTCTGGATGGTGTTTCTCTTGAGGCCGAAACAGGTCAACAAATGGCCTAAATTCGTGAATGTACTATGATGATATTTCAAATCAGTTTTTGGAACCAGTTTCACGTTCTATGCACTGTTGAACATTTTGATTTGGTCATACATACATACAAACTTTCACATTGTGCGCTTTTTCTTTTATTTGAATGATAATTCATAAATATAATCATATTTTTTACATATTTACAACTAAAATATTTACATTAATCACACATCTTTTAATCTCGTTTTATATAATTAATCGATACATTAAATTTATGTTTAATCACCATCATCCGGTATCGTGGCAGCTGCCGCCGTCTTCCGGAAACCAAACGCTATTTCTCTCTGTCCATCCATTGATCTTCCTCCAATCCTCTGATATTCATAGCCGCTTATACCCCTTCTATCCAAGTTTCCTTCGGTCTACCTCTCTTCCTCCTCTCCATTGTACCTATTCCATAAACATTTTAGGCAATATTTGCTCTGGAATTCTTTTTACATGGCCATACCACTGTAATCTTTTCTTTTCTATAATGTCTATGATGTCCGGCCCCTCTTACACACCCATAATTTCCCTTATTTATTTATCTCGTATTCTATCCACTCTAGATTTTCCAGCCGATCTTCTTAAAACATCCATTTCTGTACTTAAAATTATTTTCATTTCCCTGGTAGGAATTTGCCAAACTTCAGCACCAGATGTTAAAATGCTCTGAATTATGGTTTTACATATTTGTAATTTTCTATTTTTTTGTAATATTCTTGCTCCACCAAAGCATTTATTGCTTGTTTTGTTTGTGCGATTCTATTTTTAATTTCCACTGTGTTATCGCCTGAATAGTCTAATTTTGTTCCTAAATAAGTGAATTCAATACTAAGTTTTAATTCTTCTCCATTGTTGAAATTTACATTTTTCATTTCTTCTCCTAACACAGATATTTAGTTTTCTCCATATCTATATAAAGTCCCCATTTTTCATGTTCTTCTTTTAGTTTTTTTGCCATATAAGTTATTCTATGTTAAAGTTATGTTTAACTCCGTAAAAATATCGTGTCGTACATCTGTAGATAAAACATTGTACAATATACATATCGTAACTTTATATTACAATAATAGATTGTTAATTGCGGCCTTGTCTGACAATTTCCAATCTCGATCGTATTTTAAAATACTTATATAATAAGTAACTATTATTGTCTCAGGTTATTTTTCCTTAACGAGGGAGCGTTCGACACTAGAATGTTAATTCAGAATACTCAAATACAGCAAACACTTTGTAACATTTGTATAAAATTATATATGAATTATACTTGTAAGATAATAACATAGCATGTTTACTTGGAATATTAGTAATAGTTTATTATATGCTCTACTTCCGAAAAACTAGATTTGATATAATGCAGATTATTATTTATGCAAACTTTTGTAAAACAAAAAAATATTATCTGCATAAGTTATTTCAGTACACAAAATTTAAATAGGCTTATGTATGCAAAACATCTATAGTTGAACTTATTTTGTAAATTTTGAAAACAAAAGCATATTTTAATAGCTACAAATTTTATTGTTTACATGAGATCGCTTTATGAGAATTGGAAAACAAGTCACTTTTAGTATTTTAACAGATGGCCAGCTTCAGGTTAATAATTTGAGCGCTCGTTAGGTTAGGGGCTTATTTTATGCCCAATTCTATGGTCATTGTTTTTAGGTATTATTATTATTTTAGTTTTTGGATTGCAGAGTCGTTTTCTTTGATAGCACATGTCTGTTCGCACAAAGAGAGGTTAAAGTTTGCTTTCCATATCCTGTCTACCAAGATTTATTCTGATCCCCGTCGAAGTTGAGTTTCTTAGGTTATTGGGTGACGTGAAAGTGAAATAGCTCCAGGGATCATTTTATTGTGCTGTGATTTATTTTAGGGAAATTTTGTGTAAACATTTGTGAAGATAGAGAAACTGGGCGTGTACCTCATCAACGCAACTCGCGCTCGAACATACCGCACATGTTCGATAACTTCTTTAACACAGAAACGATGCGGGTAATCTAATAATAAATAACAGGCGTTTACTTTTGAATTTGGCTTAAATTAGAGAAACAAATTAGCCCTAGGTCTACTATTGACGCTATTGTATTTTATAACACTTAATAAGATATATTGAGTTCTAGACCCCAAAGTATTTAATTTTAAAATTCTTTATATAGGTTTGTTATTATTTATATTTTTACAATTACTATTAATTGTTAAAATATTTTTAAGGTTGATAAAAATTAAGAATGCTAATTCCAAAATTAATACCGCTATATTATAACGTACTATTTTTTTTGTGAGATTCAAGTATATTAGTCCTATAAAAGAAATTTACCCATACACCATAAACCCATGATATAATCGCCTTGTTTAGCATGACTGCACACTTTCAACTTCGTATAGAATTCTAAAAACTACATTAGTAAGCAGAATTACTTCCTATATTGATGACATAATAGATCATTGATGTGGATTTATAAGAAACAGGTCTACAACAGATCAGGTGTTCAGTATGAAACAGATTTTAGAAAGAAATGGGAATATAATGACTCTATGCATCAACTATATGTAGACTTCAAAAAGGCATATGATTCAATTAAGTTTGAGAAGTTACATGTTGCTGTAATTCCTATAAAGTTAGTTAGACTTATTCGAATGTGTCTAGATAGCACAAAGAGTAGAGTGCCTGTGGGCAAAAAAAAAATCAAATAATTTTGAAATTCACAATATATTAAAGCAAGGAGATGCACTATCTCCTCTACTATTAAATTTTATACTAGAGCATGTCATCAAACCTTTAGAGGATGAAGAAGGCCTACAGCTCAATTATATTAATAAAACTGTTAGTTTAATGCTGATGCTATAGTATTATTAGGCGATAGCGAGGAGATTCTAAGGACCAATATGCATAATCTATTGGGTAACACTAAGAAATTGGGACTGGGAGTAAACATTAATAAAACTAAATATATGGATACTTAGATATACATTTTATAATGAAAATGTACAGTTAATGGCAAAGCAGGAACATTTTGAGGAAGTGAGTGAATTCAAATACCTAGGAACAATAATCACAATTAGGAATGAGATAAAGAATTGAAAAGCAGCAGGACCAGATAAAATAAATTTGAAACTTTTAAAATATGGAGGCACATTCCTGCATTTTAGAATATTACATCTATTGAATCAATGTTGGCAAACTTACGAAATACCAGAAGACTGGAAAGTAGCAGAAGTAATATCACTTTTTAAGAAAGGCGATAGAAATGAATGCAAATTTTATAGAGGAATAAGCCTTCTCAATGCGTTATATAAAATATATGCCAGAATTATAAACAAAAGACTAAAAGTAATAGCTGAAGCACTCCTAGTAGAAGAGCAAAATTGATTCAGAATAGGACGACGCACAACAGATAATGTATTCATTTTACAACAATTGTTTGAGAAAAGGAAAGAATTTAATTTAGAAATACACATTGCCTTCATCGATTTTGAAAAAAAAAACATTTGATAAATTAAATAGAAGTAAATTATGGCTCATAATAGAAAGGCAAGGATACCCACAACACCTAATAAATATAATAAAAAGTATATACCACAAAACTAAAATTATAATCAACACAGGACAGAAGAAAACAGAAGAAATTTTAACAAATACAGGTGTTCGATAAGGGTGCAGTATATCATCCATCCTTTTTAATATATATATTAGTGACCTAGTACGAAGCTGGAAAAAATTGTTAAGAAAGGAATAAGAATAAATAATATAATAAATTTCAATATTTTGCTATATGCTGACGATGTTGTTATAATGCAAAATACAGAAAACGATTTACAATTCTCTCTGCACTGTTTAAATGAAATAGGTAAAGAATAAGATTTTAAAATATCTATAGACAAGACAAAAATAATGGCCTTTTAGGCAAGTCGCCGGTAAGGTCGAAAATAATAATAGAAAATAAACCTCTATCACAAATGTTAAATTTTAATTATCTAAGTTGTGAATTGTCTTTTGGATATAGAACAGGAAATTATATAAATAATAAATTATCAAATTTCAAATGATATGTGGGACCATTCATAGAACACTAAAACATAAAACAAGGAAGGATACAAGACTGAAGTTCTACAAAACAATGGCGGTACCAGTACTTTTGTACGGTAGTGAGTCCTAGGTAACAAATAAGAGTTCGAGTAGAATACAAAGTGCAGAAATGACCTTTCTAAGAACAACGAAAGGATGCACAAAATTGGACCACATAAGAAATGAAGAAATAAGAAGCTAATTAGAAATATATTCAATAAATGATAGAATTCAACAACACCGCGTTGACTGGGAACAGCATGTTCAGAGAATGGAAGAAACAAGATTGCCCAAAAGAGCATATCATTATAAACCAAAAGGATTAAGGGATGTAGGAAGATCTAGGGAGAGATGGAAGGAATCATTGTAAATTCGGAACAGGCGAATCGACTAAATCTTGAAATGAAGAAGAAAAAGAAGAAGAAGAAGAAATGAGATACATAAATAAATTAAACATAGACTCAATTCTGGAAATGCACATGCTATTGTGTATTACTGGGACTCTTGTTCCAACTTCTCTTAAAAAAACGTTATATTGAAAATATTTAAAACTGTTATTTTCTCAGATATATTTTATGGATGCAAAACATTTACTTTTTACTTTAAGGGAAGAGAAAATATTACGAGTATTTGAGAATAAAGTTCTTAGGAAAATGTTTGGACCAAAAAGAGATGAACAGATAGGCGAATGGAGAAGACTTATGTAACAGAGAGCCACATGGTCTTTATAAGAAACCCGATATAATAACAACTGGTAAGCTTCTTAGACTGCGATGGGCAGGACATGTGACACGGATGGGGAATGAAAGAGGGCATGGAGGTTCCTTGTGCAGGAAACGGCTAGTTGGCATACCAAGAATAAGGTGAGAGAATAACATTAACCATGATTTGAGGGATGATTGGAAAACATTAGCTTAGGATAATAATGATGTATGGAGAGATTATGTCCACCCGGCCATTAATCTACGGGCTCGATAGTGCCAGTGAGTTAGTTAGTTAGTACCCGATCACTATCAGGCCAAGATAATCGATTTCTTTAACATAAATGTACAAGAACACCATTAGGCGATGATAATCGTCTTCTTCAGCATGAATGTACGAGAACACCATAAGGCGATGATAATCGTCTTCTTCAGCATGAATGTACGAGAACACCATAATGTCATGATAATCGTCTTCTTCAGCATGAATGTACGAGAACACCATAATGTCATGATAATCGTCTTCTTCAGCATGACTGTACCAGAACACCATAAGGTGATAATCGTTTTCTTCAGCATGAATGTACCAAAACACCATGTCATGATAATCGTCTTCCTCAGCATGAATGTACCAGAACACCATAAGGCCATGACAATCGTCTTTTTCAGCATGAATGTTGGTTTAATGTCTGGAGTGATCCGGCGAAGAGGACTCCAAATCTATGTTTCGTCATAAAAGCACATAGGCCTGTATGATCCAGAATTAAAAGTCCTCTCCCTAACGGAGATCTGGAATGCTTGGGATGCCTGAAAATACTTCCAAAAGAGAGGCTAAGGCAAGGGAAATAAATAATGCATTTTTGTAAAAAAAAATTAATTGGAAATCTTATTTTAATTCATAAATGGAAAAATATAATACCTACTGTGGAAGGAATGTAAATATTTAATTCACTTGACATAAATGTTTTAAAGGTGTTCGCAGAAGTACAACAGATTCTTTCATGTTTTTTTTCTATATGCTCCAATTCTGTGTTTATCCTGTGTTTGCTTTCTCCATTTTCTAACTTGCTTTTTACTTCTTCTGATGACTTAATAATTCTAATTGAACTAGCCTCTGTATCTGAGGTTCACTTTTCGAATCTGCTTAAATTTCTTGCAATTTTCTTCGAATGCATGGGGGAAAATATTCAAAGCTGTGCTACGGATGCGTTACATGTTGCAGAATTCTCAGATATCCGAATTACGTTCTAGGCAAGTTCCCAAGTAAAGAAGTTATCTCCTGCCATCGCAACATACTCATTAAACCCACAAAACAATAAATACACATGGCTGTAATCTCTTTTTAGTTCTCTAATTTGAACTTCACCTCTTTTCAATCACATTGGTTTTAAAATAAAACAAGTAATTTTGTATTTATAGTCGGAGTATTTTAAAATTAGAATTTCCTAGCTATAAAAAATCTGTCTGGAGAGTATTCCTGTAGGAAGTATAGATCGTTTGGGTGTGGTACTTTAAACCATCTCCCCCGCCCCCCGGTCCAATTATGCTGATGGATTTTCTCGCCGTGTCTATGACCTGTGTTAAAATACACCCTATGATACAAAACACACAATTCTTTATAAAATAGTATTTATCATAAGTAAAGTCACGAGTAATTTCCAAATCATCGATAAATTCACGAGTCACTAAGTGGAAAAAATTAAATACACCCGACTGTGTATTATAACCAACATTCCATCCGTCCATAGTAATTCTGCCCGAAGGCAGGTCCTTCACTGCAATTTTTATGCTATGTTTGCAGCTTTACTAGAGAATTGTAGGTGTGGTAGCTTCCCGTTGCTTTCCACACCGGTGAAGGATGATGATGATGATGGCCATATGATTTCGGGGACCGTTTGGGCCTTAAAGTTTTTCTGACGTTTGTCTTACAGGTGAGGAAAAACCCCGATAAAAACCTCACCCAGAAAAACTGCCCCGACCGGGGATCGAACCCAGGCCCGCTGCGTGAGAAGGCAGCACGCTACCTCGAGACCACAGCGGTGGACATAACCAACATTATAGGGTATTAATTTATTTTTTAGTAAAGGACTCGGTAAAATCATTATTTAAAAACACAATTATTGAACACACAATTATCAAATGTGTAGTTCGAAGATATCTGCTCATTATTTGCTATATTCAATGTATTTGTTGGAGAGCCAGTCACTGCAAAATAATGCTCTGACCTGTTCATTATATTAAGAACGAGGAGCTTTCTTTGTCCACCGCTGTGGTCTCGAAGTAGCGTGCTGCCTTGTCACGCAGCGGGTCCGGGTTCGATTCCCGGTCGGGACGGGCTCCTGGGTGAGGGTTTTTCGGGGTTTTTCCTCACCTGTAAGACAAATGTCAGGAAGCTTAGGGCCCAACGGTCTCCGAAAATCATCCGGTCATCATCATCATCCTTATCATTATCATCATCATCCTTCGACGGTGTGGAAAGCAACGGGAAGCTACCACACCCACAATTCCCTAGTAAAGCTGAAAAGCAAAGCATGAAAAAGTTATGATTGCAGTGAAAGACCTGCCCTCGGGCAGAATTACTATGGATGGATGGAGCTTTCTTTATCACAAAACCAGGAGGTGGTAAAGATATCTCGATAACGAGTGAGGTGAAACACGACTGTCATTGGCTGTGAAACAAAATTCATTGAAACGTGATCGGGCATTGACTCCCATCTGGGGCATGAGTTATAGCTTTAAAAATAAAATTCATTGAAACGTGATCGGTCATTGGCTCCCATCTGGGGCATGAGTTATAGCTTTAAAAATAAAATTCATTGAAACGTGATCGGTCATTGACTCCCATCTGGGGCATGAGTTAAATAGGTTTAAAAACAAAATTCATTGAAACGTGATCGGTCATTGACTCCCATCTGGGACATGAGTTAAATAGTCAACAGAGTTATCTTTATTCTGTGAATTAAGCCATTGTAGCACAGAGTAATATGATCTTTTATAGCTGTATTCAATAATGTTACACTTAATTTCATTACATTATTGCCAGCAATAATAAATTTAATATAACGAATATAGTTGCATCCTTGCATCCCCTGATCATTTTATTTAATAGCCACACTCGTGTAACAAGTACTCCATGGCGCGACCTACCAGGCTGCTGCTGGCCTCACAGTAAAAACAAATTATAGCAAAAATACAAATACACAATAATTACAGAGAGAAAATAGATGTAGAAAGGAATAAACATAGTCTAAAATCTAAAAACGCATTTTATTATGCATTACAGGGCTCTTGTCATCCCAAATTTTCTAAAAAAAAAAATTAAAAACCACAAAACAGCGATTCTTCCAGTTATACTATATGGATGCGAAACATTATCTCTTAGTTTAAGAGAGAAGACAAAATTACGTGTATTTAAAAATAAAGTGGTTAGGAAAATTTTGGTTCGAAGACAAACGTACATAAGAATTAGCTATTTGATCTTCATGAGAAACCAGAAGTAAAAAGAACAGTTAAGTTTCGTAGACAGCGACGGGAAGACCATATGGCACGAAAGCGGAATGAATGATGGACTTGGAAACTCCGATTGAGGGTCTTTCCACTTTTCAGCGGTTGCCCTTTTACCAGCCGGCTGCTGGCCCTTCACATCCACATGTGTCAATCACAGAGGTAGATGATCAACAGCCAGTGTAGGGGTGACACGTGGTTAGCATGTCGAGTCCCCCAGCCGTTATAGCTGGTTCCCCAACCTGGAGCCGCTACTTATTGTAGCTACCCAATTGCCTCACGATGCTGGGTGGGCACCGGTCCCATACTGGCCGAAATACCATGAGAAAATTTCTTCCCCCATGGAGACTCGAACCAGCGCAAGTCCCGTAGCTCTGCGCCAAAGCTTCCTACCTTAACCGCTCGGCTACGGCGCGGGACTTGGAAACTTCTGGTATTAAAACCAGAGGAAAAGCGCACTATAAGTACGCCAACAATGAGGTGGAAGAATACAATTAACCGTGATTTGAGGGAGCTGAATTATAAGAGGAATAGTTGGAAAATATGACCTCAGGATATGAACGTATGGAGAGTTTATATCCGCGCAATTTTGAACCTCCGGGTTTGATAGTAATACAGTAAAATGCACGAACGAAAATGGTCGTGTTTATGTGAGTTCTGTACATCTATATCATAATGCTTTCAGAGAACCAATCACCTTCAACTGTTGTTTGTGCGTTAAACGAACTTGTACTTTCGTGTTGAGCCCGACCCGCCTTCGTTCGTGCCGAGAAGTATTGTAAACAAATTAATTATCAGAAAAAGGAGTGGAAATTTAGCGTTCTGAAAACTCTATGTTATGGAATATATGCTGTTTAAAATTAAATCCAGATTATCATAACTTTTATATTGTAAGATTTTTTTTTTTTTTTTTTTCGGTTTGAATGGTTCTGAACGTAACTATATTTTTGCTTGTAATGACAGCAGGGGAACATTACAAACTGTCCGACGGCGTGGCGAGGAGGTAGGGGATTTTAAATCTCCACGTTGTCCTTGTATTCATATTATATATGTGAATAAGAAAAATAAAATTAACATATGTAAAAAAATGTGAACGGGGGGAAAAAAAAAGTAAAATACTGAAGGTTAAGAAAACGAAAAAAGTGTGTTAAAATAACACAAAGTAATCAATAAAAAAGATAATTAAGCAGAATAAATTGAAAAAAATAGTAACCAGGATTAAGAAGAACTAAGTGCAGTATTCAGCTTCTGGTACATTTACTATTTTTTAATTAACTGCACTGAACCGTAAGTAGATTATTACAAACTCTAGTGACATCATCATGGCGAGAGTTTGATATTGTAGGTTATATTGTATTTATAAAAATCTAAGAGTTGACTTTTTAAAAATAAATTTTAGAGCTGTATTTGAAGGTTGTTAGCAGACTTTTTTCAGAGGTGACAAGTGTCCGCTTTATAACTGCGTGAATACAACTTACTTACAACTAATTTGTGAAGCAGAAGAGCTATTAAGCCAGATACATGCGGGGAAATGTTCTTCCGGTGTAGATTCTGTAAGGTTACGCATTGTTACCAGCTGTCCCGATTCTCAAGACCCACATAAAGTTGCTTTACAGTAACTTCACAAGTTGTTAAGATACATTATGTCTATTTAATGAGAAGTTTCAATGTCTTTCCAGGTAGCCTTACCCTTTATGAGGGGGCACGCAGCGCAGTAGCTTAGTTGGTTAAGGCTTTACGTTACAAGACGGTAGTTCGAGGGATTCTAAGCCCGATGGGGTCAGAATGTTTTAACTGTGATAAACCTTTGCTGGCACCAAGATCCTGGGATCGACTCTGTCTTTAATGGACATTAATACCAGTTGTTTGTTCGGGGTCACATAGGACAGATACCTCGTGCAGATTGTCTAGAAACATGGGAAACTTAATCTCTCACTACCCCAAGAGGCTCCTAAGATCTTAAGTGGGAACACTATACTTTACTTATTGCAGTGGAACTGCTACTATTCAACTCTACACTTCATTTGTTTAAAGAGTAAAATTAATTTTAAACTTCAGTTTAGTTGTTAGATTTTACATTCGTATGAATGTAAAAAATATACAGGGTGTTTGAAAAGTTTTTTTCTAACAGAATGGTACAGAAGTGCCCAAATTTAACATTAAAAAATACCTGGTGGCATCAGTTTTTACATCAAGACTTGGAGCAGTTCATGAGTGTAATACATATGTAGCAGTAATGATGATTCGAATAAATGTGTTTATTGGCAGGGCCGCGCGGTTTTCTACATCTAGAAGACGAAAGTTTTTTGCATTTCTTTCATTCTGAGGGATTATATATGAGTCAAATTCCACCTTTATAAAATTTGAATATTCATAACTTCAATATTATTGATGACCAATAATTTTTAGAGAAGTTATCCAAATTTAACATTAAAACCAAATCATTAATACCAAACAGCAATAATTTTGGATGCTACAGAAGTTATCCAAATTTAATATTAAAACCAAAAACTATGTGGTTACCTCAGAACATTGATCTCAGAAATGTCAGGTCCATCATGTACAACTGAAAGAAAAGCAGAGGCAAAACAACCTGTGTTATAACCTGAAGATAATTTATGGGTAGAAGTGCGGATTGAGATGAATGAGACGTTACTTCCTAAATGCGATCTCCTGTGGCGTTTTAGAGTAGATTGGAAAGAATTTAAAAATGGTGATGGAATTATAAAAATATATTATAGTGTCCCAGAGCGTGAGAATCCTGATGAATCGATTATGATTTCACAGTTAAAAAAACAGTCGCAAATAGTGTAGGAATTTCTGAGACTGATAATCTGCAAAAGTTAAATTTCTGATCATCCAAGACTGCACTTTTCTCAGATTCATTCTCCACGTTGTGTGTCATTTTTACCCAGAGGATTACAACATAAAATTTGGCTTTTAAATTACATTTTCTTTCATGAAACAGCTCTTGCAGAAAATTTATAAAATTAATTTAAATTCTGCAATGATCCACACATTCACAGACTCAGAATTGAAATAACAGCAAATGTAAAATGGTGTATCAGCAAGTTTTCTCGTTCATTTTAATATGCCCTGCTATTGGCTATAATAAGTCCAGTTACTTGATTAAATTACTTTAGTTTCAATATCTGATCTCTAAGATTTGTTGCTATTTATTAATAAAAATTGTGTCCATCTAATCACATAGTAGCATATTTCTGATAAATCTGTTGATTTGTTATGAAATATACACATTTTATGTATAATAAACACGAATTTTGAAGGTCAGGAACATTTATTGCTTGTGGTATGTCTGTGCAGAAGTGTGCAGCATGACTCTCTTGTTAATCCTATACTACCTTTCCATTGCGGTTCCATCCCAATATTTGATACATGTGTAGAATAATATTGTGACAATGATATACTTTTTCATAATTTTCTGAGATGACATATTTTGAGATATTCAAGAGTAGAACACAAGAGTGATCGTGATACTTTAATCTGGCGTAAGAATTTGATGTAGAGTCAATACCAGAAGACGAAACATGGTTTTGAAAGGCCTTCATATTTTTAACTACTTGAATTTTTTAAACAGAACTTTATTTAAGTTGAGGACGATTGATTTAACAGGTATTCATTTTATATTTTTAAAATTTTATTGATGTAGAGTATCAATAAAAATCCATGTTTTCAACAGTAATTGAATCTTCACTCTACTACAATTAGCAAGCACATTACAGTGCTGTATGTGTTTATATCTTTTTTTGCGCGATAGTGCGTTCTGTTGTACTTACATCAATGGCAACCATGATTGAAAGTTCAATTTCCTAAATTTCGGTTGTTGCCAACTTATAAATAACTAAATAACTGTACTGTAATATTACAAATTACCTACCTAGTGCGGAAAGTAAAACCACTGCCCTTTATGTATACTACATACAATGCATATACAAAAATATATCCGAAAGGTAGTGTTAATGTACATTATACGAAACAAATCACTGCATTTTAAATGAACTGAACTTTATTTCAAACAATATAAAACAATAAATTCGTACTTGCGGCCATTTTATCCGTGATTGTTGTCACGGCCTGCTGTAGTCTCAACTAATTTATTTTCGGCATTTACCGTATGAACATTGGCCAGACTGTTAATGTTAGTCTGTTGTTTATATTGAACACAAATATTTCCAACAATGATGTTATTATTTTACTATTATTTATTATTTTGAAAACACCATAGCTCAAAAAATAATGTACAACGCTCGTTTGTGAAGTGTTTTACAGAATCTCGGAAATTAAAAACCTCGCGATCGCTAGGTTTTTAATCATTTCCTAACTTCTGTAAAGACCACTTCCCAACACCACATTGTAATATACTATTTTGAATATTTTGGTTTTTGTTAAATGCATGTATCTTTAAACAGTTTTCAAAATAAGAATCTAAAAATCGACAGTGATACTTACCTTGCCAGATGGGTCCTTCATATCAAATCTAAAAAAGAAAAATAACTGATGAGGTTAAGTAATGATTGATCTGACATAAAATTGCTGAAGATAAGCTGGAATCAGTTTCTTGTTACTTGAAAAAAAGAAAAGGAGAAATTTTACGTTGGTTCTTGTTAAATAAATTGCACTTCAATTTGTACTCTTCAATATTTGCTTGCTCATGAAGTAGGCCTATTCCATTTAAGAGAAGTATAGACACATTCCATTCTGTTCTACGTATACCCATGCATCCTTGCAGGAGAGGAACAGAAATTTAAGCGTGTCACTAAAAACTGTTATAAAAGCAAGTCTCACTTCTTGTTTGAAGCCAATACCCCTGAATTATTTAACTAAGCTAATTTAGTTACTCTTTTTTCCCCTTCATATGTCAGTGAGTGATAATCGGTTAGCTCATCGCCTCAAATAGTAGTAAACTAAAGCACTACTTAGATGGAGAAGTCGGAATAAATTTTGATCAGAGGCTCTAATTTAGACTTTAGGCTTCTCTTATGAGCCTGAAAATTTTCAGACTCGGGACCCTCCCGAAGAACTTGTCTCTTGGATTTTTCCATCCTAAAAATGTATCGATTCCTGCCGGGTTGGAAACCGTGACCTTCGGGACCACCTGTATAGAACGTTGCCCTCTGGAACACCAAGGCTGATTTAATATGAGGGCAATAATAAAGATAATCATATAAAATCCCTCGGGACAAGGCATCCTACATAAACTTGCATTATTAGATTACAATATTTGACACATGGGCAGATGGTCATTGAGATATTTCTTTGGGTATTGGGTTTGTTTTCTTTCCTTTACCTCCAAGTATTATATCTTGGTATCTCCTTTCTTAGGATTTTCCTTTCCCTGGCGGTTTGCCCCAACTACGGTCAGCAAGTTTTCTGCCCCTCTGCATTCAGAACGGCATCTCTTGCTTTTCCCAATTCGCATGTCCCACATCGTTGTAGCGTAGGTCTATCTGTATTCTTTCATTCTATCAGCATGGCTTCCCCAGTTCGTGTTACTGTTTTCCTACGCTTTTCTTCTCGGATCATGTCTTAGTTCCGAATTAGGCCTATCTTCTTTCATTCTACCAGTATGACTTCCCCAGTTCGTGTTACTGTTTTCCTACGCTTTTCTTCTCGGATCATGTCTTAGTTCCGAATTAGGCCTGTCTTCTTTCATTCTACCAGTATGACTTCCCCAGTTCGTGTTACTGTTTTTCTAAGCTTTTCTTCTCGGATCATGTCTTAGTTCCGAATTAGGCCTGTCTTCTTTCATTCTACCAGCATGACTTCCCCAGTTCGTGTTACTGCTTTTCTAAGCTTTTCTTCTCGGACATGTCTTAGTTCCGAATTAGGCCTGTCTTCTTTCATTCTACCAGCATGGCTTCCCCAGTTCGTGTTGCTGTTTTTCTAAGCTTTGATTCTCGGATCATGTCTTAGTTCCGAATTAGGCCTGTCTTCTTTCATTCTACCAGCATGATTCCCCAGTTCATGTTACTGTTTTTCTAAGCTTTTCTTCTCGGATCATGTCTTAGTTCCGAATTAGCAATCTATCGATTAATTTAACTCTAAATAATCTTATTTCAATTTGTTGCTGGCATGTTCTTGGTCTTTCCATCTGTCTTTCCGTACAGGTGCAGTTAGGCATAATGTATAACTTTCCAACATTCAAAGTTTAACGCTTGGCTGATTGATCTGTCCTCACTAAGGGAGTTAAACTCTTGATTAGTATTAATAAAGAAATGTGACACATTATAAATAGTCGCCCTTGCACTAGAATATATTATTTTGGATTTTGAAAGGAATAAGAGTTAATTTAAATCCGGAAGAAAGCACAAGTTCTCACCAGCAGTGAACTGAAAATTGGCTACATTTGAAGATAGAGTGATACACGACCTTGTTCCATGTATTTTAAATTGCAAATGAGAATGACAAAGTTCACACGAAAGTGCTATGTAATTCATTTGCAGTTTGTGATGGCATTAACATGTAGGACGAAGTGCACGTATTGTGGTTAGAGAAGTATGTTTTCCCAATTTATGTTCGGGTATAACTTGATTAGCTGTAGATTAATGCGAAGTCAAATATTTAAACTATAGACAGAAACAAAACTTAAAATGTGTTGATATGGTAGTTCGGCGCCGAGGCGGAGCTGTTTAAAGAAACGTGCCTTGCTGCAGAGTTACGGGACGTGTATTGGTTCGAGGCTTCCCACGTGGAAATATATTTGCTCATGGAATTTGATCCAGTGTGGGACCGATGCCCAACAGCGCCGTGAGGAAATTGAGTAGCTACAATAAGTAGCCGTTCCAGGTTGAATCAGATATAACGGATGAGGGACCTGACATCCTGATCACATGTCATCCCTATTCTGGCTGGTTGATCGTCTTCCTCTGTGAGGCCAGTATCTGGTCGGTAGGCCCAGGGGATTTTAGGTCTGTCGCGTCATGGAGTTAATTTGTTTAATTATTAATGGATATACAGACATATTTTCCATTTGTATATCCCATCTAATTTATTAAAGCAACGGTTCCCAAACTTTTTCGATTCGAGAACCCCTTCCACAACTATCTGAGTTGTGTGAACCACTGACTTTTAAATATAAGTACCTACAGTAGACATGTATACAATTTAAATCCAAGTAAACTGTTTAATAACCTTAAATTAACTTAACCCTTAACGGTTAAAACCTAAAGTTGCTCTAGTTACGGCTTACAAGTTACACAACGAATAGTTCTAGTTGCAACCATAGAAGTTAAATAAAGTCTCAAATCACTTTCAGCACAAAGTCTGTTTCTATATTTTTTTTAATAGGCGTATGAAGAAAAGGACTTTCGCGGTACTGTTGTTAGAACACAAAGAAGCTGGCAGTCTAAATTCCTATTGTAGCGAAATAAAATGCATTCCTAACGTTGTTACATACCTGTAAATCAGGCATTCGCGGTAAATACTAATTTATTGTGAAAATCATGGGATAAATTCCCGATGTTACAAATATGTAACAAGGGACATTATAGGGTTAAATTAATTTTAAAATAATAATGATAATATAATAATTATTGTTATCATGACAATGCCGCAGAAATGAAGGAAACAGTAATAGACCTAAGCTCGGAACCCGCCATCACGGAAAAGTTTTGGCGAACCTCTAGAAATATTTTGCGAATCTCTTGGGGGCTCGCGAATCACTGGTATTAAAGAATTAGACATGCGACGGGGAAGAACTGTGGCACGAACGGGAATAAATAGGAGAACAGATATTTTTGTAGGAAAACCAGAGGAAAACCACGCAGTAGGTAGGCCAAGAATGAGTGGGAGATTGTTAATCATGATTTGAGTGAGAACGAATGATTGGGAAATATTAGCTGTGGATAGGGATCGTGGAGAGGTTTATGTTTGCGCTACCGTAAAACTCCGAGTTCCATTGTGTGAATTAATTAGTAGTCCTTTATAACATTTTCAATTAGGAAAGTTGTGCTCCATTCAAATTAAAGTTAATAAGCACACATTGTCACGCGGGTTGTCATTGTGCGATCCACACCTCAGCCTTACTGTGTTAAAGTAACAAGTAGAACAACGAAAGTGTTGGTCCCGGTGGAATTCCGTTTCCAAGCTTCACAGGTTCAATGCCGGCCTGGGTCTATGTATTTTTTAAGGACGTAAATATGTATACTTTTAATATTCATTTTTTATATCACACCGTTGAGGTTATATCTTTTATTACAAAACTTTTATAACTTTTTTATTTAAAAAAATGCAAAAATATCTAAATTTTTAAGAATTTTAGGGTTAATAAATTATATCTTCAAGCCACAGTTAGTCCAAAAACATTCAAGTGTATAAAACACTGGCTCTTCCAACTCTTTTGTATGGTAGCGAAGTATGGATGTTGAAACAGAAAGATATACAGATACTTAGATCTGCTGAAATGAGATACCTTTGGAGGACTGCAGGATACACACTACTAGATCACAAAAAAAATGAAGACATCTTAGAAGAATTACACATGAAACCTTTAGAAAACAAAATTTCTGATTATAAGTCAAGATGTATGCAACATGTTCATCGAATGGAAGATCACAGGATACTCAAACAAATACAGTAAGAAGAAGACCAGGACGTCCACTCAAAAGACTTCTGGATGGTGTTTCTCTTGAGGCCGAAACAGGTCAACAAATGGCTTAAATTCGTGAATGTACTATGATGATGATGATGATGATACTCCGTATTCCTCAACTTCAATATTTCATGTATTATCTTCATAAAGCTTTTAGAAGTCTTAGCTTCATCTTCACGACTCTTCTTGTTATTGGATTTTGAAGAGTCATGAAGATGAAGCTAAAACCTCTAAAAGCTTTACGAAGCTAATACATGAAATATTGAAGTTAAGGAAGACGGAGTATAAAAAAAAGGTTTAAAAGTTTTATAATAAAATACGTAAATATGATAAATAAAGTGGTTCCGTAGATTTACATAACAAAAAAGGAACTGAAATCTGAAAAAATAACATCGTATTTCTTTTATCTCTGGATTTTCATTACAGCGCTAATTACGTGAGAACTTTTAAATACAATTGTAAGAGAAACTGGATTAATGTGGATGATCCTCCAGTTCACTTTATTATTACAATGTATCGTGTACATTTTCAATATTGCAGCGCATTTTTAATTATTTTTTTATTCAATGCCCCAAGTTGTCATTTCAACATTTATGGTGTTCTCTCCTGGCATTGACTTAATTGTAACCAATTTATGAATTTGGGGCGCCTAGAAGTCGGGGTTATTTACCTCGATTATATGATGGTTGATAAATAATAATGAAGCGCCAGGAGAGTTCTTAACTTAAGCTGAACCTAAATTCCAGACCATGGGAAACCCCCATGGAGACTCGAACCAGCGCAAGTCCCGTAGCTCTGCGCCAAGGCTTCCTACCTTAACCGCTTGGCTACGGCGCGGGACGTACAATGTAAGATACAAAAAATATCGAAAAGGTAGTGTTAATATACATTATACGTTACAAATCACTGCATTTAAATGAACTGAACTTTATTTGAAACAATATAAAAAAAATAAATACGTACTTGCCGCAATTTTATCAATAATTGTTCTCAAGGCCTCCTGTTGTTTGAACTTATAAACATTGCCCACACGGTTAACGTTAGTCAGTTGTTTATAATGAACGCAAATATTTCCAACAAAGATGTTAATTTTACTATTATTTATTATTTTGAAAACACCATCATGCAAAAAATAATGTACAACGCACGTTTGTGAAGTGTTTTACATAATCTCGGAAATTAAAAACCTCGCTATCGCTCGGTTTTTAAACATTTTTCCTCGATTCTGTAAAAACCACTTTCCAACCTCGCATCGTAATATACTATTTCATTACCATTTGGGAATGCATTGTTGATATTTAACTTGAATTATTAAGTTAAGAAATAAGAAGCGATTGTGGAAATTAACGGAACGTCTTTTATTTACAACAGTTATGTTGTTAGCGATAAATATGGTTATTGTGTTATTCGTAAGATATAGACATATACTGTCGCGGATTTATTTTGTATACTTTTTTTGAGATTAAATTCTGTGCACATTAATTTGGTTATTTATGATTTAGGCAGCGAAACCATTTAAGCGTCGAATAAGCGACTTGTTTAGTGCACCTTTTTTTTAGCTCTGGCCCTATCGTACGCATATCTTAATATATAAAAATTACGTGTCACGTTGTTTGTCCGCGATGGAATCCTAAACTACTGAACCGATTTTCATAAAATATTGCACACTGTGTGCAGTTTGATCCAACTTGAGACTCAGGGAAGTTTATAACTAAATTTATAGTCGCATTATTTTTATTGCAAATTATTTGTTTATTATTTAACAAATAGTTATAATTATCTGTGAGTTCCATACGATTCTAACAGATGACCGTGTAAGGTAATTGGTTTATTATTTAACCAGGTGGCTGTGCTTTTTGTTGCAACCGCGAATTTCAATTTAATTACAAATATTGATTATTTCATAATTTAAGTGTGTTTGTGTTTATTTTATTTTCAATATATTGATAATAATATTAATTTCTTGTGTATTAGTTTTAAGTAATCTGGCTGAAAGACAGCAACTTAATTTAAATTTAACTGTACCGAGAAAGACATTGAACAGTATGGCGAATCAGTTCTAGAGACCATGAATGATAAGATATCAAGTGAATTTCCGCAAATTGGTATAGGCCTATGTGACATAAAGCTTAAATTTAAGAAGAATGTCAATTTAAAAAAATACGAAGGCCCTAAGGAACGGAATAACAGAATTGTAAGTAAGTCTGTTAGTTATAATAATATGCCTAATATTACAGAAACAATCTCCATGCCTCAATTAAATGAAAAACAAGATGACTATAGTATATCACAAGACGATATTACTATACAGAGACTTCTTGATGATGATGCGAATCCAAACTGCCAACAAGTTCGTAGAAAAAAAAAAAACGAAAGTATAATGAAATCAACAAGCCTCCTCAAAATATTCCATCAATAAATGTATATAATCCTTATGATACACTTATGGATGATACTGAGAATGCAGACAACATAAATTCATCTCAGTCAACAAAACCACTTCCACATAAACCACCACCCATATTATACCGGGTGTAGTTAACGTATCAGAACTAAAAAAATTGTGTGAAAACAAAAACTTTCTGATTTAGATTTCTCACTTAGTTTACTACAACATAATTTAACGTATACCTTAGCTACAGCAACGCGTGGCCGGGACTTATATATATATATAACAAAGTCGGATTAGTTACACTATTTATAACTCAAGAACGGCTGGACCGATTTTTATGATCTTTGATTTGTTGCATTTGTTTCCGCCCCGAATAGCAGATAACTATTAAAACATCGGAAAAATTAACGTAAAAATATTTAAAGGCGATACGACGTTCGCCGGGCCAGCTAGTATGTTATATACGTTAATTATAAAAAAAAATCTAAATGATGGTAAGAACCCCATTCAAATCGGCCAATGGATATCTCTCCTTACTCATTCCATCCATGTGATCAATCCATTTCTGTCTGTAATTCGTGACTTTATCTATAAAGGCTGTACTTTCAATTCTTCTCTTATATCCTCATTTCTTATTCTATCAAGTCTTGTACATGAAGGATAGACAGACTCACAGATTTCGTTTTTATTTATAAAACTCTCTAACAACCGTCGTACGCTTCTACGCCTAAATAATAGAATGTGTTTCATGTTTAGATAAATAAGTAAAAAGAAAAACAATTATAAGTTAATATTGTAATTATTTTTAAATATTACGTGACATTGCCCGGAAATCTACTTATCCCGATCTTCTTGCTATCAATGAGCTGAAAGACAAAATTGTTATTATGAGTAATCCATAAAATATAGACATGTGCTGTCGCTGATTTTATTCTTGAATATTTTGACATATTCAATTCTGAATATATTAATTTAGAGGATGTAGTTTATCACCCACTTTGTTTAATATATATATATATATATATAGACGATATTTTAAATAAATGGAAAGTTTTAGTAAATCCAGGAATAAGAATGGATAATAAAGTGTGCATAAATAATCTTCTATTTGCTGACGATGTAATCATAATACAGAAAAATGAAGACGACTTACAGAAATAAATGCATGCATTAAAATCATCATCATCATCAATGGCAGGCATGGATTAAGCCAATTGGCCTATTCCCCTTCAGGAAAGAAATTGATCCCTCCATCTCTTCTTAGGTCTTCCTGGGTCTCTTCGCCCTGTGGGTCTGTAGTTCAATAGCTGCAGAGGTAGTCTATTGTTTGGCATCCTCAGAAGGTGTTCATGCCAATTATTTTGATATTTTTGAATGATTAAATGAAATATGTAAATTATACGATCTAAAGATTTCTGTAAGGAAAACGAAAACCATGGCTTTTAGAGGAAGAGATCCAGTGAGAACCAAAATTATTTTAGAAAATCAAAGTATAGAACAAGTGTCTAGTTTCAAATATTTGGGCTGTGATGTTGGCTACAACGTGGAAAGATATATTGACTCCAAAATAAATAAATTTCAGACGGTGTGTGGAACAATACAGAGAACATTCAAAAATAAAATTAGAAAAGAAACCAAGATAAAAATGTATAATGTTATGGCGGTTCCCACAATATTGTATGGATGTGAAACTTGGGCTCCAGTGAAAAGACAGAAGGATAGAATACAGACGGCAGAGATGCGGTTCCTAAGACAAGTAAAAGGATGTACAAGACTTGATAGAATAAGAAATGAGGATATAAGAGAAGAATTGAAAGTACAGCCTTTATTAGATAAAGTCACGAATTACAGACAGAAATGGATTGATCACATGGATGGAATGAGTAAGGAGAGATATCCATTGTTAGCAATAAATTATCAAGCAAGAGGAAGGCGTGATGTTGGAAGACCTACAAGACGTTGGGCTGATGCATTATGAAGTCGGAACGGGCAATTGCCTAATCCCTGGAGTGATGATGATGATTAATTTAGAGTATTTGTTATGGTTTATTCAGCGTAAGACATTTAAGCGTCCAAAATCGACTTGTTTAGTGCACCGATACACCTTTACTTTAGCTCCGGCCCTGTAGTACGTACGGTATCTTATATACGTTAATTTTCCTCCCTGTAAAATATCTAAATGTTGGTAAAAAACCCCATTCAAATCGGTCAAATAGTTTCTGAGTCTATAAAGGAAAGACAGGCTCACAGGCGTTCATTTTATATATCTTCTTCTTATTCTTCTTCACGGTTTAGGCTTATTTACTAGCCTGTTCCGGCTCCAAATTGCTGTTGTTTCCATCTTTTCCTTGGTCTTCCCAAACTTCTTCCTCGTGGTGAATAGCTATATGCTGCTTTTGGTATTCTATTCTCAGTCATCCTTGTCAAGTGTTCTTTCCAGTTTGTTCTGTATTTCACTATTGTTGTGTTTAATTCCTCTACTTTTAGTTGTTACATATATCAAGTTGTTTATGTATGAAGAAGATAAAAACAAGACACGGTAACTGAGCGAGTTGTTTCAAATGGTAGCTTGGGACTCGTCATCGGGAGTTTTCGAATATTGATTTCGTGGCGGATCAACCTCACGTGATTTCCTCAGTCTTCAAGGCGAATGCTGGTATCATGAGTCACTTCATAAGATCACTCTAAATAAAATCACTAAATTTCTACAGAAAACATAGACTAACAACAGTACAAATTCACTGTAGAATACTGTAAAACTAAAATTCTACATTCCATATGCCATTATATATTAAAGCGTACAAATAAAAAAGCAGGATGCATAATACTTGCTTGAAGACACATTCCACATAGAGTGGAGATGATTACGTAATTTTACAAGATTCTCCGGGTTTAATTCACTTTTTAACTAATTCACTGGCACTATCGAGATTCATGGCCGTGCGGGCGCAAGCTCTCCATACTTCCCTCTCCTGGGCTAATGTTGCATATATTCATCTCGCTCACAAGAATTATCTTTAATGTTATTCTACCACCTCAGTTTTGGCCTACTTACTGAGCTTTTCCTTCTGGTTTCCCTACACGTTTTCGTGCTTCTCTTTCGTACCCCATTCATACCACATTGTCTCCTCATTGTAGTCTACGAAATTTCTGTTCTTATTACGTTTGATTTCTTATAAAGATCATGTAACTCACCGTTATGTTTTTTTTTTGTTTGCATTCGCCTGTCTGTTCATCTCTCTTTGGTCCAAAATTGTTTCCTAAGAACCTTAATCTCAAATACTCGTAATCTTTTCTTATCCCCATGTTTCCCATCAATATAACTGGAAGAATAACCGTTTGATATATTTTAGTTTGATTCTTTTTTCAGAGAAGTTGAAAGCTTGATAATAAATTATTTAAACTTTGTTTCATAATTTATATACAGAAACGTAATTAGGAGAGAACTATACATAAAACATTAAAGGATAAAACAGAAAGAGATACTAGATTGAAATGTTATAAAACATTGGCAGTTCCTGCATTGCTTTATGGGAGTGAAACTTGGGTAATGACCAAAACATTACAAAGTAGAATACAAAGCGTAGAAATGAACTTCCTTAGAAGAATAAAAGGCTGCACAAGATTGGATCGGATAAATAATGAAGATATAAGATCAGAGTTAAATATATATCCATTGAATGATAAAATCAAATAATATAGAGACAAATTATTTAGTCATGTAGAAAGAATGAATGTAACAAGTTCACCAAGAGCAGCATTCAACTACAAGCCAAGAGGTTCAAGGAATGTAGGAAGGCCAGTGAAAAGATGGACAGAACAACGTGAGGCGGTACAGACAATTTTTGCCTAGCCCATGAAGAAGAAGAAGAATTAGGAGAGAATAGCCATAGATAGGCCTTCATTAAGGTCTTCATGTCCATGTGTTGTGATGATGGTTATTGGGTATTGTAATTGGGTGAGAAACACTCTTCCCCGTAATTTAAAAACTATATAAAATACAATTTACAAGGACTCTGTATTGAAACGTCCTATAAAGTATGAAGGTTTTTTTACAGTTATTTGTTAATTTATTTTCCTTATCTTTTGTAGACCTGACACAACATGACAGGGTTGCCACTAACTGAAGCCTCCGTTAATAGACAACGGTTTTTTTAATAGCAATAAAATCGTAGCTTATTTTTCTGGTTGACATCTCCGCAGTTCGGAGTTTTTCTTCAATTGTATAATAATTTACCTTAATTAGGGCCAAAAACATTCTCATTGGTCTTCTGACGGCGATTGTTTCCGATTTATTTTGGGACAGGACTGTCGTTAAATTAAACATGAACTACATTTAATACATCCGCAGACGATGTTCTTTAAATTAATGCCCTGTTTATTATCGACAGAAACATCTGAGAGTTTTATTCTGTGATAATTTATATGATTTGAAAGTCATTTTAGACATGTTGGGAACTCTGTCATCCATTAGAAGACAAAATTCGCCTTCATTGGAGTAATTAAAAATGATAAAAAGTGTAAGATGTATTTTCCAATTTTTTTTTTTCAATTTCTTCTTCTTACTAAATTACATCGAATTGTAATAAGATTTAAGCAACCTTTCCGTACATTTTAAATTCAGAGTATTTAGGTCAGTTTAATGTTTTACATAGAAGATGAAGAATAATAGAAATATATGATATTTTAGGAAGAGAAAAATCATCATTAGCATTTTTAAGTACAGAGCGTTCTATGACATTCTCTCCGGTATTCGGCGGGAAGCGCGCCCGGCTTCAGGGTTCATCATTCCCGGTGATTGGGATCCAGTGTAGATGTAGGCCTACATTGTAATCATTCTTTCTGTTTCTCTCTCTGTCCCAGGTTCCATAGTTAGTAAAAGTATGAATATTGTAATTTTAATAGCCATCTATAACGGACTGCGTTCACCGCCGAGTATCGTAGTAAATGTCAAGACCGTTATTTTTTAACCTATTCGCCTCAAAAGACGAGGTAGACTCGCCGGCAGCTAATGACCTTCAACTCAGAAGACGAGCTTCACTCGCTTAATTCTGCTGTTATATATTTTGCAGTATTTTGTACATCCCTTGACAGGGTAATATTTTGTTAACATTTATGAATGATAGAGGAATGTGTTTTTGCCTTCACCCTTATTGTGATCTCAAGTACCGTTATCTTTTGTTTGCTTTGAATGTCTGAAAATAGACAATATAATTTACGGTGACTTAAATCCGGTTTCTGGGAAAATGCATTGAGTATTTAAGCCTGAAGCGGATTGGTTAATGAAAGTTGGTCATTATAAACTTCGATAGAAATACTTCCTAATTGCTATACAATTATTTATAATGTGTAATTGTTATGGGGAATTTTATATGCGAACACAAATTGAAGTTAATGCTAATATATTGTGTACCTGTACGATGTACACTGGAAAGAGTATCGGTGAATGGGAGGTCATTCTGTTGTTCGTCTTTCAAGCTACCAAGTAACAGCAATCAATTTTTCCTGAACATATCCCATGGATGTCTAACTAACTAAAAGAAACCGAATATATTTAAATATCTTAATGACCCTATTTCTAAAATTAAATCTTTTGAATAAAATCTCACTGGCACTATCGAACCCGTAGGTTCATGGCCGCGCGGACATAAGCTCTCCATACATCCCTATCCTCATATAATGTTTTCCAATCATTCCCTGTATAGTAGTAAAAGATTCCGGGCTATGTGGCCGTGGTCTATAACTGGCGTTTCTTCCAGACGTTTCTCCCTCAACTGCGGAGGGCATCTTCAGTGGCGAGCGCTTCAAGCTGTTGTTTCCCTGTCGTAGACTCGACTGCGAATGTCGAAACGTGTGGTGAAAGAGGCGCTGCAGGATCCCAGCACTCTGCAGGTGTTTGTGTCCATGTTGCGGGACCAGGTAGTGGCGGAACTGCAGAAGACCATCGAGGACAACACTAAAGTAATTGAGGATCTGAAAAGACCCTCGATGAAAAAGACAGAAAGATTGAGGTGTTGGAAAATAAATTAGACGATCTAGAACAATACCAGAGACGTCAATGCCTCAGAATTTTTGGTGTAAAAGAAGAGGCCGGAGAGGACACTGACCAGAAAGCCATCGAGGTGGCCAAAAAATCGGTGTCGATCTATCAGTGACAGACATTGACAGAAGTCACCGTGTTGGTGTTAATAATGCAGAAAGACCGCGGGCTATAATAGTGAAATTTGTTAGTTACCGCAAGCGCAGTGAAGTTTTTCTAAGCAAGAAAAAGTTGAAAGGAAGTGGGGTCACTGTTCGCGAGGACCTAACGAAGTGTCGCTATCGCCTGCTACAAGACAGTATACAAAAATACGGTATTCAAAATGTATGGACAATGGACGGTGCCGTCATAGCCAAAGTAAATGGCGAAAAACGCAAAATTAGATCTTCTACGGATATTCAACTAGATAGGACCTGAGTGTAAAATATGTTTACTTTATTTGTCTTTTCTTTGCTAACAATTATATTGTTAATTTACTTCTAATTTAGGTAAGTTTTAAGTTTATTATTTTTTTATTTAGGACAACTTACTTGTTTTATTTTCATTTTTTAAGTTATTTGTTTAGCTAAATTATTTTAATTTTATTAGAGTTATTACAGTACATAGTTTATTTTTACTTTCTGCTATTGGCAACATTGAGCTGACAAATGATGAATTATTTGCAACCCTTGACTCACTCACCTTCTCCAATCACCCTCTTATTGTGCAGACAGCTTTTAACACAGGTAGCAACATTCCTCAATCCCTACCATCCCCTCCAAAAACAACTACCAGTCTACTTAGGAATGCATTTTCTATTGATAAATCATCACTTAAAATCGCTCACGTAAATTCACAAAGCATTCTGTCCCACTTTGATGAGTTTGAAACCATATTTTCATCTCTTGGACTGAGCGCCATTTTAATTTCGGAAACCTGGCTCACCCCATCCATACCTTCGTCCCTTGTTCACCTAGACGGATATACACTGCTCAGAAATGACAGAATAGATAAAAGAGGTGGAGGAGTTTGTGCCTTTATATCAAATGAGCTTAATCCAAGAATTGTCCACAAGTCCCCTTCTGTATATTCCGCTCGCCCCGAGTTCTTATTCGTAGAAATTCAAGCCAGTCTAAAAAAATGTCTCTTATGCATTGTATACAAACCTCCAAAAATTGGGCACCTTTCGGATCTAGAAAACGCTCTGAACGATTCATTGCCTCATTATGAACACGTTATTGTCGCAGGCGATTTTAATACAAATCTTCTTCAGACTGACTCACCAGCCATACAACTTAAAATATGTTCCAAAGCTTTAATATGACCATTGTTCCTCTCTCTGCCACACACCATACTGCTACTTCCGACACTCTACTGGACTTAATTGTGACTACACATCCACAGAAAGTACTGTCATATGGACAAATTCCTGCTCCTGGCATATCTGCTCATGACATTGTATTCGTAGAATACTCACTCCAATGTCCTAAAAGACGCTCTAAATTAATTACGTACAGAAATTTACAAAACATAGACGATACTAAACTAAAATCAGACGCTTTAGAACTACCTTGGTATTCAATATGGAATCTTAGATCAGTTGATGAAAAAGTAGACACATTTAATACACTGATACTACAACTATACGACAGACATGCACCAGTAAAAACCCGACCGACGATTTTCCCGCTCCCCTGCTCCCTGGATGAATGATTCAATACGTGAACTTATGTCAAAACGAGACAAAGCATACCGAACATACAGACGACATAAAAATGACGAGAACTGGCAACTGTACAAACAACTTAGAAACACAACTACACAAACTATACGTAATGCCAAACTACGACACGCCCACAGTATAATCGGACCTGAAATAAGTGCACGGGACACTTGGCGAAAGCTCCGTGCAATGGGACTTAGACAGTTGAATCCCTCAACTGACTCTATAGACATTTCTGTAGATGACTTAAATGAACATTTTACCTCAATACCCATGACACCTCCAGACAACAAGACTAAAATAGACATTCTTAAAGACTTATCCCCATCCCCACATATAGGAAGAGATAAATTTTACTTTTACGACATTTCGCCTATAGACGTTAAAAAAGCACTCAAGGGATTAAATCCAATGCGCAAGGAACAGATAACATCAGCATTTTAATGCTAAATAAAATCATTGACATTATTCTACCCACAGTGACTCATATTTTCAATGCTTCCCTTATAACTTCTATCTTCCATATTGTATGGAAACAGTCTAGAGTTCGGCCTATACCAAAAATAAGTACACCTACTAACTGTAATGACTTCCGACCGATTAGCATCCTTCCAACATTATCTAAAGCCCTGGAATATATTGTACATAAGCAAATGACTGATTATCTCCAAGAAAATCACCTCCTTGATCCTTATCAATCCGGCTTTAGATCTGGTCATAGCACAACCACAGCTTTGCTAAAAATTACCGAAGATATTCGTGAAGCCGTGTACAGACGTCAATTGACTCCTTTAACCTTACTTGACTTCAGCAAAGCTTTTGACACAGTAGACCACGACTTACTTATGATAAAGCTCAAGCACCTACATTTGTCTGATAGCGCTGTATCCTGGTTCGACTCATACCTGCACGGTCGTCAACAATACGTTTCATTAAACTCTAGATCTTCGACTTGGCGTAACGTGCCGGCTGGAGTCCCCCAGGGCAGTGTTCTCGGACCTCTTCTTTCTCAATCTACATAAATGATTTGCCAACTGTACTAAAGCACTGCCGTTATCACCTCTATGCTGATGATCTCCAAATTTACCTACATTCACCTCCTCATTCTCTCTATAACAGCTTGATGAAAATGAATGACGATCTCATATCCATCTTTAACTGGTCTTCAAGTATCGTCTAAATCTAAATCCTAACAAGTCACAAGTAATTCTAATGGGACAACAAAGACTGCTTACAACCTTTGACATATCTACACTTCCAAACATTACTATAAATAATATAATTATCCCTTATTCTTCTTCAGTAATAGATCTTGGACTACATCTAGACGCAAATTTAACCTGGCAAACACAAGTGAAACACATATGTAAAAAGACTTTCTCCATCTTACATTATCTTAGACGTTTAAAGAATTTTCTCCCAGTTTCGTTAAAACAAATCCTAGTGCAGAATCTTGTGTTACCACACTTCGATTATTGTGACATTATATATAATGATCTAAACTATGCCTTGTCGCAGAGACTGCAGCGTGTCCCTAATGCTTGCATTCGATTCATTTTCAATATCCGCCGTTATGACCATATTTCCGAATACTTTAATAACCTCTCTTGGCTCCGTCTTACTGACAGACGTAAATTGCACTCTCTTTCGCTACTTTTCAGCTTCTGAATTCCTACATTCCTACTTACCTGGCGTCCAGATTTGAGAAGTTATCCTCCTACCACAATATTGACACTAGGTCACAAGATAGCAGTCTGCTAACAATTCCTCTTCATAGCACTTCCTCCTATTCTACTTCCTTCACAGTAGCCTCCGCCCGCTCCTGGAATCTCCTTCCTCAAGATATCAGGGGTGCCGCCGCACATGGCACCTTTAAGTCACGCTTATACAGTTACATGTTGTCTAATAATTAATTTTTCTCTATTTAATTTAATTTCATACTATGTCATTAATCTTTCCCTCGTTTTGTATATATCTGTACATATTATCTATTTAATCGTTAAATTTAGAGTAAATCCAAATACATTATAAATTTAATTGTTATTGTATTCATAACTTGTATCGTTTATTATATTGTAATTTATATTTAAGACTTTTCTTTTGGTATTTTTTTTAAAAGTGGTAGACAAGGCCTTAAGGCCTTACCTCTGCCAGGTAAAATAAAGCTATTATTATTATTATTATTATTATTCTTATTTGATTATTATTATTATTATTATTAATTATTGGACTGTTTGAGACACGTGACATACGGTCAGGGCAAGCAATGCTTGTTTTCAAAAGGATCTCTAAAACGGAAAAACGGTAATTAGCTTCCGGACATGGTTTTCCAATTCTAAATATTTATCAACTTACCCTTCTACAAACTACTAGATGTTTAGGGGAATTTTAGAGCACCCTGTATAATTGAGCACTTGGTAAGCAAACACAATTAAATGAATAATTTTTGAACAATAGGGCAATGTCGAGCTGGGATTCATAGTTTTTTAAAACCCTTTATTCAGTACATTGTGTCCTTGTGTAAATCTCAGAGGTTGAGGATTCAAAAGTATCTCCAAGGGACACAGATTCTAGGAGCTTACAGCTTCTCTAAATAATGAATAGGGGTAATAAATTCTGTGCTTTTTTTTATTATCTGGAGAGATTTTTCGCAATGGGAATAGATCTTCCCGCCCTTCCATGAATTAAAAACATCTTGCACAATTGTTTTATCGATTAGAAGAATATTTATATTTACGCAAATAAAATACCCAATAGAAAATACCACATTTCTTCAGCCCATTTCGAGTGTAATAGTTATTTCACAAGCTATTCGCATAGATCAGTGGTTCCCAACCTTTTTTCGACTCGTGAACCCCCTCCACCTCTCCCACAACGATCTGAGTTAGTGAACCACTGCCTTTTAAATATGGATACAGTAGGACGTTGCATAAACATATTTTAATCCAATGAAAATATAAATATTAATAACGTTTAAATTAACTTAACCCTTAGCTGTTAAAACCTAAAGTTGTACTCTATTAGGCTACTGAAACACAACGTAGTAGCCTATGGTGTAGCGACTGAAATGCATTCCGACCGTTGTTACATAACTGTTAAAATGGCATTCGCGGGTAATTATTAATTTTTGTGGAAATAATGTGATACATTCCCGATCTTGCACATATGTAACAAGGGACATTATAGGGTTAATTTATTTTAAAATAATCAATAATAATAATAAATAATAATAATAATAATACTAATAATAGAATTAATAATTGTTTTATTGTTGTTATGATTATTATTATTATTATTATTATTATATTATTTATTATTATTATTATTTATTATTATTATTATTATGACAAGCCGCAAAAATGAAGCAATAATAGATCTAACTCGACACCCCCCCATTACGGTTGGAGAACCCTCAATATTTTGGGAACCACCTGGGGGGTTTTCGCGACGAAACCACAGTTGGAAAAGATTTGGAATAGAATGATCGTTACATATATCCAAATTCCTATTCCCAGAAGGACCTTGATATTTTGACGATCCCATTCTTAGGGGAGGAGGCTTATTGTTCTTTAACAAACCGGAATGAGAATTACAGGGGGGGAAACAAAATAAACATGTGGACATTAATGGGACAGCTGCCAAATTAGGTTGACGATCGTTATTCAGCAGTTGTCCGTCCCCGTGGCGTGTCGGTAGAGCCCTACCTTCCACCCGCCGACCGGGTTTCGTTTCCTGGCGGGTAGGGGATTTAATTCTCACCTTGGGTCTAGGTGTGTGTGTCCTGTCTTGTGTCTATGTGAGAATTAAAGAAGTAACACACAGGAGAAAAAGATAAGGTTAAAAACAATAAAGAAAACCAGTATAAATAAAAAAAAGCAATAAACAATACATTTTACCTAATCATGAACAATTACTGAGTGTGGATTGCGGACTAATACAGCTTCACGCAGTCGCTTTGACAACGATTCGTCCTTAGTTAAGTTTTGTGGACTGCAGCTCGAATTTAACTTAATTATTGTACAGAGAAAAAATAATTCACTTCAATTAATTTAAGGCTACGAAATAATTCGTATACGTTTAGCAAGTTTTGTCTAATTAGTTGAGTTATATATTATTTAACAATTAAAAGTCACTTGAAATGTATTTTCTGATGGAAATAAGAATGTTTCTAAATTTCAATAACGTGACGTACATGTTGTGTGAACATTTTACAGAGTGTGTTATAAATATCAGTCTCACATACAGTCAAAAATACCATGTTCTCCTCTGTTTGTCAACCGATTTGTTGTTTTTGTTTTTGTTAGCTATTGACGAGCTATACCTTATCTGCTCTAGAGTATCTAACATAAATAAATGCCATTGTATTCTCCGCAACGCGTCACAATTACTGTCCATGACAGGATCATGTATGAAGTTATATAAGACATGTGATAGTTAAGGAAACAAATTACAAGAAAGCTGATGCGATTTTTCACTGACTGTGAAATATATTTAAAATAATCGTTTTTGCCCATGTCAAAGGTTGTAGATTTGTTTAAAAAATTGATGGCGCCACAGCACAGAAGACTTTAACACCTTCAGCCATTTGTTATGCATCAGAATCGATAAATCCATGACTCAAATGCCTCATAATATGTAATAAACTTATTAAGTTGTAATATTAATTAGGTATATTTAGATTTTTATAGTTTGAATATTATTATTTTATTCCAAACAATAAAAAGTATATTCAGACGACAGTTATATTTAATGAGGAAACTACTTTTCGCGCATTTTCCTTCTACATCGTACGTCGGTGTCCCTAAACATGAAAAGCGAGCAATTACATGGTTTTGTTTTGATGAGGATCACTTTAAGAGTGGACAGCCTTTGGAGTTATCAATAAAAAAATGGAAGAACGTTCTGCCCGTTTCACTGTAAAGTAGGCTTATGGAAATCTTACATGGCAAGTTAACTTTCTTCCAGAGGAAGCATTTGATGTACGAAGGCCGTGTAAAAAAATATATCTGCGTTTTACTGAACACACTCAAATACAGCGCCAAGCTCCATTAAACATATGGAGGTAATACTTGTTATGTTGATCAGAGGGTAGGCCATCATCTGGTAGTGTAGGAGTGATATGGTGGTCAGCATGTCGGGTTCACCAACTGTTATAGCTGGTTTTCTCAACGTGGAGACGCTACTTATTGTAGCTAACAAACCTACGATGCTAATTTAGACTAATATCATCCCCATAATTGTTGCACTCCCAACATAAATATTTATGTATTACATAAACAACAACAAAAGAAAGCAAGAAAGAAACGGAAAAAGTAGACATGTCAAGAACAAATCAAAAGAGAAATGTAATCCTCAAGGAGATATCAATGCAAAATGTATCTTAGTATCAGTTAGTATCTATATATATTTATTTATTTATTTAAAATTTGAAGTACATGCCAGATAAAATAAAATCACGTATAATATAATATAAAGTGCGGTGACGTGTTTTTTATGGTCGAATTTCGACCAATGGGCGAACACTAATTTATTGAAATAAGCGACGTTCTAATAAAGAAAGATTGACATATGTGCTGTGAATCAGAATACTTAACAAAGAAAAAAAATACATGCAGAAATGTCACATGCTTTTGGAGGACACAAATTTTCTTAACGCTGTCATAATTTTCTAACTCTATGATTTGTGATGATTGTGAGCTATCGATGGTAAGTATTCTCAATAGTCTATTTGTGAGTGTAATATTTACCTTTCTTTTTACATCATCGCCCTATATCAATGCCTCCGTTTTGTTCACTGGGTAAAGTCGTGGCTTAGCCGTGGCGTACCAGGAGTTCGATCACGGTCTAGAAACATTTGGCGAGTTGTTTGGGATTTTGCAAATGAGTTAGTCAAATAGAGGGAAACTCAAGGTCAATACTCCGAACACCATTTGGTATCCTCGTCCTATTTCCTGATTAGTATTAGGCCAATGTTGAGTGAATCTTGAGTCTTGTCTTAACGTTCGTGTTGTCTCGGCATTTAGCTGATCACTCATCTGGGGAGGTCCTTCATATTCTTGTGCTGTTAAAAATGTATCATCATCCTGATAGGTCATAGTCCTCCATGGACTGTTATACGATCTACTGAAGTTTTCCTTGCACCTCTTAATGGGTCGTCCCAATTATCTCTTCCCATCTGGGATACGGTTTAGGATTGCCTTAGTGATTTCTAGTCTGGGATTAGACATTAACATGCTGTTTCCATGATTCAAGGACGGGTTATGTCGAGATCCTGAAGGATGATGGAATTCCTTTGATATTCTCGATATATTATATATATATATAATATATGTAATATATATAGTGTGTGTGGTGTTGGGTGTGTGTGTGTGATCCAGAGCTAAAAATCTTCTCTCGATACAGGTGGTGTTCCTGTAAGCCCGGAGGCACAAAGGGGAGTTTAGCTAAATAATTATAATAAAATATGAACTTAGAGAAAACCTAACAACAAAAGAAACCTGATAATAAAAACAAGTCTCAGTGAATACATTATGTGAGCATACATTTCACTGTTTTCGGGTATTTGTTGAATAAAGAGGGGGAAATTTTGAATTTTTCGAAATATGTTCTTTAATAACTAAATATCTATTCCAACTGAAATACAATTTTTTCCTTTATGGTTGTTAATGTTAAATATTTATTCCAATATAAAAGAAATATGCAAAGAAAAAAATCAAAATCAGTGCCTGAGTTAATTAACTAATTGAACAGCTTCAATTAGAATTTAGGTCGCAGATATAAAGTAAAGTTTATTGTGACCTTTTTAAATTAATGAGTTTTTCGCCTACATCTCGGGAGTTGTTTCTTGCTGTTAACTGTTTTATTAGAATTCTTCAACTTATATTGAAACTGTTCCAATATTAAATATCGTTCAATAAATTTGAATGTTGGATAGTTTAAAAATATATGTCATCAAAAAGAGAAAAGACTGTTTGATCACATTGTTAGGTAAGTGGTCACGATAGTTCGTATCGAGCGACAATAGGTTCTCGATGAACCAGTCAACGAAGACGTTAAACTGGAATTTAACTTAATTACACAATCAACATTTAATAGTGTCATAAAATTAAAACGGTGACAAACACACAAATATAAATTCCCTAGACAGGATACAAACTCAGATGTTAAAGCGTTTCAAAATAAGAAATGTATTGTAGTGAACTTGAGGAGGGGAGTGATTAGGAACAATGCAGAAGCCCCAGCACTCAGATCGTCGCTGCCAATAGTGAGGGCGTGGCTCTTCTCGCTTTTACGAGGCCTCTGGGTGGGATATTCCGTATCAATAAAGTTTCTTTTTGTGTGGCGATGTGTTACTTCACTCCTCAAGTTTATTATTTATCATCTGGGTGGGAATTCCGTATCAATTAAAGTCTCTTTGTGTGGCGATCGTGTTACTTCACTCCTCAAGTTTATTATTTATCATTGGGTGGGATATTCCGTATCAATTAAGTCTCTTTGTGTGGCGATCGTATTACTCATCTCAATGTTTATATTTATCATCTGGGTGGGAATTCCGTATCAATTAAAGTCTTTTTGTGTGGCGATCGTGTACTTCACTCTCAAGTTATTTTTATCATTCTGGGTGGGATATTCCCGTATCAATTAAAGTCTCCTTTTGTGTGGCGATCGTGTACTCACTCCTACGGTTTATTTTTTATCCATCTGGGTGGGAATTTCCGTATCAATAAGTCCATTTTGTGTGGCGATCGGTTTACTTCACTCCTCAAGTTTTTATTATCATCTGGGTGGGATATTTCGTGCATTTAAAGTCTCTTTTTGTTTGGCGATCGGTTACTTCACTCCTCAAGTTTATTATTTATATCTGGGTGGGATATTCGTATCATTAAAGTCTATTTTGTGTGGCGATCGTGTTACTTCACTCCTCAAGTTTTGTATTTATCATCTGGGTGGGATATTTCCGTATCAATTAAAGTCTCATTTGTGTGGCGATCGTGTTACTTCCTCCTCAAGTTTATTATTTATCATCTGGGTGGGATATTCCGTATCAATTAAAGTCTCATTTTGTGTGGCGATCGTGTTACTTCACTCCTCAAGTTTATTATTTTCATTTGGGTGGATATTCCGTATCAATTAAAGTCTCATTTTGTGTGGCGATCGTGGTACTTCACTCCTCCAGGTTATTATTTATCATCTGGGTGGGATATTCCGTATCAATTAAAGTCTCATTTGTGTGGCGATCGTGTTACTTCACTCCTCAAGTTTATATTTATCGATCTGGGTGGGATATTCCGTATCAATTAAAGTCTCTTTTTGTGTGGCGATCGTGTGTTACTTCACTCCTCAAGGTTTATTATTTATGATCTGGGTGGGATATTCCGTATTCAATTAAAGTCTCATTTTGTGTGGCGATCGTGTTACTTTCACTCCTCAAGTTTATTATTGTCTCATCTGGGTGGGATATTCCGTATCAATTAAAGTCTCATTTTGTGTGCGATCGTGTTACTTCACTCCTCAAGTTTATTATTTATCATCTGGGTGGGATATTCCGTATCAAGAAAGTCTCATTTTGTGTGGGCGATCGTGTTACTTCACTCTCAAGTTTATTATTTATCCTCTGGGTGGGGATATTCCGTATTCACTTAAAGTCTCATTTTGTTGTGGCGATCGTGTTACTTCACTCCTCAAGTTTATTATTTATCATCTGGGTGGGGATATTCCGTATCAATTAAAGTCTCATTTGTGTGGCGATCGTGTTACTTCACTCCTCAAGTTTATTATTATCATCTGGGGTGGGATATTCCGTATCAATTAAAGTCTCTTTTGTGTGGCGATCGTGTTACTTCACTCCTCAAGTTTATTATTTATCATCTGGGTGGGATATTCCGTATCAATTAAAGTCTCATTTTGTGTGGCGATCGTGTTACTTCACTCCTCAAGTTTATTATTTATCATCTGGGTGGGATATTCCGTATCAATTAAAGTCTCATTTTGTGTGGCGATCGTGTTACTTCACTCCTCAAGTTTATTATTTATCATCTGGGTGGGATATTCCGTATCAATTAAAGTCTCATTTTGTGTGGCGATCGTGTTACTTCACTCCTCAAGTTTATTAATTATCATCTGGGGGGATATTCCGTACAATTAAAGTCTCTTTTGTGTGGCGATCGTGTGTTACTTCACCCTCAAGTTATTATTTTATCATCTGGGTGGGATATTCCGTATCAATTAAAGTCTCATTTTGTGTGGCGATCGTGTTACTTCACTCCTCAAGTTTATTATTTATCATCTGGGTGGGATATTCCGTATCAATTAAAGTCTCATTTTGTGTGGCGATCGTGTTACTTCACTCATCAAGTTTATTATTTATCATCTGGGGGGATATTCCGGTATCAATTAAAGTCTCAGTTTGTGTGGCGATCGTGTTACTTCCTCCTCAAGTTTATTATTTATCATCTGGGTGGGATATTCCGTATCAATTAAAGTCTCATTTTGTGTGGCGATCGTGTTACTTCACTCCTCAAGTTTATTATTTATCATCTGGGTGGGATATTCCGTATCAATTAAAGTCTCATTTTGTGTGGCGATCGTGTTACTTCACTCCTCAAGTTTATTATTTATATCCTGTCGTCTCTCACTTCTTTATAGTTTACTATAAAAATAACTTGGTTTATTTCAATTTCCGCGGCATGATGCCTTGGTGCAGAGCTAGTCACCATGGGGAAGACATTTTCTAATGGAATTTCGGCAGCTATAGGGCCCAGTACTAACAACGGCGAAATATTATACACTTAAGGATTTATAAAACCGGAGACTGAAACTGTGTTGTCTCCAGTGAGAGTTGTAAAAGTAAGAGTTGATTTCTTTCTTATCTCATGTATAGAGTTAGGTTCATCATCATCATCCTGTCTGGTATTAGTCCTAGAAGAACTGTTACGGCCTGAAAAAGCTGTTTTCGTGCCATCTAGTTCATAGGGTACGAAACCAAGTGCGCCGTTTCCCCATTTGGACAGTATATCATTATTGATTTTGCTTGGTGACCGTGGATAATAGCCATTCTTGAGAGCATTTATCCGTCTAAAGTTTCTCTGATATCTAAGAGATGTAGTCCAATATGGTAGGGTGAGCACATTCAGTTCGTGACGGATATTTCAACAATTTTTCTTAGTCGATCCCATTTGGTGTGAGCCAGCTGTTTCGGCGCATAATTTCATCATGCTCACACAAGCTTTTAGTCTGCTTTCATTTCTCGTCCGTATGGTCCCCGCTTCACTAACACCCCATAACATAGGACATGTCGAGCCATTATTTGAATAAAGACGAGTACGATTTGATTTTTGCACACTAATGCAGGTTTAAATCACTTCTATTAATGATAATTTCCCATTGATTTGTTGAATTTAGAAGTTCAGTTTTAATAAAATTATTGTGTCTTATTATGGATTATTATTATTAGTATTATTATCTAAATTTTTCTTCATTATTATTATTATTATTAGTTATTATTATTATCATCATCTTTTTTTTTCCCTTTTTGGACAGTTGAATAAAATTTTGAGTCCAAAGCTTCTATTCTACTGAAATGGAATGTTTTAGACGCCTCACAACTAGACATTCTAAATTTGGCACGAAAATCAGAAATACAATCATCATACAACCAATGAAAGTCCAAAATTCAATACTAAATTTGTGGAAGATACAGAAAACATGAGATGTGTATGGATCCATATGTAGAGGATGCCATATAAAAGATATACCCATTCAAGCTTGGAATGGGTTCCACCGTGGTAAAAGGAAATACAGGTCGAAATCGCCTGAGATATTAAATGGATGGATGATGTTTAGGAAGAGGGATATTATGAAGCTACGTCTGGAAGCAATTGAATGGGGAAGATAGTAGAAGAATTGAGAAAGAGAATAAAAATTGGTAAGGCTTTGGGGCAGCAGGGAAGAATGTTTATTACATTGTAAACCTGTTTAGTTAGAAAATATTTTTTTTATTATTACTATTATTTGTGTTGAATAAATGTTATTTTTTCCACTTTGGAATCTAATTTTAAAAGGACTTGCTTTGAGAGTTCACGATTTAACATACTGGAATACCTGACCCATTTGTAATGTGTTAAGTGACTGATGACTGGAAAATTGGTGTAACAGCATCTCCAATATATAGTTTGAAAATATAACTAACAACTCATTGGCTCTATCGAACCCGTAAGTTCATTGCCGCCGGCGTGACATAAGCTCTCCAGACAGTCCCTATCTGAGCTAATGTGTTTCCAATCAGCCCCCGTATCATCTACTTCCCTACAAATCATAATTTATGTTATTAAAACTTACCCACAGCATTAGTCGTCTCCGCAACTGGGCGTTTCCCCTCTGGTTTCCCTACAAGAGTGCACCTCTTTCACCCCATAATTTGCCACATGTCCTGCTTTACTGTTCGTATTGTAATCTGTCTTCCTATACCTATCATGTAACTCCATTAGTAATGTAGTTTTTCCCTCCATTCACCTATCTGTTCATTCTCGACAAGAACTTTATTTTGCATAAGAACTTTTATTTTCGTAAGAACTTTTATTCTTAAATACTCGTAATGTCCTTTCCTCCCTTAAAGTAAGAGTCCATGTTACGCATCCATATAATTTACAATTTAACCGATAGAACAACTGTGCTTGTATATTTTTAGTTTAACTTTTTTGGAAAGGAATTGGGATGTCTAGAGTCCCTTTAATACCTAATAGCACGCATTTCCAGAATTGGGGACAGTTTTTAATTTCTTTGCGCATCTCATTCCTATTTGGAATTATTGTTTTCCTAGAGTTTGAAAATGTAGGCTTACGTCATTTAATTTATGTAATACTAGCTAATACCCGTCGTGTAACGCCGCTGCTACACCTAAATAAATGATAAATGTGTTTTTGCATCTAGTTGAATAAGTAAAAAGGAAAAAATAAATTCAATAAATTTATAATCGTTATTATTTTTAGATATCCCATGCTGATTACCCGGCGTTTGGCCCGGGAATCTATTCATCCCGATGTGTACTTGGCATAAATGAAGCATGAACGAGGCAAAATTCGTTATTTTTGAGTTATTCATAAAAGAATACCCGCCGGTACGCTACTATGCTTGCTCGGGAATCTACTTATCCCGATCTTCTTGGCATCAATGAAAGACAAAAATGGTTATTGTGAGTTATCCTTAAAAGATAAACATATGCTGTCGCGGACTTTTCTGTAGAGGTTTTTGGGATATTCAATTCTGTGTACAATAATTTTGTGTTTGTTATGGTTTAGGCAGCGTAAGCCATTTAAGTTTACAAAAAGCGACATTTTTTTCACGTTTTTTCACTACAGAAGGTGATTTTTAAGGGTGAAGGGTTTGAGAATTAAACCTCTCTTACAACCTATAACATTCCCGGGAAAATCCTGAACATCTTGCAAATAGCCCCATGACAATCGGATGCCCGGGAATCTAGTTATCCCTATCTCCTTGGCATCAATGAAAGACAAAAATGGCTATTGTGTGTTATCTGTAAAAGATAAACATATGCTACCGCGGACTTTTTTGTAGAGTTTTTTTGGGATATTTAATTCTGTGTACATTGATTTTGTGTATTTGTTATGGTTTAGGCAGCGTAGGCCATTTAAGGGTAAAAAAGGGACTTTTCACGTTTTTCGCTACAAAAGGTGTTTTTTAAGGGTGTAGGAATTGAGTATCTCAACTCTCTTATAGGCTATGTTCATCTCGGGAATCTCCTGAACATTTTGCAGAAAATCCATCACAATCGGATCAACGGTATGACCGCGCATAAAGTACGAACAAACAAAGAAACATTCATTTTTATATATTAGACAAAGAAACATTCATTTTTATATATTAGATATTTAAATAGTAAGCTAATTACTTATAATTGTGAAGAATAAATTGTTAAAATAAACACGCTTAATTGCAGTTTGATGTTTAATAAAATAATTCCATCCATTCTATTAACGCAGTTTAGCTTTTCAGCTTTATAAGTACTTTTACGCACCACCAGGCACCCAGACCTTACGGTGGTGAGACCTGTCGGGAGAGGGATTTTAACTGTTGATCACACACATACTTTTTTTGATCTTACACCGACATAGACCGAGTCCCCAAATTAGTGATCAGCTGAATGTCAGGGCCTCCTCCGTGACCACGCAACATTCATACTAAACTTGGCGAATACTGTAATGATGATTATGACAAGCAGATGATGTTCGAGGACCATTTGGGCCTTAACGCTTCCTGACATTTGTCTTACAGGCGAGGAAAATCACCGAGAAAAACCAACACCCAGGAAACGTGTCCTAACAGCTACCCGCGCCACTCCAACACCACAGCGGTGGACTTAATAAAATACTAATTATTGTAAATAACAATTTTCTATTGTTTACAATATATTATACTTGATTTAATTAACTCCTCATTTTGCTGTATGATGAATTATAATTGGAATAATAAAAACGGATGGTAAAGTGTCCACCGCTGTGGTCTCGAGGTAGCGTGCTGCCTTGACACGCAGCGGGCCCGGGTTCGATTCTCGGTCGAGGCAGGCTCCTGGGTGAGGTTTTTTTCGGGGTTTTTCCTCGCCTGTAAGACAACTTTCAGGAAGCTTAGGGTCCAACGGTCCCTGAAAATCATCCGACGATCATCATCATCATCCTTATCAATTCTCGGTCGAGGCAGGCTCCTGGGTGAGGTTTTTTTCGGGGTTTTTCCTCGCCTGTAAGACAACTTTCAGGAAGCTTAGGGTCCAACGGTCCCTGAAAATCATCCGGCCATCATCATCATCATCATCATCATCCTTATCATTATCATCATCCTCACCCCGGTGTAGAAAGCAACGAGAAGCTACCACACATACAATTCCCTAGTAAAACTGCAAATCATAGCATGAAATTGCTATGATTGCAGTGAAGGACCTGCCCTCGGACAGAATTACTATGGATGTATGGTAAAATACGGTTGATGTATTAGTCACAATATAAATAAATTATAAAATGATAGCCTATACCTCTGCAACTAGTGACAAACAGCTGTCATGAATATTGATTAAAATAAATATTTATGAAAATCAATAAAACTTTGATAGATTTATTTAATAAATAAACAGTAGTAGTCAAACATTTTTACAAGGTTCATATTAATAATTGTTATGGAATGAGGGGATGAACCTATCGAAGTCTATTGACCCTAGAGATAGTGTCGGTAATCATGTGTGATTCACTGGGAGTTTGTGTGCAGTCCGTGTTGATTTTTATTCTCAACAAATGGAAAGAGTTCATGAAGGTCGCGGTTTCAAACCCCGCACGCGGTCTCGATACTGCACAAGTAAGCAAGACAAAATATCAGGAATTGAGAGGAATCGAATTGCTACCATAGCCTGCATATAGCCCTTATCTTGCGACTTCAGATTATCACATGTTTCGATCCATGGATCATTTGTTGCGTGAAATTTCGAAAACGTACGAAACATTAAATCTGTGGAATTTGCTCTCAATTAATTCTTCGTTTCAAAAACCAGAGACTGTTACCGTCGCGGGATAATAAACCTCGCTGATAGATAGACCCTAACTCTAGATAATAGAATCTGATGGTCTCCACTTTGATAAGTACTTTAATTCCTCATCAGAAAACATCCCAAATAAAATTAAAAAAAATGGCGTTACTAATGAGAAAGTTGCTCTATTTTCTAATCTTTAGGAGGATATGCATATTGTTTTTATTTATTTTTCGATACCGGTATTTCAATTTTATAATTTGTTTAGGATAAAGCACTACTCTATTTTCTAATCTTTAGGAGGATAGGCATATTGTTTTTATTTATTTTTCGATACCGGTATTTCAATTTTATAATTTGTTTAGGATAAAGCACTACTCTATTTTCTAATCTTTAGGAGGATAGGCATATTGTTTTTATTTATTTTTCGATACCGGTATTTCAATTTTATAATTTGGTTAGGATATAGCACTACTCTATTTTCTAATCTTTAGGAGGATAGGCGTATTGTTTTTATTTATTTTTCGATACCGTTATTTAAATGTTATAATTTGTTTAGGATAAAGCACTACTCTATTTTCTAATCTTTAGGAGGATAGGCGTATTGTTTTTATTTATTTTTCGATACCGTTATTTAAATGTTATAATTTGTTTAGGATAAAGCACTACTCTATTTGTAATCTTTAGGAGGATAGGGAAAGGCCTATTGTTTTTATTTATTTTTCGACAGCTCTATTTAAATTTTATAAATTGTTTAGAATAAAGCACTACTATATTGACTTAGTATGAAAATCTTGAAGAAGAATTGCCAGTCTCAAGACAACTCTTGAGGATGCCGGACGCAGTCTCTGGCGAAACGTCGGGGAACTTCAAGCCTCAAGACCACGCCCAACAGCCCGGAAATCTTCTTCAAGATCTTAATAAAGCACTACTGTTTATATTTGTTAAATCTTTCCTGTTAGGTAATTACTTTAATACAATTTCTAATCTCTATATTTAATAATAATTTAGTTTTTACATTTTCTTCAGTTATAGATTTTTATGGTTGAGAAGATCGATTTCAGTGCTTTTTGTATTCAGTTAAGGATAGTTTCCTTGACATGTTAATGAGCAGGATGTATAAATCCTGGTGCACACTTTTTGTATAAAAATGCAAAACAATGTACTTCCGCTGCTGTTTTATTCTAGATGCGTTTACAGATGCAGGAAAACACGAGGCTTTCCCTTCGTTAAGCAGCAGCATTTCACAGAAATCCAGTTGCATACGATACTCTTATAAATAACACCAACTTTCTTCCAGTTGCTTCCATTGTTTTCCGATGGTCCCTTCACAACTTTCCCTTCGCAACGCTCATATGGACAATAATATAAAGAAAATTATGCTTTTGTTGTTTGGCACATACTTATGACTTGTGTGGTTTTCTATAATTTATAGATACAATGATTTAACGCGTCTAATTCATTTAGTTGGCATCGTTAATTCATTTAATTTCACTTTCAGGTTTTATATCAGCCCGGGCGTCTACATACACAGTGTGAGCGCGCATCTTTTTGTATACAGTTTTTAATGCATTCATAAATGACACGAAGTCAGATCAGGGGGTACAGTACGTCACCAATACATTTCTACTACAGGATACGCATTTTAAAAGACAGAGCACTGAACTGGTTTGTGCTTCCTTTTATCTGTAGGAGGTGACATGTTCGTGTGAGCGCATTAGCGCTCTGAGAGTACGTAAACTCTCCCCCCTCCCTTGGCGTAGCTTCCATGATGGAAGTGAAAATACACTTTTAAATAATTAAAAGTCATTAATGACATTTTATTAATATATAAAAGCAGCGGCTCCTTAATGCAAGGGGTTGGTCACTCGTCGTTCTCCTGTGGGACCCGAGTTTAAGTCTCGGTCAGTGCATGTAGGGTGCGTGATGGAGCGAGAGCAGGTTTCTTCTCGAAGTTCCTCCCATTTTCTCTGCCAAAACTTTATTCACTACTTCTCCATAAACATGTCGTTAATTTTGTTGAATTTAATTTCATCTACCCTTTGATGGCACGACAGGTATGGCCAGCCAGAATTTTTGTATATCACAGAACTGCAATAATATGGGCTTCATCTCACCTCGTCCCTCGATCTGGCATTACTCCGGACACGAACAGAGGGTTTATAATATACTTTAATTAATTTTAACCTCCTTGAAGATTATACAAGAGCTACAATATTGTTTGAAGGTATCCGTAGGAATTCACAAAATATTTTGTCGTCTTGGTGGTCACTGTGCTCACTTCAGGTTTCAATGTTCGCGGATTGAAACCCGGCCGTCATCTTTCAGGATGTAAAAACCCTAAACTTGCGTTCCTTCGGAAGAGAACTAAAGCTATGGTTGCGTGCCGTAAATTTACGGCGGGTAAAATAACTTCAAGCTTTGAAAAGTATTCTTTGAGCAATTTTTTTTTTCAAATGCCCCAGGTTTGTCTTTCGACATTCCTGGTTTCTCTCCTGGCATGGCGTACTTCTGAGGTTGGGGCGCCTGGAAGGCGGGGTTACGTTGCCCCGATGATATGATGGGTGATGATGATGATGATAATGGTGCGCCAGGAGAGTCCCTAATCCTAAGCTTAACCTAAGATGAATGTGAATGATGATGATTGCAATGGCCATATGATTTCGGGGACCGTTTGGACCTTAAAGTTTTCCTGACATTTGTCTTACAGGTGAGGAAAAACCCCGATAAAAACCTCACCCAGAAAAACTGTCCCGACCGGGGATCGAACCCGGGCCCGCTGCGTGACAAGGCAGCACGCTACCCCGAGACCACAGCGGTGGACTTCTTTGAGCAAAATTGTCGACCATTTAACGCCTAGACTTGTATTTCGACTCCAATGACACGCCGTTAAATATTTTGTCACAATACATGTGCTACTCTCATCTCAAGTACACTTATCCCAAAACGAATGATTGTGTAGTGCCCAGACTGCGCATGCCCGATCTCTACTAGCGAAGTTCAACAGAGTGCATAATTCAATTTAGTCATCCATACATTTTCGTTGTAACATGACAAATTTAAAGTAAATGTACGATATGAAATATTTGCTAGACCTTTATTTATTTACTAAATAACGTGTCCCCAATGTTTAATAATGTTAACATGTGTTAAAATTATTTAAAATAACTAATACACGCCTTGGATCCGAAACCACGGTGTAGGGTTTTGTATTCAGATGCTTCGGCTCACGAAAAATGTGATGCACTTCTTGTGATCTGAAATTCTGTACACGAAGTGACATCATACAGGCATGTAATTAGACTTACATTTGGCGAGTTTACGAACAACTAGGAGAATTATATTATTTATGTATTTATTTTAGGGAAACAATATTATTTTTGTTGTTTTAAGGAAGTACAGCAAGCTTCCAAGTACTGATGTATTTTTGCCCAAAGTTCAGGCATACATTACTCCATTATTGTTTTTAACTAGACGACAGTGCAAATATGGGAAAGAATAAAGTATATTGATAGGCTATAAATAATGGTCGTAAATTCATAAGTTTATGATTTATTTGCTCGTTATTAGTATTTCATAACTGATTGAGAAACATAGATGAAATATCATCTAAATGGTCTGTTGTTAATTGGTTTTAATAGCTAATGTATGTTCACTCACGAAGTAGAAGTAGTAAGAGTAGTACTCTTCTTTCGTCCTTACATCCCATACAAGGGCGTATGAATTAAGAAGGCCATGTCGAGTACTGCGGTGTAGTCAGAATGATTGAGAGAAAAAAGACAGACAGAGGGTCAGAGGTGTATTCACGACACCACACAACTTACAGTTTTTCTTTCAATTCAAATAGTATTTTTGAGAATTTTCCGCGTCATTGAGGGTTTTCTCCAAACAATCGTAATAATTTAACAAAGAGTTCTTAAAAAAATAAACATTAAATGACTGCGCGACTTATAGGCCATCAGTTTGTAACAAACATTCACAAATTTCCCTTAATTAAAGTTCTCCATCGTTCTCTGTCCTCTGTGTCTTCATCCGTTACACTAAATTTCCTCATTGAATTCTGAATATTATTCTTCCAGGTTGTTCTTGGTCTTCCTTCTCTACTCAATTTTCCAATTTTCCATCTACATGCGGCCTTTGGTAGTCTTCCATCCTGCATTCTTCTTAAGTGTCAATACCATTTTAGCCTTCTGTGTTCAATCTCATCCATTATACTTCTTTCCGCATTCATGCATTTTCTAATATCTGTATTTCTAATTCTTTCCAGTCGAGATTTTCTGGCAGCTCTTCCCCAAAAATCAATTTCAACTGTAGTTATTCTGTTGGCATGTTGTTGTGTCATTGTCCAAACTTCCGATCCATATAACATTATACTTTCTAGTATGGACTTATAAATTAGCTGTTTTGTTCTGTTAATGATATTTTTACTGAATAGTATAGAGTTTAACATACCTATGGTTTTTCTTCCATTACTAATCCGTTTTGCAATTTTTTATTTGATGTTCCACCTTTCTCTATAATTGACCCAAATAACAGAAACTATGGCTCTTGTTTATCTTTATCCCATCAATGTATAATTTATCTGGATCATTTGTTAAATACTATGTTTTTATTGATTTTCAAACCCCCATTTCTGATATGTTGTTGACAGCTGATTACACATATAATTTGCATCTTCTCCATCCTGGGTTATAATTATCTGATCATCGGCAAAAAGTAAGTGATGTACATATCTTCTTTCTGTTAATTCTAGTCCCATTTTTGCACACTGACGTGACCATTCTACTAAACAAATGTCTATATATATTTTTTTTTAAAAGTGTTGATGGCATCGGGCATCCTTGTAACAATCCTCTACTGGTTCCAAAAAAAAGGTTCTGATAACTGAGAGCCCATTTTAATTTGATATTTATTGTTCTTATAATTATATATCTTGTAGGCCTATTACTTGAATTACGGATTCATCAATGTTTGCTATACGTAATGCCTCCCAGAATTTTGTTCCTGGTACACTGGTATGCTTTTTCTAAATCTATAAAAAACAATCCAATCTCTTTTAATTTATTTTCACATTTCTCAACGATTTGTAAATTACTACAAACATGTTATCTATACAAGATCGACCTGGTGTAAACCCACATTGCTCTTCTATTCCACTGTAACATTTTTATATTTTGTTTTTTATCACTTTTCCTAGGCATTTCATCAGGGAATTCACATATTCCATGGAAATTTCATAATTCCCTCTATCTCCTTTCATAAATATATCAATGACATATCCTACTGTAATTTCTTCCGGTATTTTTCTTTCTCTTAAAATTTGATTAAATAGTTTTGTTATGAGTTTGATTAAAGATTTTCCTCCATTTTTCAATATTTCTAAATGCATTCCTCCCGGCCCTGATTCTTTTAAATGACAGGGTTAATAATAAAGATAGCTAAATAAACAATGGAGGAAAAACGAGAATAAATAAAATGTACTTATTCTGACGAGAAGAGTACACATCATATCTCGCACATTCGAATACAACATGTTTCCCTTATGTAAGTCCCTGGTGCTGGGTTTAGATGGTTTTCCGATTTTTTATTGTTTTTAACAACCATAAAAACTGAAAATCTACGACTGTTAATTATAAAACAAATGTCTGAATCATGTCTATGGTTTCATAACAATTTCTGTGAATTTTCAGTCATTTTATAGGTGTTCCATCCATCCATAGTAATTCTGCTCGAGAGCAGGTCTTCACTGCAATCATAGCATTTTCATGCTTTGCTTTACAGCTTTACTAGGGAATTGTAGGTGTGGTAGCTTCCCGTTGCTTTCCACACCGGTGAAGGATGGTGATGATGATAAGGATGATGTTGATGATGGCTATATGATTTCGGGGACCGTTTGGGCCTTAAAGTTTTCCTGACATTTGTCTTACAGGTGAGAAAAAACCCCGATAAAAACCTCACCCAGAAAAACTGCCCCGGGCCCGCTGCGTGACAAGGCAGCACGCTACCTCGAGACCATAGCGGGGGGGGGGGGACTTATAGGTGTTATGGAAACAATCAAAATTGGAAATCTGGGTCGAGGTTTAGATTCGGTTGAGAAACCCACCCATTGTGTTCCTGGCTCTAAGAAAATCAGTTAAATTTTAACAATTCTTCTTGAGCCATTTTTGTACATGTTCGCGACGAGACCTATTTGTCAGTTAGTTAAGGTTCCCAGATAATATTGAAAAATTGTTACAAACTAGTTTTTAATTTTCTTTCTCCGTATTTTAATATGGATGTTTTAAGAAGATCAGCTGGAAAATATAGAATGGATAGAATACGAAATAAAGAAATAAGGGAAAGTATGGGTGTACAAGAGGAGCCGGACATCATAGACATTATAGAAAAGAAAAGATTACAGTGGTATGGCCATGTCAGAAGAATGCCAGAGCAAAGATCGCCTAAAGTTGTTATGGAATGGATCCCAATAGAAAGGAGAAAGAGAGGAAGACCGAAGAAAACTTGGATAAAAGGAGTACAAGCAGCTACGAATATCAGAGAATTGGAGGAAGATCAATGGATGGACAGGGAGGAATGGTGTTTGGTTTCCGGAAGACGGCGGCAGCTGCCATGTTACCGGATGATGATGATGATATTTTAATAATTATTTGTTTACATTATTCAGTCCTAGAATTTTCCGGTTTTTGAAGTTTTTTAAACTTCATTTAATTCTTATAATGTTATTAAATTTTTTAATGATGATTGTGAAAGTTGGTCAATCTGGGATTCATCTTGTATTGTGTTATCGTTCCACAAAGGTCTGTAATAATTGAATCTTATAAAACTTACGTCCTGGTCGTTTCGGGATAATGCCATCACCAGCCTGCATGATATGGAACTTTGATGGAAACATAGACCGACAACATCTCCATACATGTGATGCTCTACACAGCTCTACAGAAGAACTGCGATATTGGGAAGTAAGAACTAAAATGACGAGCCTCATGGATCAATGAACCTTTGTTTAATGTACACCACCATTAGATGATACATATTGTAGATTTTCGCGGATATAAGTATGATTAAGAAATGTTTTTTTGTGCTTTTAGTTTAGGGTTTGACGCGGAAAACCCAAGAAAACTTTTTAAGTCATATATATATATATATATATATATAGATGGTTAAAATTTTATTTTATTCTGTTCTATGAATTATAAATGGTTTATCAATGGTTACATTTTACATAATTTTTTTTCGATTATAGACCCTACATCTTGGGGTTTTGTAATCTGGATTTTTTTCCCTGTGTTTTAAGTGTTGTTCAGTTAAATAGGGATCAACCGTTTGTTTTATTCTTTCTGCTGCAAATTAATCAAATTAGTAAACATAGAGGTACACGGGAACTAAAGTTTATTGTACAATTAGGTGTTCACAACAAATGCCCATAATTACACACACGTAATGTAGAACACCAATTCATTATTTTTAGACTTTCACGTTACGGTAGGTAATTTGACCCGCTGTTTATTTAGTTAATGCACGTAACTCAAGAGTCGTGTTGAGAAGAGAATTCGATGTGACGGTGACTGTTACAGTGTCTGCTCTCTTGCGCGATTTTAAAATTAGCAACGTAAATTCTCCACTAAATATCCCAATTGAGAAGAAAAAATTAAAATTAAACGGTTAGGCACATCAACAGAATTGCATGTATACGCAATAAAAAGAAGAGAACCTTTTATAGTAGGTAATGCAATAAACAAATCGTGGTTCTCTGTGAGGAAAGAAACACAATATTATTATTATTATTATTATTATTATTATTATTATATTATTATTATTATTATTATTATTATATTATTATTATTAATATTATTATTACTATTAGAAACTCAGTTATAAGGGAGAAAATGAAGATTGACTATTTTAGATTATATTAATACTCAGCAATTAAGATGGTACGGACATGCCCAGCGAATGGAAGAGGATCGGCTACCAAAATGTTTTGGAATGGAAACCTGAGGGAAGACGAGGCAGAGGAAGACCTAAAACCTCCTGAAGTCAAGGAATATATCTGTACTTGCAGGAGAATCATCTACAACCAGGAGAATGGATGGACCGACAAAATTGGCTATTAGGAATCAGACGATGTGATAGACATTAATCAACCGATGATCTATCTATTATTATCATTGAATCTCCAAATATTTTGAAACTCCATTTCTCCACAAAGACATGTTAGGTTGTAGCCTACTGTAACAATATTGTACTATATATTGTAAAACAGAAATATTAACTTTTGGTTTTGAATAAATGTTAAGAATTACACAAATTGTCTATAAGCGTCTTAGCAAAATAAGTAATATTGTTATGAATGTATCTTACGAATTATATACTTACTTAATACTTAATACAGGCTTTCCACTTTACAGCAGTTTGCCCTTCCTGCTTTCCAGAGATTCCTATCTTCCCATTGTCCATCTTCCATACCCCTCTTCATCATGGCATCATATATTCCCTCATACCATGCTTTTCTACTTCTCCCCCTCTTCCTTCTGCCAGGTACCGTCCAATCCAACACCTGTTTAGGCCACTGGTCTTCCGGCATCCGTTGTACATGCCCATACCATTGTAGAGCTCTCTTTGTTATCCTATCGATAACAGTTTCTTGTGCATCCATTTCTTGTCTGATATATGTATTTCGAATATGTTGTAGCCTGGATATTCTCATACTTCTCCGTAATCCATCCATTTCTGTCGCCAAGATTCTTTTCTGCATCCTTTCATTTATTGTCCAGCTTTCTGATCCATATGTAAGTATACTTTCTATTATTGTCTGTATAATCCTTTTTTTGTTTTTTTGGTCAAATTTCTATTCCATAAAAGACCATTCAGGGATCTAATCGCCTTCCTTAAGTAAGTAAGTAAGTAAATTAATTAATCAATAAATTATCATCATCATCATCATCTGCATTCATGGATTAGGTCTGTTGACGAATTATATAAAATGTTTATAATAATTTTGGTTCTTAAAAATCAGTTCACACATTGAGGAAAATGTCTCAACATCATTTAAAAGTAAGTTTAGCCAGAATCGTTGTCTTTCGAATATCGGACAATCAAATAAATATGTTTAAAAACACAAGATGTAATCGTGGCGAACGATTATTATCAACGCTAGGTCGTAAGAATCTCAAACATTTAAATAAACAAATTGAATAAAAAACACGAGGGAAGTTGAGTTCGCCGATAAAAAATGTAAAATATCCGCGATTATAATCATAGTTGCGCGCTATTTCCAATTTGAAGACCATTTTATTTTGCCGAGCAAATGGTAGCTTTTGAAACTCGTATTCAAGAGTTCCCGGATTCAAACCCCGGCGCCGACCAATCTCTTTGAGGTCTTTCCATGGTTTTCTACAGTCGTTAAGACAAATGTTGGGTTGAATCTTCGTCACCACGATTCATTTACTCATATTCACACCGTCAAAAGTTGACGTTACATAACTTTAAATGTTTAAGCGTTTTTAAATAGGAATTAAATAAAAATTCACCAACAAAAATTATCCCAGGTAACTATTATTGGAGCTAAAATCCACTCATTTAACACGGACAAACCCTTTATTCCTATGCTTTGTACGAAAAATCTTTTTTTTTACAAGGGAACTGCCAACCATTGCATGCCGAAACGTGCCTTGAAATTTCTTCCAGAGAAGCGTTATGATGTATCAAGGCCGTGACAAAAAAGTATATCTACTGTTTTTAACTGCAAGGAACTAAAATCCAGCGCCAAATCTCTCATTTAAACTATAAATAAGTCATCATCATCATCTCAAGGCACTACAACTTCAAAATTCAATGTTTTTGCCTTCTCGATAATCTTCCTCCAGACTCTTCTGTTTTCTGCCAATTTCAGATTTGTCACCCTCATCTTCTTCAAATCCTCCCAAACATCATCCTACCATCTCATCTTAGGTCTACCAACAGCTCTAGTTCCTGTAGGCTTCCATTTATATAGTTTTTTAACTAATCTCTGTTAATCCATTCTTATCAGATGAACAAACCTTCCAATCCTAAGATTTATTATATTTCGATTTTAATTATATTATTTAGTTCACTATTTGTTTTCATTTTCCAAGCTTTGTCTGGTCCTTTATTTGGAGCTTACATTTTTTTAAGTATCTTTCTTTCCAAAATTATTACATCTAAACTGGTACCTGCCGTTCGCGCCGCGTCCCACCTCACTTCACTCAGCTCTTACTCATCCAGGGAGACCATCTGCGCCGTGCAGTGAGCTGACATTGCTGGATCCTGGCTTCGATTTTTGTGCCTTGCAGTTAAAAATGGCAGATGATTTTTTTAATTCTAACCTCTCCGTTTGCAGGCCGTCCCCGGGCTTTACAGAGAACGCCCTGCCTGGCGATTTTAAACACCGGATTTCATCATAGTTTTTTACGAGATCAGGACATGGATGAGTGATTAATTAAGTGCCAGGGCCACATCATCATACATTCACGTAAACCAGGAGGGTAATTGATTATGATGGTCACATTGTGTTCGGGGACTATTTGTGCCTTAAAGAGTTTTTAAATTTGTATTGTAGGTGACGAAAAAAACCTAAAAATCTTGACCCAGGATCGACTCGGACTACCTCTGTTTGAACCAAAGATCAAAGCCGATGGAAGACGTAAGAAAATACAAATAAATTTATGTGAAAGGAAATAGTTAAAGAAACAGAAGATAACTAACTCTCTGGCACTATCGAATGTCCTATTCATCGCAGTCTACCAGACTTATAGTGACTGATTTCTCATAAAGATAAGTTGTTTAAGGTTGTTTATATTTCTCCATTCATCTATCTGTTTGCCCGAGAGAAGACAGGAAGAACGCAGAAAAAGAAGATAGGGAATATAAATGGTATATATATATATATATATATATTAGGGTGTTTCGGAATGAGTATTACAGACTTATAGGGGTTGTACAGGAGACTTAGTAGATGAAGGTATGATAAGGAACCCATGTCCAGAAACATACAATTTCGGTGTGAAATAAGTTTTATATCGTATGTCTTGTGTTTCAATATAAGTGTTACAGACTTCCAGAGGTTGTACTACATCTGTCGAGTCGGATGAAGATCTTCTTGCACGAATTCTGGCGGCAGCAGAAATTATAGAGCACACGCCAGGTCTTGTGGGGTGTGTGTATGAAAACATGCGTCGCATGTACTCTTTGTGCAACGAACAACAGGGTCACCATGTGGAACCACACTTCTAGTATAGCCCCTAGAAGTCTGTAATACTTATTCTGAAACATAAGACACACGATATCAGCCCATTGTGTTTCAATCTTCAAATCTATTTTATATCAAAATGGTGTTTCCGGATATCGGTTCCTTATCAAAACTTTATCTCCTATGTCCCCTCTACAACCTCTGGAAATCTATCTTTATTCTGAAACAGCCTGGTATATATATACATCCGTAGTAATTCTGCCCGAGGGCAGGTCTTTCACTGCAATCACAGCATTTTCATGCTATGCTTTGCAGCTTTACTAGGGAATTCTAGGTGTGGTAGCTTCCCGTTACTTTCCACACCGGTGCAGGATGATAAGGATGATGATAGCTATATGATTTCGGGAACCGTTTGGGCCTTAAAGTTTTCCTGACATTTGTCTTACAGGTGAGGAAAAATCCCGATAAAAACCTCACCCAGAAAAACGTCCCGACCGGGGATCGAACCCGGGCCCGCTGCGTGACAAGGCAGCACGCTACCTCGAGACCACAGCGGTGGACAATATACCGGTATATATATATATATATATATATATATGTATGTGTGTGTGTGTGTGTGTGTGTGGGCGTGTATAGTTACGTGCCGCATAGTGCCGTTTCAATTGCGCGGGCTGGGCGAGAATCGCGAGTTAGAGGCCTCGCACAAACCGGCTGAAGTGTCTGGAGTGTCTTACCAAACGGTTCTACCGGTGTCTCCTTCCCCTTTCGGAAATGATCCGTGGCTAGAGGATTCTAGGCTTCGAAATATATATAAGCTATTTTTAGAAGTTTCCTCGCGCCTATAAAAAAGGACCAGAGGCGAGACCCCAGTCAGTCTCACCGTGGACTGTGTTAAGAGAAAGAGAAATTTTGGCGATCTTATTCAGCAGCGACTGTCAAAATGTTTGTAACTGTGATACAAATTAAATTAAGATTAATTGTGAGTTGTAACTGTGAACGAAAGTTTACTGATAATTGTGGAAAGAAATAAAGTTTTAAGTGAAATTTTAAACAAATTCATCGTGCTTCATTTACGCCGTAATATCGAAGAGGAAAATCTTGCCATGCTTGTGACAATAGACTATATACTCTATATTGTTGCTTTGAGAAATGTTGTCTGATGGAACGATGTAACACGTGAGTATTGCGACTCGCTATGAAGCTGGAGTGTTTTTGACATTTAACCGCGCGAGATGTGTCATCAACTGCTGAACGGGTAGGTGTAACCAGTCTGTTGCATCATCCGTGACCTTAACCTTTGTGTCACGTTCAAAAGTGAAAACTCGAATCTGTAGGTGACTTACGTCGCTAATATAAACACATTTTTATTATCCGGATCATTTTACAAACTCATTTCTTTGTAATAGATGAATGTTGTTATGAAATGTTTGATTGAAAATACTTGATAAAGGCTGTCATCCCTTGGCACCGGTTCAAATTGAACATGTCACGATTACATATGCGTGTCAGGGTCATGTTTATGCATATTAAATGTAAGTTGATATCACTCTGTAAACAGTAAGCGATCTACAGAGTGGAAGTATTAAAGTGCTCCACATTTTATGTATGAATTCCTTACGGTAAATACAATTAAATGTCGTATATACCAAACTTTGCTAATTTCGTGATACTAAGATTTTAGTTTTAAATATTGGATTAATATTATGAAAATTTCTGGTTAGAATCTTAGGAATATTAAAGTTAAGGATAAATGAATGTCCACCGCTGTGGTCTCGAGGTAGCGTGCTGCCTTCTCACGCAGCGGGCCCGAGTTCGATCCCCGGTCGGGGCAGTTTTTCTGGGTGAGGTTTTTATCGGGGGTTCTCCTCACCTGTAAGACAAATGTCAGGAAAACTTTAAGGCCCAAACGGTCCTCGAAATCATATGGCCATCATCCTTATCATTATCCATCCTTACAATTATCATTATCATCATCATCATCCTTCACCGGTGTGGAAAGCAACGAGAAGCTACCACACCTACACAATTCCCTAGTAAAGCTGCAAGCATAGCATGAAAATGCTATGATTGCAGTGAAGGACCTGCCTTCGGGCAGAATTACTATGGATGGATGGATATATGAATGAAATATATACGCTGAGTTGTCGAATATATATTTTATTTCATTACCGATACGACATAAATTGGATACTTATCAATAGAAAGGTGCAAAATACCAAATTAAAAAAGAAAAAAACAGATATTAAATTAGAATAGTGCGACATGCCATGGCGCATTACATATCAACAGGGCTAAGTCCAGAGGACTGTGTTGTGCTATTAAGATCACCGAAAGATGGCAGTAGTGCTAACAAAAACCCCAAGCTATTTCACAACATTGCAATGTTAATGCATTGGTGCAATGTGCCATTTCCCTCCAAATAGTGAAGTTGCTTATTTGTGATCACTATTAAACAGTGTAGTATGCGCTGAAGGAACGTTTATTATAAAGAACACTATTTGCAGATCTGTGAATAATGAAAGGAAAATAGCACCTTTGAAATATTTCCAGGACATTGAACCTCTCATAATAAATAATTGTTGTTCTCTTTTTTTTGTTAATTGATATGCTATCATAAATCTACTGGCAAAGATTGGTTAAAAGTTGTAATTTATACCTTTGATTAAATATCCAAAAATAAATATCATAAATTGTTTTTTAGAGACAATTTTTTGTTAATAATTTACTGTTTATAAATTTGGCACTTTGCACCTTTCTACTGATAAGTATCCAATTACATATTTTTTCTGGAGGTTTAAAGAACTCGGGTAATTTCATGATAGTGTTAGAGTAAATTCTTGACAAACTTTTTAATTACTCTCCATGCTACATCCAATGCATTTGAAATCCCATTTATAAACACCAACCCTTGAAAATTTTTATGGAACCAAGGATCACATTTTGGACATTGTATCCGTTCACCTTTACTGCCAAAGCATATATACTAAAACTGTTCTTCAAACACAGACAATTATTAAATCTAACAACTGCTAACATGAATGAAACCACTTCCTCTACAAATGAATATAAAATACACCCAAGAAACGCTGTTATTACAAATATGAAAACACAACAACAAAGTAGACTTTCTGCCATCTACGAGACACAAAAAGAATTTGATTTTCTTCCCAGTACAACTTCGTTACAAACGAAAGAAAAATATAACGAAGTCGTCCGTATCACGAAATTAGCCGAGTTTGCACTTCATTTTGGATCACAAATCTATGGTTTTCTCAGAAAATTATGTTTTATGCAAAAATGTTATTGGCGCATTAATGAAGATCTGCACTTCACACCGTACACAGGAGACAGGAAATGGAACCATTTTTTTTTATCCCGCGGCTGCTTTAGAAGAAATTTAATAACAATAGGTTACATGGAATGAAATAAACGCTTATATTACGCAAGTAAAATTGGCAAAATTACACTAGGGAAATTATGTAATATTTTGAAAAATACGAAGCGAAAACTTGTCTGATTTTCACGTCTCCTATGTGCTTTGTGAAAATGAAACATATACCCGCCACCATTATAACATAACACATCCCCACAAAAATATGTTTTTCTGAATAAGTCGTATATTTGTGACGCAAAGACATGTTTACTGTATTTACAAGGAATTCATGTTTAAAATACTTTAATTCTATACATTCGTTACTCGATAATTAACTTATATGAGTTTTCATACATTCGTTTGTAACACAGCCAACTTCAAAAACATTGTTTAATCATCTGGCGATGTTAGATTTCCTTGAACATTGCTTGTTCTTAAACTTTGTCTCCGCATTCCATCCACTTGTAAGGTTTCAACATCCACACTGTAAGACAAGGATAAAAATTATAAGTAATGCCACGAGTGATTTCCAAATTATCTAGAGAATTTGGAAATCAAGAGTGGCATTTGTTAGGACTATTTAACGAATAACAGTAAGCTGTTTACTCACAAATCGTTATTTAAATATAGTTATTTAAAAATATTTATATATTTAATGTAAACGGCGATGTTTGAAAACAAATGAGAAACGTGTATTATGTTTCATTTGTTCATCACTGCAACCAGATCATATTATTTATTGTCAAAGGATTGCAACATATGTTATTAAGTCCACCGCTGTGGTCTCGAGGTAGCGTGCTGCCTTGTCATGCAGCGGGCCCGGGTTCCATTTCCCGGTCGGGACAGTTTTTCTGGGTGAGGTTTTTATCGGGGTTTCTCCTCACCTGTAAGACAAATGTCAAGAAAACTTTAAGGGCCAAATGGCCATCATCATCATAATCCTTATCATTATCATCATCATTATCCTTATCCTTCACCGGTGTGGAAAGCAACGGGAAGCTACCACACCTACAATTCCCGAGTAAAGCTGCAAAGCATAGCATGCAAATGCTATGATTGGAGTGAAAGACCTGCCCTCGGGCAGAATTACTATGGATGGATGGATATGTTATTAATTAATTAATGATGTCCTATGATGTAAATATGTGAATTAAATTTTTCTGGAACGTAAATACCTGGGTGATACGTTTAAAGAAGGTGCAAACAGTGGTTTCTTTTTTTTTCTTTTGTGGTATAATCAATTGCTACAAATGCTTTTCTATTATATCCCGCAAGCAGTATCTGGTTATATTTGTGCATTATATATACAATCTGGGAGTCACTTGCATTCTAGGATTCTTACATCTTAATATATAAATTGTTATATTCAACGTATTTCTTAGAGAGTTAGTCACTGCAAAAATAATGCTCTGACCTATTCAGAATGTTAAAATGGAGCTTTCTTTAATATGATAAAATTAAATTGATAAGATCGAGGTGAAACACGACTGTGATTGGTTGTAAATCAAAATTCATTGAAATGTGATTGGTCATTGACTCCCATTTGGGGCATGAGTTAAATAGTCACTGCTATTAATACACGCTTGTTTTCTACTTGTTCATGTTTTACATTCCGTTGTTTTGAAGAACTTAGGCAGAGGCAGTACGCTTTAAACCAGGCTAACTAATGTTATGCACTTTAGCTGGAATATTAGCATATTTCACTTCTTTAGTTTAATTTCAAGTCTCACATCCTGCGCCCTGCCCTCAAATTTCTTCATATTCTCATGTATTAATGATCAAAGGTATTTCACATTTGCATTATATTATTTATAAACATTAGTTGATGAATCTTACATATAAAATCTAATTTTAATTTGCATTAGTATTATTTTTATCTTTATTACGTATTTGATTATACTCTGGCTAAAGAAGCGTATCTTGTTATTTTCCGGCGAGTAGTGGAACCAATGGCAAGGGGATTGAGCTGTACACCATTTACATCTCTTGCGAAACAGTGCTGCCAGATTATATATGTTGACTCTGTTTGTCTGGGTTGTAAGTATATCGGTTTTTAACTTTTACTTTTTTTTGTTGGGATTTATCGTTAATATGTACTGTTTACAACTGGTAGGGATTATGGTATAAGCTGTCAAAATACTAGCATAAAATACTATTTTTTTGTCTCAAAAGTAGAACTCGCAACATATGTATCTGAATTGAGTATTTAATGTGGCGTTACAAGTAGATTAAACAGGATATATTCTGGTGAAATTATTTTTATTATATTGGTGTACTTGCATTTGCTGTCACAAATGAATTATTTTCTTTCAGATGTTCTTTAAACCTAGTACTGTACTTATCCTGTAGTTGTAGCTGGGGAACGAGGGTTATGATGTCTGACCTCAGTGACTTTGAAAAAGAAGATAGCAAAAATTAATTGGTCACGTTAGTCAAAAGAAGTAAATCTAGAACAATTGTGTACAATCAGAAGGGAAACCCCTAGGTACTAAATAGTAAAAAGAGGGAATATTTGACGATAATATTAAAGACTTGGAAGTAAATGCAAAATAGGAACATCCGATAGTGATATTAGAAAATTAGGATAGAGAGACAAAGGCTTTAGGTTGAAACAAATATAAATAGGATTGAAAATTCAATGGGTATATTAAGTAGATGGAAAAAATCAGCTATTAAATGTACATGAAGAACAGGATATTGAAGAGGATGATTTCCAGATAGCAGAAAAATTAGAGAACCGCCCTGTTAAGGCCCATCTCCGGTTAAGTGGTAGCTAACTTATTTAGTGGCCGAGGACTATAAATGAGATGAGCTTAACATTAAATGAAGGTTAGGATTAGATATTCTACAAAGGATAGCAAAACTATGTTATCAAAGCAGACACACACACAAATAAAAGATGGGAGATGATAACATTAAAATTATATTTAACATAATTGAAATATACGGAACGAATTTATAAAAGAAAGACAAATTGAAATACGAATATGAAACATACAAGAATGAAAGAGGAGCCCGAACAAAAACATATTAGCTAAGACTTTCATAAGCCTATTAGGCGGTATATATCAAAGCTGGAGTTTAGAACTCGATATATTGAATCAAAATATTCTATGCAAAGTATCCAAACTTAAAGAAGTCATACCCGAGTCCATTATAGGCGCCCTCGGTGTGAAGTAGTGTTTCTGTGATTCAGCTAGAAAGAGTGTCGAGCCATCTCTCCAACCCCCGACAAGAACTCTTTCGGGGAGGAAACCCCGAGTATATATACTTATAATTATGTCGCTTTCACATCCCAGGAAAGTGTTTGCAAAAATGTTTTTGTGACGATACGTGTCTGGTATGAAGCAACCGGATATATGCATTTTTATTAAATAGTCTGCCTAAAAACCCTAATAATTATATCAATCAAATATCTATAAGGAAATGATAAAATATACTAATGTCCTTTTTATTACTCTAATCACTCTATCAATTACGGGCACAATAAACAATGTCTTTCTGAAGCCTCCAATACATTTTGGGGCATAACACAACCGCGTTAGAGGTTGTAATAACGATAGAGAAATTAAATGAGCAAAGAACAGTTCAGATGCGATCGTAGCAGAACTTATAAAATCAGGGGGCGAAAAATCATCGGTTGATTAGTATGATTTGGGAGAAAGAGACTCTTCCGAATGATTGTAAAGAAACGATTATCGTTTTAATTTATGATACAAAGAGGTAAAACTGATTGCAATAACTACAGGGAAATCTCATTACTTTTAACGTCGTACAAAATTCTAAGGAATATATTAGTATCCATACTTACTCCCTATATCGACGAAGTAAATAGGTCTACAATAGATCAAATTTTTAGTATAAGACAGATTTTAGAAAATAAAAGATAATATAATGTTACTATACATCAACTGTACGAACAGTGTGTAACAGTCTTGTTTGTACAGCAGAGTTTTAATCTTGTTTACACAATACGTAATGCCACTGTTGTATAAGTCCACACTTAAAAAATAAAATACTATATTTTTTCGTTATCATGTTTATTACATGACTATAATAACATAAAAATAAAACAATTTACTTCATACAACTTATTAATTCACATTTAATTATTTACTTGAACAAAAATGGTAACTTTTCTTGAAACAGTCTAGTTTGTACACTTAATAATAAAATAAACTAAATAAACAAAATAAACAGCAATTTGCAATAAAAAACTTTAATATTTGGTTGAATAACCCTTTGCCTTTACTATTTAACTCATGCCCCAAATGGGAGTCAATGACCAATCACATTTCAATGATTTTTGATTTACAACCAATCGCAGTCGTGTTTCGGCTAAAATGTACCAACTAAAATTTATTATAATAAAGAAAGCACTTCCTTTTTAACATTCTGAATAGGTCATAGCATTATTTTGCAGTGACTGACCCTCTAAGAAATATGGCTACCAGTTTGTATATATAGTGCATGAATGTCAGCAGAAAGCGCATGCGATAGATAATATAAAAACATTTGTAACAATTGATTATACCACAAAACAAAAAGAAAACACTGTTTGCACTTTCTTAAACGAATTATTTTCCAGGAAATGACGTCGCAGAAAAATATAATTGACATATTTACATCATAGGACATCAAATTAAATAATACCTATAACGTTGGTTATAAATTTCTCCACTAGGGTGCATTCTTACAATATTGCGATCCTTTGGCAATAAATAATATGATCTGGTTGCAGTGATGAACAAAAGAAGCAAATGAAGCGTACCAATCGTTTCTCATTTGTTTTGAAACATCGCCGTTTACATTAAATATATAAATATTTTAAAATAACTATATTTTAATAATGATTTGTGAGTAAACAGCTTAATTTTATTCGTTAAATAGTCCTAACAAATGCCACACTTGATTTCCAAATTCTGTAGATAAATTCACTCCTTACTTCGTGAGTCGTGAATTTATCGATAATTTGGAAATCACTCGTGGAATTACTTATAACTACTTTACATCGTCTCTGCATTGACCTGACAAGCTTATTGCATGCTAAGGGATCAATTTTGTTCCATTCTTCAGCAATTATTTGTCTGGGTTGTTGTTTTGACTGAACATTTCTAGAATGAACACTTTTTTTTTCCAGTGAACCTCACAAATGTTCAATGGGATTTAAGTCCGGCGATTAAACAGGTGTTTTCAGCTGTTTTGGAATATTCCAGATGCACCACAGTTTGCAGATATCAGCTGTGTGTTTTGGGTCATTGTTCTGCTGAAACATATAACCGGATATAAACCCCATGTTTTGTGCATTTTATTTAACAATCTGCTTCAGAATATTAATGTAGCCTCACTGGTTCATAATACCATCAATAAAGTAAAGAGTTCAAACTTCCCTCGATGACTTACTTACACCCCCAAAGTAAAACGGACCCATCTCGTGTTTTACAGTTGTTAGTTTGTTTATGTGCTCATTGCACATTATTTGGATTTCTCCACTCCGTTAATTACCATCTGATCCGAAAAGATTTATTTTTGTTTAGTTAGACCAAATTACTTTATTCCAAAACTTTTGATTTTTTTACATGCTCTTTAAAAAATTTCAACCTGACAATTCTGTTTTTCTTATTTACGAATGGCCTCTTGCGTGCTATCCTGTCACCATAGCCTTATAAAACAATATTTATAAATTAATACATTTTATTTCACGTTTTGAGGAGATAATTGTTTTCTGCGTAAAACAGTACTGTACAAACAAGATTGTTACACACTGTAGATCTAAAAAATCTATACGATTCAGTTAAGAGGGAGAAGATGTAAGGCACTGGTATCCAGCTGGAGTTCGGAATTCCTAAAAAGTTAGTTAGATTTAGGCTATTCGAATGTGTCTAAGTGGTAATATTATATGTTTTGTTTACATAAAATATTCTTCAAATGTAAGTTCAAAAAATTGTTTGTATACTGTATATATAAACATACTTTGTCTGGTACAATGCAAACCCTTATAATATTTAAAAAATATACTCGAAGCGCGACAGGCCTAGAAGGCCAGCTGGCTGCTGGCCTCACATCCACATGTATTAATCACAGAGACAGACGATCATCTAGCTTGTGTAGGGATGGCATGTGGTCAGCATGTCGGGTCTCCCAGCCATTATAGCTAATCTTCTCAATCTGGAGTCGCTACTTATTGTAGCTACTCAAATGCCTCACGATACTGGTCCCATACTGGTCGAAATTCCACTAGAAAATGTCTTCCTTCATAGAGACTCGAACCAGCGCAAGTACCGTAGCTCTGCGCCAAGGCTTTTTGCCTTAACCACTCGGCTACGGCGCGGGACTCATGATCAGGGAGCGGAGTTCTAGTAAGTATACAGTGAAGTTAAGAATGCACTGACTATAAGGAGGGAGGACGCACCTGTGACTGTGCAGTGTTCAGTATAAACAAAATGATGTTCGGTGGAAGGCATTATATCCTGCTTCAAAAAACAATTACACCAGATAAGGAATTATAGAAGGAAGCAAACAATCGTATGTTTAGTTATTTGTAGCGTGCAATAAAACTACATTTTGAATTAGGGTTTAATATACAGAAATATTTTCTCATACATCATGATTATAGTTATTGCAATGTACAATAATATACTTTCGAAATGTACAGTTCTTTACTATTCTGTACGCAACGAATAAATGAAACAGTCGCTAAGAAACATTCTATTGTAGAAGAACGAGTCCTGTGCAGTACATACTCCGTGTGGCAGGTAACATGAGGTGCGCAATGTAAATGCATATGTATTTTCTTTATTCTGAAAAAAAAGGCAATAAATTCCATTATCTATCTATCTACTCAAACCCCGCTCTCTGCTCATGAGGTTTATGGTCTTCTAAAATATCCCACAATTAAACACAATGTAAATCTTCATTAACGTTTTTGTTTTTCCTAACTTGCAACACTTTTAAAATCGAATCAAAAATATAAGTTTGCCTCCTCCCCCCCAACACTGTTAGGATTTGGCAGTGTTGTGTGTGAGTGAGAGGACGAATGGTTTCTACTATTTCTAAGTATGCCAGTGTATTTAAAACATGGTGTTAGTGGACAGAAAACTCTCTCTCTCTCTCTCTCTCTCTCTCTCTCTCTCTCTCTCTCTCTCTCTCTCCTTCTTCCTAAATGTTCCACTACACCCTGATGTTAAAGATGCCTTTTTAAAAACTAAATATACTTTAATACTTTAAAACAATATTTTACCAGTGCTTTGATATTCTGGGGATGATTGAGGAATGTCAGGCTAGATCACATATATATTGCACGAAATCAAACATGGGATATTCTGATATAGTCAGTTTATTATGTTCTGACTTGGTAACTCACTGTGATTGAACGTCAGTGAGCGCAGGTGAAAATGGCTTCGACTGTCTCATCATTATCTGCAAAACATCGGTTGTAAATAACTATCGATGACGCTTTTACCACAGACGGTAAAACAGTGTTTTGTACTCGTATGTACCTTGTAGTACACTGTGCAACAAATAATTTGTTGAAGTACAAGTAGACTGTAAGTACTGTATTTTGAGAATTGCATATTTAAAAATCTAAAAATATAAGTAAATTTATTTGTAAGCCCTGTTAGGTTTTATATTCCGCTCTGTTGTAACATGTAGTCTTCTTTTAATAATAATATATATCTTAATTTAGGTTCAAGGTATACTCTACGTCTTAAATATATTCATTATACCCTTTTAAAATAATATGATTTTGGGTTGTTTGTTACTTAAATATTGGTAGTATAAATAATTACATTAACCTCAACATTTCTCATAAAATTAGCGCAGTTTAAGAGACAAATATCTCTTAGCAAAACAGCACAAAGAAAAAACACAGTATAACATAGATGGTCACGTAGAAATACATTAGGGCTATATATTAGAAATAGTTTGAAGGCATGGCTGAATTGAAATATCTAGGAATAATAATTGCAAATAGGAATGTGGTGCACAAAGAAATTAAAAGTAGATTTAATTTTGGAAATACACATTAGAAGTGTATATCCTCCATGCTTTAACATTTTTAAGTGGATCCCGCCTGGTCCACATGATTTTCCATTTTCCCTATTTTAAGAAATGTTTATATTTCTCGTATATACACTACTCATTCTAAATCACTATGGATAAAGTAGTCATTACTCCTCTTGCTTCATTTAATAATATTATGAGCACTGACTTAAAGGTATAGCCGCCCTAATATTCAATTTATGAGTAGAATTCATTTTCAATCCTTTGAGAATCGACCATGCTGCTTTTTACTGTTTAAACCCTAGTTGACAAAAAAAACACATGCTTTTTCTCCGTAAGTGTTTTTCTGATAATATAATTCATTTGAAATTAAAAACACTTTTTTAATTGTGTTCATTTGTTATTATTTTCATTATTATTATGATTATTATTGTCATTGTTATTGTTATTATTATTATTTTTATTATTTTATTTTATTATTATTATTTCTATTATATTATTATTATTATTATTATTATTATTATTATTATTAGTTATTATTATTATTATTATTATTATTATTATTATTATTATTATTATTATTATTATTATATTATTATTATTATTATTATTATTATTTATTATTATTATTATTATGAGATTGATGAGATATATAGCAGGGAACATCAAGTAGGATTACAAACGCAATGATGATGTCTTGAAGGAACTACGTTTAGAACTAGTTATTAAGTACATGCATGATTACCAGAACATCTGGATGAATCATTTGCGACTAATGAGTTCAGATGGAGTTCCCAAAGCCGTGCCTCGTTATTATCCAACAGGAAAGAGATCTCTGGGCCGTCTAAGGAAGCACTGGATACAAAATTCATCAGTGAGATCGTAACAGGTCTATAGGCCTAAGACTTGTATAGATCATCATCATTATCATCAACAATCACGGATTATGCACATGTGGTTTGTTCCGGTCTCATAGATTCTCATTCAAAAGTTGGATCCATCTCTTCTTCGGTCTACCAACATTCCTGCGTCCTTTTGGTTTGTATTTAAGTATAATTTTGGGAATGCGATCATCTTCCATTCTTTGGACATGTTCTTTCCAGTTTTTTTCTAGATTATTTTATTCTATCTAAGAGTTTAAAGATATTTAGCTCATTTCTAATATCTTCACTTCTTCTCTTATCTGGAAGTTTACAACCAGCCACACTTCTCAGAAATCTCATTTCAGCTGCTTCTATGATCTTCGCTTCTCTTTTAGTTAAAACCCAAAATTCACTACCATACAATAGTAAGAGGACTGACACTATTTTATAAAATGTTAATTTTATTTATTTTCTTGTGCTTTTAAATATCCTTTTGATTGTTCCACATATATAATTAAATTTATTAAGTTTGTTAAATAGATCTTCATTTTTAAAATAGGAGATTTCATAACCCAGGTATTTAAAATGGTTCACTTGTTCAATGGGTTTCCCCTCCAGAATTATTTTAGCTCTTACGGTATCTGATCCCTTAAAAGCTAGGATTTTCGTTTTACTTATTGGTATTTTGAAATTATATTTCTGTATAATGTTATTTAACTGAAAGAGCGATTTCTGTAGACCATCTTCTCAACTAGATATTAGAACTTGGTCGTCTGCAAAAAGTAAGGCATCTAACATCTTATTTCTTATTTTGAAATGTGAGTCCAAATTTATCTGCAAATTATATATTATATCGTCAATATAAATATTAAAAAGGGAGGATGAAAGTGGACATCCCTGTCTTACACCTCTATTTATTGTTGCTGTTATATTGTTTTTATTTTTGCCTCCAGTTTCTATTACTATTTTATTTTCTACATATAGACTTTTTATTGCAGTTATTAGGTGCTGAGGTACGCCTTTCTCTTTCATTATATTCCACAATTTATTTCTGTTAACTTTGTCAAATGTCTTTTCAAGATCTATAAATGCCATAAAAGTTGGTAGATTATATTCAGTATGTTTCTCAATTATTTGATTGATAGTGAAAATGCAATCTGAACAGGATTTGCCTTTCCTGAATCCATTCTGGGCTTCTAGAATAATACTTTCCATAATTACATTTAAACGATTTTTCAATATAGTTGCATACATTTTATAACAGGTACCCAAGTTATTTATGTCTCTGTGATTTTCACAATCAAGACGATCTCCTTTTTTATAAATAGGATATATTTTGGCCGTCTTCCATTCTTCTGGGATATGACCAGTCTTCCAGCATATATTCAATAAATCTAAGATACGTTGTTTTAGTTGAAAAGAGCCATATTTTATTAGTTCATTATTAATATTATCAATGCCAGGAGTTTTTTTTACAATGATTGATGACAGTTATTAATTCTTCGAAAGACATTGGATCTATATTTTCGTCAATTAATGATAAGTTTATTTCCTCATCATCTGATTGTTCTGTCCATAGACGTTTGAAATAAGATATCCATTTATCCTCAGAAATTATGTTCAATTTGAGTTGATTTTTTTCCTGATTATTCATGTGTTTTAGAATCTTGTAAGCTTTATCTTGTCGTCCATGTAAATCATGTTCCGGTTCACTAATATATTTTTCCCATGAACTCCTTTTAATTTTTCTAATTTCTCTTCGAGCAAGGGCATTTCTTTTTTTCTTTTTTGTTTTTCAATCAGGTTTTCATCTGTTCTCATATTCAAGTATCTCAAGTATGCATATTTTTCCCCCCCTTAACCAGTTCTGCTATTTCATCGTTCCAAATTTTAAATCTTTTATTATTATATCTTTTATTTCTAGTTCCAAGTGATTCTGAAGCAGCCTGTATTATATTATATTTTAATTCTTCCCATTCTGTATTAATATTTATACTTATAGCATTTTGTTTTTATATATAGATCTAGTCGTTGTTGATATAAATTACTAATCGATTCATCTTGAAGTATGTGCACTTTAAAAAGTTTCTTCATTTGTTTTGTTTGCTGTATTAATTTTACTTCTTTTCCACTTTGCTGGTATTGCTAATTTAGTTTAATTAGATGGTCATGGTCAGAACCAATAACACATCCTCTAAATACTATTGTATCAAGCACTAACTTTTAACATTTTTCATTAACTATAGTGTAGTCTATTATGCTTCTTTATCCTCTTGCTGACCAAGGGTATTTATGTATATCTCTATGTGGAAAAAAAGGTGTTTGTAATTCTTAAATTATTATAATTTGTAAAATCTATTAGAAGTCTTCCATTTTTATTTTGGTTGTTTCTCTGTGTTTCCCCATTATATTTTTAATAGATTTTTTGCCTATTCTGGCATTATAATCTCCAGCTATTATTAAATAGTCATTTGGATTAAATTTATTAATTTGTTTCTGTAGATTTTCATAAAAATCTGTACATTCTTCTAATTTACCTTCCCCTGGATTATAAACACCTATTATCGTTACATAATTTCTCACCGTTTTTAACCTTATTTTTATTATTCTTTCATTGAAATACTCATAACTGTGAATTCTATTCTTCCATTTTCGTCTTATTAATATTGCAATTCCAGCTGCTGCTCTTTTCTCTCGTAATACCCCATCACAAATCATTATATATTTCTCTAATTCGACTGATCCTTTTAATTTCTTTTTAATTTCTGGAATTACAACATCTACATTCATTTTGTCTAGTTCATTTTCTAGTTCAGTTTCTTTATTTGTTATACCTCTGGGATTCCAAACCCCTATTTTCATTATTTCATTTCTGCCTAAATCTTTGTTCCTGTTTCTAGTCAAGGTTGTCAACGTTGGGACAGTCCTGTTTCCATTATCTATGAGACTTTTAGTGATAAAGTATTTCCTCTTGGTACGTTACTGGCGTTCCGCAGAGTGAAATGTACGATGGGATTGCCATCTTAAGGCTAAACATCATAGCCCCCAGTTGTTCATAGCCCCCAGTTGTGTGGAGATGATTTTTCTCGGTCTTCAACTATTTTTTTTGATAAAATTGAGGGTAAACTTATTATGAACCCCAAATGGAGGGCTACCTCTTCCGCTCCTAAGGACCGTTGAGGACTTCTCCCTTGTTACCCCGGGAATGGGTCTCCACATTTTTGCCTGGAAAATGGATGTCTCCTCCGCACATTTATTTCTGTCCTTTGAGGTCTTCACACGTTACCTTGTGCAAGGGACCCTTCGATCAGGTACTACACATCGGGCCAGTGTGACCTGAAGCTCGCGAGGGAAGGGATGCTAGACCCTCATAGAGGGTTCTCATCCGCTACCCTTACTTGAATAGATGAAGAATATTATTATTAGCTAATAGCTTTAGTAATTATTAGCTAACAATTTCGCCACAATTAAATATGATTTGTTGATTTAATTGGATGAAAGGGACGAACCTGATAGGTGATTAGTCTCTACATAACAGTTAGCTCCGATATTCATGGTAAACGGGAGTTAGTAAGAAGAGTTAATTTCTTAGAGGGCGATGGGCAGGGTATGTGACACGGATGACAATGAAAGAGGAGCACGGAAATATGAAAATCGGAAATAAAGCATTTTGTAGGTACAATTTAGAATTGTAATATAAAATTATATTCCTTTTAGGTCCGTCTCCTCAACCGTTTAATTCTAAACTGTGAATAACATATCAACGGAGTTTATGATGAATCTTAATAATGATGATTCTGTACGTTGACCAAAAATGTGGCGGCAGAATAATATAGACCATGATTTGAGGAAGGTGAATTAAACACGGAATTATTGGATATTATTATTCAAGATAGGTACTAAGGAGTGCTTAATGTCGCGGAACACGGACTTCCATTTCTCTAAGTTAATTAATTTGTAGATATTTATTGTGGGTTCTACATCCAACTCTTCCACTATTTCCTCATGTAGAACCCATTTTCCACCATATACAAAACTACCAGAACAACTAGATAGCCCATCTTCAGAGAATGCCATCTCATAGAATTTCAAAAGCCATGTTTCGTTACTGCCCTCAAGGCAAAAGATCGCTGGGACGTCCAAAAAAAGTGCTGGATGGAAAATTCCTCTTTGAAACCGTAAGAGCCCACATGGCGTAAAACTTGCATGGATGATAATGATGATGATGATGATGATGATGATGATGATTATATTTATTGTGATTCAACAAATTGTATTGGGCCTATTATAATAGCTAACATTTTCACTTTTCCAAATAATTTTGATACTCATTAACAATCTTTATAATAAGATGTAATCACAAAAGTATGCAGAAAGGTCTGTATGAATTTAACAAAATTACTGAAGACTATGGATTGAAGATATCTACAGAGAAAACAAAAATTATGGCATTTCAAGGTGTAGATCCTGTCAGAAGTTAAATTGTACTTGACAATAAACTTTTGGAGCAGGTGAATAATTATATATATATATATATATATATATATATATATATATATATATATAGGATGCAATATCTCATATGAAGAAGAAAAGGATGTAAATGCAAATATATCAAAATTTTAAAAGAATTTTAGGGTTAATAAATTCTATCTTCAAGCCACAGTTAGTCCAAAACATTTAAGACTAAAAGTGTATAAAACACTGGCTCTTCCAACTCTTTTGTATGATAGCGAAGTATGGACGTTGAAACAGAAGGATATACAGAGATTTAGATCTGCTGAAATGAGATACCTTCGGAGGATTGCAGGATACACACTACTAGATCACAAAAAAATTAAGACATCTTAGAAGAATTACACATGAAACCTTTAGAAAACAAAATTTCTGATTATACAGTAAGTCAGTATGGATGCAATATGTTCATCGAATGGAAGATCACAGGATACCCAAACAAATGTTAAGCTATAAACCTGCAGGGAGAAGAAGACCAGGACGTCCACTCAAAGTACTTCTGGATGGTGTTTATATTGAGGCCGAAACAGGTCAACAAATAGCCTAAATTCGTGAATGTCCTATGATGATGATGATGATGATGATAATCACAAAAGTCATGAAAAATAAAGTGATTTTCTTGCGTGATTTGTCTATATATTCATTATTTTGTCTTCATCTTCACTTGGATCTGTAATTCAGATCACCTGCAAGAATCGAGGAGGAACTCTGAACGATGTACTGGACTGTGGAAAATCTCCATGTATCTGTAGTTATGAAATGGCAGGCCCCCTCCGGAGATAACTAGATCAGCACATAAATAAGGAACTTACACTCAGACCAAAATGAACATAGCCGAGAATGAAGTGGAAGCAAGTCACGGGGCGGAGCTGTATGTAATTATAAATAGTGAAAGATAAGAAGGTATTTCCCACGAAGCTGTTGTAATCCAAGCAAATAGCTTACTATCAGCAGTTCAGTATTGACTAGTGAACGGCAGCCAACTATCTTTAATCATTACTTATTGGTAAGGGGCGTGGCCCATGTAAACGTTGTTAGTCCGACAGTTCATTGGCAATTAATTAATTTCATTATTCCGAGTTGAGACTCAATCGATCAAACAAATCCCCCCGAAAATCACTCTGATACAGTTTAAAATTCTGAAAATAACCAGAATTAAAAAATATGAAATTAATGATATAATGACTCCTAAAACAGAAATCAATGTGAGTTTAGACTGTTTTTATTTTTGTAACTCTGGGGTCTTGACAGAGAAGCTTGGGGAGAACTTCAGAGGAAGGCTGTATCCCAATGAGGGCTGTTGTGGGAACACAAACACCTGGAAAGTAGGTGCTGTTAGATGCAGATGTTATTGTTGAAGATTTATTGTTGCAATACAGGGAGGAAGGTGCGTGCAAGATAAATAAAAACCATTATAAAGTCAGATGGAACCCAGTGACTACTGTTTTTTTCTGAAGAAGGGTTGGCCTACAGGAAGAAAAGAATAGTAAATTATTTTACTCCATATATTAATTAGCAAGTGAATATCACATGCCAAGATAAACTATACGCTACAAGCAAATATTTGTTTAAATGTAAACAACTAATACACTATTGTTATTTTTATAATTTGACACACATTTAATAAATTTCCGTCATTTATTTTTTAATTATATTAAAATATAGAATTAATTAAACTAACATGTCTTACAGGACGCATTCACGGGTTAAAATTTAATTGCATTGTTGGATTTTACATAAGATAAATCGATAAAACAATCAGAACTCACGCTAAGATATGTTTAATTTCGTTCTACTTTTTTACTTTCTGATTAATTATGCCAGTATAACGTAAAATCTATACAAAAGCAGCATAATTTTCTGAACCAGCAAGTCCAAGTTGTCCAAAGTTCTCTATGTTTCGATCTGAATGGTATCATTTTATAAAGAAAAATTAATTGAATAGTTGCCCGGAAAAGAGATCTTTCTCGAAATTTGAGTTTTCATGGATTAATGATCTATCCGGAGAGTATCATGGCATGGTGCATGTAAAATTATTCATACTCTCTTCCAGACCTGTTTTTTTATTTATTTTTAAAAGTTGGCTTTCAAGCGAATAGTGATCTGTATGTAACAAAATGGCGGAAACAATTATTCAAATCATTAATAGCAGTGCAGAAAAACAATGATTGCACATGTGCAAATTCATTCCACCATAGTTCCGTGAATTCTAATCAGAATCCTAGTGAAATTTAGTGTGAAAATTAGAAAGACACAAACAATGTAACGAAATAATATTAAATGGAAAATAAATACTGAAAACTAATTAAGTTACAAATTTTTCTAACTGAATCAGTGTTCAATATGTATTTTCTATTTCTTATTATAGCATTTTTAGTTAAATACTGTATGTATTAGATCATTTTTCCACTGTATAGGGATAGATCACTTTTACACTCAATTCTGTATTAAATTGTTAATATTTACTTATTAGCATGTTATTTTGCATTCAAATTGGCTGCATATGATTCAAGCAGTATGAGAGGTTAAAATGCATATGATAATAAGTCAATGGCCTCAAAATGAACATTATACTTTTTTTTCCGTTTTCCCAACATTATGTAGTTTGTAGGCTAGATCTCTTTTCGGGGCAATTATTCATTTTATTAATTGCATGTTCCAATACAAATCTGTTGCAGTTATTTTGATATGAGATGACTTAGTTTATATTAGTTGTCCATTGCACTACAAATTAGTGACTCCAAACCTCTCATGGATTTTTTTTTTACGTACAAATCTTGCGAACTTGATTACACTGAGTCCCTAGCTGTAGATTTTAAATATGTAAAAATACGCCTGAAGAAGAAGAAGCCCTTCAACAAAATTTGTCGGCCATTTCACGCCTAGCTTTGAATCGCTACTTAAATGTCCTGACGTATTCAAGTGCCTTAATACATAACATATTGCACTACAAACCATATGAATTATTTTTAATGATAGTTTTCACAAAATCAACACAAACTAGCTTCCATTGGATTTCACAGGCGTCTCTCTTCAACTGACAGATACAGCCAACACCTATTTAATTATAAGCTAAGTAACTATAACTAAGTTCAATTATACAAAAATACAAGTAAATTTCAAATATGCTATTAGTTTATTTTATTTGGTTTCCTAATAATGTAATTTTGAATTCTAAAGAAGAGAATGGAGACTCAGCAAACGACAGGTCAATGAAATACATAAAATGTTGTCTTTGGTAACTTCAGTGTCTCTTGGGAAATTGTGTCGGGTGTGTCCGCACTAACTGAAATGCTCGTTTCATGTCACATGTGGTCTGCCTGTCCTTGCTTTTACGACAGCTGAAATATTCATAAATGTATATTCTCTTAAAGGTAGAAGATACAATTCCACGAAATTCGAACTTGCTTTTTTCAATATTTTAAATTAGTGACAAAAACATGACAAACCAATGGACAGTAAAACAAACCAGTAACGAATTATTTCCTTTCTGAAAATCTAATAATGCAGTGAATTTTAACCATAAAGACAATATTATCAATCATTAACTTTCCTGAAAAAGTAATTCTTTAGAAAATGAAATTTTGTATTGGGGTGTGGCAATTTTCAAATTATTAACAAATGAAACGCGTTATTAAACCATCAAAAATATTTTAATGTATTTATAATGTGGTTTATAGAGTCCTTACAATCAGAAGCATATGTTTATCATAAGTAACGTCATGAGTGATTTCCAATTTATCTAGAGGATTTGGAAATCAAGAGTGCCATTTGTTAGGACTGTATAACGAATAAAATAAGCTGTTACTCACAAATCATTATTTAAATACAGTTATTTTAAAATATTTATATATTTGATGTAAGCGGCGATGTTTGAAAACAAATCAGAAATGTATGGTTATGTTTTCATTGTTTATTCACTGCAACTTTACCATATTATTTATTGCCAAATACGATCGTAATATTGTGAGAATGAACCCTAGTGGAGATAAAATGAAACACATCAAACTGTATATTATAACCAACATTATAGGTTATTAATTTATTTTTTGTAGTAAACACCGCAGCAAAATGATTATTTAAAAATACAATTATGAACACACAATTATCAGATCTGTAGTTCGAAGGAATATGCTCATTATTTGCTATAATCAATGTATTTGTTGGAGAGTCAGTCACTGCAAAATAATGCTCTGACCTGTTCAGATTATTAAAAAGGAGGAACTTTCTTTATCACAAAAGCAGGATCTGGTAAAGATAATTCAATAAAGAGCGAGGTGAAATACCACTGCCATCGGTTTTAAAACAAAATTCATTGAAACGTTATTGGTCATTGACTCCCATTGGGCATTAGTTAAATAGTTAGAAATCATTATTCGTGATTTTTTATTATATACAGAAATAAAACAAAAATGCAATGTATGTAATCATAAAATATTTAAGACAAACAAAAGTTTAAAAAATAATTAAAAAACGAGTGAAACAAAAGAGTGTAGCACAAATTGATGAACCTGAAACTGAAGCTGAAATTCAATCTTTTTATATCACATTCATATGTAGTATTTTGGAATGTGACCTGGTTCTAATACGGAATGTCTACAGATCTTTGGGTTCGTCCAGCAAAGATTCCAACGGCGGCGGGCTCGCGGTATTATCTTTATATTGAGTAGTATATTTTCAATTTTATTCAAATATATTTACAGACATTCCTGGAAACAAAGAAGACAAAATGTTCTGGAACGGGAAAAAATACTGTTTACGAATTATGTATTAATAACACAAGAATATGACAAACTAGCAATATGACGTTCATAAAATACGGGACGCAGTGAAGATAAAATTGTATTTAATTACGTTACTCAACATCTGAGGTCACAGCTGAAATGTGAGAGTGGAAATACGAACAATTTTTCTATGATTTAGGTGTTTTTATGCACTGCAAGTCTACAAGATGTGACCCATGGATTTACTTCCCTCCGAAGGAACACACACTCTGGATTTTTATACCTGAAAAATCCATAGACTCCGGTCGGATTCGAACTCTTGAACCTTGGAAAGATAAACGAGCACGGTAATCACTAGTCCGCCAAGAACAATGTGAAAATTGAAAATAATTACTTTTTTCAATTAGGAAAATGTTTCACTATAGAAATCAGTGAATTTCAATATTTAAACATGATGGTTAATAAAGAAATAATAATAATAATATAATAATATAATAATATTAATAATAATAATAATGCTTTATTTATTCTGGCAGAGTTAAGGCCATAAGGCCTTCTCTTCCGCTCAACCAGCACAAATACAAATAAATATTTGACAAATATAGATATACACTATACTAATTATAAACAGTTAAAGATACAATAAATGTAGCAATGTAAATTTCATGTACAAACAACATTTTATACGATAATAACAATAATAATACTTACGATAATAATAATAATAATAATAATATAATAATAATAGTATAATAATAATAATAAAATAATATAAATCTCTGATAAATTATACGAGAAACACCAAAGGTCATTATAGAAAAGAAAAGGTTACAGTGGTTTGGCCATGTCAAAAGAATCCCAGAGCAAAAATTGCCAAAAATTATTATGGAATGGACCCCAATGGAAAGGAGGAAGAAAGGAAGACCAAAGAAAATCTGGATAGAATGTTTTCAAGCGGCTATGATTATCAGAGCATTGGAGGAAGACAATGTATGGACAGAGATGAATGGTGTTTGGTTTCCGGAAGACGGCGCGGCGGCAGCTGTCATGATACCGGATGATGATGATAAAAAATAGAGTGAAATCTATCACTTAACAACTCGAGTGACATGTGTTTTGTAGTGTATCTTTACAGTCAGATATGAAACATAAGACGCTATAGATATTGAAGCGTGAGCACCAACATATTTAAAAAAATATATTTTTAGGAAGTGGTTTCGAGGTAGCGTGCTGCCTTGTCACGCAGCGGGCCCGGATTCGATTCCCCGTAGGGACAGGCTCCTGGGTGAGGTTTTTTCGGGGATTTTTCCTCACCTATAAGACAAATGTCAGGAAGCTTAGGGCCCAACGGTCCCCGAAAAACATCCGGCTATCATCATCATTAGCCTTATCATCACCACCCTTTACCGATTTGGAAAGCAACGGGAAGCTACCGCACCTATAATTCCCTAGTAAAGCTGCAAAGCATAGCATGGAAATGCTATGATTGCAGTGAAAGACTTGCCCTCGGACAGAATTACTATAGATGGATGGATGTAATACTGTGAGGTTTATTTAATGTCTTTGCAACGTGCCAAAATTCACATCTCATCTCTTATTTCGTTGATTCTTGAGGACCGGTTTCGAAAATTAAACTGTTTCTATGCTCAACTAGCATCTGACTGTTAAATAGACGGACGACGTTAGTGTTGTTTGAAGAAATAAGAAAAAAAACCTACAGATCGTCAGGCGTTTATTTCGACAGTCAGATGCTAGATGACAATGGAAGTAATTTAACTTCGGAAACCGATCCTGAAGTGTAAAAAAATGAGGTGAGGTGTGAATTCTGCTCCTTTTAGCGAAATCCGAAGGAATAAAGCAATTGAGATTGTTCCCATGAAAATGTAAAAAAAAAAAAAAATACGGATGTTAACCGATACAATCTAGTAAATACCAAAAATGACATAGACCAATGTGTATGTATATATAACTAACTCACTGGCTTGATCGAACCCGTAGTTTCATGGCCGCGCAGACATAAGCTCTCCACACATCCATATCCTGTGCTAATGTTTTCCAACCATCCCCTGTATAATTTACTTCCATCAAATCACGGATAATGTGATTCTCCCATCTCATTCTTGGTCTACCAACTGGGCGTTTTCCCTCTGACTTTCCTACAAGATGCTTCCGTGCACCTCTTTCATCCCCCATACGTGCCCATTGCAGTCTACGAGACTTAACTGTTCTTATTATATCTGGCTTCCTATACATATCATGTAGCTCACTATTATGTAGTTTTCTCCTGTCTGTTCACCTCTTTTTGGCCCAAACATTTTCCTAAGAACTTTATTCTCAAATGCTCGTAATCTTCTTTCCTCCCTTAAAGTAAGAGTCTATATAGGAGTAGTAGTAGTAGTAGTAGTAATAATAATAATAATAATAATAATAATATGAAGATGAAGAAGAAGAAGAAATAAAATCTAGTGTTGAATGCACTTATTTAGGAACAAAACTAGACCATTCAGGCGATAACACATTGGAAATTAAATGTAGAATCGCACAAACAAAACAAGCAATAAATGCTTTAAACTCTGTTTGGTAGAGCAAGAATATTACAAAAAAATAGAAAATTACAAAATATGTTAAACCATAATTCAGAGCATTTTAACATACGGTGCTGAAGTTTGGCAAATTCCTACCAGGGAAATGAAAATAATTTTAAGTATAGAAATGGATGTTTTAAGAAGATCAGCTGGAAAATCTAGAATGGATAGAATACGAGATAAATAAATAAGGGAAATTATGGGTGTGCAAGAGGAGCCGGACATCATAGACATTATAGAAAAGAAACGATTACAGTGGTATGGCCATGTCAAAAGAATTCCAGAGCAAAGATTGCCTAAAATTGTTATGGAATGGATCGCAATGGAAAGCAGGAAGAGAGGAAGACCGAAGAATACTTGGATAGAAGGGGTACAAGCGGCTTTGAATATCAGAGTATTGGAAGAAGATCAATGGATGGAGATAGAGGAATGGCGTTTGGTTTCCGGAAGACGGCGGCAGCTGCAATAATAATAATAATACTTATTTACTTACTTACTCAGTGGCACTATCGAACCCGTAGGTTCATGGCCGCGCGGACATAAGCTCTCCATACATCCCTATCCTGAGCTAATGCTTTCTAATCATTCCCTGTATAATCTACTTCCCTCAAATCATAGTTAATGTTATTCTCCCACCTCATTCTTGGTCTACCAACTGGGCGTTTTCCCTCTGGCTTTCCTACAAGAAGCTTCCATGCAAGTCTTTCATTTCCCATACGTGCAACATGTCCTGCCCATCGCAGTCTACGAGACTTAACTGTTATTATATCTGGCTTCCTATAAAGTCCATGTAGTTCATTGTTAATGTAGTCTTCTCCATTCACCTGTCTGTTCATCTCTCTTTGGTCCAAACATTTTCGTAAATACTTTATTCTCAAATACTTGTAATCTCCTTTCCTCTCTTAAAGTAAGAGTCCATGTTTCGCACCCATATAATATAACTGGTAGAATAATAGTTTTATATATTTTCAGTTTAACGTTTTTTTGAAAGGAGTTGGGACATCAAGAGTCTCTGCAATGCATAAAAGCACGCATTTCCAGAATTGAGCCTCTGTTTAATTTCTTTGTGCATCTCATTCCTATTTGTGATTATTGTTCCTAGGTATTTAAATTCAGTCACTTCCTCAAAATTTCCCTCATTTGTCATTAGCTGTCCATTTCCATTATATAATGAATTTCTACTTGTGACCATGTATTTAGTTTTATTGAGGTGACTTTGTGCTAGCCGTCGAGAAGAGCGGACGTGTTTTTGTTAGAGTGGTTGAAGTGTGCAGGGGACAAAGCATTATGGAAGAAGTTAGAAAGCTGATTGAAACATTGTCAACTGAAGTGAAAGAGGGGTTTGAAAAGTGCAACGTGGGTGAAAAAATTCGTGATATTGAGACGAACATGCATCGGATGGAGGACAGATTGAAATGGCTGGAATCTAAATTAGACTATCTAGAAAAACCAGAGTCGCCGTAATAATATTGTGATATATGGTGTGCATGAAGAAGACAGAGAGAGCTGGGAGGAAACTGAACATATAGTTAAAAGAGTAGTGGCGCAAATCGGGATTGATTTGGTGGACAGTGATATTGAAAGAGCGCACAGAGTAGGTCGTTGGAATAGTGGAAAGAGACCGATTGTATGCAAATTATCACACTACAAAATAAAATGTTGGATCCTTAGAGACAGTAAATATCTTAAAGGGACCGGTATCAATATTGCCGAAGACTTTAGTGAGAAGGTGCGCCGCGAAAGGGACTTTCTTAAGCGACACATGCTCGAGGCGAGGAGGCAGGGCTGCCATGCAATCATGCAATTTAATAAATTGATTATAAATGGACGAATCTGGAGCAGGGAACAACTACAAAATATGGACAACTCTGAAAATGAATTTGAAGAGGTCATTGACAGCGAGTCCCCAAAACCTACAGGGGACGCTTCAACAGCAGGTGGTCTCCTTACAGCAGAGGAGGGAGAAAATTCTACACGAGAGAAAGAGAGAGGGAGCACTACGATACTAACTCCCAGGAATCCAATAAACATACAGCAAAAAACGGCCGAACGCAAAAAGCATACCCCACCTCTAAGAGGTGAACGACCGGCGGACACAAGAACTCCAACAAGAAAATCACTAAGACTTCTGAATTTACCCGCAGAAAAGGAACTATTGAGAGGGGGAAGTTCGAAAAATACAGGTAAGACTAATGACAAGGGAACACAATAGGGTTTGTTGACAGTCGGTTCATGGAATATCGAAGGGTTAAAACAAAAACTTTCAATGGACAGATGTGTAGAGTTTATTGAGACTTTTGATATATTAGCTCTAGGAGAAACATGGTTAAAAGCTAATGAATGCGTAAATCTATGTAATATGAAAGGTTATTTTAAGGGTAATCAAAATAGAGGAAAGAGAGGTAGATATCCAGGCGGTGTTGCCATTTTATATAAAGCTAACTTAGACCCATATATTAAAAAGGTAAATATTACTTTAAAAGAGGCAATTTGTATATATTACCATACAGAAAGAGCAGAAATGTGTCTGTTGTCTATTTACCGCCAACCACTAAATTCCAGGTATGCCAATCCAAATTTTTTCGTTGAATTGTCTGACTCGTTGGCAGAAATAAAATATAGGTTTCCGGAAGCGGGAATAATAATTTTAGGGGACTTTAACTGTAGGATTGGGGAGGAAAATATCACTATAAAATCGGATGATAATGAAACACGAGGTGAGGGTAGGAGAAGCAAAGATAAGATTTTAAATTCAGAAGGAAACCAATTGTTAGCTTTTTGCGATGCATTTGAACTTGAAATTCTGAATGGGAAATATGGGGAAGATAAAAATGGAGAACTGACATTTATTAATAAAAATGGAAGTAGCGTAATCGATTATTCAATATGCACACAAGACATGATTCCAGTCCTAAGTAATTTCTGTATAGTTTCCAGAATCGAATCACACCACTTCCCAAACAAACTTATTTTAAATATGAAAGGTATTAGTGAGACAGTTAATGATGAGGTGGCAACAATATTGCGGCCAATTACACGTTTCAGGTGGATCGAGGATCTGAGAGAAGAATTTATCAGGAGTTTGGAAACGCTAATACAGGATCTGCAATTAAATGATCTTAGCGGGGAGGAAATTATTAAAACTTTGACAGAATGTTTTCAAAAAGCAGGGGAAAAATTCAAGGTTAAATACGCAATGAACCAGAAGGACAAAGGGTGGTACAATAATGCATGTAGAAAGAAGAAGAAATTTGTCGAAAGTAGTCTTTTAAAGTTTAGAAAAGAAAGCACAGATGAAAGCAGAAAAAATTATGCGCAAGAGAGAAAGGAATATAAAGAATTATTGGCAGAAACAAAACTAGCATGGCAAAATAAGAAATCCGAAGAAATGAGAGTCGCGACTGAAAGTGGGAACATTGCGGACATATGGAAAGCGTTAAGGGAACTCAAAGTAAAGTCCATAAATCGGACAAGAATAACGCCCGGGGAATGGAGAAGTTACTTTGATAGGGTGCTGGGAAATGAGAGGTTAAGATATAATCAAGGAAATATAGTTGAGATCCCTGACCCAATTCATATTCAATTACTGGATCAGGATATTTCGAAAAATGAAGTGGTTTCTTCCATTAAATGTTTAAAGAATGGTAAAGCACCTGGAATTGATGGAATACCAGGGGAATTCTTGAAAAATATGATATCATCCAATAAATTATTAGACGTTTTGAAAACTGCGTTCAACAAACTTTTTAATGGAGGAGATTATCCGGAAGCCTGGGCGACAGGTGTCATCCAACCGCTATACAAAGGGAAAGGTGGGGCACAGATACCAGAAAGTTACAGGGGAATTTGTCTCTTGTCAGTGTTCGGAAAAATATATTGTAAAGTACTTTACGAACGAATAAGACAATGGGCTAAAGAGAACAATAGGCTCTCAAAATATCAGGCAGGTTTTAGAGAAGGGTACTCCACGGTGGACAACGTATTTGTTCTGAGAACATTAATTGATGACAATCTGAAAATGAAGGGGGGTAAATTATTTTGTGCATTCATTGATTTTAAGATGGCATTTGATACTGTGGACCGAAGCGCACTTTGGGAAAAATTAAATCGGAAAGGATTGTCTCATAAAATGATACATGCTTTAATGTCAATTTATAAATATGTTAAATTTTGTATAAAAGTAGACCAAGGGCACATTACAGAGAGCAGTGAAGCCAATCGGGGAGTGAGACAAGGTTGCATTTTATCACCAATGCTATTTAATCTATTCGTTGATGATATTGTAGACGTAATGCTAGAAGGAGAAATTGAGGCTCCGGAGATAGGAAATGTTAGAATCCCAGTCCTGTTGTATGCAGATGATTTAATTATCTGTTCCAAGACAATCAAGGGATTGCAAAGAGGTCTTGACCTACTGGAAATATACTGTAGGAATTGGGGATTGACTGTAAATGTTAGTAAGACAAAAACAATGACCTTTAAAAATGGGACGGTTTATGGTAGAGCAGAGGAATGGAAATACAGAGATCAAGTACTTCAAAACGTGAAACATTTTGAATATCTTGGTACGACGTTGAAAATGAACGGAAAGTGGAAAAAAACATATTGATATAGCATTATTTAAAGGGAGGGGACAACTTAACAGTGTACTCGGTATTCTGGGTCGAGTGCCTGATATTCCAGTCAGCACATTAGAAAAAATGTATGGAGCGATGGTCAGGCCAGTAATGCACTATGGTAGTGAGATTTGGGGTTTCCAAAGAACGGAAATACTAAATAAGGTATATACGCATTTTCTAAAGTATATTACAGGACTTAGTAAGGCCGTTTCTAACTGTGGAATTTTATATGAATTCGGGTCATTCCAGGACGACATTAACTGTAAAATTCGTGTACTCAAATACTGGTTGCGAGTAATCCAAGGTGAACAAACAATGCTTAGAGCAATTTGTTACGACCACCAAATTAAAAACATAGATGTTAAATTTTGGGCAGACGAGGTTAGGAGAGAACTCCAAAAGATTGGGATGGGCTGGATATGGGAAAAAGGGACTGAAAATCGCAAGAACGTGTGGAGAAAAATAAGGAGGAGGTACTTAGATATAAACCAACAAGATACTTTCGCCGAATGTACAGGAAAACGCTCACTGTGTTTACAAAGAGACCTAAAACACGTCTGGGGAAAAGAATCGTATATACTCAACCTAGGATTTAAGGAGAGATCAGGGCTTGCTTGGTTTAGGCTAGGGGCATGGAAATTTCTAAAAATTAGCGACGATCACGATATGCGAATATGTCCAATGTGCGGGAACTTTGAAGATGAGATACATATATTAGGAAAATGTAATGATTTAGAATATTGGAGACGTCAGTTATTACCGGAAAGATTTCTAAATTCAAATCGGGAAAGATTGGCATGCTACGAGTTATTGGTAAATCCAGAAAATTGGATAAACCTCGGTAAATTTCTGGACAAAACGCGAAAAATAAGGACAACACTCATTCATGAATAAATATATGTTATCAAAATGCAATACCATTAATTATTAACAATTATATATAAATTAATTAGTGTATAATGCTATTGTGTTATTATTTAATTGTAATATTAATGTGTTTTCTTTATGTAATTGTAATGTTAATGTTTTTCTAGTGTATAATGCTATTGTGTTATTATTTAATTGTAATATTATTATTGTGTTTTCTTTATGTAATTGTAATGTTATTGCTGTTTTTGTTGTTATTTTTCTTTACACTAGTACCAATTATTACTTTATTGTAACGGACTGTCAACAGCACGTACGGCTTACTGCCCGTGCGACCCATATTTGTAAATAATATTGTAAATATAGAATGCTTATTTGATACCCTTTCACGATATCATATGAAAATGTCTTAGGAGATTTTAATGCAAAAGTGGGGCGGGAAGATTATTCAAAACCATCAATAGGCAAATTCAGTCCTCATGAAGATAGTAACGACAACGGGGTTAGATTAGTCACATTTGCCACATCAAAGAATCTCATTGTTAAGAGCACAACATTTCAGCATAAGGATATCATAAATACACCTGGACGTCCCAGATGGAGAAACTCGGAACCAGATAGATCATGTATTAGTGGATAAACGCTGGCACAGTAGCATCATTGATGTTAGATCAGTTAGAGGGACAGACTGCAATTCGGATCATCATCTGGTCAGAGTGAAAATCAGACAACGGCTATCGCTTATGAGAGGAACGAACGCTAAAGATGATTCTGTAAAATATGAATTAAAAAACTTGAAAAATGATGAAATGCGGCAAGAATACCAAATCAAAATAGCTAATAGATTGAAGTACTGGAATCTTCAGATGACAATGTGGCAAACGAAGAAGAAAACTGATATAAATAAAGAATGGGAGGCTATAAGAGATACTATTAAATTGTCAGCATCAGAAAGCATTGGTTGTTTAAAAAAGAGGCAAAACAAGAAATGGTTTGATGAGGAATGTGCCGACATTGTAAAGAAAAGAAAGCTAGCAAAAATGAAATGGTTACACGAGCCAAATGAGGTAAATTTAGAGCAATTGGGTAGTGTTAGAAGGGAAACCACCAAGTTACTAAAGAGTAAAAAGAGGGAATATTTGAGAGAGAAGATTAATGATCTTGAAATGAATGCAAAAAATAGTAACATTAGAGAATTATATCAGGGAATTAGGATAGAGAAGAAGGGGTTTCAGGCTAGAACAAAACATAATTCGGAATGAAAATGGGGATATGATTGCAGATTCTAGGAGTATATTAAATAGATGGAAAGGTTACTTTAATCAGCTATTAAATGTACATACAGAACAGGACATTGAGGAGGATAAGTTACAGACAGCAGAAATGCTAGTCGCAGAGCCAAGTGCATTAGAGGTTGAAATGGCGATTGAAAAATTGAAGATGTATAAAGCATCAGGTTCAGATGAGATCCCAGCAGAACTGATTAAAATCAGGGGGAGAGAAAATTGATGGACAAGATACGCTGGTTGCTTAGTATGATTTGGGAAAAAGAAGCTCTTCCAGATGAATGGAAGGAATCAATTATCTTACCAATTTATAAGAAAGGAGATAAAACTGATTGCAACAACTACAGGGGCATCTCATTACTTTCAACTTCGTACAAAATTCTAACAAATATATTAGTAAGCAGACTTACTCCCTATATTGATGACATTCTAGGAGATCATCAATGTGCATTTAGAAGAAAACAGGTCTACAACAGATCAGATTTCAGTATAAGACAGATTTTAGAGAAGAAATGGGAATATAATGGTTACTGTACATCAACTATATGTAGACTTCAAAAAAGCATATGATTCAATTAAGAGGGAGAAGTTATATAGTATCCTCCTGGAGTTCGGAATTCCTAAAAAGTTGGTTAGACTTATACGAATGTGTCTAAATGGCTCAAAGAGTAGGGTGCGTGTAGGCAAACAGTTTTCAGACACTTTTGAAATCCAGAATGGGTTGAAGCAAGGAGATGCACTATCTCCTCTACTATTTAATTTTGTACTAGAGCATGCCATTAAATCTTTAGAGAATGAGGAAGGCTTACAACTCAATGGTATAATAAGCTGTTAGTTTATGCTGATGATGTAGTACTACTGGCCGATAGCGAGGAGATACTAAAGGCCAACACGCACACACTATTGAGTAACACTAAGAAATTAGGACTGGAAGTAAATATCAGTAAAACTAAATATATGGTCACACGTAGAAATTCAGTATATAATGGAAATGGACAGCTAATGACAAATGAGGGAAATTTGAGGAAGTGGCTGAATTCAAATACCTAGGAACAATAATCACAAATAGGAATGAGATGCACAAAGAAATTAAACATAGGCTCAATTCTGGAAATGCTTGCTATTATGCATTGCAGAGACTTTTGATGTCCCAACTCCTTTCAAAAAACGTAAAGCTGAAAATATAAAAAACTATTATTCTACCAGTATATTATATGGGTGCGAAACATGGACTCTTACTTTAAGGGAGGAAAGGAGATTACGAGTATTTGAGAATAAAGTTCTTAGGAAAATTTTGGACCAAAGAGAGATGAACAGACAGATGAATGGAGAAGGACTACATAACAATGAACTACATGGTCTTTATAGGAAGCCAGATATAATAAGAACAGTTAAGTCTCGTAGACTGCGATGGGCAGGACATGTTGCACGTATGGGGAATGAAAGACGTGCATGGAAGCTTCTTGTAGGAAAGCCAGAGGGAAAGCGCCCAGTTGGTAGACCAAGAATGAGGTGGGAGAACAACATTAACTATGATTTGAGGGAAGTAGATTATACAGGGAATGATTGGAAAGCATTAGCTCAGGATAGGGATGTATGGAGAGCTTATGTCCGCGCGGCCATGAACCTTCGGGTTCGATAGTGCCAGTGAGTAAGTAAGTAAGAGTAAGTAAATATCTTACTTTTTGTCTAATAAAGTCCTACTACTACTACTACTAGTTTTATTGATATTTACTTCCAGTCCTAATTTATTAGTGTTACTCAATAGTGTGTGCGTGTTGTTCTTTAGTATCTCCTCGCTATTGGCCAATAATACCACATCATCAGCATAAACTAACAGCTTATTATTACCATTGAGTTGTAAGCCTTCCTCATTCTCTAAAGATTTAATGGCATGTTGTAGTACACAATTAAATAGTAGAGGAGATAGTGCATCTCCTTGATTCAACCCATTCTGGATTTCGTAAGTGTCCGAAAACTGTTTGCCTATACGCACCCTAATCTTTGTGCCATTTAGACATATTCGTATAAGTCTAACTGACTTTTCAGGAATTCCGAACTCCAGCAGGATACTATATAACTTCTCCCTCTTAATTGAATCATATGCTGTTTTGAAGTCTACATATAGTTGATGTACAGTACCATTATATTCCCATTTCTTTTCTAAAATCTGTCTTATACTGAAAATCTTATCTGTTGTAGACCTGTTTCTTCTAAATGCACATTGATGATCTCCTAGAATGTCATCAATATAGGGAGTAAGTCTGCTTACTAATATGTATGTAAGAATTTTGTACGAAGTAGGAAGTAATGAGATGCCCTGAATAATAATAATAATAATAATAATAATAATAATAATAATAATACTAATAATAATAATAATACTAATAATAGATAGAAGGATAGATAAATAGATCATCGGTTGATTGATGTCTTTGACATCGTCCGATTCCTAAAACCCAAATTTTGTCGGTTCATTCAATCTCCTGGTTGTAGATGTTTCGACTTCATGTATAAACATATTCTCTGACTCCAGGATGTTTTAGGCCTTCCTCTGCCTCGTCTTCCCTCAGGTTTCCATTCCAAAACACATTTTGGTAGCCGATCCTCTTCCTTTCGCTGGATATGTCTGTACCATCTTAATTGCTGAGTTTTAATATAATCTAAAATAGTGTATTCAATCTTCATTTTCTCCCGTATGATAATAATAATAATAATAATAATAATAATAATACTACTAATAATAATAATAATATTAATAATAATAATTAATTACAATTATATTGATAATAATAATAATATTAATAATAACAATTAATTACAATTATAATGATAATAATAATAATGACATAATATTGATAATGATAATAATAATGACAATAATAATGAGTACAATAATAATAATAATGACAGCAATAATAATAGTAATATAATAATAATAATAATAATAATAATGACAGCAATAATAATAGTAATAATAATAACAATAATAATAATGACAATAATAATAAACAGTAATAATGATTATGATGACTATTTAACTCATGCCCCAAATGGGAGTCAATGACCAATCACGTTTCAATGATTTCTGTATTACAACCAATCAGAGACGTGTTTCACGAAATAATTATCAACGTTAGGATTATCATATATTAAGCAAAGCTCCTCCTTTTTAATATTCTGAACAGGTCTGACCGTTATTTTGCAGTGACTGAGCCTATAACAAATACGGCTACCAGATTGTATATAATAGTGCTTACATGTCAACATTTGTAGCAATTGATTATACCACCAAAAAAAAAACCACTGTTTGCACTTTCTTAAATGTATACGACATCAAAAATGAATTAATATACAGATTGATGTGTTTCATTTTTTCTCCACTAGAGAGCATTCTACAATATTGCGTTCCTTTGGCAATAAATAGTATGATCTGGTTGCAGTGATAAACAAAAGAAGCAGTAGAAGCGTAGGCTACCTATCGTTTCTCATTAGTTTTCAAACATCACCGTTTACTTTAAATATAAAAATATTTTTAAATAACTGTAGTTAAATAATGATTTGTGAGTAAACAGCTTTATTTTATTCGTTAAATAGTCCTAACAAATGCCACTCTTGATTTCCAAATTCTCTAGATAAATTCACTCCTCACTTCGTGAGTCGTGAATTTATCGATAATTTGGAAATCACTCGTGGCATTACTTATGATAATGGTAATAATAATAATGACAGCAATAATAATAGTAATAATAACAATAATAATAATGACAATAATAATACTAAACAATAATAATGATTATGATGATAATGGTAATAATAATAATAATAGTTTAATATTACTTTAAACATTGTATTAATATTATTTATAAGCATAAAATGTACATGTTTACATGAATCATCGTTCCTACCTACTCTATGTACCACCTCCTCAGCTGCTCTCCTTGGATACCAACAGATCAAGGGTATGCTGACGCCCTCAGATAAGCGTAACCGATAAAATGAAACTTGCAAAATCTTCCGACTTCCCATCACATTTTAGACAATAGTTGGGAGGTATAGGTTTATTTCAAATACGTATCGAAATAATTTTACTTTTTATGTGCTACTATATTTATTTGTTTTCTACTTTGCAGAGTATTGCTAAGTTTCATCCATTAGGAGTAATACATGGCGCGATAATTCTGAACAAAATGAATTTACAAATTAATACATCTATCGAATGTAAGATAAAAATTATATATTTATTCTTCCCCGTTGTAATGATCTGGAACATCTCTAGTTATTTTCATTGTTTTATAAAGTAAATCTCATATATTTTTTCAATGTTTTAAAATTTATAACAACGATATATTTTAAACTTGTGTAGAACATTAACGCAAATTATATAACATCTGGCTGTTCCAATTGGTACTTTTCTTCTTTTCCTTTCTTCTTCTTCCCAACGAGATTTAAAACACTATACTTGCTCCGAGGCTGAACTGATCATTCAATCTCCCACATTGTCTTTATGAGTCTCTTCGTTCTCTTGGTCTGTACTCTTGAGGTGGTTATAGAGAAAGCAGTATCCGACGGACATGTTACCTGCATTTATTTCGGTATTGTTTTATATAATACTGGCTTCCCCTAATTGTGTTTTATATCCTTATTCAAAACTATCTATTCTAGTCACTCCACACAAGTAACTGAAAAAAAACATGATTTTTGTTGTTTTGAGTCGCTTTTGTCGCGTGATCACAATGTCCAAGTTCCACTCGGATGTTTAATTATAATTACAAACTGGACGTAAGGTAAAGGAATCCGTTCTGTATTGGTAACCAATTGAGCATCAATACGTCCAACATGTTCGTTTATTGAATTTGGCATTTAATGCATTCCTCGAGAATGCCATCTTGCCATTGTAGCTTGTGTACTGTTTAAGTAAAAACTTGTTTTGCAATTTGTTGAAGCTTCATTGAGAATTTTTGGACAAAATTAAGATGAGTTTATTTAAAATTAATAAGTTGGAAAAGTATCAACCGTAGTGGACTAGTGGTTATGCTCCTTGCCTCTGATCCCGAGGGTCGCCGGTTCAAACCCGGCCGGGGTCGATGGATTTTTTTAGGATGGAGAAAATCCAGGGAGCAAGTCCTCCGGGAGAGACTTTAAGCCGTGGGTCCCGGGTCTGAAGATTTTCAGGCTCGTAAAAGATCCTTAAGCCTGAATGAATAGGCCTCTAAGCAATATTTACCGAATTTTCCCGTCCTAGTACTACCTTGGTTTCCTGGATGTCAGTATGAGGCGGAACGCTGACCACGGGCCACTCCTATGACATCTATACGAAAACAAGTGTGCCTAAATTAGTATGGTTCAAATTCTTCCCTATAGGGAAAATAAAATAAGTTGGAAAGTACACAACAATGTTTATAGTTGTATGTTCACAATAATAAAATATAAAATTATAAATATTATAATGAGTGCGGGGATTTTTTTTCCACGTTTGTTTCCTCTGGGAGGGTTTCAAGGAAGGAAACGCATTTGGGCAGTAGCCTCTATCCTGATGCAGTTCGCTGTTACTTCTCGAGTAAATCAATCTCCACTTTACGGAGTCACAAGTTATTGTAGTGATAACTTCTGAAACATAATGAGGAATCCGAGGTGCTACACGACAAGATGTGTCACTTCAGAAGAGTGCGAAACAATTGGAGGAAGATGAAGTTATTAAATAAATAGAAGTGGAAGAAAACGAATTTTTCATCTGATGAAATTATTAACGATTCTACATCAGCAGGATAATGATGAAGCAGATGTGTTTATTGTGAGGATATCCGACTATGCGCCATTATGTAAGTTTAGAGAAAAATACATTTACTTAATCTTCACTATTTATTGTAGCGCCGAACTAACACTACCGTTTATTGCAAGTTATTTTCCTTGTGTGACAGTTATGCATCAACAATCTAAGAGCGGGATCATTTTGCGCTTAGCTACATGATACAAAATTTAGATTAGCATTTATGAATATCTGTATTAATAGCGTTTGTTGGAAAACATAGAATCTCTGATAGCACTAATGGCGTTTACATTTTTCTTTAATAATAAGGCTGTATTTAAGATTTTGCACTAAAAGTGTGTTGTACACTTACTTCATGAGTCAGTGCAACACATGGCATCAATATATAAATGTTTTAAAATTGTGCTTAGCCGGTTGATGTATGATATCATCCAAATGTAAAAATGATTTTCACTGACTATTTAACTCATGTTGCAAATGGTAGTCAATGACCAATCACGTTTCAATGAATTCTGTTTTACACCAATGACAGTCGTGTTTCACGTCGCTCTTTATCGATTCCTCTTTACCAGCTCCTGCTTTTGTGATAAAGAAAGCTCCTCCTTTTTTAATAACTTATCCTGAACAGGTTAGACCGTTATTTTTCTCCAACAAATACATTGAATATAGCAAATAATGAATAGATTCAGTGATTTTACTGAATTGTTTATTCAAAATAGAAATGATTAACCTATAATGTTGATTATAATAGTTTGACGTGTTTCATTATTTCTCCACTAGAATGCATTCTTACAATATTGCGATCCTATTTGGCAATAAATAATATGATCGAGTTGCAGTGAATAGGCCTATACATAACCTCACATTTCTAATTTGTTTTCAAACATCGCCGTTTACATTATATGAATATTTTAAAACACCGTTAACTTTATTCAAATAATTATTTTTTAGTAAAGAACTTAATTTTATTCGTTAAATAGTTCTAACAAATTCCACTCTTGATTTCCAAATTCTCTAGATAAATTCACTACTCACTTCGTGAGTCGTGAATTTATCGATAATTTGGAAATCACTCGTGGCATTACTTATGATAAACTTGGTTCCTATGTTGCAAACCAAAATATTAACTGATGAAGACATTCCAAGGACTTTCAAATAATGCTAAATTAGAATATTTGTGTGAAAATAATTCAAATATAAATAAAATAAGTGTCACAACAATGAATGAAGTTGTCTTGTTTAAATGAATCTCTTAGTTTCCATCCTGCACCTGTGATTTGCGATCCGTATTTGATGCCCAGCACCCAATTGTGGATCGACTGGAATAACTTCAGTTCTGATTGAGTTAAGCTTCTCCTTCTGCCTTCAGCATCTAATTTCAAAACAATTTTGTCCCATTGTTTTAACGTGTCCAAATCCTCTCAAATTTCGTTCCTCGATCACTTCAGAAATGTTCTTATCCACTTTCACTATCTCTCTAATTACTTGGTTTCTAATTTTATTCATTCTTAATTTTTTTTTTGCTCTACGCCAGTAGTCTACTTCTACAGCCAATAACTTATTTGCACGAGACTGCCTAATGTCCAAGTTTCAGCTCCATATAACATTACACTTTGAACTAATGAATTGTAAATTAATTTTTGTTATTCACAATATTCTTGCTATAAAGACATTAATTCAGCATACGAATTATTTTTAAACTACATTTATTATTTTTCTGTTTCGTGAAATCTTCTTCCATCTAAGTAACTAAATCATTGGCACTATCGAACTCTAGGTTCATAGCCGCGCTGACATAAGCCCTCCATACATCCCTATCATGAGCTAATATTTTACAACCGTCACCTCTATAATATTCTGCTTCCTTCAAATCATTGCTAATCTTATTCTCCCACATTATTATTGGTCTACCAAATGGACATTTTCCTTCTATACTTTTTATTAACTTACATGTCCCTCTTTACTCTTTAATAACTTAGCAGTTTCCCGTCTAATGCTATTCATTTGTTCTAAATTTACTTCATTTGGCTCGTGTAAGCAATTCATTTTCACTAGCTTTCTCTCTTTACAATGTCACACATTCCTCATCAAACCGTCTCTTGTTTTTTTAGCTTTTTTAAATGACTTGCTCTTTCTGATGCCGACAATTAAACAGTATCTCTTATAGTCTCCCATTCTTTATTTATATAAGTTTCTTCTTCGATTGCCACATTTTCATCTAAAGATTCCAATATTTCAAATTATTAGCAATTTTATCTGGCATTCGAGCCACAGTTGATCATTTCTCAAGTTTTTTCTATTCAACATTTTCAGAATCATCTTTAGCGTTTGTTCCTCTCATAAGTGATAACCATTGTCTAATTTTTACCCTGAACCGGATGATGATCCGAATTGCAATCGGTCCTCTAAGTGATCTAACATCGATGATGCTATTGATGTCCACTAATACATGATCTATCTGGTTCCAGGTTTCACCATCTGGAGACGTCCAGGTGTATTTATGAATATCCTCACGCTGAAATGTTGTGCTCTTAACAATAATATTCTTTGATGTGACTAATCTAACCTTCATAAACACTGCAATTGCCTACTATTGACTTGAATATATCTTCCCGCCCCAATTTTGCATAAAAATCACCTATGGCAATTTTAATATGCTATCGTTAAAGACTATCAAATACGCGTTCTGATTCTTCATAGAGCTCATCTTAGATCTTGTCTTCCTTACCTTCTGTGGGACCATGTACATTCACAATTTCAAAATCATATCGTTTACCCTTTAGAATTATGTGTAATATCCTATCGCTGACATACCTAATATCTCGGATAGCGGAGAAGATTCTTCGTCGGACTAAAAAAACCCGTTCATAATTCAGGTCTCAAACACCTTCCATAGTATAATGCAAAGTTTCTTGATTTCGAGCATGTTCCATGAGCTTCTAAAATGGATCCCAAATTTTTTAATGTATTGACTTTATGAATTGTTTCTTTTTCAATCTCCAGCTTCCACCTTCAACGTTAAGTAGTCAGTTTTCTTAAAATTAATATTCAAACTCCACTGTTTATATTATTCAACCAACAAGATAATTTTTTATACCTGATACTTTCTAAAATACACATATTGATATTTAAGAAATTGGCCCGGAAAATCCAATATCACTTTTTATATGCTTCAACCAACAACATAATTGTTTATATCTGATACTTTCCAAAATATACATATTGCTGTTTAAGATATTGACCCGGAAAATCCAATATCATGGGAATACCAATGACTTCACTTACTTTTTTGCAGATGGTCATGGTCGACACCTCTATTTGTTTCTACCTTCTCTGATATATTTTCATTTTTTGTTACGATATAAGTATCGCGTAGAAAATTGTAATTGTTTCTGTGAGCTGTTTTAAGAAACTTTTTTTTCCATTATATTCCACAGTTTATCTTCTTTTAAACGGTACATTTTTTTAATGATCTATATGAAGTATCGTGTCTTCATTAATTAAATTAATTTCTCTTTCCAATCAGTTGTTTGATTATGGATATCCCATCTATACCGGACCTTTCCTTTCTGAATCCATTTTGTACCGCTAACAATAATGTTTATGTACTTGCATTTATAAATCTAGTTAAAATGTTTGCATACATTTTATATGAAGCAGTTAGAAGGCACACATCTCGTTTCTTGTACTCTGATCTATTCCCTTTCTTAAAAATTCTTCAGGTATTAATTTAGTAGCCAACGGCGATTAATAAATTGACATAAATATATTTTTCGTTCCTACATGCATATTTTTTTAAAATAAATATTCTAGATGTCAGTTCTTCAATATCTTTTTGTTTACACTTTCTTATAATATATTCTACTTCTTCCATGAGGATATTATCAAAAGCATAAAATTAATTAGGCAGATATAAAATAAATTTCACCCTACCCTCTTCTGTAGGGTGAGTCCATAATTCTTTAAAATAATCTCTTTTTATTTATTTTATTACACATTTATAAATCTTCTTTTTCTTCTGTGCTGAGTTTCTCCATTATCCTGTATGCCTCTTTCTATATTAGATATATATCTGTCCTAACTTTTCCCATGTATTCTGTTTGTTTCACGTTTTGCTATTGCACAACATATTTATAGACAGTTCTATTTTATACAATTTTATCTGCTGCTATTTAAAGGATGCTCCTGTTTTATCTTTCATTATGTTTTCCAAATAGATTAGATTTGGTTTTTTTACCTAATGTTGCTAATGTAACTAACTATATTTCTAATGTTGCTTGATTTATTGTCTGCCTAATTTCATTCCATTCGAGATGTACATTTTTTGCATTGCACTTCATCTTATATTTAAATTTAATCTAGGCTAGTATACTTCCCTTACACTGGGATCTCATAATAGATCCACTTTATAATATTTCTTAATAATACCCACTTACTTTCTTCATATGTATTTATTTCGTAAATATATTCTTATTATTATATACAACTTTCCTCATTAGAGGATTGCCTCAAGGACAAAGTGATACAGACAATTAACTTTAGGAATTGATGAAATACATTTTGTAAATACATTTAAAAAAATTCAAATTGTAGGCCTAATTGAAGTATACATACTATAAAGTAGAAATTTTGTAAATATGGTTTCTTAAAATTTATCCTCTAATGGCAGCGATGGCAATTTTAAAAAAGATACACTCTGTCCAAATCTAAGGAATTCCAAAATTTGGCTAAGAATCCTGGTATAGTACCTCTTGTCCCGATCATCAATCCTGTGACAGTTATACTATCTAGTTGCTGTTTATCTTTTTACTGTATATGCGTTGCAACCCTGGTACTCTAACGTATTTGTAATGTTTTCTCATTCGTACGATATCATCTAATATTGATTTCTGATAACTTTCCAGCCGAGCGTTTTTGTGTATATCTGTGTGACGTAATTTTAATGCATTAAATTAATTGCATTTGACCGTTTTCCTTAAATAATAATAACTAGCTAATACCCGGCGTGTGCTGCTACGTCTAAATAAATGACAATTAATGTGCTTTTATCTTTAGTTGAATAAGTAAAAGGAAATATATATTTTTTACATACCCCGTGTTGATTACCCGGCGTTGCCCGATCTTCTTGACATAAATGAGCTGAAATACGAAAAGTAATGTTTTATGTTTAGTTCAATAAGTATAAGGAAACATTTATATCGTAATTATTTTTAGATACCCAGTGCTGTTTAACCCGGTGTTGTCCGGGAATCTTCTCATCCCGATCTTCTTGGCATAAATGAGCTGAAAGACGAAAATTAATGTTTTATGTTTAGTTCAATAAGTATAAGGAAACATTTATATCGTAATTATTTTTAGATACCCCGTGCTGTTTAACCCGGCGTTGTCCGGGAATCTTCTCATCCCGATCTTCTTGGCATAAATGAGCTGAAAGACGAAAATTAATGTACTTCGTATGATTAGTTGAATAAGTAAAATGAAAAATAATTATAAATGTATATCGTAATTATTTTAAGATTCCCTGTGCTAATTATCCGGGTTTGCCCGGGAATCTACTTATCTCGATCTTCTTGGCATAAATGAGCTAAAAGACAAAATTCGTTATTGTGAATTATCCGTAAAATAATACCCACCATGTACTGCTATACTTGCACAGGAATCTACGTACTTGTCTCGATCTCCTTGGCATCAATGAAAGACAAAAATGGTTATTGTGAGTTATCCGTAAGAGATAAACATATGCTGTCGCGGACTTTTTTGTAGAGCTTTTTGAGATATTTAATTCTGTGTACATTAATTTTGTGTATTTGTTATGGTCTAGGCAACGTAAGCCATTTAAGCGTCTAAAGAGCTACTTTTTTTTTCAAATTTTCCACTACAAAGGGCGATTTTAAGGATGTAGGAGTTGAATATCACAACACTCTTATAGCCTATGTTCATCCCGAGAATCTCCTGAACATTTTGCAAAAAGCCCCATCACAATCGGATCAACGGTATGGTCGCGCATAAAGTACGAACAAACAAACAAACAGACAAACTTTCATTTTTATTTATTAGATTAGATATGGAAGAAATTAGGCCTGTCCTTCTTAGGGTCGATTTCATCAACAGAGGTAATTGTATTACTCCAGTTTTCCCCTGAATTTTGCATAGGAAAACTGGCGTAATACAGTTACCTACGTTGGTGAAACCGATCCTTATGATCAATTTCACAAACAGAGGTAACTGTATTACGCCAGTTTTCCCCGTGTATAATGCATAGCTTAAACTGGCGTAATACAGTTACCTCTGTTGTTGAAACCGACCCTTAATGCGAATAGTTTACTAGCATCAGAGGGAGTTATTTAAAATAATTTATCATGAGGCACTTTTTTTGTACTCGAAGGTCAGTAAGAGGCTGAAAAAGTCGATGGAGAATGAAGGACTCTGCCAACAAACGAGACTATACACATGTTAGGTGTGCTTGATTTTGTTCAATGTCAGATAGATGTCAAATCATAAAATTAATTGATTTAAGAGTAGTCTATGAAAATATTCGTGAACTTAAGCATAAAACAAGTACATTGACTTTTAGAACTGATATTCCCGATTTGATAATCAAGTCAAGTCTACCGAAACTGCACCATTTATTTTGACTATTTAACTCATGTCCCAAATGATAGTCAATGACCAGTCGAGTTTCAATGAATTTTGTTTTACAACCAATGGCAGTCGTTTTTCGCCACGCTCTTTATCGATTTCTCATTATCAGCTCCAGCTTTTGTGATGAAGAAAGCACCTCCTTTTTAATATTCTGAACAGGTCTGAGCTTTATTTTTCTCCAACAAATACATTGAATATAGAAAATAATGAACAAATTCCGTGATTTTACTGAGTTGTTTATTAAAAAAATAAATGAATAACCTATAATGTTGATTATAATATACAGTTTGATGTGTTTCATTATTTATCCACTAGGGTGTATTCATTCAATCTTGCGATCCTATTTGGCAATAAATAATATGATCAAGTTGCAGTGAATGAACATAACCTCACATTTCTGATTTGTTTTCAAACTTCGCCGTTTAAATTATATAAATACATATTTTAAAAAATCCGGTAACTATATTTAAATAATGAGTTTTGAGTAAACAGCATAATTTTATTCGTTAAATAATCCTAACAAATGCCACTCTTGATTTCCAAATTCTCTAGATAAATTTACGAGTAATTTCGTGACTACTGAATTTATCGATCATCTGGAAATCAGTCGTGACATTACTTATGATAATTGTATTTACTAGTAAGAAGCTATTAGCATAAGTTAGACTAACATTTTTTTTTTCTTTTTTAGATTAATCTCTCCCTTTTACTTGTCCTACGCCACCCGGGTCTGTCGGGAGAGAATGTTTAAAATGTTATTCTCATGTTAATGGAATGCTTATGATGACCAAAAGGTGTTTGGGGACAATTTGGGTCTTACAGTTTCATGAAATTTGTCTTATAGATGCGGAAAACGCCTCTAAAAAGCTAAGCCAAAAACTTGTTCCCACCCCGAGGATCGAACCTCGGGCCTCCTGCGTGTGATGCAATGACATTGCTCTGAGATCACAGTGGTGAACACACATTTTTATAAGAATATAAATTTTATTCCAGGGAAATATTAATTATTTATTTTTACAAGTTGTTGATATGCTATTTCCTGAAATCCGTTTCGTATAATCTATCTATCTTCGGGTTTTTACAGCTGCTGCCGTCTTCCCGTGCCAAACCTCCAAAGCCTACGGTCTTGGGCATCTTCGATGCTTAGCCCTCTAGCTTGCATTACTGTCTTCATGTTTTCCTTCCATGTTAACCTTGGTCTTCCTCTTTTCTTCTTTCTGTTAGGATGCCATTCATATAGTTGCTTCGGCCATCGCTCATCTTCCATTCTTAAAACATGTCCTAACCACTTTAATTCCTTTTCCTCAATTCTTTCAATTATGCTTTCTTCTGCTTCCATTTTGTTTCTAATTTCCTTATTTGTGACACGTTCTAATTTAGACTTTCTGGCACTTCTTCGTAAATAATCCATTTCGTATAATAAAGTGTTTATACTGTTTTTTATTGGTTTGAAAGCCTATATTTGCACGAATTATTTCTTGTTTTCTTTATTATTACTTTAACTATTTGTAATTTTTTTAGCATAGGCTGTATTTTGTCACGCAGATGCTTAAATTAGGAAAATTATGAAAGTTGAAAGAAATGTATTAAAGATAATTGAAGAGAGACGATTAAGGACATCTTTAGAGGATGACATCTGATAGAATTCCTAAGAAGATCTTGGAGTGGAAAATAGATAGGCAAAGAAGAAAGGGAGAAGGCGAATTTCTTGAAGGTGAAGGGAAATCACTGTAAATAAATATCCTCAACTCGCGTCAAACTCAGAGTCGGGTCGAGGGATGAGATGAGATGGAACGCCTATATAAATGTCTATGAATAACAAGGGTGCCGGGCGACCACGCCTGACACACCATCACAAGAGCAGATGGACGAAATGGATGAGATGAGTGTGGAGAAAGGAGGAATGAAATTGTGGCAGGGGAAAACGAGAGAATCCCCGAGAAAAACCTGCCCAATCTACATGTCGACCACCATGAAACCCACATGGAGTGACCGAGACTCGATCTCGGGACCCCCAGCGGTGAGAGGCGAATGTCTAACCGCTTGCGCCACGGAGCCGCCGGAAAAGCACTGTATTGCGGATAAATTCCGATATAAAAAAATATACTTTACTTTTAGCTAGTCAACAGCTAGGACACCGTATTCAGTATTTTGAAGACATTCAAGACTAGGTTAAACTATTCCAACGTTTCTTTATAAATGTTCAAGATGTTAACTAATTTTTCTCTTTAGTTGTATTGATTATTGCATGCTAACAGTAAGCCTGAGCCTACATACATTAATTTCACTGATACGTTTGTAGTTAGCTGATATGGCACGGAATAAATCCCCGTCACCATGTCTTCCTACTGTGTTGTAATGTAAAGACAAGTTCACTGATATGGTTACACGGGGTTTTCAAATAGATAAATATTTGTATCTGTTCCTGGATTGTTTAAGTAGCACAATTGATTAATGTGCCTCCACCTAAAGCTGAAAATCGTGGGTTCAAATTCCGATTTAGGTAGAACATTTTCTCTTTAGCTTCATGAATTAATTAAATGAATGTTTTTTTTTTATTCTGGCAAAGTTCAGGATATACAACCTTATTTGGCACTCAACAAACACTTATTAGGCGTAACAGTTATACAGAAATAGAATTTACGAGTTAAATAATACTACAACATTCGCGAAGATTTCACATTCTTTTTAAACTTACGGGTGCACCTCTTTTTTGCGCACTGCAACACTGTAGGGGTCACTGGTTGATAATTTAAATATAGGTTGGTAACTGAACTCCTGGTCAAAGCAGCTACAGTGAAGATCTGGACTTGTGGAGAACCTTAAATTCATTGTTCGTGTAGGTTACGAAGTAACTGCATTAATAAAGCAAACATTGCTAATTATATTATGGGAAGTTGAATACGACATACATGTCATCACCTCACAGAATCGCGAATGGGGGTGATTCATCGTAAAGCTCGGGAAGACAAACACTGGATGACGCTATAAGAACTCTATTATGTAGAAATTCATCCCATCACCATCAAAACGTAAGAAAGGCAAATCGCTTTCCACACAAAAGGGGAAAAAATCATGAGCGCATAGCACAATAACTAGACTGTGGCATCAAGACAACCTGTACACATTTTCGTATGAATGAATTGGTATGAACAAGTTGTGTAGAAATAGCAACCAGGGATGACCAGGCATCACTGTGAACTGTAGGGTAACTCCGGCTATACAACTACAAATGACAATATCCATCCATCCATAGTAATTCTGCCCGAGGGCAGGTCTTTCACCGCAATCATAGCATTTTCATGCTATGCTTTGCAGCTTTACTAGGGAATTGTAGGTGAGGCAGCTTCCTGTTGCTTTCCACACCGGTGAAGGATGATGATGAAGATGATAATGATAAGGATGATGATGATGGCGATGGCCATATGATTTCGGGGACCGTTTGGACCTTAAATTTTCCTGACATTTGTCTTACAGGTGAGGAAAAACCCCGATAAAAACCTCACCCAGAAAAACTGTCCCGACCGGGGATCGAACCCGGGCCCGCTGCGTGACAAGCCAGCACGCTACCTCGAGACCACAGCGGTGGACAGATTACAATATAAGACTTATGAAAGTTACAGTGTTCAACACGAACACCACAAACACACAGTGGAAACTGCTGCAGACAATTAGCAGATTTTAGCTAATTTTTACTAAAAATGTCTGCAAGACTGGTAAAAGTGGTTTTCAGCTTGGATTAACAATGACTGGAGAAGATAGAAAGCAATTGAACACTGTTTCCGTGAACATAAATGCTTATTACATGTTCATATATGGTTTTCTTCGTCTTGTTCTTCTTCGGTCATCTGCGCCTACATGAATTGGTCAGTTCATCAGTCGTGCTTTGCTTATCTTCAGCACGTATTATGAATGAATGAACAGCACATACCAAGAAGAATGTATAATTATAAACCAAAAGGGAGAAGAACGTTGGGAAGACCATTGAAGAGATGGAAGGATCAATTCGACCTATAATGAGATCGGAACAGGCCATTGGGCTTAATCCTTGTTGTTGATAATGATGGTGAAAAGATAAACACATGCTGTCGCAGACTTTTTTTTGTAGAGTTCTTTAAGATAATACATTCTATATACATTAATTTTGTATTTTTGTTATGGTTTAGATAGCGTAAGCTATTTAAGCGTCCAAAAGCGACTTATTTTCAGGTATTTTCAATAAAGAGTGATTTTAAGGGTTGAGTATTACAACTCTCGTTTAGCCTATAACATCCCCGGGAAACTCATGAACATTTTGCAAAAACCCCCATCTCAATCGGATGAACGCTATGGCAGCGCATAAAATACGAACAAACAAACATTAATTTTTATGTATTAGATAAATAAACCACTTGGTGTATCCGACAGGTTACATTGCGAATTAAAGGTTAACCAAATTTTTAATGAAAATAAAAATAACACATTTTTCCTCTGTGATCAACTTACTCACTGGCACTATCGAACCCGTAGATTCATGGCCGCGCGGACATAAACTCTCCATACATCCCTATCCTGAGCTAATGCTTTCCAATCATTCCCTGTATAATCTACTTCCCTCAAATCATAGTTAATGTTATTCTCCCACCTCATTCTTGGTCTACCAACTGGGCGTTTTCCCTCTGGCTTTCCTACAAGAAGCTTCCATGCAAGTCTTTCATTCCCCATACGTGCAACATGTCCTGCCCATCGCAGTCTACGAGACTTAACTGTTCTTATTACATCTGGCTTCCTATAAAGACCATGTAGTTCATTGTTATGTAGTCTTCTCCATTCACCTGTTTGTTCATCTCTATTTGGTCCAAAAATCTTCCTAAGTACTTTATTCTCAAATACTTGTAATCTCCTTTCCTCCCTTAAAGTATGAATATAATGGAATTTATTGCCTTTTTTTTCAGAATAAAGAAAATACATATGCATTTACATTGCGCACGGGCCTGCTTGGCCGTACGTGCATTATTTTTCCACGAATAAAAAATAAAACATAATATAAACAAATACCTACAAATACACCTGTATCAAAAAACAATAACAGGCTACATATAAGTAAAATCTATCATCATCATCATCATAGTACATTCACGAATTTAGGCCATTTGTTGACCTGTTTCGGCCTCAAGAGAAACACCATCCAGAAGTCTTTTGAGTGGACGTCCTGGTCTTCTTCTTCCTGCAGGTTGATATCTTAACATTAGTTTGGGTATTCTGTGATCTTCCATTCGATGAACATGTTGTATCCATCTTGACTTATAATCAGAAATTTTGTTTTCTAAAGATTCCATGTGTAATTCTTCTAAGATGTCTTCATTTTTTTTGTGATCTAGTAGTGTGTATCCTGCAGTCCTCCGAAGATATCTCATTTCAGCAGATCTAAGTCTCTGTATATCCTTCTGTTTCAACGTCCATACTTCGCTACCATACAAAAGAGTTGGAAGAGCCAGTGTTTTATACACTTTCAGTCTTGAATGCTTTTGGACTAACTGTGGCTTGAAGATAGAATTTATTAACCCTAAAATTCTTAAAAATTTAGATATTTTTGCATTTACATCCTTTTCTTCTTCATATGAGATATTGCATCCTAGATATGTAAAATTATTCACCTGCTCCAAAATTTTATTGTCCAGTACAATTTTACTTCTGACAGGATCTACACCTTGAAATGCCATAATTTTTGTTTTTTCTGTAGATATCTTTAATCCATATTCTTCTGTAATTTTGTTAAGTTCATACAGACCTTTCTGTAGATTATCTTCGGAATTTGCTATTATTATTTGGTCATCTGCAAACAATAGGGTGTTTTAATTTTCTATTTTCTGATATTCTTATTCCAAATTTATATGTTTTGTTCCAGCAACATATTACTTCATTGATATAAATTGCAAAGAGTGTTGGGGATAGGGGGCAGCCTTGTCTCACACCACGATTTATAATTCCTTCTTCAGAAAATATAATGGAATTTATGTCTGCACTAAATCAAAATAATACATATCTACATTCATCCACATTCCGTACATTAATATTAAAAAAAATGCTAGAAAAACAAATTAGAAAAAAAAAAAACACCACACATACACCCACCACACCCCCACAGATATACACACCGCATGCTCATACACCCCTCCCCCCGTCCCTGCAGACATTAAGTGCACTATCAGACTATTCAACTTATCAGACCTACTTATTATATAACATGATTAAAGATCGAAAACAAAGACCATATTGAGATTCTTCTTATTGTTAATACATATATCCTTAATCTACAATTTTGTTATATCTCAATTTTCTTACTGTACCCAAAAATTTGCATGTTTTTGATTCACTCTCGATCCGTCCTAAAAGATCCCAACACGCCACTCTCCCTCGATCCGACCTGAGAAATCTCTCCGGCAGCATCTGTAATCTAAGTTGTTCTGTCTCTCTACAGAATGCTATAATATGCTGCCAGTTTTCATGGTCATCGCATAGTGGGCATAGTTTAATGCCTTCATCATTTGTTAAATTATGGGCCATCCATCCCCCCAAATGAAACCATGCAATAGCACTTTTATCATCCCCATCCAAAGAGTCAATATATTTCTCCCTTCCCCACGAAAGTTTCAGTTCCGTCTGCAGGGTGAGCGATATTTTAGAGTCCATGTTTCGCACCCATATAATATAACTGGTAGAATTATAGTTTTATATATTTTCAGTTTAACGTTTTTTGAAAGGAGTTGGGACATCAAGAGTCTCTGCAATGCATAATAGCACGCATTTCCAGAATTGAGCCTATAGGTGAATATTTTAATGTTGGGGTCAGACGAAAGTAAACTTCTAAAAATATGCATTATTTTCTTATGAATCTCCTACAGCATAGACTATTTGCAATGCCTCCTACCTCGAATGTGGTGCCCGGATAAAGAGAGAGAGAGCAAGTTATCACAAAATTTCATTTAGGAATATTCTCACAGTATATTATTTACGATTTTCAGTCAGAAGCAATGCTATCAGTTACATCAGATATGTTCTCACTTGTTTTCATCAGTGTAACATGATTGAATTCAAGTAATTGTTACTTCGTTGTAATAGCACCAACTATTTATTAGAGAGAACAAAATTTTAATTTCAATTCGCCACAACCTTTATTACGGAAACATGTACCATTTATGATAAAAAACAAAGTATATTTTTCACGTGTCTCACGTCCCGCTCCATAGCCGAGCAGTTTAATGCAGAGCTGCGGGACTTGAGCTGGTTCGTATCCCTATTCGAAAATATATTTTCTCACGGACTTTTCACCAGTAATCGGCCGCGGTGGACTAGTGGTTATGCTCCTTGCCTCTGGTCCCGAGGGTCGCGGGTTCAAAAACGGCCGAGGTCGATGGATTTTTTAGGACGGAAAAATCCAAGGAGCAAGTCCGCCGGGAGGGACTTTAAGCCGTGGGTTCCGAGTCTGAAGATTTTCAGGCTCGTAAAAATTCCTTAAGCCTGAGTGAAAAGGCCTCTAAGCAAAATTTACCGGATGTTTCCCGTCCTAGTACTACCTTGGTTTCCTAGATGTCAGTATGAGGCGGAACGCTGACCACGGACCACTCAAAATTACTTCTATACGAAAACAAGTGTAACTAAATTAGTATGGTTCAATTTCTTCCCTGTAGGGGGAGAGCGCCTAAATCTCTGTAAAGGGAAAACATGGGCTTACAAATACTTTTCACCAGTAGCCTATAGGACCGGTATCCGCACAGCATTATACTGTAAGGAATTTGCGTAGGGCCTATATATAGTGAATAGTAGCTCGAGGTTGAGAAAACCAATCATAACGGCTGGACAACTCGACATGTTGACCACATCTCACTCCTATACCGGCTATGTGATCTTTCACCTCTATAAAAGACACAAGTGGATATGAGGCCAGCAGCCAGATGGTAAAGTAAAGTTCTCTTAGGTCTGTCACGCCATGGACTTGGACATATGGCTATCATTAATGGAAGTGTTGCAATTAACAAGTGAAACAGAACGAGGGGCCACATGATGTTTAAATCTGTTCAGGGAATTATTCTATTATTGGAAAACGAGTCACAAAAGATTAAATGCAAAAATTATTCGATATTGGTTGGACAGTGTTAGTTAACAAAGCACGGCCGAGCATAAATATCTTGGTCTGTGAGAAAGTGTTCATGGATGTGTTTTATTTTGGAGTGAAGAGATTTTTTATTATGGAACATTGATACGCGACCCGCCGTCTTTTATTATCTTGCATTTTGTCACGCACTCTGTCAAGCCTGGACTCCATTCAAGATTGAAAACTGGCGCCAATCAGAGTCAGTGAAAATATTTCAAGATACGTTTATGTAGGGAATAAAAACCCGCCATAAAAACATATCTTCATTAAGAAAAAAAATCCCTCGAAAATGTAATTTCATACTCAAATTTTTTTATAGCAGATTTTTTTTATTAAGATTTATGTTTTGTGTCTAATATTCACACCCTAAAGAGCAAGTTATCGTGCTCGGGAGCATAATTTAATAAATGACTGAAAAATATAACTAACTCACTGGCACTATCGAACTCATAGGTTTATGGCCGCGCGGACATAAGCTCTCTAAATATCCCTATCCTGAGCTAAGGTTTTCCAATCATTCTCTGTATAATCTACTTCCCTCAAATCTGATTGTTATTCTCCCACATCATTCTTGGTCTACTAACTGGGGGTTTTCCTTCTGGTTTTCCTACTAGAAACTTCCATGCAGGTCTTTCATTCCCCCATTCGTGCCACATGTCCTGTCTATCGCAGTCTACGAGACTTAACTGTTCTTATTATATTTGGCTTCCTATAAAGACCACGTAGTTTACTGTCTCTTCTCCATTTACCTGTGCGTATGTTCATCTCTCTCTGATCCAAACATTTTCCTAAGAACTTTATTCTCAAATATTCGTAACCTCCTTTCCTCTTCTTTTTCCCAAATCATACTAAGCAACCGGAGTATCTTGTCCATCAATTTTTCTCCCCCTGATTTTATCAGTTCTGCTGGGATCTCATCCGAAACTGATGCTTTATACAATTTCAATTTTACTATTGCCATTTCAACCTCTAATGCACTTGGATTTGCGACTAGCATTTCTGCTGTCTGTAAATTATCCTCTTCAATATCATGTTCTGCATGTACATTTAATAGCTGATTAAAGTAACTTTTACATATTATTTAATATATATTATATACTCCTGGAATCTGCAATCATATCCCCATTTTATTGCAAATTATAATTGAAAATATACATTATAGAAATATAGTCAATGAAAGAAGGAAATCAGTAAATATACATTTATATACAAGTTGACAAAATAAAGTGCTTTAAAAAATAAAAAAGATAAAGGATATACAGACACAAACTGACAAATGAATTGAAGATGTAGGGTATACTATGAACCAAGTTTAAAACATTTCAATGATTAATTTGTTTTCATAATTCTATATGCGGAAATTAGCTTAAGTAAGAAGGAGGCCTACCTGTACTACTAGACGCAGAAATAAGTGAACGGGATGCAGTAGAAAGCACTGAACTGTGCACGAGCAAGGAAATTTTACTCCTTCAGATGTTTCATTACAAGTGTATTAATATCATTTATACAAAATTCAAAATAAACATACTCTTTTGCACGATAGTGCATTCTGTCATAACTTACAGCAATGGAGACCATGATTGAAAGTTCAATTTCCTAAATTTCGAGATTGCCAACCTATAAATAACTAAATAATTATACTGTAATATTACAAATTATCTACCTAGTTCGGGAAGTACAACCACTGCCTTTTATGTATACTACGTACAATGTATATACAAAAATATATCCAAAAGGTAGTGTTAATTATACGAAACAAATCACTGAATTTTAAATGAACTGAACTTTATTTGAATCAATATAAAACTATAAATTCGTATATACCGCCATTTTATGACTGATTGGTGTCACGGCCTGCTGTAGTCTCAACTAAATTATTTTCGGCATACATTGGCCAGACTGTTAACGTTTGTCAGATTTTTAAAATAATGAACGCAAATATTTTCAACAAAGATATTATTTTACTATTATTTATTATTTTGAAAACACCATCATGTAAAAAATAATGTACAACGCACGTTTGAGAAGTGTTTTTACAGAATCTCGTAAATTAAAAACCTCGCTATCGCTCAATCACTTCCTCGCTTCTGTAAAAACCACTTCCCAATCTCGCACTGTAATGTACTACGATACCACTCTGCTAGCATTGTTAGATAATAGACAGATGAAGAAGCATAATAAGTTTCAAAGTGAAGTCTAATTTCATAAATAAAACTCTCTGCTTTTGAAAGGAGACAACTCATATTACCAAAATGTAACATATAGATCTAACACTGCGTTATGTAATTATCCAAATAGTTTGTCTAATTGTAGAAAACTTTAATTTCAGTAGCTGACAGTTTTTAATAACTACTTCGGAGTAAAATTCTATAATTAATGCTTTCAATTCCACTGTCTTGCATGATTTAAGCTCGCGATTTTTCTGTTTATACTTCACAATAATTAAAATTGACACGTGTTTCGTCTAAAAACTAAATTAGAAATTTATTGGGCCGATAATCGAACCCTTGTTGAATAAAAGGGCAAGACTTTAGTACTCGCATAATATATTTTCTTTTTCTTTTGCTTTGTCTTCTTTTTCTTCCTTCCAAGTATTAGGCCAAGGCCTGTTACGATCCTATAAAAAAATTTCCCTCCAGCGTTTCATAGGACAGCCTAGTAATCTTCGTCCTTTTGGTATATAATTATAAACAGCTTTGGGGATCCGATTTGAACTAATTCTTTCTAGATGGTGTTTCCAATTTAGTTGGTACTGTTTAATATATTCCAAAATTGGCGTAGTCTTCAATTCTTTTAAGATATTGGTGTTCCTGTCCCGCGCCGTAGCCGAGCGGTTAAGGTAGGAAGCCTTGGCGCAGAGCTACGGGACTTGCGCTGGTTCGAGTCTCTATGGGGAAATAAATTTTCTCATGGTATTTCGGCCAGTATGGGACCGGTGCCCACCCAGCATCGTGAGGCAATTGAGTAGCTACAATAAGTAGCGGCTCCAGGTTGAGGAACCAGCTATAACGGCTGGGGGACTCGACATGCTAACCACATGTCACCCCTACACTGGCTGTTGATCATCTACCTCTGTGATTGACACATGTGGATGTGAAGGGCCAGCAGCCGGCTGGTAAAAGGGCAACCGCTGAAAAGTGGAAAGACCCTCAATCGGAATCGGCGTTCCTTCTCCGATCCCATCTGGTGTAACCCGCTGTTCTGCGCATGAATCTCATTTCACAAACCGTTATTCTGCTTTCATGTTGTCTTTTTAGTGTCCATGCTTCACTACCATAGGTCAACACTGGTCTAGCCAAAGTGTTATATAAACGTAATCTGGTATTTTTTTGTACAAGGGATGGTTTCATAACTTGATTAATAATTCCCAAACTTTTATTATAACTAGTAATTTTTTCAGGGATATCCTTTTCATCCCAAATAGAGAGATAATATCAAATATGTTTAAATTGATTAGATCTCTCTAAAATTTTATTCTGGAGACAGATTTTACTTTGTATGGGGTCCTTCCCATGAAATGCCATAATTTTAGTTTTGTTAATTGATACTTCCATATTAAATTTGGCACCTACTTTTGTAAATTATAAATTGATCGTTGCAAATCATTTTCGGAAAGTGCCAGAAGAACTTTTGCTTTGTAGGCATTTTAATTGCCTTTGTTGTGCTTTTCTCTGTGTTCATCTATTTAGCCTATTTATTTATTTATATCGTTTAGTATTAATGTTTGAGTGAATGAGATGTCTTCTCTTAAATGCTCGTATTGTTTCCCGAAGTGGTCCTAGCATTGAGCTCGGGGAGGTCCTAATGTGTCTATCTGTGATGTATACGATCTAATATTAAATATTTTCTCACGACAGATCGTGACCTGGAGGCATGGACAGAAAAGGAGAGGTTAAGTTAAAGACAAATAGTGAGTTTTACTTATTGTGTATTTGTAACCCGAAATTAATATAACTTGGATAGTCTGACGCAAGTACGTTAATTTTTCTACTCTCTGCCGCAACATGGCAGAACTACTACCGTTTTCTTAACCGAGTATACAGTAACATAGACATGGATTCTCCAAGAGAATAACTTGCTGGTGAAATTTAAATGGTCAGATATGCCTTTAGGAAACACGTCTAACGACTTACATGTAATTAAACCTTCTTAATTGTTGAATTGTTTTAAGCATTGCGTTTGTTCTTCAATTTGATGGACACAATCATATATATGAAGTGTATTTTATAAACTTCTAAACCGTTCAATTGATCTTCGCGAAAATTTGTATATACAGGATTTCAGATACGGCGAGTGTTTAGTCGTTATCTATTATGTTCTAGAGTCATTAGTTGTAGGAGTTCACCTGAAACGAAAATTTAAAAATCGCTCTAGCGATCACAATTTTCGATGTTTCACAACAAAACTCGGAATATCATATTAAAATAAACCGAGGTATGCACTATCCAAACATCAGCGAAATCCGATCGTTACAAGTGGGGTTTACCAGAAATCAGAAATAAAAAAAAACTATGCGACTGGACCGATTTTGATTAAATTATTTGAATATGTTTGAGTGGGTCCCGGATGGCTTAGATTCACAATTTGATCCTCTAAAATCATTAGGTGTATAATTTCACCTGAAGTGAAAACTTAAAAATCGCTCTAGTGGTCACAATTTTTTATGTTTCGGAATGAAACTCAGTATATCCTATTAAAATAAACCGAGGTAGATATTATCAAAAAGTGAGCGAAATTAGACAATTAGAAATGGAAGTTTACTTGATAACCGAAATTAAAATCTGTCTAAACGACTGGACCGATTTTGCTGAAATTGTATATGTGTGTGTGTGTGTGTGTGTGTGTTTGAGTGGATCCCTGGATAGTTTGTATTCACAATTGGATCCCGGTAGGTGGCGCTGCGATCGGGTAATAGGATTTTTTATGTCTGACATATAGTCTTCTGCATTACCGACATGTTCAGCACGACAACAATGTGATGTAATAATGCTCACTTCTTGATCCACAACAGATGGCAGTAAGTTTTTTTCGAACTTATTAATTGGTGGATTTTATGGTAAAAAATTAACTATATTTTTATTGTCCGGCCATGACACGAGAATTGAACGTTTGGGCAAGACGACTTCTACCGGGTCCGCTTGTATTTTATGAATTCTCGATCAGGATTAAGCTAGAATAATTTGATACACTTGTGTTAACGAATCTAAATACAGTAGAAATTTTAGCAAACTAAATGACATCTTAGTTTATACAATAACTTTGACATAATCTTATTTCTGTTTATACAATAACTTTGAAATCATCTTATTTCTCTCAATTTTCCCAGGTCCTTTCATCTTACGTTTATTTATTCCAGTGTTCTATACTATTATAGTTGCGCCACGCATGCGCTGTATAAATGCCACATAGACTACCAATACCTAGAGATGCAATAGCGTTCATAAAAAAACATCGATTTTTTAAATGTAAAACATCGATGTTCATGAACGATATATCGAAGTTTTTCGATGTTTTGGAGAAGTAATTAATAACACAAAAGAATGTTGAAAACGTTTATCAATTATTTATTTTTCAAAAATAGAATTTTAAAACAACAATTTTGACAATCTTGTGCCCAGTAAGCGGTTTCTTTCTTGGATAATCGTAGCCGCAGCCTCTGAAAACAGCCGCTCACTGGGCACCGACGTTGCTACGATAAGCAAATATATCATCGCCAGTTCATACAGCCCATGAAATAAACTTTTCATGTGATCTCATATTTCTAAAGAATCTAATTTTATAGGACTTTATCTAAAGCTTTTTTATCCATTCACGATCAAATTCACAATCTTCGTTTTGGTGGCGTCTTAGTTTAATAGACATCTGTCAAACAACAAAAAATGACCGTTGACGTTGATGAGTGTTGAGCGATTGAGAGTGAGAGAGAGAGAGATGCTATTTAAATATAAGAATGTACGTGTGTGGCTGAGGAAGCGAACGAGCAGCGAACATAATGCAATAGATGGCGCTAGGCATGACAAAATATCCTTAATAAAGTACGATGTATCGTAGATGTTACGGTTTTAATGTCGATGTTAAAACATCGATGTATCGTTTACATCCTTGCCAATAACGTGCTGTTGGTTTCCTGCAACAGGTGTGAACATTGATGTCGGGAGGAAGTAACAAGTCTTGACGATTCAGTGACTCCACCGAGAATTGAAGCCGTGTCATTGCGGTTTACACATTCCTTAACTCTCAAATTGTTACCCAATTTCACTATGAGTGCACAATGAAATTTCCAGTTCAATCATATTTCAGAATTGAATGGAAGTTCAAATTAGTTTTATGTAGGCTGTAATAATTATATAAATATTTTAGCCACAATCATTAAGGCCGCTAGGTTTTCTTTATTATGGCAGATACCACATTCGCAATACGAATCAGTACATTTATGTAACATTCTTGAAGAACAGTCTAACACTTATGAAAAACTTATAATTCACTCAAGTAATTATAAAATAGTCACGATCAGGTTTTATAAGCATTGTTAGATTATTTATTACTTATAGTTGTCACAACAAAAACATTTAAAACCGTGATCCTGGTTCAGGTTTTGTTTCTGAAATTGACTAATCATTGTACGATCGTACACCTGAAAAAATAGAGGTCTATTGCAAATAATTTTTTATTTTTATTAATTTACAGTATCTTATTTATTTATTTACTTGATTTTGTTACAATTAGTGTAATATAACCGGTTTGTTACACGACTTTTATGTATTTGTTTGTAAAAATCATATTTCTATTGCTTTTGACTCCTACATTTTCGTATATATATATATTCTCGCGACATCTAGTAATAATGGAGAATATAATATATATATAAGAAAAATAAGTGTTTGATTTGGATTCGCCTGGTGTTGTAATGGATAACACGCTGGGGTACCGAGCCAGAGTTCCGGGTTCGAATCCCGTCCAGGCATTTATTTTTCTTATCATATCATATATATATATATATATATATATATATATATATATATATACAGGTTGTAGCAAAAAGGCATGTCAAACATTTGGGAAACCATTTTTTGCAGATATAGGATAAAAAAAATGTTATATGAACATAGGAAATTGTTTACTTCCTTGTACAATTCCGCTTACACGGTGAGATGTGTAATACGTAACTGTCCTGTGACCATAACCTCACAATTTGTATTTGTGGGGACATTCGCAATCTCTTGTTTAAGCAACTCCAGCTCAATATGTAGAAACTCTTTGTGCTCGTATTCTGGAAGGCTGCCAGACAATACGAAAATCTCCAGGTCTATATCAGCGCATCAGGCAGTCCATGCGAGGGTGGGTTGATGGATGCATTGGAGCTAATGGAGGCAATTTTGAACACTTTCTGTGATTTCCTATTTCCCCACGGTTGTGTTATTGAGCTGCACTGACTCCCGGTTCTGCATACGGGTTCATGGACAAACTGTGGGGTCGCCAGGAGATGATCACCTGGATGTACTAAAATCTCACACCGCGGGCTTGGTGGATCAAGGCTAGCCGGTTTCACAACGGCTGCAGGATGCGTCTCTGGAGGTAGAGCAGGGGGATAGTCGGTGGATCTGCGATGCCAGAAAGTCCTGCCGGCTAGGCCCATGGACCAACTGTGTGGTCGTCAGAGTTGAGCGTCCTGACGTTCTACGAAGCTTAGTAATTTTCCCGAAATTGTGACTCTAACATCTTCTCCCGGGATATTGGTTTTAAGCCGAGAACTTGGAGTGGGTCGCGAAGTAGATTAGGTAGAACAAGAAGTTGGGATTCGAGAGTATGGGCTTTTGCTCGAGATATCCCAAGGGGTGGTGGAGAGTCCAGCATGTTCTTGTATGGGGTTCCTAAAAAGCAAATAAAGCATTTTCGGACCTATGTCAATATAATACTGTTTCATGTCCTACATGCAAAAAATGTTTTCCAAAGTTTTTTCATACCTTTTTGTTACACTCTGTATATATTAAGATTGCACCCATTTGATCAATTTGTGAGTAGTTAATTGTTAAGTTTACTATTTGAGTGACCTTGTCCTCTTTCTACAAAACTCTAAATGAGAGGTCTCGCACATTTGACCACACAGTGTTGGGTCTGGCAGTGCCATCTCTTCTCTCTGCACTGCTTGCCGTGGAAACTGTGTACTGCGAGATGCAAGTCGCAGTTTGCCTGTGTGCAGCTCCTGTCCTTCATTACGGTAATGGCGTAGAACTCCAGACCCAACTCCGCCCGTTTTCTAGTCACCTCTTCTAGCGATCTCTCTACATTTGGTGTAGTTGGCAGTAGTAGTTTCAACCTCACGTCCTCTATGTAGAATCTCTCCCTGGTCAGCTCGTTTACTAATCTATCGGTGGTGTATTTTGATATTGTGAGAACTTTCTTTGGATATCGCCCTTTGACTCTTTCTTTGTCAGCTAACTGTTTTGTTAATATCTTTAAAATTCATTACGAAACACCGTTGAGGTTAGGCTGTAAACCTGTGCCGACTCAAAACATATCCTTCCATCTGATCATTGAGCGTCCAACGGAACGTTTACCTCTTGGAATATATTTTAAAGCCTGTTTTGATAGAGGAGATGTCTCCATTTTATTTATATGTTAAAATCATTTTTATTTGTCTGCCAGTTTATTTGCTAATTCATATATTTGTAATTGTTCTGTAATGTCGGTACTGCGGATATGATCACTTAAAGTGTGTCCTGCTATTCTTCTTAAAAAACGCTCTACGTAAAAGTTAAAAATATAAAATTAGTACCTGTCGTCCTCAGTCATTAAATGTTGTTAAATATTCTTAGGCCTTTCATCTTCTGTTTCTGGAATGGTACTCTGTATCATACGAGTATCATTCCAGAAGAACTTGTTTTGAAAAGCCCTCATGAATATTTGAAAACAGCATTTAAAACTTGAGGATGTCAGAGATCTCAGGTACTAATTTTATGTTTTTGAGTTTAACTGTTTTGTGTTCAGAAATTTCCATATTATCCTTGGTGATATTTTAGCTTCGAATAGTTTCAAGGCTGTTTCTAGAGATAGGTTCCAGATGGATTAGATATCATGCATGTCTCTAAAATGTATGCACTTATTCTCTTTTCGCGATGCACTCGGAACTTTTTCGCTGTTGATTGAAGCGTTATTTCGAGATAGCGAAATGTATCGTTACGCCCGATTGGTTCGCCATTGCAGGTTATTATGCCATTGGCATTAAGCTTCCTCCTTTTTGGAAGATCACCAGTTCTGTTTTTGTCGTGTTTATCTTCAGCTCATTCTCCAGTGCTCACATTGTTAATTTGTCCATTGTTGTCTGTTCTTGGAGACCAGTGCCATGTCGTCAACATGTATGTTTATGTTTACATTGACATCTGTTTGAGTTGTTGTCACCACATTCTGTACGAAGAGGACTTGGATCACCTTGGAGGAACTTTTGTGTGTTCCATTTCGAGCTTTCGCTGTTGTTATTGATCTGAAGATGATTTTTGGATAAAATGTTGTTCACAAGTCCGGTCGTCCACGTCCTCCCTGCGAAGTCAAATATCTTCTCCATTAGCCATTTTCTGTGTACCACTTTACTATAATCAGTGAAGACTACATAAAGTTTCCTCCAAATTTTCTGAAGTCCGTCTTGTATCTTCTTTAGTAGGCTTCTTACCGCTGCTAATATCGACCTGTCTTTGTGAAAACCGAACATCTCAACTGCGAGTTATCGTTCTCACCAGTATCGTAAAAACTACGGCTATCCATCTATAAGAGTCAGGGTCACTTTTTTCTTTGTATGGACATTTAACTGTTTCTTGTATCCAACTGTCGGGGATGTCTCCAGGCTCTTGTTCATTGCTGTGTACTTTGTAAAGATGCTTTGAAATACTCGCCTAAGAGGCTATCTGGTTCTGGAGATGTGTAATTTTTATTGCTGGTATCACACATTGTGAGGTGGGTGGGGGCTCCAGTCCACTCCCTTCGACAAGTTAAGTCTTGTTTCTCAAGGTACCACTAGTTTATTGATATGTTCTTCCCATTTTATGATGAGGGCCTCTGCTGGGAAGTGCGGTTTTCTAGAACGCAGGGCATGGAAAGGATTTCTTTCTGCTTATTTAATTGCCTCTTCAGCTTTCAGTTGAAGCTATTTTTGTTTCTAGTAGTTTCTTATATTCCTTTCATTTCTATTTTTTAGACTTTTAGATCGCCTTCGTTCTTGCCATATTTTGCTATATGAAGGTCAGAGAGAGTTTCCGCCTGCATCTATAGCATTCTATGTAGAACAATATTATCATAGAGGGGAACTCGCCCTTGGGGACTAGTGGTTACATGCTAACCTCTGGTTCTAAGATTCGCGGACTCAAATTCGCCTGCGATCAATGAATTTTTAGGACATAAAAATCCCTTCGGAAGATGAGTAAAGACTTAGGTTCTATATCATAGACTTAAGGCACGTAAAAAACCTCAAACCTAAAGAAAATAAGAGGCTTCTGTATAAAACTTGACTGCCGTTTCACGCTTAGATCTTTACTGAGACGCTGGTGATCTGATTTTTAAAAACGCCGTTAAAAACAGTAATGACTTACGTATTAAAATAAAAAGCCTGTTTTTCTGCATCAGTGGTAAGCGTTTTGCTATTACCGCCAATTTGGTAAAAAAAACTAGCGATTTACCCTAAATTTATTTTTAAATAATTTAAGATAAATTGTATCTAGAAATTAAACTAAATTAACACAAATGTACCCAGATTTCACGTTTGTCTTACTCAAAAAGAATATATAGATTAACCTCATGTTTAAAAGTAGATACTTAAGTTGCATACGTAGTTGCTTCTACATAGAGAATATATTTATACGGTCAGAGCTCAAACCCACATTTCAGAAGAAGGGCCTCCTCTTGAAAAATGTGAGACGTAGACATTTCTTCTGTTTACTGTATGTTGTGTGAAAGTTGCTTATTTAACAGAGATGGGTCTTATCCGATAAATCACACAGCGACTGAATATTTAGACCATAAGCACAATGTGTACACTGTAGTACTCTATGTTCCTGTAATTAATTGCAGGCGAGCATTTTGCCACTTCTTGCAAGATATGCACGATTTGATGTTGTTGTTTTGGTGGAGATTTCCTGACAGCCTGTAAAAAGTACAGTCAATCATTGTCAAACTAGACCCCTCACAGTGCCCGAACCATACATTTCCTCTCCAACAATATTCATTAATCAGAAGTTTGTGTCCAGCAAACTATATGAGGCATTGTCGGTATTATTTTGAATTACCCTGTATATTTAACACGTACCGTAAAATTGTTTTATATCTCGTTGTTCATTATAGGCTACTTTTAGATCATAAATGGTCATTCTTAATATTTAAGTAAATTCTTTAACATTAAGCTCGTTAGCTGTTGGGGATTATTTTATAGCTAAATATGTCGCTGTTAAGTGTTTTATATTATTTAAACTTCAATTAAAATCTGGGTGTGAAAGCGCAAAGAAATTTTATTCAGAGGCCAATTTTTTTAGGCTTCAGCTTCTTTTACGTGCCGTAAATCTACTATAAGATATCCACGACTTTAGTTGATTTTGGAAGGAACCCATACTCAGGATATTTTACGATCTGAAATATCCATGGATCCTGTTTGAACCGCGAACCTTGGAATCAGAAGGTAGTGTGGTGAGGGCCATGAGCGCCGGTAAGAGGTTGCAAGAGGGTGCACTTGCATCCCCCTGTCGGAAAGAAAATACACAGAAAAAATTAAGAAATATTAAAACAAAATTAAGAAATAGTGTTTGAATAAAAATTCACACCTTGTCGGGAAAGAAAATAAACAGAAAAACACTAAGAAATATTTTTCTTATTAAGTCACTGTTTGAATAAAAATTCACCACCACCTGCCAGGACAGAAAATACACAGAAAAAAATTAAGAAATATATTTTTATTAAGTCGTTGTTTAAATAAAAATTCACCACCCCCTGCCAGGAAAGAAAATACACAGAAAAAATTAAGAAAGATTTTTTATTAAGTCGTTGTTTAAATAAAAACTCACCACCCCCTGCCAGGAAAGAAAATACACAGAAAAAAATTAAGAAAAATATTTTTTATTAAGTCGTTGTTTAAATAAAAATTCACCACCCCCTGCCAGGAAAGAAAATGCACAGAAAAAATTAAGGAATATTTTTTATTAAGTGGTTGTTTAAATAAAAATTCACCACCCCTTGCCAGGAAAGAAAATACACAGAAAAAAATAAGAAAGATATTTTCATTAAGTCATTGTTTAAATAAAAATTCACCAGCCCTGCCAGGAAAGAAAATATACAGAAAAAATTAAGAAATATTTTTATTAAGTCGTTGTTTAAATAAAAATTCACCACCCCCTGCCAGGAAAGAAAATACACAGACAAAATTAAGAAAGATATTTTTATTAAGTCGTTGTTTAAATAAAAATTCACCACCCCCTGCCAGGAAAGAAAATACACAGAACAAATTAAGAAAGATTTTTTATTAAGTGGTTGTTTAAATAAAAATTCACCACCCCCTGCCAGGAAAGAAAATACACAGAAAAAAATTAAGAAATATATTTTTATTAAGTCGTTGTTTAAATAAAAATTCACCACCCCCTGCCAGGAAAGAAAATACACAGAAAAAATTAAGAAAGATATTTTTATTAAGTCGTTGTTTAAATAAAAATTCACCACCCCCTGCCAGGAAAGAAAATACACAGAACAAATTAAGAAAGATTTTTTATTAAGTGGTTGTTTAAATAAAAATTCACCACCCCCTGCCAGGAAAGAAAATACACAGAAAAAATTAAGAAAGATATTTTTATTAAGTCGTTGTTTAAATAAAAATTCACCACCCCTTGCCAGGAAAGAAAATACACAGAAAAAATCAAGAAAGATATTTTCATTAAGTCATTGTTTAAATAAAAATTCACCACCCCTGCCAGGAAAGAAAATACACAGAAAAAATTAAGAAATATTTTTATTAAGTCATTGTTTAAATAAAAATTCACCCCCTGCCAGGAAAGAAAACACATAGAAAAAATTAATATTTTTTTATTAAGTCACTGTTTGAATAAAAATTCGCCCCTCCCCTGCCGGGAAAGAAAACACACAGAAAAAATTCAGAATTTATTTTATTGTCACTGTTTGAATAAAAATTCACCACCCCCCGCCAGGAAAGAAAATACACAGGAAAAGCTAAAATATTTTTTATTAAGTCATTGTTTAAATAAAAATTCACCCCTCCCTGTCAGGAAAGAAAACACGCAGAAAAAATTCAGAATTAATTTTATTAAGTCACTGTTTGAATAAAAATCCCCCCCCCCTGCCGGTGAAGAAAATACACAGAAAATATTAAGGAATATAATTTTATTAAGTCATTGTTTGAATAAAAATTCACCCCCCTACTGGGAAAGAAAATACACAAAAACAAATTAAGAAATATATTTTTTTATTAAGTCACTGTTTGAATAAAAATGTAAAGTGTGTAGGTTGCTGTCAAAATTTGTTGATCACCTTGTTAATGAATTCAGTGTCCTCCTCTACTATTTTCCTGTGAACACTGGTTATGTTGTCGTGCGATTTGAATTTGGCATTAACTTAACTGACGTAACATATATGTATAATTATAGGGCCTATATTATATTTTATTAGTTAATAGCATAGTATTTAGATGCACCTCCCTGAAAGTTATCCTGGCGACGGCCATGGCCAGGACCAACTGTGTTTAATAGGATTTTCAGTAAATAGGGGCAGCTGTGTTAACTTGACTAAGCAACTTATGCCCCAAATGGGAGTCAATGACCAATCATGTTTCGATGAATTTTGTTTTACAACCAATAGCAGTCGTATTTCACCTCGATATTTATCGAATTCTGTTTACCAAAAAAAAGCTCCTCTTTTGTAATATTATGAACAGGTCAGAGCATTATTTTGTAGAGACTGACTCTCGAACAAATACGTTGAATATAGCATATAAAGAACAGATTCCTTCGAACTACACATTTGATAAAATTATGTGTTCAATAACTGTGTTTTAAATAATGGTTTTACACAGTTGTTTTCTAAAAAAAATTAATAACCCATAATGTTGGTTATAATATACAGTTTGATGTGTTTAATTTTTTTTTCTCCGCTAGGGTGCATTCTTACAATATTGTGATCCTATTTGCCAATAAATAATATGCTCTAGTTGGAGTGGATGAACAAATGAAACATAACCAAACATTTATCATTTTTTCGAACATAGCTGTTTACATACACACACGCACGCACACACCCACACACATATAATTTTATAATTATATAATTTTAAAATAACTATATTTAAATAAAGATTTGTGAGTAAATTGCTTAATTTCATTCGTTAAATAATCATAATAAATGTCACTCTTGATTTCCAAATCCTCTAGATAAATTGGAAATCACTCGTGACATTACTTCTGACTAATACACAACAATATAAACCCTAGTTAAGAAAACATGGTAATATTCAGCTGAATTTATTCCATACATTCATAATTGCAATAAACTACAACATGGAAATCTCAACAGAAAAATCTAAAGTCATGGCTTTCCTAGGAAAAGACCCAGTTCGCAGTAAAATTGTTATTAATATTAAAATATTAGAACAAACCAACACATTTAACTATCTCGGATACCAAGTTACATACGAAGAAGAAAAAGATTTTAGTCAAAAAATTATAAAATTTAACAGAGTAACAGGAATTATAAATAATATTTTCAAGCCAAACACATTACAGCAACACACACGAACTAGAATTTATAAAACACTGGGCAGACCCATATTATATTACGGCAGTGAGGCCTGGACAATTCGCAGTGTAGATGAACAAAGACTAACTGCGGCAGAAATGAAATTCATGAGACGTACTGAGGGCTATTCAAAGACAGACCATAAAAGGAATTCTGAGATTCTCAAAGAATTACACACAGAATCAGTCAAGGCACATGTATAAAAATACAGAAACAACTGGAAATCTCACGTACGAAGAATGAGCAGAACAAGAATACCACGTCAGATCTTAAATTACCAGCCACCAGGCAAGAGATCTTTGGGCAAACCCTTCAAACGTTAGATTGAGACCGTAACAGACCACTAGGTCTATCACATGAAAGGAAGAAGAAGAAGAAGAAGAAGACATTCATAAAAGTTTTGAAGTCCCGCTTTAAAGCATACCCTGTATCACTAAAGGACAAATCCTTAGATTGCATTATAATGACAACATGTAAGATAGATTAGCAAGCTTATGTTAATTTAGTTTCAAAGAGCACATGGAAATGGAAATGTTACGCCAATTGATATCTGTGCAAACATTTAGCATTGGACCAGGTATGCAATAAGTTACGCAAGAGTGTGCCCACGTGTGTTGTGTTGACCAACCGGAGCACAGAGTCCGCGCGGTAGCTGTCTGCCTCCCTCTGCCTGCAGTCAGTAGTGCACGGCAACTGAGTGCTACAAGTGGTTTCCCTTGCGGCTCTTCTTCATCAAGTGAAGGTGACAGTGCGTGTGCTTATTAGTGGGTGTGCAGATTTTTGTTAAATCTTAAAACCGACATAAGTGTGGCTCCAGTTTTATGTGCAATGAAGTGAAAGTTTTTACAAATAACAATGGCGTATGTCATCTGGCGAGTTTTTATGAAGAAGTACTCCAAAATCCGTCTGGGAATACAACGTCATGTACCGGTAAGTTCACTAATATGTATAGGCTTAAGTATCTTGTTTAAAAAAATACATTAGGTATCATTTTAAATTTAGTGTTTCAAATTGTAATTATTTTTATCAAGGTTTACATATATCAGAAATATTCATTTGGAAGTTCGGTACGAAATTTCAGTGTTTTGGGTTTGTTTTATATTTACCGGTTACCTGCCACCGGTAATTTTAACCCGTCTTTTTAAAATCTTGAGACTCGAAGTAATACACTTGTTACTTTAACGTTTGCTGTTGAAACATTTCGCCAAAACAAAATATATTTTTTTGGATATAACATTTATTGCAGTTTTTGAATATTTAAATAAAAAGTAAAGGTATTACGTTACCGGATATTGAAGGCCCACGGGGAGGGATGGACGAAGGATTTGATATTTAGCTAACAGCACAAGAAGTACATAGTGTTATTAGCCCTATTATTCGCAAATTCAGTTCCAAGAAAGATCGCAGTACTCATTTTAGGAGGCTGAATGGACTTTCTGTATGAAGAAGTGATGAAAATGTCCAGATCATATAAATTCCATATGAACGTATTCGTAATGAAATTTAGACAAACATGCTTTGTTTTAGAGTTAACTGTTCGTTTCTATCGAGAAATATTTTTAAGATCTAATAACTGTTTTGTCCTATAAATCTATCATACATGCATATGTATATCTTTTTGTAAGAACCAACAAATTTGAGTCAGCAATTACTAATTTATAAAAACTACATAACAGTGAGCTATATTGTATGTATAGGAAGCCACATATAATAACAGTTTTCTCGTAGACTGCGATGGACAGGACATGTGGTATGAATGGAGAACGAAAGAGGTGCATGGAAGATTCTTGTAGGAAAACCAGAGGGAAAACGCCCAGTTGGTAGACAAAAACTGAAGTGAGAGAATAACATTATCCATGATTTGAAGAAAGTAGATTATACAGGAGATTATTGGAAAACATCTCAGGATAGGGATGTATGGAGAGCTTATGTCCGCGCGGCCATGAACCTATGGGTTCGATAGAGCTAGTTAGTTTTAGCTTTGTTGTTTTTTATTATAAAGGATTCAATTGAAATTTCATGTTTTTTATAAACAAAATAATAACGGTTGTTAACGTAAGACAGTTGCTTGGCGATGAACAAAAATACCATACGTTGAACAAAATAATCGAAGTAAAAGCCTGCAGTGTGATACACTCACGAGAAGGTAGAGAAAAATGGACAGTGATAAAGCTTAAGAATAATTCAGAAACATTTGATTAATAAAGCATTTTTAGAAAATATACATGCTAGTATATGCTTAAGTCAATTCGTATAGTAAGTGCCGCATATTTCTTCCTTGATCTAATAAAATACATTGAAAATAGAGAATGAAACCAGTTTCCATAGTCTCATTCACGAAAAAAATAACGTTTTTGCTGTTGTGTCCTATATTTTGCCGCTAGTATCACGGGCCAGGTTCGATTCCCGGTGAAGTCAAATTTCCTGGGTAAGACTTTTTTTTGGGGTTTATATACGCCTGTAAGACAAATGACTGGAAACGTTAATGCCCAAACAATCCCCGAGTACCATTTGACCTTCATTATCACCCCATCATATTTTAGTATGAATGTATGAGTGAATAATGTGTTAACATTTTCTCGAGGTGACCTTGACATTGAGCTAATCACTCATCCGTGTCCTTATGTCATCCGGAGTTTAAAAGTCGTCTCCTACTTGATAGGTGGTGTACCGGGTGCTATGGGGCGTATAAAGAGAAGAGTAACTAAGAAAAAGGGAGAAAAATGTCTTTGTAATTGCAGGGAGTAGTTAATTGGGTGCTGTGAATCTTCTAATGGGAATAAAATGCAACGTAAAAATTAAAAAAAAACTAATTAATTTAAGTATATAAGTAAATATTAAAAGATAATGACTCTCGATTTAGTTTTTTTCCAAAATAATAATAATGATAATGATAATAATAATGATAATAATAATAATAATAATGATAATAATAATGATAATAATAATGATATTAATATTGATATTAATAATGATATTAATAATGATGATAATAATAATAATAACAGTAATAATGATAATAATATATTTTTATTTAGGAATATTCCACAATACTGTGTTTTTCCTTCAACCCAAAGTGATTTGTCACCAGAGGTTCCTGTCTTCTTCCCTCATCTTCTTCCCTCAAATCTCTAACTTCCATACTTCTCTTCACTCCATCCGTCCATCGTTCTCTAGGCCTGCCTCTTCCACTTCATCCATTAGCTTTCAATTAAGGATCTTCTTTGGCATTTTCTCTTCTTCCATTCTTATGAGGCGTCCATGTTTGAAACGTTTTTCTTCTATTTTTCCTAATATGTTTTTCAACTTGCATAATTTCCTTTTGTTGTTTAATAATAATAATAATAATAATAATAATAATAATAATAATAATAATAATAATAATAATAATAATAATAATAATAATACTAATAATAATAATAATAATATTCGCTACATAACCTAAAGGAATCCCTTATTTATTTAAGCCGTAAGAGACAATCTCTTGTTTTACTCTATGTTAATTTCCTACTTATCTGATTACATTGGAAGTCACAAATAATAATTGAGAAGCACGCTATCCAGGAACGTTTTGACCACAATAATGCTGTCATTCACAGACATAACACCTATATTGAAAATGTCTATTTTTGCGTGATAGTACGTTTTGTCGTACTTACAGCAATGACGACCATGATTGAAAGTTCAACTTCCTACATTTCGGTGTTGCAAACCTAAATAATTATACTGTAATGAAAATAACTATACTGTAATATTACAAAATGTGTGTGGGAAGTAAAACCACTGCCCTCTATGTAGCCTATACTACATACAATGTATATACAAAAAATATCCAAAAGGCAGTGTTAGTATACATTATACGAAACAAATCACTGCATTTTAAATGAACTGAACTTTATTTGAAACAATATAAAACAATAAATAAATACTTGTCGCTATTTTATGACTGATTCTTGTCACGGCCTCCTGTAGTTTCAACTAAAAAACATTGCACACACTGTTAACGTTTGTCAGTTGTGTATAATGAACTCAAATATTTCCAACAAAAATGTTATTATTTTACTAATATTTATTATTTTTAAAACATCATCGCGCAAAAAATAAGGTACAACGCACGTTTGTAAGAGTTTTACAGAAACTCGCAAATTAAAACCTCGCTATCGCTCGGTTTTTAAACATTTTCCTCAATTCTGTAAAAGCCACTTCCCAACCTCACATCGTAATACACTATTACAATGAAAGCAAAGAGGCAATGCCACCACAATCACAGTGGACTGATTGTAATATAGAAATCACTGCACACTAGACTGATTACAACGACTATTTAACTCATGCCCCAAATGGGAGTTAATGACCAATCACATTTCAATGAATTTTGATTTACAACCAATCACAGTCGTTTTCGCCTCGATTTTAACAGTTTCAGTTTTTTCATATACAATTCAAGCTCCTCCTTTTTAACATTATGAATATGTCAGAGTATTATTTTGCAGTGACTGACTCTGTAAGTAACACGGCTACCAGATTGAATATATAGTGCACGAATGTAAACAGACATTGCTTGTGGGATATAATAGAAAAACATTGGTAGTAATTATGATGATCTTGAAGAAGATTTCCGGGCTGTAGGCCGTGGTCTCGAGGATTGAAGTTCCCCGACGTTTCGCCAGAGACAACCCTTGAGGATGCGAGACGCAGTCTCTGGCGATACGTCGGGGAACTTAAAGCCCCGAGACCACGGCCTTACAGCCCGGAAATTTTTTTCAAGATCATAGCAACTCCGGCCGTTAAAGCCTAAGTCAATACATTCGTAGTGATTGATTATACCACAATAAAAAGAAACCACTGTTTGCACTTTCTTAAAAGTATTATTTCCCAGGAATTTACGTTCCAGAAAAATATAATTTACATCATAAGACATCAGAAGTTAATTAATAACCTATATTGTTGGTTATAAACAGTTTGATGGGTTTCATTTTTTCTACACTAGGGTGCATTCTTACAATATTGCGATTCTTTGGCGATAAGTAATATGATCTGGTTGCAGTGATGAACAAATGAAGCAGAACAAATATTTCTCATTTATTTTCAAACATCGCCGGTTACATTAAATATGTAGATATTTTAAAATAACTATATTTAAATAGTTCACCGCTGTGGTCTCGAGGTAGCGTGCTGCCTTGTCACGCAGCGGGCCCAGGTTCGATTCCCGGTCGGGACAGGCTCCTGGGTGAGTTTTTTTTTCGGGTTTTTTCCTCATCTGTAAGACAAATGTCAGGAAGCTTAGGGCCCATCGGTCCCCGAAAATCATCCGGCCATCATCATCATCCTTATCATTATCATAATCATTCCTCACAGGTGTGGAAAGTAACGGGAAGCTACTGTACCTATAAGTCCTTAGTAAAGCTGCAAAGCATAGCATGAAAATGCTCTGATTGCAGTGAAAGACCTGCCCTCGGGCAGAATTGCTATACAATGTAGATATTTAAATAATGATTTGTGAGTAAATGACTTAATTTTATTCGTTTAATTGTCGTAACAAATGCAAATTTCCAAAATCTCTAGATAAATTCACTCCTCACTTTGTGAGTCGTGAATTTATCGATAATTTGGAAATCACTCGTGGCATTACTTATGATAAATAAATAAATAATAAACGTTTTATTAAACACAACACTATCTGTACTGTTGATATTGTAAGTATAAATTTATGCTAGGATAAGAATATTACTCGAAATATACCTTCGGCCTTTAAATGAAGGCAATTTCCATCATAAATCATAAAATAAAGGAAGAAAGAGAAGCATTTCTTTCATTGGAGAGAGCATGATATTATGAATAATTACCAATCGTTAATAATTTGATTTAAAACGAAGTATTTAAATGTATACAATGTCAAACACTGCAGCAAAAGAAATTGCTCATTTATAATGAACTCTTATAAATGAAATGTGCCGCGATTGTTTATGTAAAAGTTTGCAACACCGAGTTATTGTGCAAACGTGATAATGTAGTTTGGCCACGCATTAAGGAAAGTACAGGCTGGCACGGAAGTTCAGTGCAGTTCCGAGCTGATGGTAATGGAATTACGTAATTTTTTGATCAACTAATAATAGCTTTAATTCTATTCATTAACCTCAGACTCATCACTATTTTGAAACCACAACTCTTATCTATAGGCCACAAATATATAAATTGCCTATAGAATTTTTCCATAGGCTATAAGATGCAAATATAAACTGCCTATAAAATTTATCTACAGGCTTCAAGCTGCAAATTTATAAACTGACTATAGAATTTTTCTATAGGCTACAAGATGCAAATATGTAAACTGCCTATAGAATTTATCTACAAGCTTCAAGCTGCAAATTTATAAACTGTCAATATACCTTTTCTATAGGCTACAAGATGCAAATATATAAACTGCCTATAGAACTTTCCTATAAGCTACAAGATGCATATGTGTAAACTGCCTATAGAATTTATCTACAGACTTCAAGCTGCAAATTTATAATTTGCCTGTAGAACTTTTCTATAGTATACAAGATGCAAATATGTAAACTACCTATAGAACTTTCCTATAGGCTACAAGATGCAAATATGTAAACTGCCTATAGAATTTATCTACAATCTTCAAGCTGCAAATTTATAAACTGTCAATATACCTTTTCTATAGACTACAGGATGCAAATGTATAAACTGCCTATATAATTTATCTACAGTCTTCCATCTGCAAATCTATAAACTGCATATAGAACTTTCCTATAGGCTACAAGATGCTAATATATAAACTGCCTATAGAACTTTCCTATAGGCTACAAGATGCAAATATGTAAACTGCCTATAGAATTTATCTACAGGCTTCAAGCTGCAAATTTATAATTTGCCTGTAGAACTTTTCTATAGTATACAAGATGCAAATATGTAAACTGCCTATAAAATTTATCTACAGGCTTCAAGCTGCAAATTTATAAACTGACTATAGAACTTTCCTATAGGCTACAAGATGCAAAGATGTAAACTGCCTATAGAATTTATCTACAAGCTTCAAGCTGCAAATTTATAAACTGTCAATATACCTTTTCTATAGGCTACAAGATGCAAATGTATAAACTGCCTATATAATTTATCTACAGGCTTCCATCTGCAAATCTATAAACTGCCTAAAGAACTTTTGTATAGGCTACAAGATGAAAATATATAAACTGCCTATAGAACTTTCCTATAGGCTACAAGATGCAAATATATAAACTGCCTAAGGCTACAAGATGCAAATATGTAAACTGCCTATAGAATTTATCTACAGGCTTCAAGCTGCAAATTTATAATTTGCCTGTAGAACTTTTCTATAGGCTACAAGATGCAAATATATGAACTGCCTATAGAATTGATCTACAGGCTTCAAGCTGCAAATTTATAACCTGCTAATATAACTTTACTATAGGCTACAAGATGCAACAATATGCAAATATGTAAACTGCCTATAGAATTTATCCACAGGCTTCAAGCTGCAAATTTATAATTTGCCTACATAACTTTTCTATAGGGCACAAGATGCAAATATTTAAATTGCCTATAGAATTGATCTACAGGCTTCAAGCTGCAAATTTATAAACTGCCAATATAACTTTTCTATAGGCTACAAGATGCAAATGTATAAACTGTCTATAGAATTTATCTACAAGCTTCAAGCTGCAAATTTATAAACTGCCTACAGAACTTTTGTATAGGCTACAATTTGCAAATATATAAAGTGCCTATAGAATTTTCATATTTCTCAGTACGTAGAATTAGGATCGTTGAATATTTGGGAAATTATACAACAATAACAAAATTACATAATGTGTAGCAATAAAACTGAAATGATTATTCTGTTTCCACAATATAACTACTTCCAATTCTACGCCGCGCGTTTTAAAAGATTTTGAATATGCAACAAACATAATTTGGGGGGAAAAAAAAAGTTTGTGTGTATCCGTGCGTACGGCTTTAGTTTAACATGAGATGTCTATGTGAACCAGCCGCTTTCAACGTATTGTATTGAAATGGTTACCTAAATTACAATTTTTATTAATTTTATTACGATTGAGTGAAGATTCGTTGATTGAGTACCACATTTTTAGAATACCGTTTTGAATCGTTCGTCCACTGAAAGAATAGCATCAGCTTGCAGACGTTGTCGACAGATTTGTAGGTGTCATGTTCATTCGTTAGGCCTATGTCTATTTGTTCGGGTACAGCAGCGGTAGAGCTGCTCGAGGCGCCGTGTCAGCTTTGCGACGCTCCCGAACCAATCTCCCCGCTCTACACCGGGCATTTGGGTACCTGAGCGTGGTCAATACCTTCCTCTGTCCAACGATATCTGTTTGTCTACTATGTCGTAGCTAAGTGTTAAACCATAGTCTCTCCTTTATTATAAGGGTTACTAGATCAAGTTAATTTAGTTACCTTGTTTGCCCATAGATGTCATCAATGATTTGTGGTCAACATACCGACTAAATGAGACATCTAGCAGGCAACTAAGATATTACTAGGAAGTTCGGGTCGGTAAATTTTGCTCAGATGACTTTTATTCAGGCTTAAGGATCTTTTACGAGTCCGAAAATCTTCAGACTCGGGGCCCACTGCTTAAAGTCCCTACCGGAGGACTTGCTGCTTAGATTTTTTTCCATCCTAAAAAATCTACCCTCCGGACCAGCGGCAAGGAGCATAACCACTAATTCATCGTGGCCGATATTCGTAATGTATATTTTTGGCTGACTCTTACGCGGTCTGAGGTCGACATGTTGATTTTTTACAGCTTTTTTTTACACTCTCATTTTAGTTTTTAAAATTCATGACGAAACACCGTTGACATTATGCTCCGAAAATACTGCACATATCTACATCCAAAGTAGAGGCAGACTGAAATTTCAGGTATTATATTTTTATATTGTACATTTTAGTTTTTACTTACAAATATTGTCCGCTACATTTGCTATTCCTTAAAGCGATAGATATACAAACACAAAAGCCATTGCATTACGAAGACTAAGTCGCGAGTTACACTGAATGGAAATAAGCGATAGCGCCGGTTTTGGTCAATGGGCGATCTGCACATATTTCGCCAATCAGCTCGGCTGAGACGCAAATTCGAGATTATATAAAAAAGATGACCATATACGCTAAAAAAACTATACATCTCTTACGTCTCTGAGATTAGGGAGCTATTAAATCAAGATTGTATAGACGTTTTCGTTACGGTACAAATTTCCGTTCTGGTATCCGTATGAGCCGATGTGATTTTAAAGATGTTGCACGTCAAAACTGTGAATGCATGGCTTAAAAACAAGAACTCGTGCGCTTGAAAGTTTAGAAGCAGATAATGTTGAAGGATAAGATAGGGATGTATAGGAAAATATATTAGGCTCTGCAGGTGGTTGCAAGACAAATTCTTTTAGTATCCGGTTTTATTATGCACATCTGCTGCCAGAATTAATTTTCAACGGGGAAAATGCAGACCGTGACATCTAATGTATGATTCTTAGAAGCGGCCATGAAAAAATACTGTCGAAATATTAATATACATTGAATAGTTAATAGGTCTCATTGCGTGAGAACATACTCGTATTGATTTCCATTCAATTACATTAACTTCCTGCGATATTTTTTATTTTCCAGCAGAACATGACATAACCTCCCTATTGGGACATGTAAACGTTTCCACAAAGGGAGAGGTTACAATATGTAAAGAACATTTGAAAGGTAATGAATAGAGCCCGGATTTGTATGTAAAATAAAGTACTAAATATGCATGAAAAATGTAGAAAATATGCAAAAATAGATTGTAATAAAATCAAATAAATTATTAGCTTTGTGGTTAATCTTAACGTATTCCTAGCTTTTACAGAGATAAGGAAGGTTTTCTTGTGTGAAGATCCTTCGTCTATCAGTGAAGAAGGTTTTATATAATGAAAATTCCCTTTACATCACATGATGTGACAGGTACATGTGAAAAAACCACAGATATTCTTCAGTGAAATCCTCTTCGGTTATAGTTTTTTATCTATCACCAGAGAGAATTTTGCTAATTTGACAAATTCTATTGTAGACAGGATTTTTATTTAATACTAGCTAACACCCGGCGTGTGCTGCTACACCTAAATAAATGATAATGTGTTTTTTGCATTTAGTTGAATAAGTAAAAGGAATAAATATCAATTTATATCGTTATTATTTTTAGATACCCCGTGCTGACTACCCGGCCTTGCCCGGGAATCTAACCATCCCGATGTACTTTGCATAAATGAGCTGAAATACAAAATTCATTATTATGAGTTATCCATAAAAGAATACCCGCCGTGCGCTGCTATGCTTGCCCGGGAAACTTATTATCTCGATCTTCATGGCAACAATGAAATACAAAAATGGTTATTGTGAGTTATCTTTAAAAGATAAACATATGCTGTCGCGGAATTTTCTGTAGAGGTTTTTGCAATATTCAATTCTGTGTACAATGATTTTATGTATTTGTTATGGTTTCGCGGCCGCGTAAGCGACATTTTTTCACGTTTTTTCATTACAGAAAGTGATTTTTAAGGATGAAGGGCTTGAGCATTAAAACTCTCTTATAACCTATAACCTTCCCGGAAAAATCCTGAACATTTTACAAAAAAGCCCCATGACAATCGGATGAATGGTATGACAGCACATGCTTGCCCGGGAATCTACTTATCCTGATCTCCTTGGCATCAATGAAAGACAAAAATGGCTATTGTGTGTTATCTGTAAAAGATAAACACATGCTGCCGCGGAATTTTTTGTAGAGTTTTTTTTGGGATATTCAATTCTGTGTACATTATTTGTTTATTTGTTATGATTTAGGCAGCGTAAGGCATTTAAGGGTAAAAAAAAGGAATTTTTCACAGTTTTCGCTATAAAGAGTGTTTTTTTAAGGGTGTAGGAGTTGAGTATTTCAACTCTCTTATAGCCTATGTTCATCGCGGGAATCTCCTGAATATTTAAAAAAAAAATCACAATCTGATCAACGTTATGGCCGCGCATGAAGTACAAACAAACATACATTTTTATATATTAAATTTCACTAGGCTTATCAAATGCGATTTTAGCAAAACCGTAATATTATTTCTCTACGGGTATTCCCCTCTTACATGGATGTAAATATACACATTACACTTATATTCAATTGCTTGCAGAGGCTTTATTAATTGAAATGTTAATTAACAATTAATTTAAAAATATTAATTAATTATTAGTTAATAGTATTAATTAATTAATGAATTAATTACTAGTAATTAGCTAAAGGGAAAATTATAATTGAATGTCACATTTAGGAGTAAAATATGCATTTATGCATTAAAATCTAAAATAAGCATTTTCCCGCAGAATATGCATTTCTATGCATTATCAAATACCGCTCAAATTGTGAAGAGACCACTTAACATGTATATTTTTCCGCGTACTTTTTAATGCGTAAAAAAACATGCATTTCGCATACAAATCCGGGCTCTAGTAATGAACAGTTATGAAATGAACAAATTATGTAAAGACAAGGGATGGATGTTGGTATAGATGGTGGCTTAGAAGAGACGGAGATGCAAATATTGGGAATAAATAATTTTAAGAAACATTTTGCAACGTTGAGTTTATTGTTAAATGTTTATAACAATAAGAGTTATTAATTAATTTGTTGAGGACGACTGCCACAACAGGTACGACTTTTGTTTTAAATATATGGGGAATAATATAAACGTTTGGAGTAAAAATAGGAAGAGCCTAGTACTTGATGTAGATAGAGGTAGAGTGTAGCCAGAAAAGAACACTCGTAACTTATCCTGGGGGACAGAGAAGTTGGTGTAGATGAGAGACATGCATTCCGCTTGAATAGGGTATTGATGGGTGGTCCATAATTTAAGAAGTGAAGATGCTATTCTCTGTGCAAAGAACGGGGATATTGGCAACATGTTATATCATTTTGTAAGGAGACAGAACAACTTAGATTACAATTGCTACCGGAGATATTTCTGACGTGACATATCTATTGACCTATTGGGCTGGGAAGCGTTAGCATATATACCGTATTTTATCGACTATAAAACGCTACTGACTATAAGATGCACCTTAATTTTTAAGCAATTAAAAAAATTACCATTTTTTATTAGATTGCAAAGCCAGACTAACAACAACTCTTAGTTTATAAAACTGAACTGACCTTTAAAATCCCTGAAAATCGTATCTGAATTTTCTTCTTCTTCTTCCTCTTCGTCGTCATCGTTGTTTTCTTCTTCTTCATCACGGTTTAGGCTTATTTAATAGCCTGTTCCGGCTCCAAGTTGCTGCTGTTTCCATCTTTTCTTTGGTCTTCCCAGATTTCTTCTTCCTCGTGGTAAATAGCTGTATGCTGCTTTTGGTATCCTCCCTACCACACCATCATCGTTGTCCTCTTCATATATAAGATGGTTTTCACTGCCATCGAGAGCGTTACTTGAAATATTCTCTCACTCTAGACCACGACTGTTTTATCCTTTGACACACTTGTTTGATTGTAGGTCGTTTTAAAGCTTCCCTTCGGCGTGAATTCATGTTAGTTTTCTGCCATCATCCATTTTTTCCATTCCTTTCTCATATACAATTTAAATTGTTTATTTATCGAGGCATCAAGAGGTTGCAATTGTGAAGTACATCTTCCCGCAATAACAGCAAGCTCTGTTTTTCCCTGTCTCAATTTCTCTTTCACAGAATTTTTAAAATGACTACTAAACTGACCTAGCACAAGAAGAAAACTCTTCTTCAATAAAGCACCTTTCCTTCTCTCCCATACTCTGTTAATCCACAATTTGCCAGATAGAAATAGGTTTCCCATGGCATTGAATATATGGTCATTTTTAAGACTGGCGGGAATTTTCAATCAAACACTGGACATTTGTATATTAATTTCAACTATAAGACGCACCTGAATTTTGGAGGCAATTTTTCAAAGAAAAAGTGCGTCTTATACTCCGTAGAATACGGTATATATTTTTGAGTAGAGTGAGAAGGTTGAGAGAGAGGTTCAGTGAACAAATGTATATTATATTAATAAAGAGAACTGTAATATGGTAATTTATCCCGGTACTCACTTTTATTATGAATCTTACAATGAAGAGTCTAATACTGCACTTACCTGTGCTCTTTTAAGTTTGTTTTGTCGCTCTACAACGAGGGGTAGGTAATATTCTGTGTTTGTTTTTTAATGTACGAGTTGGATGTGTATGTATATACTGAATTTTTGTTCTTTGCTCATGGAACAGAAATAGCCAAATAGACCCATGCATGCTGTAATTATAGAGTATACAATACAGTAAATATTAACAAAATTACATTAAGAAAAGGTCCTATAGTTACAAATTAAAAAAAAAATTGGGTTGTTTTAATTATGACATTAAAACTGATTGCGCTGCAAGGAGTATAATAAAAATACATAGAAATGAGGCCTTTCTTAACAGCAATACAGTAAATTGTGTCAGTAATAGCTTTTAATATAACATTATTATTTACGCCTACATGCTTTACATTATTGGTTTCACGGAAGGTATTCTCCATTTCAATAAATTCTATCTAGTCGACTCCCTTAATTAATTTACCTAAATTAATTTAGTTTCTCCTTCCCTAATGGTTTTCAATAAATTTAAACATGCGTTTGCTTTTTTTTAAATTTAAATTTTGTAATGATTGTGCTATGGCAATATACATATTGAAAACTGTGGCCAACTAGAACTGTTGGTTAGGGTGGAGAAGACCGTATATTTATTTATGAGATTAATGGCAATTTTAATGAAAATATTGGTTTTACGTAGTGGTATTTATAACATTCATCTGCGAAAAGTAAGTATTGTGAAAGTATTTAGACGTTCTATAAAGTGAATTAGCGGAAATATGTAGGTCTATTTACGTTACAAACGTCGGTCATTTTGAAATTCCATAGAAGAACTGTTATGGAGAATGTAAATAAATTATACTATATGTATAACAAACTAAAAGCTATACTAACCTACATGTATAGGAATCTAAAAGCTAACCTAATCTAATTCATTTAATCTAACCGACTGTAAAGTAATTTAATATCTAAAAGCTGACCTAATGTAATTTAATTCTATAAAAAGAAACCATAGTTATTAGCAGTGGGTTATCGCTGATTATGAGTGTGGTTATCGCTAGTTATTAATGTGGTATCGCTGGTTATTAATGTGGTTATCGTTGGTTATTAGAAAGGTTTCGCTGGTTCTTTTTTTTTTTTTTTTTTAATTTGAACAAGTTTTTACAACCTGCGTTTTACCCTGTGGGTATATCGCAGGATCTTTAGTTTACACTTTATATGGTTTTACAATTAATGGATTACAATTAATATGGATTATTTCAGTGTCTGGAATAATTCATTTATGTATTTGATTGATTGTGGCATTTTGATAACTTTTCTTAGCACTATATTTGGGTTCTTGATGTGCGCTGGCCTGTTCTTTTCTTGTAGCTTGCAGTGAAGTAAAAGATGCATAGCTGTTTGGTCGTCTTCTGAACATGGGCACTTCGGTGAGGCTGCTTTTCCAATTCTGTGTAGGTATTGTTGAAATTTTCCATGGTTTGTGTGGAATTGTGTAAGTACGAAAGTTAGATTTAGGACGGTTTCTTGCCTGGTATGGATGTTTGGGAAGAAGAGTTTTGTTTGGTGGACTTTGTGTGATGATGTGTACAGCGCGTTCCAGATGTCTGTGTAGTATTGAAGGAGCTTTTGTTTACAAAGTGAAATAGGTAGTCTGTCATATACTAGAGTTCTTTGAAACGTTGAGTCTATTTTTGCTAGGAAATCTGCCCTTTCGTTTCCGTAGTGTCCAGTGTGGCCTCGGATCCAATAGAAGTTTACTTGATTGTTACTCTGTATGTATTGAAGATCTGCCCTGATTTGACTTACAATGGGATTGACTGGTTTGCTTTTATTGATTGCTTTCAGTGCTGCTTGTGAGTCAACGTTTATGGCGTATTTAGTTTTAGGTTTTTGTATATTTTTTATCCATTTTAGTGCCATCTGAATTCCGAGCAGCTCGGCTTGAAATACTGAGCATTCGGGGTGCAGTTTTGCTGATTTTGAGAAAACTTCTCTTCTTCCTGTATAGGCTACTAGGCCTGCTCCGACATTTCCTTCTGTTTTTGACCCATCAGTGTAGAGGGTGTAATCTCCATCTCCACCAGAGCCTGTGAGTTCTACTTTGATGTCTAGGGTTTTCAGTCCCTCTTCACTTTTTGGAATTTCTGCTTTCGATAACTCGGGTAAGATTGCTGTAGTCTTCTTGTTATGATTTAGTGCCCAGATGTCATTTCTTAGTCTGAGTTCCAGTTCTATTGGGAGAGCATTTGCTATGACTGTGAGTGCCTCTGTAGAGACCGAACGATATGATTTTGTCATGAATATCAGGATTTGTCTTTGTATTCTAGTTAGTTTATCCATTTGTGATTTGTAGCGAATTTGTTGGTACCAGACGCTACAGGCATAAGTTATGGTTGGTAGTAGGCAGTATTTGTATATTGTAATTAGGTGGTTGAATGATAGCCTCCAGGATGATCTTGAGCAGCGAATTAGTCTCTGCAAAGTGGACTGTGTTTTATGATGTAGGTTCTGAATATGTTGACTCCATGTGAGGTTGCTATCCAAAGTCACTCCCAAATAATTGATTTGTTTGACGACAGGTATAATGCTCTCTTGTATTGTTTGGTGTGTTCGATATTTTTGTAGTTGGCGACAAAACATTGGCATTATACTACATTTCTGTTTTGCTAATTCCAGTTTGTTTTCTTTACACCATCCTTCAATTCTGGAAAGAGCATTTGAAATAATATTTGGTATATCGTTATGGAGTGACCCCTTGACCAGCATCATTACTTCATCTGCATATAGGACTACCTCTAGGTGTTCTTGTAGCTGTGATACATTTTCAATCAGATCGTCACCTATGAGATTCCATAATATTGGTCCGAAAACCGATCCCTGTGGGCAGCCTTTGGAGATGTACGCAGCCTTCTTGCAATTAGATAGTGTTAGGTTTGCGCTACGGTCTTTCAGGAAATCTGTGATTACTTCATAGATGTTGCTGGGGGAATTGTACTTCTTTAGAATCGTAAGTATTTTTGGATGCCAGGCGTTGTCAAAAGCACCCTTAAAGTCGAGGGCTACTAAACAGCATCTTATCTTCTTACAATAACTAATAGAATAACAGTTGTAACCACAGTTATTGGTATGGTTATGACCTCCATGTTGTATAATTACAGAGTTATTAGAGCGGTCAGGACAAGAAATAATCCCATTTTATTCATATTTACGAGTAAAATAAGATAGAGATAATTAAATTTCGGAGCTAAATACAATGAGTATATTATTTTATGGATATATGTTGCATTTAAGTTGTGTTAAAGTGCGTAAATAAATGTATTGTGAGTTACACAACCGGACCCGAACTCTTAAATACGAGTAATATCCACTAGTTTCACTTACAATTTTATAATCTTCCTTTGTTTAAGTTTCAATAACTATTCTTTACAATACTTACTCTATAAGTTCACTAATGCCCATTGAAATACTTCAATTCTCAGTAGAACATCAATAGCCGCCTCTTAAATAACTACTGTCGCTGCATAAATACTTATTTATCCAATACAAGTAGATATTATATTCAACTTAATAAGGTATGCAGACCTAAATAACCAGAAATGTTAATCACTTGTCCGGGTGGATTAAATGACGATTCAAGGCCTCTCGAGCACCGAGTGGAGAGATGATCTTAAAATCACTTATTTACTTGCCATTCCAGGCAGGACTCGAGACAAAACGCTCCTCATTCCCAGTAAGGGAAGAAATTTTCTCATGAAATATCGACCAACATGGGAGCGGTGCCGGCTCCCAAAATGAGAAATTTGGGTAGCTACAATAAGTGACGACTCCAGGTTGAGAAAACCAGCTGTAACGGCTGGGGATCCTAAATTCTGACCACATGTTACCTCTACACTGACTGGATGTTCGTCCACCTCTATGATTAATACACGTGGATGTGAGACCAGCATCCATGTGGTAAACCAAGGCCTATCGCATCATATTAAAATTTTATTTCGTAGAGAAATGTTAACTACCATTTTTTTCATATATGTAATTTCGTAATATTTTATTACATTGCTAACAATTGTTTATACAGTATTTCTACTGAACTTTCGGTTTGTATGTTCCTCGTCATTTAACAAACAAATTCTAATCGAAGAAATGACCGATCACAGAAATTTTGTTGATGTTTTACAACAATAATAGCACAACTGCTACGGCAGAGGTATATATATTATCGTTACTTTTAGTTAAACTTGAAGTTATATTTAATTTCGTATTTATTACAGAAGACGAGAAAACTGTACCTCATATAGCTATACTGTTACCTAACTTCAATTACGTATTTAAAACTCTGTCACTCAGGAACTGCGTAAAATAAGCGTATTCCTTACCAAGTCTAATTGGACGACGTTATACATCAACCGGCTAAGCGCCATTTTAAAATTTTTGATATTTTGATGTCATCTGATGCACTGGCTCATCAAGTAAGTGTACATACGCTTTTAGCGTCAAAACTTTAAATATGACCTTATTATTAAAGAAAAATCTAAAACGTCATCGGTCCTATCAGAGATTCTGTGTTTTGCAATAAACTGTTATGAAATTAGATCTTCATGAATACTAAACTAAATTTTGCATTATGCAACTTAGCACCAAATCTTCCCGCTCTTATATTGTTGATGCATAACTGAGTATTAATGGTTTGGCGCTACAGTAAATCGTTAAGATTGTCAAACCAGTGTGAATGTTTAATGTTAAAATGACATTCAGAGCTCAGAAAATTTTAGATATGGTTTATATGACCTGCCCTGATAATGGAAAGGCAATTTCTGTCTCACTGCAGGTATGTGAGAGTTTTATTTATTTTGTGAATCATACATATATTTTTCGTACATGAAGTCCATATACTCCTATTTTTATAAACACAAAGATAAAAAAAATCAGATGCATGTCAATTCAGAGGTCATTGTAATAGGCGACTGAGTTAGGAGATCTACTGTTCATCAGTTAGTAAAATTCGTTCTTCTATTTTTTTTGTGAAATGGAAAGTGTATATATTTTATCTAAATTTTTATTATAATTTTAAAATATATACGCCGTGTCCCATTCAAACATCCCACATTTTAATTAATCATAACTCTCAAAGTATGCGGAATTATAAAATGAGGTTTATATTAAAAGAAAGAGAAACTCAAAGAATTTTTGTTTTCATTGTTTCAATTAATTCATCTGTCGCATGTAGGACAATAATGACATAAAATAAAAATACTTGTATCATTTTCTCCTCTGGGGGTATGTAAAAGACCGTGTGTTTGCGACTCCAGTACAAGATCTTCATGATTTACGAACCCGTATCCTTGACACAATTGCAACAGTACCAATGGACACGTTGGACAGAACGTGGTACGAATTCGAATAGACTTGATATTGTTCGTGCTACTAATGGTGCACATATAGAGGTGTTTTCGTGCGTGGCAATGAAAATTCTTTGAGTTTCTGTTTCGTTCAATACCGGCCTTATTTCATAATTCCGCATACTTTGTTAGTTTTGATTAATTAAAATGTGGGAGATTTGAATGGGACACTCTGTATAATCCAATATGAATAATTCATTTTAAAAATATGAGATACATTATTCGAGATATTAAGTTTGTTAGTGATAGGATATCATACATAATTCTAAAGGGTAAACAACATGATTTTATAATTGTAAATGTACATGCCCCCACAGAAGATAAAGATGACAAGATCAAGGATGAGTTCTATGAAGAATTAGAATGCGTATTTGATAGCCTTTCACGATATCATATGAAAATTGTCTTAGGAGATTTTAATGCAAAAGTGGGGCGGGAAGATATATTCAAACCAACAATAGGCAAATTCAGTCTTCATGAAGATAGTAATGACAACGGGGTTAGATTAGTCACATTTGCCACATCAAAGAATCTCATTGTTAAGAGCACAACATTTCAGCATAAGGATATACATAAATACACTTGGACGTCCCCAGATGGAGAAACTCGTAACCAGATAGATCATGTATTCGTGGATAAACGCTGGCACAGTAGCATCATTGATGTTAAATCAGTTAGAGGGACAGACTGCAATTCGGATCATCATCTGGTCAGAGTGAAAATCAGACAACGGCCATCGCTTATGAGAGGAACAAACGCTAAAGATGATTCTGTAAAATTTGAATTAAAAAACTTGAAAAATGATGAAATGCGGCAAGAATACCAAATCAAAATTACTAATAGATTTGAAGTACTGGGATCTTCCGATGACAATGTGGCAAGCGAAGAAGAAACTGATATAAATAAAGAATGGGAGGCTATAAGAGATACTATTAAATTGTCAGCATCAGAAAGCATTGGTTGTTTAAAACAGAGGCAAAACAAGAAATGGTTTGATGAGGAATGTGCCGACATTGTAAAGAAAAGAAAGCTAGCAAAAATGAAATGGTTACATGAGCCAAATGAGGTAAATTTAGAGCAATTGGGTAGTATTAGACGGGAAACCACCAAGCTACTAGAGAGTAAAAAGAGGGAATATTTGAGAGAGAAGATTAATGATCTTGAAATGAATGCAAAAAATAGGATCATTAGAGAATTATATCAGGGAATTAGTATAGAAAAGAAAGGGTTTCAGGCTAGAACAAACATAATTCGGAATGAAAATGGGGATATGATTGCAGATTCCAGGAGTATATTAAATAGATGGAAAAGTTACTTTAATCAGCTATTAAATGTACATACAGAACAGGACATTGAGGAGGATAATTTACAGACAGCAGAAATGCTAGTCGCAGAGCCAAGTGCATTAGAGGTTGAAATGGTGATTGAAAAATTGAAGATGTATAAAGCAACAGGTCCAGATGAGATCCCAGCAGAACTGATAAAATCAGGGGGAGAAAAATTTATGGACAAGGTACGCTGGTTGCTTAGTATGATTTGGGAAAAAGAAGCTCTTCCAGATGAATGGAAGGAGTCAATTATCGTACCAATTTATAAGAAAGGAGATAAAACTGATTGCAACAACTACAGGGGCATCTCATTACTTTCAACTTCGTACAAAATTCTAACAAATATATTAGTAAGCAGACTTACTCCCTATATTGATGACATTCTAGGAGATCATCAGTGTGCATTTAGAAGGAACAGGTCTACAACTGACCAGATTTTTAGTATAAGACAGATTTTAGAAAATAAATGGGAATATAATGGTACTGTACATCAACTGTATGTAGACTTCAAAAAAGCATATGATTCAATTAAGAGGGAGAAGTTATATAGTATCCTGCTGGAGTTCGGAATTCCTAAAAAGTTAGTTAGACTTATACGAATGTGTCTAAATGGCACAAAGAGTAGGGTGCGTGTAGGCAAACAGTTTTCGGATACTTTTGAAATCCAGAATGGGTTGAAGCAAGGAGATGCACTATCTCCTCTACTATTTAATTTTGTACTAGAGCATGCCATTAAGTCTTTAGAGAATGAGGAAGGATTACAACTCAATGGTATTAATAAGCTGTTAGTTTATGCTGATGATGTAGTACTATTGGCCGATAGCGAGGAGATACTAAAGGGCAATACGCACACACTATTGAGTAACACTAAGAAATTAGGACTGGAAGTAAATATCAATAAAACTAAATATATGGTCACAGGTAGAAATTCATTATATAATGGAAATAGACAGCTAATGACAAATGAGGGAAATTTTGAAGAAGTGGCTGAATTCAAATACCTGGGAGCAATGATCACAAATGGGAATGAGATGCACAAAGAAATTAAACATAGGCTCAATTCTGGAAATGCGTGCTATTATGCATTGCAGAGACTCTTGATGTCCCAACTCCTTTCAAAAAACGTTAAACTGAAAATATATAAAACTATTATTCTACCAGTTATATTATATGGGTGCGAAACATGGACTCTTACTTTAAGGGAGGAAAGGAGATTACAAGTATTTGAGAATAAAGTACTTAGGAAAATTTTTGGACCAAAGATAGATGAACAGACAGGTGAATGGAGAAGACTACATAACAATGAACTACATGGTCTTTATAGGAAGCCAGATATAATAAGAACAGTTAAGTCTCGTAGACTGTGATGGGCAGGACATGTTGCACGTATGGGGAATGAAAGACTTGCATGGAAGTTTCTTGTAGGAAAGCCAGAGGGAAAACGCCCAGTTGGTAGACCAAGAATGAGGTGGGAGAATAACATTAACTATGATTTGAGGGAAGTAGATTATACAGGGAATGATTGGAAAACATTAGCTCAGGATAGGGATGTATGGAGAGCTTATGTCCGTGCGGCCATGAACCTACGGGTTCGATAGTGCCAGTGAGTAAGTAAGTAAGAGATACATTATTTATATTATTTCCTGTTGTTCCACTTATTTTAAATACTGTTTACAGTTACATAAGCATAGTATTAGTAATGCATATGCCTTTTAAAAACGTATTATAGTTTAAAATAAGAATTTAGTGTGCAAGTTGATGGATGTCTATCGATATGTTTTACTCCAAGGAATAAATAAATTTGTTACAAAACTGTTACAGCATGTCTGTTTTTGTTTTCTTTTTGTATAAACTGTGATTGTATGAATCAATTGGATTTATTTAGAAAACATTATTCGTTTAACATGCACATTTCTTGATGTTATATGTATGAAGTTTTACAAACCAATACAATATATATACAAATCAATATTAAGTGTACTGTGCATACAAACTAATATTATGATACAATATTCTACATCAATAGTGTATACGCATTATGTTGATGCTTGGCTGACTGATACATAATAAAACATCCCATACTAATTTGCATCAATCGTGTAAACGCCCTCTTGGGGGCGCTTAACTGATTGATGCAGAACGATTATGACATCATTCTCATGTCTGACAGCGCTGTATCCTGGTTCGACTCATACCAGCACGGTCGTCAACAATACGTTTCATTAAACTCTAGATCTTCGTCTTGGCGCAACGTGCCGGCTGGAGACCTCCAGGGCAGTGTTCTCGGACTTCTTCTTTTCTCAATCTACATAAATGACTTGCCAACTGTACTAAAGCACTGCCGTTATCACCTCTATGCTGATGATCTCCAAATTTACCTACATTCACCTCCTCATTCTCTCTATAACAGCTTGACGAAAATGAATGACGATCTCATATCCATCTTTAACTGGTATTCAAGTATCGGTCTAAATCTAAATCCTAACAAGTCACAAGTAATTCTAATGGAACAACAAAGACTGCTTACAACCTTTGACATATCTACACTTCCAAACATTACTATAAATAATATAATTATCCCTTATTCTTCTTCAGTAATAGATCTTGGACTACATCTAGACGCAAATTTAACCTGGCAAACACAAGTGAAACACATACGTAAAAAGACTTTCTCCATCTTACAGTATCTTAGACGATTAAAGAATTTTCTCCCAGTTTCGTTAAAACAAATCCTTGTGCAGAATCTTGTGTTACCACACTTCGATTATTGTGACGTTATATATAAATGATCTAAACTATGACTTGTCGCAGAGACTGCAGCGTGTTCATAATGCTTGCGTTCGATTCATTTTCAATATCCGCCGTTATGACCATATTTCCGAACACTTCAATAACCTCTCTTGGCTCCGTCTTACTGACAGACGTAAATTGCACTCTCTTTCACTACTTTTGAAGCTTCTGAATTCCTACATCCCTACTTACCTGGCGTCCAGATTTGAGAAGTTTATCCTCTTATCACAATATTGACACTAGGTCACAAGATAGCAGTCTGCTAACAATTTCTCTTCATAGCACTTCCTCCTATTTTACTTCCTTCACAGTAGCCTCTGCCCGCTCCTGGAATCTCCTTCCTCAAGATATCAGGGGTTGCCGCACACTTGGCACCTTTATGTCATGCTTATACAGTTACCTGTTGTCTATTAATTAATTTTTCTCTGTTTATTTAATTTTATACTTACTTTTTTACTTTTGAGGGCCTCTCCACTTTTCAGCGGTTACCCTGTATTCCCATTCGCCATTCTTGCCGATCACGCCATTCATCCTCCTCCAGACCTCGGTCGTTCATCAATCTATGGATCTCTCCTCTCCAAGTTGTTCTTGGCCTGCCCCGTTTCCTTCTACCAGAAGGTGACCACTCCAAAAGAGTTTTGGGCCACCTATCATCCTCCATTCTCCTGACATGGCTATACCACTGAAGAGCTCGTCTTTCGATCCTTTCCACCACTGTCTCCTCCATATTCATCATCTGCCTCACTTCTTCATTTCTTCTTCTTTCCAACCTGGACACCCTGGCACTGCGTATTATTCCATCCATCTCCACTGCCAAGATCTTAGTGTTTTGTCCCTCTACCAAAGTCCATCCCTCAGCACCATAAGTCATTATGCTTTCCACAACAGACTTCAAAATCCTCTTCTTCGTGTGGTTTGACATGGTCCTACTCCACAGTACTCCATTCAACATTTTTATGGCTCTTCGTGCTTGTACTAACCTGCTATCTACTTCAGCTTTACAACTCCCTGATTCATCAATAAGTGATCCCAAATATTTAAATTTTTTAACAGCTCTAATAATTCCTTGGGATAGGGATATATCTCGTCCACTTCCTCCTACTACAAGATATTCAGTTTTTTCCATGTTTACTCTTAATCCTCCTATTTCAAAAGCATTTAGAAGTTTTCTCATCATGTATTTCACATCCTCACGACTCTGAGCTATCAACACTTGATCGTCTGCAAATAATAAGGAATGTATTGTGCCACCTTGGACTGGTACTCCCATGCCTCCACAATATCGATTCCACTGCTCCAATATATGCTGGATGTATATTTTGAACAGAATAGGGGGCATACTACAGCCCTGTCGCAGGCCTTTAGTAGTTCTGAATGGAGAGGATATCATCCTATCCACTTTAACCGAAGCCTGACACTGCTGGTACAACCATCGGACAAGTGAAATCGTTGGTAAATCGATACCAACATCAACCATTGCATCCCAAAGTTGGTTGATTGGCACTGAGTCATAGGCCTTTTCTAAATCAACAAATATGAAATGAATTTCCTGGCCCTTAGCGTGTAATTTTTCTGTTATCTGTCTCAGACTAAAAATGTGACCCATGCATGATTTCCCTCTGGTAAATCCTGCTTGGTCTTCCAACATTCTTCCTTTGATAGTGTGTTCAAGTCTGTTTGTGATGATACTGCTAAAAATTCTACTCATGGATGACATCACACTGATTCCTCTGTAATTTCCAGGGTCTTTACGATTTCCCTTTTTATGAATAGATGTTATATGAGACATACACCAATCCTTTGGTATTTCATCACCCTCCAAAATCTGACTAAACATTTTACAGACAAGTCATTTTAATAAGGGGGGGCATATTTCCATAATTCTGTCATTATTCCACCGGGTCCACTGGCGTTACCATTCTTTGCTTTTTTCAGTGCCTGATTTATTTCTTCCTCTAAAATAGGTTCCATACGTGACGAGATATATTGTCCATATACTCCAAATTTTCACATTTTTGTCCCTTCCTTTTCTCAACAAGCGATTTTTAAAGTGCTTCTCCCATTGTTCCATGTTCATAAGATTTAAGGCTGGTGATGGATTATTAACTGCCCTCATCCTCCTTATAACTCTCCATGCCTCTGCAGATCTTCTGTATCCTAATGAATGATCGATTTCAGCACATACTTTTTCCCATGATTCTTCTTTACATTTTATTATAACCTTCTTTACCTTTCTCTTGCATTCTCTGTAGGTCTTCTTCACTCTTAGAGCTCAACCACTTATAGTACAATTTCTTTTTTTCATTAATAATTTCCAGTGCTTCCATAGTCATCCATTCTGTCCTTCCTCCACTTTTCCTCTCCTTTCCCAACACTTCCTTAGCTACTCCATTAACACAATGTTTAAAAAAATCATACAGGTCTTCAGCATTCAAATCCTCCTCTACTACTTTCAGTCTATTGTTCAGCCTTTCCTGATATAGATAGCGTACACTATCTTCTTGTAATAGATGCACCAAATATCTGGGATCATCTATAATAGTCATTTCTTTATTTTTCTGAGTTTTAGTTGTTTTTAATTTAGTTTTCATTTGGAACGCAATTTTTGATACAACAATATGATGATCCGATCCACATTCTATCTTCCTCCGTACTCTAACATCTTGTACTTTAATCAATCGTTGCTGTCTTACTATTACGTAGTCTATAATAGACTTCAAATTCCTGGAGTGGTTTACCCAGGTATATTTATGTATATCCTTGTGTTTAAACTTTGTATTCATGGCAACACATTCCTGCTCCTTACAGAATTCAATCAACCTCCTGCGATTATCATTTTCTGTATCTTCTCCCCAGGCTCCAACAATGTTACTATTAATCTTTCTACCGACACGTCCATTAAAATCTCCCATTAGCAGGAGCTCATGTCCATTCACACAATCATCAATTACTTCTCTCAGATCTTCATAAAAACCCCTTTTCTCATCAACTGAAGCATCATTGTTGGGGGCATATACCCCTATTACTTCCACAGTAGTTTCATGAATACGTATAGTTATCTTAATTATCCTGTCACTTATTTCTTTCCAATTAACTATTCCAGATTTCCATTTCTTCTTTATGAGGATAACCACTCCTGATTTTGCTCTCTCTCTGATTTTGGCACTCCACTCCAGAAATGTATATAATCCCCAACCACTTCTTGTCCTTGTCCTTTCTTTTTTGTCTCATTTAAAACTACTATATCCATATCCAGAGTATCTAGTTCTTTAACTATTTCTACTAGTTTTCCACCTATTCCTTGTATATTCCAAGTTCCGCATACCAAAGTCCGTTTACGTAGCCAAAGTCGATGCCTATTAATCCGTCCGGCTAATTTCTTGGGAAACGTAGCAAGCTTTGTTTTATAGGATCGGTGTGCTAGCCCTCTGCCTAACCCCCAACCTGGAGGACCAGGTAATTTGTAATCGAGGATGTCTTCCCCTAGCCTTTGGAGGACCAACTCCCATCCTGCAAGGCAGCAGCTCCCTATCATGAGACAATCTCTTCTGCCTTCTTCGCCGTTGAGATTCCAAACACTTCATCCGCCTAAGAAGCCATTGGATATCCTCTTCTGGAGTGCTTCTTCGTCTGACCTCTCTCCTTTGACCTGTCCGGCATGGGAAACCCTATCAGTAGCTACGCTACCGCCGGCATAGCTCTCAGGGCCATCGAGGTACAAAAACCCCACCACCAACTATAAGGTCTTGCACTATGTCATTAATCTTTTCCTAGTTCTTTATATTACTTGTACATATCATCATCATCATCATCATAGTACATTCACGAATTTAGGCCATTTGTTGACCTGTTTCGGCCTCAAGAGAAACACCATCCAGAAGTCTTTTGAGTGGACGTCCTGGTCTTCTTCTTCCTGCAGGTTGATATCTTAACATTAGTTGGGTATTCTGTGATCTTCCATTCGATGAACATGTTGTATCCATCTTGACTTATAATCAGAAATTTTGTTTTCTAAAGATTCCATGTGTAATTCTTCTAAGATGTCTTCATTTTTTTTGTGATCTAGTAGTGTGTATCCTGCAGTCCTCCGAAGATATCTCATTTCAGCAGATCTAAGTCTCTGTATATCCTTCTTTGTTTCAACGTCCATACTTCGCTACCATACAAAAGAGTTGGAAGAGCTAGTGTTTTATACACTTTCAGTCTTGAATGCTTTTGGACTAACTGTGGCTTGAAGATAGAATTTATTAACCCTAAAATTCTTAAAAATTTAGATATTTTTGCATTTACATCTTTTTCTTCTTCATATGAGATATTGCATCCTAGATATGTAAAATTATTCACCTGCTCCAAAATTTTATTGTCCAGTACAATTTTACTTCTGACAGGATCTACACCTTGAAATGTCATAATTTTTGTTTTTTCTGTAGATATCTTTAATCCATATTCTTCTGTAATTTTGTTAAGTTCATACAGACCTTTCTGTAGATTATCTTCGGAATTTGCTATTATTATTTGGTCATCTGCAAACAATAGGCTGTTTAATTTTCTATTTTCTGATATTCTTATTCCAAATTGATATGTTTTGTTCCAGCAACATATTACTTCATTGATATAAATTGCAAAGAGTGTTGGGGATAGGGGGCAGCCTTGTCTCACACCACGATTTATAATTCCTTCTTCAGAAAATCTGTTATTTAATTTAATCTTTATGGTGTTGTCTTTGTAAATATTTTGTATGTTCTGCCGAAGTAAATTTGGTATATTTCTGTCTTCCAATATATTTAAGAGTTTTGATCTCTTGACTGTGTCGAATGCTTTTTCAAAATCTATGAAAGCGAAATGTGTTTCTAAGTTGAATTCTCTTCTTTTTTTCAAGCAATAGTTTAACAGAAAATGCTGAATCAATACAAGATCGTCCTTTCCTAAATCCATTTTGTCATTCCATAAGGAATTTTTCACTGAAACTTTTCAATTTTCCATTTAAAATGTCTGCATAAATTTTGTAGCATGTGTTTAACAAACTGATTCCCCTATAGTTGTCCATTTTTCTCTTGTCTCCTTTCTTGAACAGGGGTATAACAATGCTTGTCTTCCATTCTTGTGGTATATCTGCATTTTTGAATACATTATTAAAGAAGGACAACAGTCTTTCATGGAACTGTTTGCCTGCATATTTGTACAATTCAGAATTCAAACCATCTGTGCCAGTTGCCTTCCCATTTTTTAATTTCTTTAAACCTATTGTTCAATTCTTCCAATGATATTATGGAATCTGTCTCATTATTATTTCGGAAAATTGTATCTTCATAGCTATTGTCAGTCCAAAGACTTTTATAATAATTGAAAAAATCTTCTTTTGTTACTCCGCAATTAACTTGTACATATTATATATTTAATTTATTATGTATTTAATTCGTTAAATTTAGAGTAAATCAAAATACATTATAAATATTAATCGTATTGTATTCATAACTTGTAATCGTTTATATATATATATATATATATATAATATATATATATATATATATATTGTAATTTAGATTTAAGACTATTTTTTTTGTATTTTTTTAAACATGGTTGAGTGGTAGACAAGGCCTTAAGGCCTTAACTCTGCCAGCTGAAATAAAGCTATTATTATTATTATTATTATTATTATGTCTAAGAGAATTATTAGCCATTAAAATAATTATAAATTGTTTTTACTAACATAGTACGAATCTATGTATACAATATCATATAGGCCTAAGTAATTATCAAGTCAGAAATAATTAAATAGCTCTTGCTAGAGTTTAAAATGTAAAAAAAAAGAAACTTTAAACTTATTTTTCTCGGAAATTACGTGATGTCGCATAGCCGGTTGATGCATAACTCCGTCCAATTTATGGTCCGATTTCGCTTGTTTTCGGAATATATGTCTCGATACATTATAAACTTACTTTGTGATGTGAGCTTGTTTAAAAGTGTCGGACTCTAGTGAAAAAATCACGCATAACCAGAACAGTAGGCCTACCTATCGCATATGTTGTATAATTTAACACAAACGTATATATTTATTGATTCATTTTTCCATAACTTCATTAAAATATTAAATAAATTAAATTAATTTATCTTATAGGATACATTACCAAATTTAGGGTTAATTAAATTCTATAGTATATTATGCGAGTTGGTAGTTACTAGAGCGAATTTTTTATTTCGTGTTTCAGGTAAACCCTTACTTGTAATACTCAGATTACGCTGATTTTCTGAGAATACCGTCCTCGTTTTATTTATGTAGCATTTATTGTTGCTTAAGTTTAAAAAATGCGACCGCTAGAGCGATTTTAAATTTTCATAACAGTACCTAATGGTCCGATTTTCTTGGTTAAAGAACTCGGCCTTACTTTTTGTATGCCAAATTTGGTTCTGATGAAACAAACATTTCTATCAATTTTCGTTGTAGCCTCTACTAAATGGAATCGGTGAAAATCTGTAAACATTAAACAAAAATCTCTGTAGGAGTTCAACTTCATTCCTTCGGAATTCGCTAAAAGCACGATTCAGACTAAATATATCTAGAATATAGTGTATATACGTTTTTAAAAAAAGCAAATGTATCCTTAATGTCGTCAGGTAATTAGAAGGCTATATATATAGCATAAGAAAAATAAATGCCTGGACTGGATTTGAACCCGGACCTCTGGATATATATATATATATATATATATCCATCCATAGTAATTCTGCCCGAAGGCAGGCCATTCACTGCAATCATAGCATTTTCATGCTATGCTTGAAGCTTTACTAGGGAATTGTGTAGGTGTGGTAGCTTCCCGTTGCTTTCCACACCTGTGAAGGATGTTGATGATAATGATAAGGGTGTTGATGATGATGATGATGGCCATATGATTTCGGGGACCGTTTGGGCCTTAAAGTTTTCCTGACATTTGTCTTACAGGTGAGGAAAAACCCCGATAAAAACCTCACCCAGAAAAACTGCCCCGACCGGGGATCGAACCCGGGCCCGCTGCGTGACAAGGCAGCACGCTACCTCGAGACCACAGCGGTGGACATACAAAGGGCTTCGGGCTTTAACCATAAGTCACATATTGTAATTTCTGATATGTAAGAAGTTTAATGTTTCAAAATATATATATATATATATATATATATATATATACACTAACTGTGTAGTATTGTTGTTAATACATTGTGTCTGTCACTGATCAATATTTCGTGAAATACGACTCTGATTGGTTGTAAAACAGAAATCATTGAAACGTGATTAGTCATTGACTCCCATTTGGGGCATGAGTTAAATAGTCAATGATAATGCAATTCCCCCCCCCCCAACAGTGAAGGTATGTTAATATGTTTTAACTCATTACTGGCGCACTTACAAATGATCTTATGGATATTTCAATACATTTGCTATCATTGTAATAAATGACATTTCTTAACAGAATGTGGCTTATCATGTTACAGCCCTATACCTTATATATATATATATATATATATATATATATATATATATATATTTGTCAACGGTCTCCCAATAATGAAGCCAAGAGTTATAGAAACTCTGATCCACGTCGATATCTATATTGTACAACATTGAAAGAAGTACATTTTCAATAGGGAGTGCTGCAGTAGAAAGAGAATTGTACACTGCACACTCAGATTTGTCAAGTGATCCACAATGTTTTGTTGATGTGTCAGTGCTTTTAAAAAGTGTCACAGAACGTTCTATAGAAATGGTAACATTGAATACAAAGACACTAATATTGCGTGGGATTTTTGCAAGGTCCGGTAGGACTAAAAATTGTGACTGACCCGGTATCAGATACGAACTTTAGCTCAGGAACTGCTCATAACATTCATAGATGTAACATTGACTGTCACTAAGTTTATCTTATTGTAACACTCAATACTTGAAAATGTTTTACTTGTGGTTATTGTCGGACTCACGTGGAATTAAACACTTTTTAGAACTCAACAGTTTCATCTCGCAATCATCCGTGACGTCATTGTTGTATTTGGGAAAACAAGAAGTGAATTTGTTCTGTTAATTGACGAAAAATTATCGACTGGTTTTTTGTTAGTGAAGAGGCATTTCAAATGTGAATTTGTACTTAGAACTGATTATGAGTTAAGCAAAAATTACAACTGACTACAAAATCATCACGGGTATCACATGACATGAACTATCTCAATATTGATATTATAGCCTCACTAAGATGGTTGTCCAGCGGCTCACTTTGTTTCTCCGCAGCTGTTATACAGAGTTCCCATAAATGCTCTCTCGGGTTTCGAACACGTGTAACTTGCGTTTAAATAAACTTACAAACATAAAACTAGTACTAATGGAAAAAGAAACTCAAAAACTTTCGGTTATAGTATCACAGTTGGCAACAATTATGTTTAATTACATACAACATTGCGCACTGTTGAAAGTGAGAAAATGGCTGGTAGGCCTATAGAGGATAGGCGAGCGTTCTGCGTTCTCGATTATCATGTTCATCAATCTGTAATTGTTGTTCAACGACATTTTCGAACAAGATTTGTTGAAGATCCACCCAGTGATCCTTAAATTCGTAAGTGGTATCCTGATTTTACGATAAGAGGGTGCATCTGTAGGAGGAAATCTTATGGACGCCCGGCTGTAAGTGGGGCAACTGTAGACCGGATTCGTGAATCTTTTACACGTACCCTCAAAAAATGTACATCTGTAAGGTGCTGTAACCAAAACCTCTTGAGTTTTTCTTTCCATTAGTACTAGTTTCATGTTTGTATGTTTATTTAAATGCAAGTTACACGTGTTTGGAACTCGAAACAGCATTTGTGGGAACACTGTATATAATTAAATACAAAGATGCCGACTACCGTCACTATAATAATTACGCATGTTAATCATGGTCAAGCATTGTTGCGCGGCACCGCTTTTATATAAACGGACAACCATCATAGTGAGGCTACAATACAAACAACAAATACGTTTTCCTTCAGGTCTATACTAGGGATTGGAATGTAGAGGGAGAGGTAACCCTTGTTCCATAAAACGACAAACAAGTAACGGTCTCCAAGTGCCAGAGAATAGTGAGCGAAATATACTTTAGTATTCACAAATTAGTTCTATTGTTTAACGTAGCAACTTATATTTAATGTAGCTCAATATACTACTTTTCATCACAATACAAGCCTTTTGGGATTGGGCGTCCTTTGATGCAATCCGTATAAGTTTCTCGTAATTGCTGGAACATTCTACATGCGGATGTAGTGTACAGAGTGATTCAGAAATATGGTTATACGTTTGATCGCATTTTGTGACGAAATACTATTATTAAAGGAAATATGATGTTATCATTGGAAAAGGAATCCTTCAAATTACAACAATAGAACAAAACAAATCACTGTCCACGTGCAGCTTGGCAGGTTGTTTTTTATGGGCTAGCGTCGAACGCCTCCAGAATTCTCTTCGTTGTTTTTGCATCCGTGCTAATGCGAGGCCTTCCAGGAGGTTTGATTTTCTGCATCCTTCACATTTCCAGCATTCGTTTTCTCCACTTCCCCACGGTCGACGGCTGCAATGCTACGTTAAACTCACGTCTTGCCCGTCTTGCGGCCTCACGATCATTAGCATACGTTATTGCCCATGCAGCAATTGTAATTTGCTGTTGCATATTCAACGCCATTTTGACTAATGATGTAAGTGTTATACTGTTTTGTTTTATTCCATTGTTGTAATTTGAATAATTGCCTTTCCAACGGTAATTTTATATTTTCTGTAATGGTAATATTTTCATCACACAACGCGATCAAACATATAGTCATATTTATAATTCACCCCGTAGTGAAACATGACTGAGCTAATAGAAATAAAGAAAGTAATTAAATTATAGTAGAAGCCAATGAGAGCTAATAAAATTAGAGTATTGACAACATATAAGTACTGCCATACTGAATAAAACATAAAATAATCACATATGCAATGAGCCTGAACACAGAGATAATAAAATAGGCTAGTAATTATAAAAAATAGCAATGGACGGAATAGACAGTACTAAAAATACATTTGATTAAATATATGAATAAAAGAAAGAGGGATGAAGATTCACCCAAAGTAATCCCACTACAGGCCTCAGGAGGCCCTTGGGGTAGTAGGAGGTTAAGGCTCCCACTATTTCTGGACAATCGGCACTTGATGTCAGCCGGGTTGTCAGCCCTGCGTGACGGCCGCCTTTACCTCCAGAACAAGCGTCTGGTACTCATTTCCGTTAGAGGCTGAGTCGACCCCAGGGCCATAGTGCCGCCAGAGGATTTGGGTCAGTTTAAAAATCCTGACCCCAACGGGACTTGAACCCTCGACCCTCTGGCTTGTAGCTCAGTGCCTTAACCACTACGCTACGGCGTGCCCCGAAGATTCACCCAAAACTAAACATTATTTTTGTAAACAGTTCATTGGAATTTGAGACTAGGCTAAGCAAACAGAAGACAAATGACTGTAAACAAATATGCCCAAAGGTAATTGGAGTCAGTAGTGAATAAAATAGAACTGGGATGTATGCAGGAATCAGTTACTTTATTAGAACGCAGTTCCGTGACCATTACAGGAAATAACAACGCTAGAAAAAATGAACTTTCATTTTTTATTACTTCAAGTCCCTCTTTGTAGGAACTTTTACGTGTCCCACACCTCTAAGATCCTAAATGGACACGACCTGTCCAGAGAGGATTTTTAGCTCTTGTTCACAAACATACTTTTGCGCGATAGTGTGTTTTGTCGTACAACAGTGGCGACCATGATTGAAAGTTCAATTTCCTAAATTTTGGGGTTGCCAACCTTAATAATTATACTGTAATATTACTAAAACCACTGCCCTTTATGTATACTACGTAGAATGAATATATAAAAATATATCAAATTGGTAGTGTTAACTAATATATATTATAGGAATATACATTATACGAAACAAATCACTGCATTTTAAATGAACTGAACTTTATTTGAAACTATATAAAACAATAAATACGTAGCCTATATACCGCTATTTTATGGCTGATTGGTGTCATGACTTGCTGTAGTCTCAACTAATAAACATTGCCCACAGTGTTTACGTTAGTCAGTTGTATATAATGAACGCAAATATTTCCAACAAAGATGTAATTATTTTACTATTATTTATTATTTTGAAAACATTATCGCGCAAAAAATAAAGTACAACGCACGTTTATAAAGTGTTTTAAGAATCTCGGAAATTAAAAACCTCGCTATCGCTCGGTTTATAAATATTTCCTCGCTTCTATAAAAACCACTTCCCAACCTCGCATCGTAATACACTATTTCGACCATATAAGAATACTGAATGCCGGACAACACGAACACTCGACTCAAGAAAGAACATTGACTCATACATTCACACTAAACAAGGTCATATGAAGGACCATGATAACCAGATGATGCTCGGGGACTCGAGTTTTAAACTTTGGCGTCAATTTCCTTACATTACAGGAAAAACCTTAGACAGGACATTTGTGACGACCGAGGATGGAACTTGGTCCTGCTATGTCGGAGAAAACGACATTACTTTTAGACCACAACGGTACAGCACTTAAAACAATAATAGTCTACTTTTAAAGTGTGTGTCAAAACTTTGAGACAAATAATAATTAATTCTCTAGGTTTGTGAAAACAACCGTCAGTTGTAACAGATCGTGAAGATAGCCTGAGAAAAAGGGCGGAGCGCTTGATTCACGAATGTGGAAGGAGAATGCTCCACTTTCCTTACTATGCACATTTCCATTCGAGACTCTTTTACTTTATTCCTGGCTTGGTTGAGCAATACTTAACCCATACAGTATGTAAAAACTTAAAATATCCATTATCTTATTTTGTTCTTTAACGTTCCAATATTTCTTCTTCTTCTTCTTCTTCTTCTTCTTCTTCCTTTCCAGGATTAGGTCAATGTGACCTGTTCCGGTCTCAAGTCCCAAATATCTTTTCCCATGTGGTTTGTAGGTGTTGATCGTTTTGGGTAATATTGTATTGTCCATTCTGTCTAAATGTTCTTTCCGTTGGTATTTGTGCTCTTCTATTTGCACTTGAGACTTCTGACTGATATTTTTTTACTTGGGTGGGTTACCAGCCCAACCGCAAAACCCCCAACCTGGAGGACCAGAGTTTAATTTCGGAGTTGTCTTTCTCCTAGACAGACTGCCTTACAAGACTACAGAGCTCTGTCTGCCCCGAGCATCTGGTTTTATGGCGCCAGAAACTCGCCTCACCCTCCATCTTCAGTAAAAACAGTCCCACCACGTGAAGGTAGATGGAAGGGCTTGGTAGAGAGAGGCTATATTTTGCGCTGACTATTTGGAGCCTTTTGCAGAGTCTGAGAGCTCATCCTCAGATCCGCCCCAGTCATTCTCTACCCTTTAGGGACCTCCAATATTTCGTAATTTATTTATGTTCACAATCACATCCATATAACTAATTGATTTGCCCGGTGTTGCCTGAATATCTGTTAACCCCAATCTTAGTGACTATGAAAAGTATATATTCTATACTAATCTCGATCGTTTTCGATTATTCTACATCTCACCCCTTCTCACTCCCTGGAAGATCAGAGGGCAAACTTTCCTTAAATGTCGTAGGATCTCTCTGCAATGAGCATAGTGACATAATTTTGGACACTTATATTTTTCGTCCTTTCTTACTTCCCTGTGGGTGATAAGTGTAAAACATGCCGTCGGGACTGTCGCCAATCCACTTTAGTCACCTCGGAATCTATGCAATAGACACTAATACAACTCATTTTAGAATCATTTTATGGTCATGCCCTCCCCTTTCAACTCCCAAGGGAGCGAGGAGTCTCTTACCCTCACAGTTATATGTCACATGTGTATCAAGTTTATTTCCACAGTGGAACACACCTGTTTCAATTATTTTACTACAGCCTTTCCTGTAAATGGTCTAGGCGCTAAAACAGGACATGGACTACGTTAAATTCAAATCGATTGATCCATTTAACTGTGATCAACAAATCCATTTACAATATGAAGTGAAACTTTTATTTTTGTAAGTTGGTGTTGAAATTATACATTTGCATTCACGTCACTGTTGAGAGGAATAGGTAGAGGTTTCTTGTTTTAATCTAATGTGACAGACAGAATGTCGATATGAATAAAACATTATGAAATTATTATAAACATCTTCCTAGTTTTTATCTTAGATTAATACAAATGTGTTGTATTTTAAGTGACAATGAGAGACGCCATCTTATTACGTTGTTTCAGTTTAAAGAATAAGAATTTTTTAAAGAATAATTATGTTTTCTTCTACGAAAAAATATTTTAAACTAGACATATTTCTGTATTTTTCATAATCAGATTCTGTTGCTTGATGCTTGACAAGAATGACTCTTGATAGCAATTTCTAAGCTAAGGGAATCTGTACGTTAAACATTTGTATTAGCAGACTTTTACCATTCTCAAAATAACGCACATCCATCCATCCATAGTAATTCTGCCCGAAGGCAGGTCCTTCACTGCAATCACAGCATTTGCATGCTATGCTTGCAGCTTTACTAGGGAATTGTAGGTGTGGTAGCTTCCCGTTGCTTTCCACACCGATGAAGGATGATGATATGATGATGATGATGATAAAGATAAGGATAATGATGATGATGATGGCCATATGATTTCGGGGACCATTTGGGCCTTAAAGTTTTCCTGACATTTGTCTAACAGGTGAGGAAAAATAAAAACCTCACCCAGAAAAACTGCCCCGACCGGGGATCGAACCCGGGTCCGCTGAGTGACAAGGCAGCACGCTACCTCGAGACAACAGCGGTGGATATAACGCACATATATCAAGATAATGTCCATCGCTGTGGTATCGTGGTAGCGTGCTGCCTTGTCACGTGGCGGGCCCGGGTTCGATTCCCGGTAGGGACAGGCTCCTGGGCGAGGTTTCTTGGGGGGGTTTCCTCACCTGTAAGACAAATGTCAGGATAACTTTAAGGCCCAAATTGTCCCCGAAATCATATGGTCATTATCATCATCGTTATCATTAGCATAATCATCCTTCACCGGTATGGAAAGCAACGGGAAGCTACCACACCTATAATTCCCTAGTAAAGCTGCAAAGTATAGCAGGAAAATGCTATGATTGCAGTGAAAGACCTGCCCTCAGGCAGAATTACTATGGATGGATGGATCAAGGTAAAATTATGTAGCCATTTTCTTGTTGAATTAAGGTAAAATTAGAGTAAAAGCTGTAAATTTTCATGTTTAGTTTATACATAAACTGTATTCAATTGTTGGTAAGTAAAATGCATAATTAAATGATTAAGTACAATTTCTATACAACTGCTAAACTTACGCTGTTGAATTTTAGGAGACACTATCAGTTCGGTTGTCTAGTGATTGTGTTCAATTGTTCAGTCGGGTTCGGTAGTCCAGTGATTATGTTCCTTGCCTTTGTCCCGAGGGTCGAGGGTTCAACCCGGAGTGAGTAGATGGATGTTTAGGTTGGCAAATCCAAAGGACAAGCCATTTGGGAGTAAATTTAACCCGTGTGTCCCGAATATGAAGATTTTCAGGTCTACATAGTGTCTCTGAGCAAAATTTAATCAGTCTTCACCATCCAAATAATTGGTTAGTCTCCTACTAAATGACTTCTTGAGGCGATGTACTAACCATATGTCACTCACTGACATCTATAATGTAACTAAATTAACTCGTTTAAAAAATCCTGACTTCCCGAGCGAGACGAACGGAGATCAGTCAATCAGCTGATCAATGCCATCACTTAGTAGTTGATTTCTGCTTAATAGTACAAATGTTATTTTGTGATAAGCTATAAGTGATTAATATGTAGTGCTAAGTTATTTGAAATGCATCAGTTTCTTACCGTGCACATGGTTTCAGAGAAAATAGTACCTGACTAATTAATTATGCATTACCAGTTTTAAATAAAATGTATGCAGCCAATTTCCACAGATTTTAACTATAATTCTATCTTAATCCATCGAGAAAATGAACATAAAATGTTATCTTGATATGTGTAAGCAATTAAGTTATTTGGGGAATGGTAAAACCCTGGAAATCCAAAAGGAACCTATGAGTTCCCTTTAAGTGCCGCACCTAGAGAACTAACAAAAAAATCAATCATTTGTTTTTAGCTAGCCTTATTCACTTGCTGTTTGTCTTTACTTAATCTAAAAGAGATCTCACACACAATTCATATAGTTAATCTATGGCCTCGAGGTAGCGTCCTGACTTGTCCCGCAATGGGTCCGAGTTCGATGAATAATTCCCTAGTAAAGCTGCAAATCATAGCATGAAAATGCTATGATTGCAGTGAAAGACCTGCCCTAGGGCAGAACACTGTAAATAAAATCTAAAACTGCACTTCCAACTGAACGTTATTTTTCCTATGTTGCGTACAATATGCCTTTGAATATGTCAATATGTCAATGAATAAAATAAACGGCAAATATTTGTATAATAAGACCCGTAATATAATTATAGTTTTAGACACAACACATAGTTGCTTATTGTTTTGTTTACTCGAACTCTCCTGGAATTTGTGTAAATAATATCGTCGTCAGAAACTGCGATTCACATAAGAAAATTTACATTTAATTATAATTTAAATTATTAAATATTCAAATATTTACATAATGTAATTATTTTTTATCATTCTTCTCTACGGTTGTGTGTGTTAACGTCGTTGTTTGTAGCGCAGCGAGTACGAATTTATTGTTTCCTTTCGGGGATTTTCCACGTCTTTAACACAAATATCAGAAAATGTTAATGCTTACATAGTTAGAAACAAAAAAAAAGATATGATATTTTTTTGAAACGTAGTTCTTTAAGGTGTCAATGACCTATGCTTCAGATTGGTTCAATGCAATTTAATGTCCTATTCTGCGCTTGTTAACGTCAGATTCATGACCTGTTATCGTCCGATTAACCAATTGAATCGGTCATGAACCTAACATCAATAATAGCATTTTTTTTTTCAACTTGCGCTTACTAACAATACAGTGATGTCAAAACCTACTAACAAACGTTCGACAACACAAAAGGTTTGCGCAACAGAAATGTTGTTCACGAAAATACTGATATGTAAGTTTGTAAACTAGCTCAAGGATTATCTATACTGATATGCAAGTTTGTAAACTAGCTGAATGATTGCCTCCACTGGTAGAAATAAGAAAATGCTGATATGTAAGTTTGTAAACTAGCTCAAGGATTATCTATACTGATATGCAAGTTTGTAAACTAGCTGAAGGATTATCTATGCTGGTAGAAATAAGAAAATGCTGATAGGTAAGTTTGTAAACTAGCTGAATGATTGCCTACACTGGTAGAAATAAGAAAATGCTGATATGTAAGTTTGTAAACTAGCTGAAGGATTGTCTATACTGATATGTAAGTTTGTAAACTAACTGAAGGATTGTCTATGCTGGTAGAAATAAGAAAATGCTGATAGGTAAGTTTGTAAACTAGCTGAATGATTGCCTACACTGGTAGAAATAAGAAAATGCTGATATGTAAGTTTGTAAACTAGCTGAAGGATTGTCTATACTGATATGTAAGTTTGTAAAATAGCTGACGGATTGTCTATGCTGATAAAAATAAGAAAATGCTGATAGGTAAGTTTGTAAAATAGCTGAATGATTGCCTACACGGGTAGAAATAAGAAAATGCTGATATATACGTTTGTAAACTAGCTGAAGGATTGTCTATACTGATATGTAAGTTTGTAAACTAGCTGACGGATTGTCTATGCTGGTAGAAATAAGAAAATGCTGATATGTAAGTTTGTAAACTAGCTGAAGGATTGTCTATACTGATATGTAAGTTTGTAAACTATCTGACGGATTGTCTATGCTGGTAAAAATAAGAAAATGCTGATATGTAAGTTTGTAAACTAGCTGAATGATTGCCTACACGGGTAGAAATAAGAAAATGCTGATATGTAAGTTTGTAAACTAGCTGAAGGATTGTCTATATTGATATGTAAGTTTGTAAACTAGCTGACGGATTGTCTATGCTGGTAAAAATAAGAAAATGCTGATATGTAAGTTTGTAAACTAGCTGAAGGATTGCCTAAACTGGTAGACATAAGACAAGAGGTAACCGTAAAAAAAATCGAGTTAAATAGGCTATGGAACCTAGAGTCCTACACGAGGATCAATGGAATGATAGAGGAGAAAATACTATGGGAACCGGAAGATTGTAATAACTAACTCACTGGCACTATCGAACCCGTAGGTTCGGGCATAAACTCTCCATACTTCCCTATCCGAGCTAATGTTTTACAATAACCCTTATATAATTTACTTCCCTAAAATCATGGTTAATGTTATTCTCCCACCTCATTCTAGTGGGCACTTTCATTGTGGTTTTCCTAACGGAGATCCATGCCCCTCTTTCATTCCACATTCGTACCACATATCATGCCCATCGCAGTCTAAAGCGGCCCCTACACGATCAATATTTACATCAATATATTGCACAGTAATCGACATTGTACAAAAGTATTGAGCGTGTGTAGATCACCTTGAAAGGTTGCTCAATATATTGCGTCAATCTAAAGCAGTTTGATTTTTTATTGTGCAATCTAGTAAATGAGATGAACAGACAGGTGAATGGAGAAGACTACATAACAATGAACTACATGGTCTTTATAGGAAGCCAGATCTAATACGAACAGTTAAGTCTCGTAGACTGCGATGGGCAGGACATTTTGCGCGTATGGGGAATGAAAGACGTGCATGGAAACTTCTTGTAGAAAAGCCAGAGGGAAAACGCCCAGTTGAGGTGGGAGAACAACATTAACTATGATTTGAGGGAAGTAGATTATACAGGGAATGATTGGAAAGCATTAGCTCAGGATAGGGATGTATGGAGAGCTTATGTCCGCGCGGCCATGAACCTACGGGTTCGATGTAGTCTTGGTGGAAAGGCCCTGCGGCTAGCCAAATTAATGACAAGCGGTGAGCGATTCCTTTTGGTTCTCCAGGATGTCCTAGAAAGGAGAACCCCGGGTTCCTGCTTAAGCATTAGCCCCGGTGTGATTTAGAGATGAAACGGGTTCGATAGTGCCAGTGAGTAAGTAAGTAATCTAGTAAATATTGCGTCGTCTGTTGGCAATATTGCGCAATACTAGTTCAGTTCTGTGTTGTCTTCTTATTATTCCACATGTTGACTGCACAAGTGTCACTTTCGAACTAATTTATTGAGCAATAATATTGCACCATGTGGGTTGGCCAAGAAATAATATTGTACAAAATATTGTGCAATATACTGATGTAAATATTGATCGTGTAGGGGCCGCTTTAGAGACATGACCATTCTTATTACATCTGATTTTCTATAAATACGACGCAGTTCACTGTTACGTAATCTTCTCTATTCGCCTGTCTTCTCATCTCTCTTCGGTCTATTTTTTTTTCTATGGACTTTTCTGAGATGCTCATATGTTTTTCCTCCATGTTCACAACCATATAATATAACTGGGAATTTTATATATTTTCAATTTTAATAGTTTTCTAAAAATACGTTTGGAAAACAAGAGTCCTTGTCATAGCGTAATAGCATACATTGCTGAACTGCGCCTATGTTTAATTTCTATATGCATCTCATTCCTATTTGTGATTATTGTCACTAGGTATTTGAATTCAGCCACTTCTTCAAAATTTCTCTCACTTGTCATTGACTATCCATTATATTATATAGGTATAACGTATTTCTATGCTGTACATATAAATGTTTCCCCAGTAATTCTGAAAACAAAATTAAATCGTTAAAAGTGTCGGGCAATAAAATGCTTCCGGAAGCTCGGGTTATAATCAGGACACTAAATAAATCATAGCCCATTGAAAATAGAAATATGAAGGCTTCGATGTTGATTGATGACTATAATAATCTCTAGTGGGCGCGAATGACAAAGAAGTTGAAGCGGTTCTATAAATAACATTACTACTGCTGCTGCCGTTATTATCATCCATCTCCACTACCGACACTTGAGGCTGCTAGCCTCACATCAGGTGACATGTTCAGCCCCTCGGGTAAAACATGCTTTTTTTCAACCTGGAATCTGTTCTTATTGTAGCTACTCAAAATTATAGTGATGCTGGGTGAGTATCGTTTTCATCCTGGCCGAGATTCCTAGGGACATTTTCTTCCTTCATGGTGACCTTATGCGGCGCGGATCCTATAGCTCTCTGTCAAGACATAATGTCTTAGACTGCTCGGCTATGTCGTGGGACACCGGCAGTGTACATACTTATAATTCATTTAAAACAAATCAAAATTAACTTCGATATGGTTAAAATAACTTATTTTCTTCTTATTTATATACTCTTGTATAATCCTGGAGGACGAAGATCGATTTGAGGATCAAGAAAGCGCTGGACTTAACAGATGTGAGATCAGAATAGGCAAATACTTAATCCGTGAGGTTGATGATGATGATGATTATATACTCTTTAAGGCGGCGCACTGTCTATTGTTATTTACTTATGCCAAATAGGCTGTTATCTTATTTCCATTTAACGACGCTTTTTATCAGCTAAGGTCATTCGCTCGTATTCAAATCTGGGGTGAAAGGGCCGTTCCTTTTTTTATAGGCTTCTCTTTTCAGGCTTGAGTTTTTTTACGTGCTACATATCTGCGACATGGGTCTCCCCGGTTTTAATTCCTTCCGAATTAACCCATATGTTGAATCGCGAGCCTCGGTTCATTAGCCGTGTGCCTTGTCTGTATTCTGTTTAACATACGGTTCCTGCTGGCAATATAATTCCAACAACATTTTCCTTCACCACGAAGGATAACCAGGAAAAAAATCTGTCAGATTGGTCGGTACTGGAGTTCGAACCCGGGAATACAAGCCTGAAATTTATCGCCTTTAGCCATCTCGCTTGTAAAATTATTTGTGAATTGCTTTTAAAGTATATTTTTTTAGCAGACTAGCCTCGTGGTCTTGTGGTCAGACTGCAGTTCATGTGGTCTCGGGTTCATACGATAGGGATTTTTCCTCAAAGGGAATGATTTCCATGGTTGCGTCTGGACTGGACTTTAAGGACTCTCACGGTGTTTCGTTATGATTTATCGCCAATTTTATCGCCGGAGTAAAATAACATAACTCCGCCTTAACTTCAAAACAATTACACCAACATCATAAATATCCTGGTAACGTTGGATAAAAACGTATCTTTTTAGTAATATTGATGCAATATTGAGGAATTTGATTTATAATTTTCACATTTACTTTTCAATTTATGGCGGTGTTTTTAGTCATCACAGGGAGACTGAATTTATAACTGAAAATTTGTTATTAAATTAATTGATTATACACTCACATGAAGATAATTAACATTAGTTTAATTTAGATTAGAGGTACAATGATGGTCATATCAAGGACTTTCACTTGCAGCAGTTGAGAACATCATCATCTGTATCATTCTGGGAGAAACTTGGAGATGCACTGATTTTAACCATTAAAAAATAATTAGCGATGTGTTGTTTACATAACTGACAAACTAACTAACTCACTGATACTATTGAACCCGTAGGTTCATGGCCGCGCAGACATAAGCTCTCCATACATTCCTATCCTGAGCTAATGTTTTCCAATCATCCCTGTATAATTTACTTTCCTCAAATCATGGTTACTATTATTCTCCAACCTCATTTTTGATTTATCAATAGGATATTTTTCCTACAAGAAGTTTCCGTGCCCCACTTTCAATTCCACTCGTGCAACATGTCCTGCCCATCGCAGATTACGAGACTTAACTGCTCTTATTATATCTGCTTTCCTATAAAGTCCATCACATAACATGCGTAAACTAAAATGAGAAATAAAACCAACTGCGGAAATGAGTAGGGTTAATATTCCCGGCAGCTACTTTTTCGATAAATTTCAGTATCATTTGTAGGTATAAAGTTTCAATCTATTAAATGTTTTTTTTATTACTAGCTAATATCCGGCATGCGCTGCTACACCTAAATAAATGATAATGTGTTTTGCATTTAGTTGAATAAGCAAAAGGAAAAATAAATGTAAATTTATATCGTTATTACCCGGCGTTGCCCGGGAATCTACGCATCCCGATGTACTTGGCATAAATGAGCTGAAAGACAAAATTCGTTATTTTGAGTTATCCATAACCTCCGTGCGCTGCTATGCTTGTCCGGGAATCTACTTATCCCGATCTTCTTGGCATCGATGAAAGACAAAAATGGTTATTGTGAGTTATCCTTAAAAGATAAACATATGCTCTAGCGGAATTTTCTTAGAGTTTTTTGAGATATTCAATTCTGTGTGCAATAATTTTGTGTATTTGTTATGGTTTAGGCAGCGTAAGCCATTTATACTTACAAAAAGCTACTTTTTTCACTTTTTTCACTACAGAAGGTGATTTTTAAGGGTCAAGGGCTTGAGCATTAGAACTCTCTTATTAGGCCTACCTATAACCTTCCCGGGAAAATTCTGAACATTTTACAGAAAGTCCCATGACTACCGGATGAATGGTATGACAGCACATGCTTGCCCGAGAATCTACTTTTCCCGATCTCCTTGGCATTAGTGAAAGACAAAAATTGCTATTGTGTGTTATATGTAAAAGATAAACATATGCTGCTGCGGACTTTTTTATAGAGTTTTTTTAGATATTCAATTCTATGTACATTAATTTTGTGTATTTGTTATGGTTTAAGCAGCGTAAGCCATTTAAGGGTAAAAAAAGGGACCTTTTCAGGTTTTTCTCTACAAAGGGTGTTTTTAAGGGTGTAGGAGTTGAGTATCTCAACTCTCTTATAGCCTGTTCATTCCGGGAATCTCCTGAACAATTTGCAAAAAATTCCATCACACTCGGATCAACGATTTGGCCGCACATAAAGTACGAACAAACAAACAAATATTCATTTTTATATATTAGATTTTTATGAGTGAAATTAATTAATTTTATTAACAATATTTTACCACTCTACCCGAAAATTTTGTTTCATCACAATGAGAAATGAAGATTTAATCAGGGAATAACGTTTACCCGATACCATATTTGATATGGAATATAAGATCTTATACGATTTATTTACCTGCGTCTTTATAGTTAACATTTTCACATGCCAGTAATAGGTAGTAAGTTGGATGCATACACGTCTGGGGAATTTCCACACTTCACCCTTGATATATACTTCTGATTTGTGGCTATGGACTCACATTTGTAGGTACAAACAGTAAATATCTCAGTCTACAAGAAGGGAACCTCCTATGAATTACACGTAGCATAACTTGCCATAAAATACATACTTCTTTAAAACAGATTAATTACATAATAAAGAACTTGATTTTTTACATTATTAAATGTCAATACAGCAAAAATTGGTCAGCGATGGAAAAATATCATATATATATATAGAATTTCAATGATCTTTCTGTCCTAAAATGTTATTTTCCTTCTCCACTCGTCCCTATCCATCTACTCCAAGTCCTCCAGTCCTCTCGTTCTCATTCTACTTCTTATTTTTGCATCCACAAGTTTCGAGTTCTTCCTTTCTTTCTTCTTCCAAGTGGACATCATTCCAATGTTTTCCAGGGTAACCTTTTTTTCATGTAAGTTATATATATATATATATATATATATATATTAAACAACTGCTTCCCAATTTGTTTTATATATATCTCAGATATTTGTTCTTAACCAAATTCCTCTTTGTGGAATATATATAAGAGATAAAATAAGAAACAATTTAATTGAACAAAAGATGAATGTTCAAACTTCAATTGTAGGTTTCATAAAAAATAAACAATTAAAATGGTATAGTTATGTAAAAAGAATGTCAGAAAACGAATTCCCAAGAAGAATAAGTTAATAGAAGTGTGCCACTTGGTAGAAGAAGAGTAAGAGGACAAAAAAATCGCATGAAATTATCTGAGGAGAATGACAGTAGATTAATTGGGCGCAGGAAGATGTTGTGGAACTGAAACCAGCTATATAAAAAATAATATATATATTAGGGTCCTCGGAACATTAGCTTCTTTTAAAAGCAATTTAAAATTTACTTAGTTTATAATTGCTCTCAGCATATTATTTGTCTGTTTCGTTTCATTTTTTAAATCTTATAATATTAATTGTCTCCGCCACTATGATCTCAGTGCAGCTTCGCAGCCCGGATTCGATCCCAGCAGGATGAGTTTGGTGTATGATGGATTTTCGTCACCTGTTAGACAAATGTCAGGGAACTTTAAGGCCTAAACGTTTTCCGAACATCATCTGACCAACATAATCATAATTATTATCTTAGCCACGTTTATTATTATGAATGTGAGTGATGTGTTGTGTTGTGTCGGAGAAGAGCCTGGCATTGAGCTATCATTCATTCAGGGAGGCCGTGTAGTCAAAAAGTATACATGTGTGTGATTCATAGTTTAAAATTCCTCTCCCGACAGTTTGTGTCACTGTAAAGGTCCGGGTGACGTGTGGCACGTAAAATATACCTATAAGGTGAGAGGTTAAACAAAGTTAATAGAATGGAATAATATTAATTGAATTCATTTTAATTTCAGTTTTGTATGTATACTAGCTAATACCCGGCGTGCGCTGCTACGCCTAAATAAATGAAAATTAATGTGCTTTTATGTTTAGTTGAATAAGTAGAAGGAAAAATAATTATAAATTTATATTTTTTAGATACCCCGTGCTGATTACCTGGCGTTGTCTGGGAATCTACTTACCCGATCTTCTTGACATAAATGAGCTGAAATACGAAAATTAATGTGTTTTATGTTTAGTTAAATAAGTGGTAGGAAAAATGTATATCGTAATTATTTTTTGATACCCCGTGCTGATTACCCGGTGTTGCCCGAGAATCTACTTATCTCGATCTTCTAGGCATAAATGAGCTAAAAACAAAATTCGTTATTGTGAGTTATCCGCAAAAGAATATTCGCCATGTACTGCTATGCTTGCACAGGAATCTACCCACTTGTCTCGATCTTCTTGGGATCAATGAAAGGCAAAAATGGTTATCCGTAAGAGATAAACATAATTTGCTATCGCGGACTTTTTTGTAGAGTTTTTTTTTTCAGATATTCAGATACATTAATTTTGTGTATTTATAATGGTTTAGGCAGCGTAAGCCATTTAAGTGTCCAAAGAGCTATTTTTTTCACGTTTTCCACTACAAAGGGCGATTTTTAACGGTGTAGGAGTTGAGTATCACAACTCTCTTATAGCCTATGTTCATCCCGGGAATCTCCTGAACATTTTGCAAAAATCCCATCACAATCGGATCAAAGGTATGACCGCGTATAAAGTACAAACAAACAAACAAACAAACATATATACATTCATATTTATATATTAGATTTACTTACCATAGGCCTATTGTATATTAATGTTATTTTTCTGTATCTAACTTGGTAATAGTTTTCATTTGTTGGATGAAGGACGAAGCCTTGTAACTTTAACTCTGCAGCTCTAAACAAATCATAATTATTAAATTGCGATGGCTATTTAAATTGTATATTTATTATTTCAATGTTTAGCACTGTTTCCCATTTTCCATAGAATTAGGTACACGCTAAGTGAAACAGCAGTTACTTAATCGCTGTTTCCTGGAAAGGAGGTCTGTTTGCACCAATTTGACGAAAGCAAAGTTATTGTGGGACTTTGAATGTTATGAAGTTCAACGTACTGCGGAATAAATAACAGGTTTGTCGTCAAACATTACTTTGAAATGACAAGGTTTACTGAGATTTTCTTTCTACTCTCGATTCCGTTCCTTCACATCCCAGCTCTAACAGTACAGCCAGAATTACTACCCAAAATCATGAATACTACAACACAGACGTGTTTATACAATTAAAAAAGAAAACGTATATCCTATTACCAATAATCCATGTACTTATTTTATAGGTTTTAAAAATTCTTACAGTCCCGCGCCGTAGCCGATCGGTTAAGGTAGGAAGCCTTGGCGCAGAGCTACGGGACTTGCGCTGGTTCGAGTCTCCATGGGTGAAGAAATTTTCTCATGGTATTTCGGCCAGTATGGGACCTGTGCCCACCCAGCATCGTGAGGCAATTGGGTAGCTACAATAAGTAGCGGCTCCAGGTTGAGGAACCAGGTATAACGGCTGGGGGACTCGACATGCTAACCACATGTCACCCCTACACTGGCTGTTGATCATCTACCTCTGTGATTGACACATGTGAATGTGAAGGGCCAGCAGCCGGCTGGTAAAAGGGCAACCGCTGAAAAGTGGAAAGACCCTCGATCGGAAAAATTCTTACTATTAAACACTGTATAAGCTATACAGTGTATAAGAGGTGTATAAATTAACACGGGAGTCGTTATATATGTTTTCCCCATGGTGTAAGGATCGTATAATAAAACAAAATGACGGAATCTATGATCGGCCGATTGTTGTATCATGTTATTGCATGAACTTTTCTTAAATTTCACGCACAATTCAACACTTTAATGACTATTTGAAGGGAATAAATACATAAATTATATTAATAATGCACATTCAAGGAAAATAAAACGTTATAAATTACCATTTATACATTCAATCTCGATGATTAAGCTTTCAAATGGAAAACAAAAGAATATGTTCTATAATAGTTGCTATGAGACAAGATATAACTCGAATGTAGTTTAAATGCTTCGTATTGTATTAACACAACTCTTAGTACAACATTAATATATGGTATTACATACATACTAATATAAAAAATATATTAAGGTAATATTTTTAACTAGAAACTGTCATTAGTTTCAGGGTCTTTTGGTAAGAATTTTTTTACTACTGTCCTTGAGGTCCCGGGTTCGATTCTCGATCAGACCACATTTTTTTTTCTTGATGTGATTTCCTATGGTTTGGAATTTTGGATAAGTTTAAAGGCTGTCCTGGTGCTTTATTATTATTATTATTATTATTATTATTATTATTCTTTCTTAATTATAAATCAATAATCTAATCAAATTCTAGGTTATTATTATTATTATTATTATTATTATTATTATTATTATTATTATTATTATTATCATTATCAATAAAACTAAATATATGGGCACACATAGAAATACATTATATACTGGAAATGGACAGCTAATGACAAATGAGGAAAATTTTGAGGAAGTGGCTGAATTCAAATACCTAGGAACAATAATCACAAACAGGAATGAGATGCACAAGGAAATTAAACATAGGTTCAATTCTGGAAATGCATGTCATTATGCATTACAGAGACTTTTGATTCCCAACTCCTTTAAAAAAACGTTAAACTGAAAATATATAAAACTATTATTCTACCAGTTGTATTATATGGATGCGAAACATGGACTCTTACTTTAAGGCAGGAAAGGCGATTACGAGTATTTGAAAATAAAGTTCTTAGGAACATTTTTGGACCAAGGAGAGATGAACAGACAGGTGAATGGAGAAGACTGCATAACAGTGAATTACATGGCCTTTATAGGAAGCCAGATATAATGAGAACAGTTAAGTCTTGTAAACTGCGATGGGCAAGACTTGTGGCACTAATGGGGAATGAAAGACGTGCATGGAAGCTTCTTGTAGGAAAACCGGAGGGAAATCGCGCAGTTGGTAGACCAAGAATGAGGTGGGAGAATAACATTAACTATGATTTGAGGGAAGTAGATTATACAGTGGATGATTGGCAAACAATTGGCTCAGAATAGAGATGTATGGAGAGCTTATGTATGCGCGGCCTTGAACCTACGGGTTCGATAGTGCCAGTGAGTTAGTTAGAGTTATTATTGAACCGAAAGTGCCTTTCTGCGGTTCAGTATGGTATCTTTGTTCTCCTCCCTACTACAGAACATTTATGAAATATGCCAATGTCCTATGTTCCTTGTGCCTACCCCTCCCCCTTTTCATCCTTTCCGCCGCGCATCTCTACGGCGCATATCCCCTCTACTTGCGAACCTTTATATACACTGTACTCTTACCGAACATTATCATTCGATCAGCCTAGCAACCGGCGTTTGGTTATTTAAAGACGGATTCAAAGGTGGAATCCAGTTCCAGCTCACCATGCGACTGGAAGGTTAATATGGTGGTCTATATAGACAAGTTGATGGAGGCCGAGAAGAGGTCTGTTTTGAGTTAGTCCAGCTATGTACGGAAAAAGTGACTCCTTAAGCTTGGACATGTGTGTGAGTGTGGTATTATGTATGGTATGTTATTTCTTCAGTTATTTTACAGCTACGCTTGGTCGTTTGATCAAGAATTCTCTTTTGTTATTAATTTATTTTTTTATTTAAAACCAACTTGTTTATATTAAAAGGTTATCTTTTTAAAACAAACGCCCCTCAGTTATTATTCTAGTATAAGTAGTTGTTCACTCTCCTATACAAAAATCACTCACTGTATGCTTTTAATAATCTGTATCTATATATGTATATATGTTCATCAGGAAAAGAAAGATGAATTAATAGCTGCCTTTCATGGGCCCGAGGCAAGCTGCTTTCTTACAGATAACTTCTTCGAATATCAGGACCACATTAATAAATACAGCAAATTACAAAGCCCGATCCCGGACAAGTGTTACGCTGAGCGTGGTTTGCTTTCTAAACCCACAAATGGTAGCAGTAGCGTAGTGTGGTTCTCTTACCTACAAATGGTAGCAGAGCGTGGTTTATTAAAAGTGGGTTTCGTAACCCCCACAAATGGTTAGCAGAGCGTGTGGCATTCGTAACCCCCACAACTGGTAAGCAGAGCGTGTGGTTTTGTATCTTTCAACTTTGAAAGATATGCTGTACTCTATTAACAGCGGTTCTAGTAGTATCGATTTAAAATTTTCTACTCAAGTTTCGGAGTTTTGGTTTCAAGTGCCAAGACAAGGGTATAGACTCTGTATGGTCGTAAATGAAGTTTGGAATTAGAAAGTCGACATTTTTTCAGAGATATTACCCTGCGGATAACTATTTGTTTTCGATACTTGGTATCTATGTTAAAGTTATTGAAAAGCATTTATTTACGCGTTTGTATTATTTCACGTAAATGATATTGACTCATCTTTCTTTATACATAAACAGAGAGTGACTTATGCATAATAAACTACGTTCGCTTATAGTTGTTTACATCTTTTGTTCATTGTACTTTGTAAACATGCCTAGTTGGATAGATGTAATATCAAAAGACAATCTCGTTCGAGAGTTGAGCTTACTAGGTATTGAGGTTGAAGGCGATGTAAATATATTACGTCAGCGACTTAAAATTCATATGAATTCTCTCTCCCCGGCTGAACAAACATTAGTAAAGCGTAAGTTTTTTGTAGACAGCGCAGTTCCGGAGGATTATTCTGCAGAACAGAACAAGAATATAATTGATCGTATAGACTTAGCTCCATCAAGGATTTTTCTAGTGGAACGGTCCCCAACCTTTCTTCTCATACGGAGGAAAATAATCAGCGAATTTTTCGAGAGTTAATTAGAAAAGTTGATCCCTGCGATGGTGATGATAAGGAGTTACTAGTTGTCTTCCTTATTAAACTCAACTCGATCTTCGAATTGAAATTGGTTTCCGATGAGTATTTTGTAAACTCGATTTTGAGTTGCATTGGAGGAATATTATTGAAGGTTTGGAGTGAGGTGGTTAAATTGAGATTTACTTGGATGGAGAGTTTAGAATATGTGAAATGTTCGTTGCTGCCTCCTAGATTATTAGAGGACTATTGGATTAAATTTGTCTCACGACGATTCCAACTTTCTAAAGAATTTTTGCTGGAGTTTATTTCCAATATTCAGGGAGCTTCACTTGTATTGAACCCTCTATTTTCGGAAGAAAAGTTAATTGACATTATTCTACAAAATATGTCCCCGGCCACCAGACAGCATTTGGTTTTTGCTACGAAACCTCAAAATGTAGCCGAAATGTGTGTCTTGGCTAGGAAAGTGGCTGATTTCGAGATAGCTGAAAGACAAAGGAACTTCAGCGAGAAAAGCAGGCCTGATAATTTAAGTAAACCCCCTACTTCTGCGAATCGTTCTTCTCGCGATCACTCTTGGCAATCGAAAAGTAATTTACAATGTTGGAAATGTCAGCGTTTTGGACATCTCGCTAGAGAGTGTCGATTCTTAAGGGCTTAGATACTCCGCATGTTAATGTTATGACTTTATCATCGGGAAAATACAAGAAAAGAATTCAAACGTCTAAAGAATATTTCCTTCTGCGAACAATAGACCGTCATCTTTCACGGCAAACTTGCCTCATTTACCGGTGGAAGTTTTCCACCAGAAAATAGACGGATTGTTAGATAGTGGTGCGTCTATTTCTCTTGTGCGAGAAGACTTTGTCTATACTTTGCCTAAGAAATTTTTGAAGAAAACTTCTTTGAAGTGTAAATCAGTTAACAATCAAATCTTCTCCTGTAGATAAAATGGTTCGTTTGCACTTAAAAATAAATAAATTTTCATGGGACCAGTTGTTTATGTGGCCCCAGAGTTACCTGTTCCTATTATTCTAGGCTACGATTTTATGTCGAAATCCGGCATGAAAATTGATTTTCAGAATAGTGTTTGTAATTTTAGGTTTGCGCGAGACGTTTCGCTGCCGTTTAACGTACATCCTTGTATGTACGGGCATGCGTGCGGTAAGAATCCCTCGAAACAACGTTGCGTTATGTCTCTCAATAATCTTGAGGAGGATGAGGAATTATCTAAATTGGTGAAAGAATTCCCAGGATTATTTAGTAATCAATTAGGAAGAGCAAAAGATAGTTTTTGTGAACTGGAATTGTTGGATAATATCCCTGTTCGGTCTCCACCTTTTCAATTTTCTCCACCTAAGTTGCAACTGTTATAAAGCGAAATTCATAAGCTTATGCAACAAGGTGTCATTAGGTCAAGTCGTTCTAGTTACGCGAGCCCGGATTTTCTTGTTCCAAACCCTAGTGGAGGCCATAGATTAGTTATCGACTATAGGAAACTTAATAATAAAGTAGTGTTCGATTGTTTCCCATTGCCTACCTTAGAAGCAGCTTTCCAAATATTTCATGGAGCCAAGGTGTTTTCCGTTGATTGACTTGCATTCCGCCTTTTTTCAAATACCGTTGACTCCATCCAGCAGAAAATACACTGCTTTCGTTACCCTAACGGCCTTTACGAATTTAATATGCTACCTATGGGTTTGAGCGTAGGGTAGTCAAGTATTGAGTCGTGAATTAGACAAATTATTTGGAGACTTGAAATACAAGTATGTCTTCCACTATTGTGATGATCTCATCGTGTATTCTTCTGACATGCGGCAACATCTTGCTCATTTGAGAGAAGTCTTTGAAAGATTAAATAATAAAGGATTCACTGTTAATCCTGAAAAGATCACTTTGGGATGTTCTAAAATAAAGTTTTTGGGCCATTGTTATCAGCCGATGGTATCCAAGTGAACCGGAGAGAGTTGAAGCCATCAAAAATCTTCCTACACCTAAGAATTGAAAGGCGTTAGAAGTTTCATGGGAATGGTGGGCTTTTATGCCAGATTTATTCCTAACTTCTCTCAGATTGCCATTCCTTTGAATAACTTGAAGAAAAAGAAAACTAAATTCTTATGGAGTCAAGAATGCGAAGCTTCTTTTCAAAGTCTTAAATTAGCCCTTTGTGAAGCTTTCCACTTTACAGGTTCCCGACTTCAATAAAAGATTTGTTCTTCAGTGCGACGCCAGTGATAGGGCGTTAGGTGTGGTTCTTAATCAAGAAATCGACGGCAATTTAGCACCTGTGGGATATGCTAGCCGCACTTTGAATGAGGCCGAGATTAAGTATAGCATTTATGAGAGAGAAATTTTGGCTATTGTTTTCGGTTTGTGAAAAATTCCGTACCTTTTTGGAACATAATCGTTTTGTGGTTCATTCTGATAATCAAGCAGTTTCTTGGTTATGTAAAAAACAGTGGTAACTTTGGGTAGAATTGGTAGGTGGGTTGTGCGGTCTTTCCGCTTTCAACTTTGAAGTAGTCCATGTTAGAGGAATCTGATAACGCGGTAGCGGATGGCTTATCGCGACTGTTCCATGAAGATGAGGTTCCGGAACACCCTCAAGTCAATCTTCTATCGAACTTTCCGGCATCATTTAAAGATCTTAAATTGCATCAACAAGAAGATAATGATTGTAAGAGATTATATGCTCAAGTTAGAGCAGGCACTAATAGTCCAGATTTTTCTATACATAGAGGTCTATTAGTGTATAGTCCTCGGAAAGGTCCGAAGAATCGTGTGTGTTGGTTCCCGTAGTATTGCGGCCTGTCTTACTTAAGTATTATCATGATTCTCCTTTGGGGCATGCACTTGGGCATTGCTTAAGACTATGGAAAAGCTCAATAGACAATTTTACTGGCCTCATATGGGTGTATGAGGTGCGTAAATATATTTTGAATTGCGTTGATTGTCAACGAGCTAAGCCCGCTTCTAATACTAAAGTAGGTCTTCATTCAGCGGAGCCTTCCACAGCTCCCATGCAAAGATTCTTTATTGATTTCTTTGGTCCCTTAGTTCGCTCTAAACGAGGAAATGTTGGGGTTCTAGCAGTTGTCGACGGGTTCTCTAAATACGTCGTGCTTCATCCCGTGAGATCCTTGAAATCTAGTGCTGTCGTAGAATTCTTCACTAGAAACTTCTTTCCGAACTTTGGTGTGCCTGAATCCATTGTTTCGGATAATGCAAAAGCCTTTACTTCCCATATGTTTAAGAATATGTGTTTCGATTGGGGTGTCCATCGTATTACTACTTCTCCCTATTATCCAAAGCCTAACCTTTGTGAGAGGTTTTTTCGCTCATTGAAAACAGGTTCTCACCATTTTTCATAATGTTAAGCAAAATGTTTGGGATCAACATTTGCCGTTGTTTGCTTTGGGTTGTAATGATGCAGTCCATGAATCAACAAAAACTACCCCTGCCGAATTGTTTTTGGGTAGACGTATTATGCATCCCTTGGAATTAAATTGGCGCATTACGGATGCTGACTTAAGTGATTTGAAACAAGTCAACAAAGTTCAGAAATGGGAGGAAGCATTCAAGAATCTTAAGGTCGCTAAAGAGAACGTAGCTAATAGGTATAATAAGGATAGGAAGGACGTCTCTTATAAAGTTGGCGATCGAGTACGTTATCGCCTTTATCCACTCAGTAATCGTGGGGAGCAACGTATGGGAAAGCTTATGTTTAAATGGTCTGAACCTTACATTGTGAAACGCTTTCTGACACCAGTTACCCTCGAGTTAGAAAACGTCCATGGCCACATTATAAAACAACATGTCAGTCAAATTAAACTATGTAATGCTATGGAGTAAATCCAAGCATGTTTGTAGTAGAAATATCTATATGTTAAACTAGATATTGGTATCAAAAAAACATTTTGTAGTTATGGCACATGTTGAACTAGTATGTCTGAGGTTCCGTTTTCCTGTCTTCGCCTGTTTTTTGTTTCAGTTTACCCTTCCCTAAACATTGGCATTACGACGCAGCCTGGAATGTTCGGCAGTCGAGCGCTTGGAGGATTCGGCCGACCCCCGAGTGCCCAGCTGACCGACATAGTGGCTCTAGAACTACAGATTCCTGGAAAGCGGTGGAGCGGGATTGCGATCCGGCAATCCAACTATAGTATCGTCACCCGGTTCTTCACCTGGAACACCGCAGAGTTGCACTATGGCGACTGAGTCCAATTGGAGTTGATTTTCAGCGCCTGGATAGTCAACGTGGAAGCGAGTGTGGTGATTGCGATTCAGGGGACGATGGAAGATTTGTATTGAAGTTTACCGCTGGAATCTGATAGTGTTGGTGTGCCCCTCCCAACGTGGGATTCTTCTACTGGACATTACTTTGAAGTTTATGGACTGTTTTTTTTTACCCGGAGGGCGCAGGGGGAGTTATTGAACCGAAAGTGCCTTTTTGCGGTTCATTATAATATCTTTGTTCTCCTCCCTACTACAGAACATTTGTGAACTATGCCAATGTCCTCTTTTCCGTGTGGCTACCCCTTCCCTTTTCATACTTTTTACCGCGCATCTCTACAGCGCATATCCCCCCTATTTGCGAACCTTTATAGGCAGTGTACTCTTACCGAACATCATCATTCGATCAGCCTAGCAAGTGGCGTTTAGTTATTTGAGAGCGGATTCAAATAGTGGAATCCGAGTTCTAGTTCACCATGCAGTTGAGAAGGTTAATATGGTGGTCTACAAATATAGACAAGTTGATTAAGACCGAGAAGAGGTCGATTCTGAGTTCGTCCAGCTATGTACGGAAGAAGGCATTCCTAAAAAGCTTGGACATGTGTGTGACTGTGGCATTATGTGTGGTATGGTATTTATTCAGTTATTTTTCTTTTACAAGCTATGCTTGATTAAGTGATCAAGAATATCTTCTTTTGTTATTAATTTATTAATTTACTTTTTATCGACTTGTTTATATTAAAAGCTTATTTTTTATACAACGCCCCTTGTTATTATTCAAGTATAGTAGTTGATCACTATCCTGTAACAAAATCACTCACTGTATGCATTTAGTAATCAGAATCTATAGGCTATTTGTATGTATGTTCATCAGGGAAAGAAAGATGAATTAATAGCTGCCTTTCATGGGCCCGAGGCAGGCTGCTTTCTTACCGATAACATTTTTGAATATCACGATCACATTAATAAATACAGCAAATAACAAAACTAGATCCCGGACAAAGTGTTACGCTGAGCGTGGTTTGCTTTCTAAACCCACAAATGGTAGCAGTAGCGTAGTGTGGTTCACTTACCTACAAATGGTAGCAGAGCGTGGTTTATTAAAAGTGGGTTTCGTAACCCCCACAAATGGTTAGCAGAGCGTGTGGCATTCGTAACCCCCACATTATTATTGTTATTATTATACTTACTTACTTACTCACTGGCACTATCGAACCCGTAGGTTCATGCCGCGCGGACATAAGCTCTCCATACATCCCTATCCTGAGCTAATGTTTTCCAATCATTCCCTGTATGATCTACTTCCCTCAAATCATAGTTAATGTTATTCTCCCACCTCATTCTTGGTCTACCAACTGGGCATTTTCCCTCTGGCTTTCCTACAAGAAGCTTCCATGCAAGTTTTTCATTCCCCATATGCGCAACATGTCCTGCCCATCGCAGTCTATGAGACTTAACTGTTCTTATTATATCTGGCTTCCTATAAAGACCTGTAGTTCATTGTTATACAGTCTTCTCCACTCACCTGTCTGTTCATCTCTCTTTGGTCCAAAAACTTTCCTAAGTACTTTATTCTCAAATACTTGTAATCTCCTTTCCTCCCTTAAAGTAAGAGTCCATGTTTCGCACCCATATAATATAACTGGTAGAATAATAGTTTTATATATTTTCAGTTTAACGTTTTTTGAAAGGAGTTGGGACATCAAGAGTCTCTGCAATGCATAATAACACACATTTCCAGAATTGAGCCTATGTTTAATTTCCTTGTGAATCTCATTCTTATTTGTGATTATTGTTCCTAGGTATTTGAATTTAGCCACTTCCTCAAAATTTCCCTCATTTGTCATTAGCTGTCCATTTCCATTATATAATGTATTTCTACGTGTGGCCATATATTTAGTTTTATTGATATTTACTTCCAGTCCTAATTTCTTAGTGTTACTCAATAGTGTGTGCGTATTGTCCTTTAGTATCTCCTCGCTATCGGCCAACAATACTACATCATCAGCATAAACTAACAGTTTATTAATACCATTCAGTTGTAAGCCTTCCTCATTCTCTAAAGATTTAATGGCATGCCTCTAGTGCAAAAATTAAATAGTAGAGGAGATAGTGCATTCTCCTTGCTTAACCCATACTGGATTTCAAAAGTGTCCGAAAACTCTTGGTCTACACGCACCCTACTCTTTGTGCCATTTAGACACATTCGTATAAGTCTAACTAACTTTTTAGGACTTCCGAACTCCAGCAGGATACTATATAACTTCTCCCTCTTAATTGAATCATATGCTTTTTTGAAGTCTATGTATAGTTGATGTACAGTACCACTATATTCCCATTTCTTTTCTAAAATCTGTCTTACACTAAAAATCTGATCTGTTGTAGACCTGTTTCTTCTAAATGCACATTGATGATCTCCTAGAATGTCATCAATGTAGGGAGTAAGTCTGCTTACTAATATATTTGTTAGAATTTTGTACGAAGTTGAAAGTAATGAGATGCCCCTGTAGTTGTTGCAATCAGTTTTATCTCCCTTCTTATTGTTGTTTTTATTATTATTATTATTATTATTATTATTATTATTATTATTATTATTATTATTATTATTATTATTACATACATTTTCTACTTTCCTTACCTATATATATATATATATATATATATATATATAATTTATCACACATCATATTATCATCTGGGTAACATAACTCCGCTTTCTCGATTTTGTATTCGTACTCAATTAATAGTTATAGAATTTGTCACGTATTGATATTTATAATCTTATTTAAATAAGTTTAAACATCTAGTTTACAGAGCATCTGCGTATTTCGTTGCTTTGTATGTTTATTCACATTTGCTTACATTATGAAACATTGAATAAGGTAAAATGGGTCCTGGTAATGAAATTCCAATCCAGGATTCTCCTTGACGACTGAGTAAAACCAGGAAAAATATCAGACTGGTTGGTCGGTACTGCGATTTGAACCCGGAATCTCCCTAATACGTTAATTAACGAAAACTTCATCTTGAGCCAACTCACTCCGTAACTTCTTTATACGTTTTTTCTCCTGTGTAAAATTACCTGGAAGCAGCTCTGACGTCAACAGTGATGACGAATCTATGAGTTTATTACACATAAGAATGATATTATAAACTGGCTCTTATAGCCTATAACGATTATTATTATTGGTAAGTAAATTACCGTATATAAAGTGTAACTAAACAACTGATGAAAGCCTGTATAGGTGATTTTTATTAGTAGGACTGTTAAAATATAAAATGCTATCTATATTTTGCTTTGTAGAAGATGTGCACCACTTTTGATTGTCGCCTCTAGTTCCGGGGTTCAGTCCCGGCCGAGATCGATGGATTTTTTAGGTCGTAAACATCCTGGATGAAAACTAATCCCGTGTCGTAGTTTTAAAAAATCTGAAGCTTCTGAGGAAATGTTGTCTTTAACGCCCAGTTTTGAATTAGAACGCTGATGACCTTATCTGATACAGAGCATCACTAGCATCAAATACTTCGGACATTTAGATTAGCTTAATTTACTATATTTTACGAAACGAAGCTTCTTAAGCGTCGTTGTTTCAGACTTAAGTTTATTTTACTTGATGTAAATTTACAACACGAATATCATTCAAACGAAACTACACTCAGAGTTATTACGTCCTGAAGAATTCATCGACCCCCACCGGGTTTGAATCTGCGTACCTGGGGATCAGGCTAGCATACAGAGGTCCGACATCAGATATCTTCTTCTTATTCTTCATCCAACCAAATCTTAGGCCTGTAGTCCTGTTAGGATATCACTGATGAATTTTGTATAAAGCGTCTCCTTGGACAGCCCAGAGATCTCTTCCCTATTGGAAAATAACGAAGCATGACCTTGGGAAATCTATCTGAACTCATTCGTCGCGAATGATTCATCCAGTTGTTCTGGTATCTATGAATGTATTCAATTATCAGTTCTAAACGTAGTTCCTTCAAAATATCATCATTGCGTTTGTGATACCATTTGGTATATCCTGCTGTATATCTCATGAATCATATTTCACTACAAGTTATCCTGCTTCTTCTCCTTTCCTCAAAGTCAAAGTCCATGTCTCACTTCCGTAGCAAAGTGGAGGTCTTGCTAAGGTTTTGTATAACCGTATTCTGGTATCTCTCTGGACTAGCGAAGGTTTCATTACTGAATTTATTATTCCCATGGTTTTATTAAAACTTTATCCAAATAACTTAATGTGTATCCAAGGTAGGTAAATGACTTTACTCTTTCCAGTATTTTTGAATCTATACAAATTTTGCTACGTACAGGGTATTTTCTTGAAAAGCCTTTTGTTTTCTCTGCATTGATTTTCATGTTATATTTTATGACTATTTTGTTAAAATTATATACAGAATATCGTAATTCGTCCTCTGAGGTTTTCACTAATGCTACATCATCTGCGAAAATTAACGTATCTAGTTTCATATTTCTATTCGATTGTATATATCTATGCCGTTGTTGTCTCCATTTTCTAACTGTCTGATTCATGTACATGATAAATAAAAGTGGTAATAGAGGACATCCTTGTCTCACTCCTGTAAGAATTTCCTGCCATTGTGATAGTTTCCGACATCAGATATTTTGAATAAAATAGTGTGTTTCCGTATATGCCTTCTGTAATTTGTGTACTTCGATAACTGATTAAAACAATTCAGACATTCTCTTTAAAAAAAACAAATCATTTCTAAATTTATTGTGCGCGAATCTGCATTTGATTCCGGTGCAGAGGTTATCCAACTGTAGCAAAGCGTATATAATGACGGTTGAGTCACCAGGCAGTCAAGGTCACCTGTCTGCACACTACTGTGCTTCTTACGTAAGAAAGAAAAAACGCCGTTCATTAACTAACTCTAAAGCTTACAGTAACCGAGGTTCGATGTCTCGTCCACTCAGGTCTTATTCTCCGGTACATCTGAATTTGCGTCTTCCTAATGGTTTTTTTCCCAAATAAAGCATTCGATTGGACTCCTCACGTTCAATCCTTGTGACGTAAATAACTATTCCGAATGATAGTACTTCAAGTCAAGACCCTTTCAACAATGGGCCATTCTAAAAGAGATAACTTACTCCGGTAACAAGGAACAGTTGGTCTCCTGAAACTCGCTCCTGTGTCATTTTACTTTGGGATTTATCCTATCAACAGCTCCGTGTATAGTCACCATTCTGTCCGTGTGGTATTTGGAGAGAAGTAAAAATATAGCAAGTTTCTTGCTTCCTTTATCAACTTTACTTGGGTTAGAAATGCTCGTTGTAATCGGTTCTTCACAACCTCAATCGGAATATTGAACAATAAATACGTGACGTCATATAAAATGCCAACCTTAGAGCTAGTGTCTCACTAATGACACAATCCTTCCATTAAACAGTTCCTCGGTACAGACGTACTGGATATATGTACTGAATATGCTATTTAATTAATGTATAGGTATCTCATTATTAACTAATGAACTGGTGGTTATCATTCTCACCACTGGTTCCAAGGGGGTTGTCCTAGGAAATTGATGAATTATCTTTTATCTTTCGTTAGTTTCAGTGACTATTTATCTCATAGACCGAGGAAATTTTCTCTCCCTGTTGATAAAATTGCCTCTCCCTGTTGATAAAATTGCCTCTCCCTGTTGATAAAATTGCCTCTTCCTGTTGATAAAATTGCCTCTCCCTGTTGATAAAATTGCCTCTCCCTGTTGATAAAACTTCCTCTCCCTGTTGATAAAATTTCCTCTCCTGTTGATAAAATTGCCTCTTCCTGTTGATAAAATTGCCTCTTCCTGTTGATAAAATTGCCTCTTCCTGTTGATAAAATTGCCTCTTCCTGTTGATAAAATTGCCTCTTCCTTTTGATAAAATTGCCTCTTCCTGTTGATAAAATTGCCTCTTCTGTTGATAAAATTGCCTCTTCCTGTTCGTAATGAGAGCTATCTCCGCAAATTAGCTTCTTTGACAAGGATATCATTTCAACAATGTATAATCAATATAGTACAGCCAAATGCCAAAAGAAACAACCTCAAAAATTACAAAAAGAAAGGTTAGTTCTGTTGCTCTAAAAATATTAAATGTTGTAGAATGAATTTGCGTTATTAAGTTATTTCTCATAAATCATCTGTTATTAATTTTTCCCAAGCCCAAAGAAATTTAACAGTACATATATGCTATTTATAACTATATAGTAGGCTTAGAAATCGCTGGAATTAAGATCGGAATACATAACCTCACTTTTGGTAAATATTAAACATTATAATTATTTTTAGCTTCTGGTGTTGTATTATTCGCTAAATAGTCACTCCAAATCCAACGCGAGGTTGAGTTTTTCATTTCACAAAATCACTCACGACTTTGTCGCTAGTGAATTTTTTAAAGAAAAAACACAACCTCTTGTTAGATCACTGTTGATAATTATTACTAACCCAGTTTAAATACGGTTACAGTCGATTCATTTTCATGCATATCTCCGTACTCGATAAAGTACAACACGACTCCTTCCCCTGATGTAATTTTCCAACTTGTTTTGTTTACTTTAATGAAAATAACTTTATTGTTACCAAAGGCGCAGAATACATCCATCTCATAGACGGGGAACGAAGTAAAACTGAATGTAAAGCCTGAGTTATCTGAGAAACATTTTCTCAACAGCTAGTAGACAGCGTCATTAAGTAAAATATAAGATACATGACCCTCCATGGTATCTTTACCTTGTCGTGGTGGAGTGGCTTGTGTGCTTAAATGATCCTGAGAGCTATGCCGGCGGTAGCATTGCTGCCGATAGGGTTACCCATGCCGGACTGGTCGAAGGTGATAAGCCAGACGAAATAAGTACCTTGGTCGAAAGAGTGACGATCTTTCACCGTAAAAATACAACCGTCAAGAAATGCGGACATGGGTTCTACTGGGGTAAAATTTTCCGGAGGTCAAATAGTCCCCCATTCGGTTCTCCGGGCGGGGACTACTTCAGGGAACCCATGCCAAAGGCTCAAACACAGGGACATGTTCCTAGGAACATGGAATGTTAGGACTTTATACAATAGCGGGGCACTAGAGATATTAACGCGGGGAATTGGATAAATCGCCCTTGGATATAGTCGCTTTACAGGAAGTTAGGTGGCCAGGAGAAGGTAGTCAGGAATCAGGAAGCTTTGCATTATACTATGGGGGTGTGCAGAAAGACCTGCATTTGGAACAGGTTTTTTAGTCAGAAGGAGGATCCTATCCGCTATCCGAGATATTAAGTTTGTTAGTGATAGGATATCATACATAATTCTAAAGGGTAAACGACATGATTTTATAATTGTAAATGTACATGCCCCCACAGAAGATAAAGATGACAGATCAACGATGAGTTCTATGAAGAATTAGAATGCTTATTTGATAGCCTTTCACGATGTCATATGAAATTGTCTTAGGAGATTTAAATGCAAAAGTGGGGCGGGAAGATATATTCAAACCAACAATAGGCAAATTCAGTCTTCATGTAGATAGTAACGACAACGGGGTTAGATTAGTCACATTTGCCACATCAAAGAATCTCATTGTTAAGAGCACAACATTTCAGCATAAGGATATTCATAAATACACCTGGACGTCCCCAGATGGAGAAACTCGGAACCAGATAGATCATGTATTAGTGGATAAACGCTGGCACAGTAGCATCATTGATATTAGATCAGTTAGAGGGACAGACTGCAATTCAGATCATCATCTGGTCAAGGTGAAAATCAGACAACGGCTATCGCTTATGAGAGGAACAAACGCTAAAGATGATTCTGTAAAATATGAATTAAAAAACTTGAAAAATGATGAAATGCGGCAAGAAATACCAAATCAAAATTGCTAATAGATTTGAAGTACTGGAATCTTCAGATGACAATGTGGCAAACGAAGAAGAAACTGATATAAATAAAGAATGGGAGGCTATAAGAGATACTATTAAATTGTCAGCATCAGAAAGCATTGGTTGTTTAAAAAAGAGGCAAAACAAGAAATGGTTTGATGAGGAATGTGCCGACATTGTAAAGAAAGAAAGCTAGCAAAAATGAAATGGTTACACAGCCAAATGAGGTAAATTTAGAGCAATTGGGTAGTGTAGACGGGAAACCACCAAGTTACTAAAGAGTAAGAAGAGGGAATATTTGAGAGAGAAGATTAATGATCTTGAAATGAATGCAAAAAAATAGGAACATTAGAGAATTATATCAGGGAATTAGTATAGAGAAGAAAGGGTTTCAGGCTAGAACAAACATAATTCGGAATGAAAATGGGGATATGATTGCAGATTCCAGGAGTATATTAAATAGATGGAAAAGTTATTTTAATCAGCTATTAAACGTACATACAGAACAGGACATTGAGGAGGATAAGTTACAGACAGCAGAAATGCTAGTCGCAGAGCCAAGTGCATTAGAGGTTGAAATGGCAATTGAAAAATTGAAGATGTATAAAGCATCAGGTTCAGATGAGATCCCAGCAGAACTGATAAAATCAGGGGGAGAAAAATTGATGGACAAGATACGCTGGTTGCTTAGTATGATTTGGGAAAAAGAAGCTCTTCCAGATGAATGGAAGGAATCAATTATCGTACCAATTTATAAGAAAGGAGATAAAACTGATTGCAACAACTATAGGGGCATCTCATTACTTTCAACTTCGTACAAAATTCTAACAAATATATTAGTAAGCAGACTTACTCCCTATATTGATGACATTCTAGGAGATCATCAATGTGCATTTAGAAGAAACAGGTCTACAACAGATCAGATTTTTAGTATAAGACAGATTTTAGAAAAGAAATGGGAATATAATGGTACTGTACATCAACTATATGTAGACTTCAAAAAAGCATATGATTCAATTAAGAGGGAGAAGTTATATAGTATCCTGCTGGAGTTCGGAATTCCTAAAAAGTTAGTTAGACTTATACGAATGTGTCTAAATGGCTCAACGAGTAGGGTGCGTGTAGGCAAACAGTTTTCAGACACTTTTGAAATCCAGAATGGGTTGAAGCAAGGAGATGCACTATCTCCTCTACTATTTAATTTTGTACTAGAGCATGCCATTAAATCTTTAGAGAATGAGGAAGGCTTACAACTGAATGGTATTAATAAGCTGTTAGTTTATGCTGATGATGTAGTACTACTGGCCGATAGCGAGGAGATACTAAAGGCCAACACGCACACACTATTGAGTAACACTAAGAAATTAGGACTGGAAGTAAATATCAGTAAAACTAAATATATGGTCACACGTAGAAATACATTATATAATGGAAATGGACAGCTAATGACAAATGAGGGAAATTTTGAGGAATTGGCTGAATTCAAATACCTAGGAACAATAATCACAAATAGGAATGAGATGCACAAAGAAATTAAACATAGGCTCAATTCTGGAAATGCATGCTATTATGCATTGCAGAGACTTTTGATGTCCCAACTCCTTTCAAAAAACGTTAAGCTGAAAATATATAAAACTATTATTCTACCAGTTATATTATATGGGTGCGAAACATGGACTCTTACTTTAAGGGAGGAAAGGAGATTACGAGTATTTGAGAATAAAGTTCTTAGGAAAATTTTTGGACCAAAGAGAGATGAACAGACAGGTGAATGGAGAAGACTACATAACAATGAACTACATGGTCTTTATAGGAAGCAGATATAATAAGAACAGTTAAGTCCCGTAGACTGCGATGGGCAGGACATGTTGCGCGTATGGGGAATGAAAGACGTGCATGGAAACTTCTTGTAGGAAAGCCAGAAGGAAAAACGCCCAGTTGGTAGACCAAGAATGAGGTGGGAGAACAACATTAACTATGATTTGAGGGAAGTAGATTATACAGGGAATGATTGGAAAGCATTAGCTCAGGATAGGGATGTTTGGAGAGCTTATGTCCGTGCGGCCATGAACCTACGGGTTCGATAGTGCCAGTGAGTAAGTAAGTAAGTAAGTAAGTATAAGATACATGTTCAATGGTCGGAAAACAAATGGGTAATGTGTAAATTATCGTATGTTGAAATTGTTCAGTAAGTGTCAAATTATCTGGAGATAACTACCTACATGCGGTACTTCCCTCGCCCATACTTCTTGAAGGTCATGTCAAGGTGAGTTCAGTTAGCGAACCTTGAAATTGTGACTGCATGTTTGGGAACATTTTTTGAATGCGTGACCTTTGACCGATGCAAACAATTATAACGTCGACCGATACTTTAGAGTTTTCAATGTAAAGGATGGGATATCTAACGTACATACTTGAATTAATATTACAAGTAACTAACATAAATAATTATTTTCCTCTATCAAATGTAAGGAAAACGTAGCAAAAACATAGAGTTCAAGAATTTCGAGGAGTTAATATTATTATAAATAACAGCATATATTCAGACCAATCCTAGATATTGCAGTACATAATGATGGCAACAATAACTAGCTTAAAGAAAATTCTAAATATTTTAATGTTTGTAAGTTTTGCTATTGTAAGGGGACCGACTAGTGAAAATGTTGAAAAAAATTACAAAAAAGATATTTTTGTTTATTTACTTTTTAAAAACTCAGATTCTTTAGGATCATTTTTATATAAAAAATTATTATAGAAGCAAAATTGAGTCCGTTTTTTTTTGTTTCCATTTTTTTTTGACATTTTCTAAAACTTAAAATCCTCCTTACGATGCAATTTTTATACTGTCAAAGTGAAATTTTGTAGTTAGACTCTCCAATATATGCTAATTTACATTTGCTATGCAGTTACTACTCTAAGACACATGTGATCTTTTAAATTGAGATTGAAAAATAATGAGAGTAATAAATATTTTTTTTCCAAAAAGTGAAAAGTAGGCAGTATCCTCCATTTATGTGTCTTTGCATAGCAGTTACGTTTAGTGGAATCATAAAGAATCTGAATCTCAAATTTGATCAGAAAATATTTAAAAACGCATCGTAAGGAGCATTTTTTAGAAAATATTAAAAAAAGGTTTTAAAAAATCATAATTCTGAAATTATTCTACTTATAAACACCAAATTTCACATAAACATTTATATAAGCACATAATGTATGTGATAACAATTTCAAAACAATCAGATGAAAACTAAAAAAAAAAATAATAATCAAATTCACCATTCGGTCCCCTTAATATACCTTACACTGTTGGGTGAGTTTAGGATTTTGTTTATTAGGTTGAGAATTGTAATCTACAGAATCGAAGTGCAGAGACAGATAAGAGAACTATCAACAATTGCATGCCGAAACCTACCTTGGAATTTCTTCAAGATAAGCGTTGTGATGTACAAAGACCGCGTCCAAAAAATATGTCGTTTTTAACTGCAACGCACTAAAATCCAGCACCAAATCTCTCATTTATAGTCCAGTTCTGGAAACTGTAGCCGTTTTGGTGAATCCTGAGGCATGTGGCAGGAGGGAACATTGCCGGTTGGAGGAGGGAAGTAGTAGCCATGCAAAAAACATTTTCTTTTAGTTTATTTTTTATTTCAGGATTGTTTCTATTATTTACAGAGGTATCCTCATCCAAAATATACAATTTTTTCACCCACGCTTCCTGGTCTTGCGTGTCTGCATCTACCATATTTCTCTTCTTCATGTTGTCTTGAATTTCCTTTATCCACGTTGGCTTTGGTCTACCACGTTTCTCTTTTCAAGGAGGTATCTATTTCAATACTTTTTTGTTTGTTTCTGTATCCCTTCTTCTCATTATATGTCCATACCATCATAGTTTGATTTATTCAATATCTTGTACAATATCCTTTTCTAGATTAATTATTTCTCGTATTGTATTATATATTATATCTAATTTTGATATTCTTGCCGATCTTCTTAAAAGTCAATTTCTGTAACTAATAATTTATTTGTGTGTTTTTGCTTCAACGTCCATGTTTCCGCACCACATAATAAAATACTCTTCACAATTGTGTTATATATTAATAATTTAGTCCTCTTGATTATATGCTTACTCCATAAAATATAATTTAATATGCCAATAACTTTATTTGTCTCTATTCTTAATAATAATAATAATAATAATAATAATAATAATAATAATAATAATAATAATAATAATAAAATTGTTATAAAAACAACACTATTCTATAATGAGTACTCCAAGCATATAAGAAAACATAAATATTCACTAACACAAAAATAGCAGATAAAAAAATGCAATGTATAGTAGCTATTATGTTTTCAAAACTGAGCGTAGTTGCTGACAGTACCTGCAACTCGCCCTTCTCTCTTCCGTAGCATACAACATAGATCTCTCAAATGGAGCGACAGAAGCCAAAACTGAACTATAAACTATAGGGGAGTGATGAAACTCCTGTATTGGCAGACTACATAACCCTCACCAACCGCCGTCTGCACCGCGACCTGCCTCACTTCTTCTTCTTCTTCACTTCACAGCCTAGGCAAAATGCCTGTTCCGCCTTACAGTTGTTCTATATTTTCACTGGCCTTCGTACATTCCTTCAACCTCTTGGCTTGTAGTTAAATGCTGCTTTTGGCAATCACGTTACGTCCATTCTTTCTACATGTCTAAACAATTTTTCTCTATATTCTTTGATTTTATCATTCAATGGATATATATTTAACTCCGTTCTTATATCTTCATTCTTTATCCGATCCACTCTTGTGCAGCCTATTGTTCTTCTGTGGAAGTTCATTTCTACGCTTTGTATTCTACTTTGTAATTTTTTGATCATTACCCAAGTTTCACTCCCATAAAGTAATTCAGGAACTGCTAATGTTTTATAAAACTTCAATCTAGTATATATTCTTGTTTTGTTCTTTAATGTTCTATGTATAGTTCCACATATCATTTGAAATCTTGACAGTTTCACTTCATTCCGCTCTTAAATCATGCAGGGATGTATATCTGCTCCGTACCGTGAGTTGTCATTGCTGGATTCTGGCTTCGATTTCTGTGCCTTGCAGTTAAAAAGGCAGATAATTTTTTGGACACTGTCATGGCACATCACAACGCTTCTCTGGGAGTAATTTCAAGGTATGTTTTGGCACGCAATGGTTGTCAGTTCCCTTGTGAGCAAAATTAAGTTTAATATAATTGTTACATTTATTTCTGTGTGGTATTGAGGTTCTAGTACTTATATACAATGCAGTTTTGCAATACAGTGTTTGATTATCAACTTAATAATATTCCATTCTCACCTTACAGGTACTTTTACGTGTCACACGCCACCCGGGACTTACAGTGACACGACCTGTCGGGAAAGGGATTTTAATTATGGATCATACACATACTTTTTTGACCATATAGTGAATTCAGAATTTTAGTTTACAGGCGCTTTTATGGTTAGGTAGGTCTAATTTTCACGGATAAGTATTTAGAATATCAAGCGGCGTTGTCACGTTTTATTCACTGGCACTAACATATTATTTTATAATAATACTGCAAAAGACAATAGTTGCAACGCTGTTAAGATAATTATATCCACATGGAGTTGACTTGGAAACGTCATTTAAAAATGCAAAGACAGTATTGACAGAGAACTGTTTTCAGTTTTTTGTAATTGGAGCGGAGTCTTAGGAGCCTCTAACAACTACTCCCCGGCTCTGGCTGGCAACTACAATGTATTTTTTAAACCAGAGGGAAACAGTTGCCTTTGATGCCGCCAGGAAACTAAAATGCCGAGACTACTATACAAGGACATGGAGGGACTCCTGCATGAGTGATCAGCTGAATGTCAGGGCCTCCTCCGAGACAACACGACATTAAGATGACACGAATCATTCACAGACACATTCATACTAAACATGACGGATATGACGATGATTATGATGGCCAGATGATGTTCTAGGACCGTTTGGGCCTTAACTTTTCTGACATTAGTCTTGCAGGTGAGGAAAAGCCGTACTCAGAGACCGCAGCGGTGGACAACTTAATAACAAACATTTTAGTAAAGTATTTTAAATAAGTAATTGTTACCTGTATAGTTTTACGGAATACAGTCCCTGATGGAATGAAAACATTCTGCATTTGTGTTTAAACTTCATAAAACAAGCGCTGAATCAAAATCATTTGTAAAAACTATGATCATCTGCTGCTCGTATCATGGCAGCTGCCGCCGTCTTCCGGAAACCAAACGCCATTCCTCTCTATCCATCCATTGATCTTCCTCCATTCCTCTGATATTCATAGCTGCTTGTACCCCTTCAATCCAAGTTTCTTCGGTCTTCCTCTCTTCCTCCTTTCCATTGGGATCCATTCCATAACAATTTTTGGCAATCTTTGCTCTGGCATTCGTTTGACATGACCATACCACTGCAATATTTTCTTTTCTATGATGTCTATGATGTCCGGCTCCAATTGTACACCCGTTATTTCCCTTATTTCTTTATTTCGTATTCTATCCATTCTAGATTTTCCAGCTGATCTTAAAACATCCATTTCTGTACTTAAAATTCTTTTCATTTCCCTGGTAGGAATTTGCCAGACTTCAGCACCATACGTTAAAATGCTCTGAATTATGGTTTGATATATTTGTAATTTTCTATTTTTGTAATTTTTGCTCCACCAAACAGTTTAAAGCATTTATTGCTTGTTTTGTTTGTGCGATTCTACTTTTAATTTCCACTGTGTTATCGCCTGAATGGTATAATTTTGTTCCTAAATGAGTGCATTCATCACATAATAGTAATAATAAAATTAATGGTAATAATAATAATAATAATAATGGTATAATAATAATAATAGTAATAATAATAATAATAAACAATAATTATAACAGTAATAGAAATAACAGTAAAAATAACATAAATATTGCAATTCTATTATGAAACCAGAATAATATTTAAAAATATATACATGAAAAATAAAGAGGATAATTCGAATTATCTAATGCAGAAGATGATTTCTCGACAGACTAGGTTTATGATGAGAAAAATGAAAGCGAAGAAGTGACATGTTATCTATAAGTAATTAATTCGTTTCAAATTAATTGATGATGATGTGAGCAATTTGCAACAAGTCTGTATTTTCCATATCAGGTGCTGTATTTTGTGATTTTATAATTTCATATATAATTCGTGAAGTAAACAATTAATATACTAGAAGAATAAAAAATAAGTCCCCCGCTTTAGGTGAGCAGTTTAACGCATCAATCCTTGGCGCAGAACTACGAAACTTGCGCCAGTTTGAGTTCCCAAGGTGGTAGAACATTTCTTGTGGAATTTCGGACAGTATGGGTCCCTCCAGCATCGTAAAGAATTTGGGTAGCTACAAGAAGTAGCAGCTCCAGGTTAAGAAAACTAACTATAACGGCACATTAACAATTGTGCTAATCAGGCAATCCAGGAACAGGCACAGATTTGTTCTATATTTTGATTGTGAGGTTATTCCTGTAATGGTTGAAACAAAATTACGGTAGTTTGAATAAGGAGGACCAACCTCGCGTACCCATAGTAATGGACTTCTGTTCACATTACAACTGGGTTGCTTCTACAAAAAATAATTATGAAAACTCTTAGTCTTGAACTTCTATTTTCATTACAGTAGGGTTGCTTCTGCTAACAATACGCTCTAAGTCTGGTCTTGTGTTTTCCTGTTCGCTATACTAGCGACACCCTTCTATCCTATTCCGGCCTTTATGGACTAATAATATAAATGTATGTTTTGTAATTTTGCTTCTAAGTGTTAGTAATACTGATAAAAATGGAATTGTGAAATGGCTGTAATTGTAAAAAAAAAAATATTTCTACCACATTCCATTTAATTCTTTTATACCTCGCGCACTCTAAACTGGCGGCTCTTGACGTCATTGCTGTTCTTGGAGAAATAAGAGGTGAATTGATACTACTGACTGACTTAAAATATAGACTCATCTGTTATTACTGAAGAGGCATTTCAAATGTGAATTTATATTTAGAAGTGACTCTAAGTTGAGTTAAACTTGTAAGTGACTGCACAATTATCGCGTGTAGCTATCTCAGCGCTGATACAAACAATAGAGAGCGTTTTCTTTCAGGTCTATACTAGGGGTTGTAATGTAGAATGAAAGGTAGCCCTTAGACTACAAGATGACAAATAAATAACGATCTCAAATCTCAAGACAACAGAGCGCGAAGTATACTTTGATTCTAGCCTTGTTTAGGAGCCGTAGGAATTGGTTCCGACTATAAGGTCCCGGGTTAAAATCTCGGTACCGTCAAAACTGACATATATTTTTCCTGCATTTTTCAGTCATCAAAGAAAATATGGATTGGCATTTCATTATCAGGAGCTATTTTATCACAATCATCATTTCGTAATATTAAGTTAGTGAAATTATGCAAGAACGTGTGCCTGCACATCGCTTCTAAATATTTCAGACGTGAATATAACAATAGATGGTAAAGTGTCTCTAAATGATGAAGTAAAAACATGGGTACAAAAGTTAGTAATATTGTCTAGACCATTTTCGAGGTCCAGTGTTATGCGAACAGCGGAGGAAAGGTGGATATTGTTCGTATTTGTGTGTTTTATACTCAGAACGTACGCCTAATAAATATTGATGTAATTGTCTAATATTTTAAAATATTGATTAACAAGAATACACCGTGTCCCATTCAAATCTCCCACATTTTAATTAATCATAACTCTCAAAGTATGCGAAATTATAAAATAAGGTTGGTATTAAAATAAAGAGAAATTAGAAAAAAAAAGTTGTTTTCATTGTTGCAGTTAATTCATCTGTCGCATGTTGGACAATAATGACATAAAACAAAATGACTTCTCGGAAACGAGCACAAACTGTTTTCTGGTATGCAGAGACGAAGTCGATAACTGGCCCGGTATAGCAAGACATGTTAGAACAGTTCTTGTACCCCCAAGTAGCTGATCTGCAACCCCAAGTAATCTTTAAGTAAGATGGAGCCCCACTCAACGAATTCTTCCCAGATAGGTGGATTGGACTCGGCGGACCAATTTGCTGACCACCACGTTCGCCAGATATCACTCCACTGGACTTCTTCCTCTGGGGCAATGTAAAAACCGTGTGTTTGCGACTCCAGTACAAGCTCTTCATGATTTACGAGCCCATATCCTTGACACAATTGCATCAGTACCAATGGACATGTTGGACAGAACGTGGCACGAAATCGAAAACAGACTTGATATTGTTCGTGCTACCAATGGTGCACATATAGAGGTGTTTTAGTGTGTAGCAATGAACATTCTTTGAGTTTCTGTTTCGTTTAATACCGGCCTCATTTCATAATTCTGCATACTTTGTTAGTTAAGATTAATTAAAATGTGGGAAGTTTGAATGGGACACCCTGTACTATGTGATTTTCGCCGGTAGATTGAAATAGTCATACTTTCCCTCTTAGAGAGTTACAATTTCTATCGTCGTAGGAAATTGTTGCGTTATTTTATTACCTTTTGTTACTTGCAATGAGAATTATTACCAACCGAGCATCACGGTCACCTTGAGACTGCCATATGTCATAAAACTGTTTCCATGGCGGTATAGACCTCGGTTTACCACCGGCTCTTTATACTGTAAGAAAGTCTGGAAGAAAATAAAAATGTAAAAACATATACAGTTAAAATAATACACAAAACATTATGACAACTACCAAGCAATATAAATACGTATAGGAATAGATAGCTACGTAGTATTTTTATTTAACGAATCTCTAAGATCATTTGTGTCGCAATTGAGAGCTGGGCCGACAATTTTTGTCCTTATTTCAGACTTGAAGTTCTTTTGCGTGCCGTAAATGTTCGATGTGGGGTCCATGACTTTACTTCTCTTCCGAAAAAAAAATTATTACGCTGTACAAGTTTCAAGATTTACAAGTAATAACCGATTATGGGAGTGCACTGGAGGAGAAAAATATACAGGTAGACGTAAAGTTATAAAATTGAATGAGTGACTAAAAAAGAAAATTTGAAAGACGAATGAAAAGGAACAAATTAACAAGTTAGGTACAGTGATAAGGGTATAATGTACTTTATATAGGGTATGGGAAGTTCGGATAATGTGACCCTTCGGTTTGAGTGGACCCTCTTAATATCTTCTTTAATTTGTTCTGCACTCGAACAGAAAATATTTTAACTTCTTCCCTCATCAAAATTGACGTGTTCAAGTCCAGTTTCTTTTATTTTTGTGTGAATAAGGGTTTATTTGTGATATTTATGAAAACGACCATTTTTAAAAGTTTTTTTCAGCTAAGAATTAATTCTTAATTTCTGTTATTGGATATTAAAAATGTTAAAAATCTCCTAAATATAATATATTATGTAGATGCTATTTTAATATACTGACGGGTTTGGTTTGCTATTATGTGACATGGCGGCTGTATAAAATAATTAAACATAAGTAAGGAATTTGGTTAATGTAACCCCACCTGAGTCCACTTTACACGAATACGTATATTTTATCAATGAGGATGTTATCATAAGTAATGCCACGAGTGATTTCCAAATTATCGATAAATTCACGACTCACGAAGTGAGGAGTGAATTTATCTAGAGAATTTGGAAATCAAGAGTGGCATTTGTTAGGACTATTTAACGAATAAAATTAAGCTGTTTACTCACAAATCATTATTTAACTATAGTTATTTTAAAATATTTATATATTTAATGTAAACGGCGATGTTTGAAAACAAATGAGAAACGATAGGTACGCTTCTACTGCTTCATTTGTTTATCACTGCAACCAGATCATACTATTTATTGCCAAAGGAACGCAATATTGTAAGGAGGAGCTTTCTTTAATATGGTAATCATAACACTGATAAATATTTGGTGAAACACGATTCTGATTGGTTGTAAAACAGAAATCATTGAAACGTGATTGGTCATTGACTCCCATTTGGGGCATGAGTTAAATAGTCTGTATAAGCCATGCACTTAATTAATATTATTTGACATCCTTGTAATTTTAGTAAAACCAAAGTTGAATGACATGTGAATGTTAGAATGAACAATCGTTTTTGAAAACATTAAATAAAATCAACGGTTTTTAATTACGATCAGTCATAAATACTTCGATTAATGTGTGCCTGTCTGTATAAATTAATAGACTAAATAAACTTAAAAATAGTCTAAAATCTAGGGTGGACTGTGAGGTCCACTTTACCCGAATATGGAGGCTAAAGTGGGCATCCTTGTTATTTTAAAAACGTTTATAAATTATGAAGATGTTTCCATATTTGATTAAAATAATAATGCTACTTCAATAGTTATAATACTAATGATAATCACTGTAATTAGACAAAATTCAAATCTCTTAATTAAAAGAGGAAAAATAGGGGTTCACAATACTCGAAGTTCCTCTAATAACAGTATAATCTAAAGTGTTATTGAGAATAATTAAATACCAACAAAAGTCAAAATAAAAATATATTTATAAATAATCTCTACTGTAGCGATCAGAGATATGATTGTTTTTCTATAAACATGAGAGCAGAATGTTTTCATCGTAGAATAAATATTTAAATAAAGTTACAGACAAGAATAGAGAGAAGCAAGTTGTAAATATTGAAGCAACAGTGAGAATGATGGGAAAGAGAAATCTAAAATAGTATGGACATATTAGAATGGACAAACAAAAGAAAAACTAAACAGGTCTAAATGAAGCAAGAACAAACAAGAAGACTATGAAAGGAATTGGAAGAGTACAGGTCTATAGGTGAGGTAGCAAGGAGAGGAGTGGAATTACAGTCAGTTAAAATCTTTAGATGGCCCGACGCCGAAAGACGCAAAGAGAGAAGAAGAGTAGGAATAAGAATAAAAATGCAACTTGAAGGGAGTATGGTAACTACTAATTGACTACAGATGTAAATGGAATAACGTGACATTAGAATACGAAGTCAAAAGAAGGAAGAAAATTTGGAAGTCCCAGAAAAGTTGGACAATTTTTTTAGAAGCTGGAATGAAAACAAGACTTAAGCGGTCGCCAGTGATGATTATTTAAAATGTATCTTCCTTTACAGAGAGAAAATATAAAACGGAAACAATTATATTTTGATATGTTGTGCTTACACGTGACTTGCTACTTTGTTATGAGAAGATCACAAATAATACTATTTCAAATATGCCATTTTAAAATGAGTGTTTTCTCCTTTGAATTTTACAGCGAATGAATGACTTTTCTAAGTAAATCCCTATCCGGAGCTTCCTGGTCGAATATTGTTATAAACTTTACTTTAGGAATAAAACAGCTGGAGGGTACATCAATGGCGCGGACAAAGAGAACGGCGGAGATGATTCAGTCTGGATACTTTTATCTAAAGGCTATCCTCTCTTAAAGTGTTCCTCATCAAAAGATAACCATATGACCTGTTCGTTTTTCATTGATTATGAACACCGTCCTATGATATAGAAGCAATAAGTATACGAGAAAGTAGTTCCCTTCATTATATTATAATTATGTCCTCAGCATATAGCCTAATTGTTATTCTTCTTGAATAAAAATAGTAATATTCAAAACATAGAAAATATTCTAAAATATACCTAATCAGTAATTACAAATTAAAATAGTTTATTGCATATGGATGATGCATTTGAGTCATGCTTAAGTCAATTCTGATATAACAAAGTGGCTGAAGGTGTCGAATCTTCTGTTGCTGTATTGATATCTAAATTTTTAAACACAAGTCTGGTAAACCTTTGACTAATGGTAAAAAAACAGTTATATTAAATGTATTTCACAAGTTCAGTGAAAAATATCACCAGCTTTCTTGTAATCTACCCCATTCTACGATCACATGTCTTATATACTTCACACGTGCTTCCTGTCAATGTGACAGTAATTGTGGCGCGAATGGAGGAAGGATCCAATTGACGTTTGTTTATATTAAGATCACTCTAAGAGCGAATAAGTATTTTTTTGTATTGTAAGCCCATGTTTTCCCTTTACAGAGATTTAGGCGCTCTCCCCCTACAGGGAAGAATTTGAACCATACTAATTTAGTTACACTTTTTTTCGTATAGATGTCATTTTGAGTGGTCCGTGATCAGCGTTCCGCCTCATACTGACATCTAGGAAACCAAGGTAGTACTAGGACGGGAAAATTCGGTAAATTTTGCTTAGAGGCGTTTTCCTTCAGGCTTAAGGATTTTTTACGAGCCTGAAAATCTTCAGACTCGGGACCCACGGTTTAAAGTCCCTCCCGGAGGACTTGCTCCTTGGATTTTTCCGTCCTAAAAAAATCCATCGACCCCGGCCGGGTTTGAACCCGCGACCCTCGGGACCAGAGGCAAGGAGCATAACCACTAGTCCACCGCGGCCGATAGCGAATAAGTTATAAGGTATTGTTTGTAAATAAGTAGGGAAAAATGTGTAGAAATTATTTAAATTTATGTCAAATTAAGTAATAATGTAAATAAAAACTTAGTTATATATGACTTCGTTTTCTTTGCGGTCCGAACATTTAAGTAACTGGCACGATAAATTATTGTTCGCCAATTTAAGGGTTGAAAGTCTAGTTGTGTATTTTGCAATCGATCGGGATGAAATTATGCTAAGGCCTATGTTAAAGCTAGCTCTCTGCCAAATATCATAAACATCGGTTCAGTAGTTTAACATAACATTCATAATATAAGGAAGATTTCTGTTGCAACCGACGCTAGAATAGTTCGGTCTTAAAGATTATTATTATTAGTGCGTTTTTGTATCGGGATTCGAGGTTCACATGCCGATGGAGCTTTTCTGATTAGATAAATTCGAATATGCGTCTTCCTGACGAAAGGGAGATAAAACCGGTGTTTATGTGTGGCACAGGTGTTGCCTAATTTGTTGTAACAACGCAAATAACCATACAACAGACCTAAGCAACACAACCTTATTCTTTCAAAGTTTTTTTATCCGTAGCAAGAGAAATGCTTTAGATAATATCAATATTTTAGTTGAAGCGACAATTTGTACTGATGTAGATAAGAGTTCATTTGCCAGTTGATAGTGTGTGTGTGTGTGTGGGGGGGGGGGTGCTCTTAACAACCATCTATCTTTTGAGCGATACTTCATTGTGAACATTAAGATAACTTTTCGGGATTCTTGGTCGTGTCTTGCAGTGTTGACATTATTATAATAATACTAATCACATCATTTTATTTAATGACGCTAAAGTTTTATGTAATACCATACATTATTATACTCGATTAAATAAAGAAGCTATAGGCCTAGCGATATATAAAGAATAAACAAAATTTTAACAGAAAAGAGGAAGGTTTGAGAATCAATAAAACATAGTATCCTGCCCTAGAAAAGTGTCAGATAAAACCTTACGACAAATATAGTAAGTCATGACATATACTATGACAACATCCAATGGGCGAGCTAATCCACGTCTAACACTAACAAATTAGAATTTATTTACTCACATACATAGTTACAGTCAAATCATACAAGTTAACAGTTTACTATGGGAATTTAAACAAGCAATATCTCCTGATGTTATCACCCACAGTAGGCGATGGAACTTTGAGAAAACAACACTGCAACACACGGCCAAAAATCCCGAAAAGTACATAACGATAGCCGTAAATGTCTTCATCAGTTTACTCTGTAATATGTCTTGATTTCGTTCCGCCATATTTTGCAAAGACGTTTTCTTCGTCGGATTTTGACCCCCGGTATCCATTTTCAAGGGTTGCTATTTTTGTGAGAATGAGCCCGCTACCACTTGGATCTGGTTATTTCTCACCTTCTTCATCCTATCACTGCAGCTTACTCCATGTGCAGTCTGTGTGTGTATTCAAAAGCAAAACATTTTTCTATTAAAATTTATATTTTCCTTACAAACTAGTCAGTGGAAGCGTTGGAGGGGTGCTTCTCTATAATTTTTACAAAAATAAACTATTGTTACATCCAGCCAGACTATCTCACATCTGTTATTTGAGTGTCCCGCATTTGATTCCAAAATACATGCATTTATTAAAAAATTAGGTTATTGCCATAATAGATTTCAACTGTTTTTGTCAAATATTTTATGTAAGAAGTGTTGTTATAGAAAGCTGTGTGACTTTATGCATGATATTTTAAAGAGACTGTGAGTTAGTTTTTTGTTTTGTTAATTAATTAATTTGTTCATATTACGTTATTATGTAACCATACTCTAAATTACTCTAAATAATTAATTGTATTGTAACTAAAACCCTAACATACCGGATGGTGAAATAGAGTTCGTATTATTGGAGTTCAATAAAAAAAACTATTGTTACGTGTCGCATAGCGACGTTTGAATTGCGCTGACGAGTCGCCCATGGCGAGTTAGATTACCCGCCCAGCCGGCAGAATTGTCTGGATAGTTCTACCGGTGTCTCTCTCTTCTTTGGAGAAAGATCCATGCTAGATGATTCTGGGCATCGAACTGCCTAGAAGCTGTTTCTGGATATTTCCTCGCGCCTTATATAAGGGCAGAGGCATGAGACCGCAGTCAATTTGCGGTTGTGGCGAATTTCTTTAATAATAATATAATAATAATGCTTTATTTATTCTGGCAGAGTTAAGGCCATAAGGCCTTCTCTTCCACTCAACCAGCACAAATACAAATAGATATTTGACAAATATAGATATACACTATACTAATTATAAACAGTTAAAGATACATTAAATGTAGCAATGTAAATTTTATGTATAAACAACATTTTATAGGATAATAACAATAATAATACTTACGATAATAATAATAATAATAATAATAATAATAATAATAATAATAATAATAATAATAATATAAATTATACGAGAAACATCAATTAATATATATACCTTACACTGGGTAATAATGAAGTCGAGGTTAGAGCAAATATAAATTTAGATTTCTTTTAAAAGATGTCAATGTCCGGCAGCCCCTTATTTCTTGTGGTAGGGAATTCCAGTTGCGAGAAGTAAAGATGGTATATGACATGGTGTGATGTGATGTCCTATGTTGCGGTATATTAAGCAAGAGACTATGTTGTGATGTTGTGTTTAAGTTATGGTTTGAGGATAGATACTGGAAACGGGATGATAAATAATAGGGAATCGAGGATCTTAAATAAGAGAATTAGACAGTGCGATGTTCTTCTCTCTTTTAGATGTAGCCATGACAATTCGTGGAATAAGGGAGAAATGTGATCGTATTTTCGAACATTAAATATGAATCTGATACACATATTACGGACACACTGCAGTTTGTCCGACAATCCGTCACTTATGTCAGTTAGTAGAACGTCACAATAGTCAAAATGCGGCATCACTAAGGTTTGGATTAAAATTCTTTTAAGAGCTTTATCAGCGAGTGGAAAATTGTTCTAACTGAGATAACAATTAAAAGAAGATTCTTAGTGTTTTGTATCTGTGAACAGTAGTTTGTTGATAATTAAATAATTCAATAAAGTGTTTAAGTGAAATTTTAATAAATTCATTGTGCTCATTTACGGCTAAATAATCTAGAAGAAAAATCGAGGCTATCACGGCAACACTATTTAAGGATAATTTAAAATTATAAAATTCTTATGTTAAAAAGTTGAATTCATTTTAAATAATTTTATAAGTTAAATATGTACGCTAGTGTCACCTATCGGAGGTTTCCCAAATTACAGCTTCCGTTCCTGGTGGCTTGGATGCGCCAGGCCTAGCCGCTTCTTATCGCTGACTATCTACGTCGAAAGAAAAAGAAAAGTTCGTTGCCCTCAGTTAGTATTGAAATAGCAGTTTTATTAATTTTATTTAGTTTAATTGCTTATTTTGTAATTATATACAACTTGCCTCATTACATGATTGCCTCAAGGACAAAGTGATACAGATAATTAATTTTTGGAATTGATGAAATAAATTTTGTAAATACATTTAAAAAAATCAAATTGTAGGCCTAATTGAACTATACATACTATAAAGTAGAAATTTTGTAAATATGGTTTCTTAAAATTGAAATTGATCTTCTAATGGCAGCGATGGCAATTTTAGAAAGATACACTCTGTCCAAATCTAAGAAATTCCAAAATTTGGCTAAGAATCCTGGTATAATACATCTTGCCCCAATCATCAATCCTGTGACAGTTATACTAATCTAGTTGGTATTTATCTTGTAACAGTTTGTATGTTATACTTTATTGTGACCTTGTCACTGCACAAATAGTGTGAATGTAAATAGTGAATTTTCAAGTGTTTCTGGTAATTTATTTTATTCCGCGTTTTATCATGAGTGAATCGTATAAAAGCTCGCTAGCGAAGAGCTTCCAAGAATCCTCTCATGCTAGTAACTCTGCCGCGAACGTTCAAGGGAAGTAGCAGCAGCATCACGAACCTGTAAAATGTGAATGTGCTATTGAAAAAGTTTACAGCATCCGTTTAATTCACTTTTATTTCAAGAAATTAATAGAAAACGTAGATCTACACAGTCTCTCACTGAATTAAATACTCAATATAAAGGCCGTGAATTTTTCACAGGACATTTCAATCCACATTAGTATCAAATTATCCCCTGGTTATGTGGTTGCAATAATCTAAAAAAAAAAAAATGTTCTGCTGAGCGTGTCTTTTGTTCTCGCCTGAAAAGAACGTTTGTAACGAAACAGGTTTTGAGGATTTAAATATTTTTCATAAACCCCCCCCCAAAAAAAAACACGAACTCTCATTTCTTCACATAAAAAGCCTTAAGCAGTTGAAACGGTTCAGCAAAACTATGATTGAATTATGTCTGACGTCTCTTTATATATATATATACACATATAATCATGCAATTTTTCAGTAAAGTTTTTTTCTCACTATGGCGCTTCCCTTCTTCCCAAACTCACGCCTCGCCACTGGTCTTTAATATGCAGCACTATTATATGCTCATTATTTAAGCCAATATCAATTATTTGCAGTTTTATGAAGATTATGTTTTTTCCAAAGTAGTAATGTGTCACTGTTCAGGAATTTTTACTACTGACGTCGTTCCAGGAGATATGTACAGATTAATTTTATATCGAACCATAGCACATATCATTTATTCCCTACGTGGGCATACATATAGCGAAAATTCTACGCTCTTTGAGTCTCAATTAATTACTATATAATCACTAGGGAGAGAGGGAGGGGGAGAGAGAAACTCATTAGTGGACACGTTATTGTGTACTGTTATGGTTTTAAAATGAATATGTATTATTTTATTTTAATCCGAAATTATTAATATACCAGCAGTGCTGGGGAGGCTGAAGTTGAATGCACGCCACTGGATTTAAACATAATATCTTTAGTTTAACAAGCTGATATACTTATTAATTGTGCTACCCAGGAAAACCAGGAGCAATCGTCTGTGTTTGAAATCCGGGTGTACTCCTATCAGTGTACTTTACAACAGTAAGAAGACTTGACGACGGGATTTATGTCAGTCGATTACAAACGTAACATTGAAATTAATGTAGGCCTGCTGTTAACACGACTGCACAGAACAAAAAAAATCTTGTCGATTTCGAAAAAAAAAATAGAAAATTCTGTTAGATTTTTTTATTTCGGTATATTAAAGCATATTTTAAAATTGATATCATAATTGCATTTAAATCCGACACTTACGTACATTGCATTAAAATTAGATAAAAACTCCTGTACCACCATAATTGTACACGAGGCATCTAAGATGATGAACATGTAACACTAGATAACATTACTATCGGTGTTTTGTAAGTTTTTCTCAGGTGGCGCAGGTCCACCTCAGGGACCCGAGATAGCGTCTCTGCCATCCATGTGCGGTTTATGGTGAACAAATCGAAGCCACAGCAGGTTTTTCTCAGATTTTTTTTCCATTTTCCCTGCGAGAAACTTCATTCCACCATTTTTTCTTACTCGTACCATTAATTTCATTCAATTTAATCTCATCTGCCCCTGTAAGCCATCATATTGTATATCAGAGACGTTGAATAATAGGACTTCATCTCATCTCGTGTCTGGCATTACACAGCCAGAAGACTGAAGGGCATTGTTCGATTGTTAGAACCCCATTGTGTTCGCTATAGGTTTAAGTGTGCAGACCTCGTAAACTTTGCACCGCGCCTTATAGCACGCTCCAGTGTGGGACGACACATAAAGGCTAGCCTTGGATACCTTATACCTACGCTAACATCAAACTTCCGTGCCTTTCCGGAAATCGTATCCATCACAGTTTATACACGGTGTTCCAAAAATACACTGCATAATTCAAGGCTTGGATTTTCCCGTGTCCGCAATGTCATGTTGAGGGATGAGATTAGATGAAACCTCTATTATTAATTCTGTGATATATGAGATTGCACCATTGCAGAGGCAGATGAGGTGGGGGAAATGGTAAAAAAAACCCGCCCTTGGTTAGATTTTTCTACCACGAACTGAGTGACCGAGACGAAGGGCGAGTGTTGGTTCATTCTGTATAAACGAGACTTTAACTTTCGTAAGTGATTTTTTTTTTGTATTTAATGCCCCAGGTTATTATTTCGACATTTTTGGTCTCTCCTGTCATTGGCGTAATTGTAGCCCACTTCTGAGGTTGGGGCACCTAGAACGCGGGGTTACACTGCCCCGATGATACGATGGATGATGATGATGATGCTAGTGGTGCGCCAGGAGAGTCCTTAATCCTAAATTTAATCTAATCAGAATATGAATGATGATGATTGTGATCATATGATGTTTGCGGACCGTTTGGGCCTTAAAGTTCCCTGACATTTGTCTTATAGTTGAGGATAACCCCCGAAAAAACCTCACCCAGGAAACTTGTCCCGACCAGGGATCGAACCCGGGCCCGCTGCGTGACAAAGCAGCACGCTACCTCGAGACCACAGCGGTGGACCGTAAGTGACATATTATTTGATACAATTTCCTTCTAATACCGATGCGCTATATTAATTTCTTTATGAGAAATAATAGAAATATTCATTCGCTGCCACACCGTGTCACGTAATACGAGCAACAGCCAGGACACTTATTATGAAGAATCGAAACTAACGATGCACCGTGTGTTTTAGAAACACTGATTTACTTGTCTCGGAAGGGAAATATTTTTTTATTTAACGATGTTAACAGCACGGCTCATTATCGTCATAATTCAATTCTGGGCGTCAAAGGGCCGACAAATGTTGCTGAGAGGCTTCCAGGTTGACAGTTTGATGTTCTTACACGCGTCTCACAAATCCACGACGCGGGTCTCACGGATTTACTTCCCTTCCTAAGGAACCTAACTCAGGATTTTTACTCACTGGAAAAAATTAATTTTCGGAACGACTATAATAACCACAAGACCACTTATTTGTCTATTTTCTAAACCGGAATGTTTTCTCATTTATAAATCAACATATTAAGTCGGGTTTTATACATTTTTTCTGCAGCCTGGCTGTTGAATTTGTGAACATCACCACCACTTTGTTTCCTCAGACACAGCGGGCTCGGAGAAGTCTCCTAGTGTCTTTTTTAGAGGTTTTGCTACATATGTAAGACGGGATACATTAAGTCCTGAATAGCCCTGAACATCATGAGATCATCATGACTAACCTATCATATTCGTCTGGTTTATATGGCTCTATAACTGAATCTTAAATGATCTTGAAGATTTTCGGGCTGTAGACCGTAGTCGTGAGGCTTGTAATTCCCCGACATTTCGCCAGAGACTGCGTCTTGAGGATGCCAGACGCAGTCTCTAGCGAAACGTCGGGGAACTACAAGGCTCACGACCACGGCCTACAGCTCGAAAATCTTCTTCAAGATCATCATAGCAACTCCGGCCGTGAAAGTCTACGTGGATACATGAATCTTAAATGTTTGTGTTGTCTCGAATTTGGCATTACCATTAAGCTGATCACTCATTCGGTACTGCCCTGCACGTCCTTGTGTCATCAAAAATATGCATAGATTCCAGATTTTAAAATTCTGTCCTGATAGATCCTATTCCAAATTATCAATTTCCGGACTTGGTTCCTTGTAATAAAATTATAAGTTTACCGACCCGTCTAACATAAAGTCATTGTCGGTGTTGTTTCTTTAAATTCTACATGAACATGTCACTGAGTGGGTTCATTACGAAAATAGCAAGTTTTACCCTATCTCACCACAGATACGGCATTGTATTTTTACATTAGGAATTCTCCGTTAAAATTCTAAATTTTATTCAGAAAGGTCAATGAATTATTTAAAAAATAACGATAAAATTGATTAGTTTTGGATTTTTATCTTCATTTAAAACAACAGTTTCTTACAGAAACAGCTTTAATTGCAAAATTCGTGTGGCAATATAAAATAATTCGATTCAATGACTGTGAACGATATCTATGATAATCTGGTTTAGTGACCAATTTATGCTGAGTGTGTTGCGTGTAGTATACACTCACATATATCGATTCCAGCGAAAACTGGGTCTAGGTTTAGTCATCCAGGAATGTGAACTCTTGTGCTGCAGTTTGCATTATTCTTTCTAACTACATTCCGGTATGTCATTAATACGCATGTAAGCTGAATTGAATGTCTTATTGTTAATATGATCTTACGCAAATTCCTTGTGTTCATGATTCATTCATTTACGAGAACATGTCCTCGCTTATATTAATTGCTAACATTAAAAATTAAAATTTCAATTATTGCATTTGAGTTTTGACACATCGGATACTATATATGTTATTCACAAATAATTTCACTTTTTTTTACTTCAGTTTTATTTGGAACGCTTGAACATTTTTGGGCACATCGCATCAATGACCTTGTGTTACATAACTTTACTATGTAGGCTATGTGGAAAACAATAGCTCCGAATAGGGATGTATGGAGAGCTTTTGTTCGCGTGGCCTTTAACCTATGGGTTCGATAGTGCCATTGAGTTAGTTAATTAATTGTTTATACCGGGTGAAATTTAATTACACCGACAAACTGCAGAGACTGAATCCTGACTGGAAATGGAGGAAAAAATGTCCTATGAATAAGTAAGTGTCCCTAAATGCATCGTTGCCACGGTAGATGACACTGGCGAATGGCATTATTCTCTCGGCCCTGTTGCATGGTCTGCTTGAACACCGGACTTAAACCTCTTGTATTATTACCTCTGGGGTCATCTGAAAAGTGTTGTGTATGCTTCACCAGTTCCTGATGTGCTTACCGTTCAACAGCGTGTCCATGTCGTCTGTGACGCTATTTGGAGAGAGGCCAAAACATACGAAAGAGTGGGGCAATCAATGATACAACGTGTGAATGCATGCATTGCATCCCATGGAGACCATTTCGAACATCTGTTGTGACTTGGATGTGATTATGTTATGTGCTGTGTGCCGGGACGATTTGTTATCTTGCACACACATCGTTCTTTTCCGGACACATGTTTATAGGGCCTTTTTTCCCTTCATTTCCAGTCAGGAAATAGTCCCTGAGGTTTGTCGGTGTAATTACCGTTCACTCTGTATAGGCTATGTCTATTGTTATGTGTACTGAACAATGTATACATTTTAAGTGATTCAGGAAAAAGAGAACATTATTTTCCAATCCTTGATAATTGAGGAAAATCTCAGATTGGTCGGACTCTGGATTTTACCTCAGAACCTCATGGTATACGAGTCTCAAATGCTACCATTTGATTCATTTCGCTCGATTATGCACTTTATTTTGGATTCATTTGTGATATAACGAGTTTGACGTCAGAGTTAGTTGCCATAGAAACCTACTGGTCTTTCCATGTTCATTCAAATTACTGTATTCACTGCTGTAGCTTGTGTTTTGATAATACATATATCGTAATGTGTTTATATAGTGCATAGTCTGTTTTCTTTTAATCTAGTGTGTTCGAATTACATTTTTTCTGTTTCTTCTTTTTCTTACCCACCAGGACTTAAAAGTCCTATCCTCCTGTGACTCAAAATAAACTTACAGTCCCCATAGATATTACCCATATTCCATGATAAAATTGTTACAATACATTTAAAATGAAATATGATACACTTCCATTAAATAAAATTAATTACTTAGCTTTTTTATTAGGAATATTCCACACTACAGTGGTTCTCCTTCAATCCAAATTGATTTGTCGCCAGAGGGTCCTGTCTAAAGAATCCTCTTTCCTCAAATCTCTAGCTTCCATACTTATCCTCACTCCATCTATCCAACGTTCTCTAAGTTTGCTTCTTCCATTAGCTTCCCAAGCAATGATTTTTTTTAATCTATCTTCTTCCATTATTATGAAGTGTCTTTATAATTTCAAACGTGTTTCTTCTACTTTTTTATTTCGTTTTTATTTAACTTGCATAATGTCGCTTATTGTGCTGTTTCTAATTTTATCCCGTCTTGAAATTTTTGTCGATCGCCTCCAAAAATCCATCTCTACTGCTAAGAGTTTGTTGGATTGTTGTCTACTTACTGTCCAGGTTTCGGACCCATTTGTAATAGAAAATCCAAGAATTATTGCAAGAAATATTGATGTTACAATTTTAAATTCTTAAGCACATGCCTAACAGTGACCCAAAGTTACAAATGTCTGCCTGGGTAGCCTTTAGGCAGGGACTAAGAACAACATATGTACGTATTAAATTGAGTGGATTATTTAGTGGCATAGAAGCGCTTGTTTTCCACACCCCGCGGATTTCCCTAGCTGAAATGTTGCAACACGTCAATATACAGTTTATTTATTTACTCGTAAAGTTTATGTAATATTGATAAGTTCTCGGAAATTCCTCACGTCATAATAGTGAAATTCCCATCATTTTAGCTACTGTAATTCCAGAGATATCGCAAGTATCTTTTCAAATTAAAATGATCTGTTACAGTAGACGTATTACAACTGCAGTAAAAGTGAGTTTAAATGAACAAAGTAGATAGGATTAAGTTTGCTTACCAAATTATAATGTATTCAACGTACAGGAATAATCGTCAAAGAGACCTTAGATTCAGCATCCATCATCAGATTTTAAATTACTATCCCAGACGACAGATGTTTAGGAAGACCAGTTAAAAGATTGCATCAGATCGCAACAGGCCAACATGACTATCACACAGCATGAAGATAGTAAGAGACGGTAACAAGACAACATGGCTAATACATGGCAGGAATATGTTATGAGACTGTAACAGGGTAACAGGGCTAGTATGTGGCAAGTAGATGAAAATTGAAATATATTTTAGCTTATAAATCTGCATATTAGTACTTTCAAATATGGAGTTGGGGAGCGGATGAAGCGATGTCATCCATTCACTAAGAACAGTTACAAGTGAATCTGTAGTTACCTGGATGGCAGTATCTACTGAATACAGCACCAAAAGGCAGTAGACAGCGACTTCCTTCCGGGAATCAAGACTGAGCCGCCGGCATGGAACCTAGATATAGTATTGCCTATGCTGCTGCTCCGGCGAATTCAGTTTCTACCGTGATTTGACGGGACGTAAGACAAATATATGGATTTGTCCATACTTCTCCTCCCATTACGGTTTGATCATTAAGAATATATTATGATCTTTAATGTGATTGTTTGAGGTAATATAACTTATTTAATAGGGTGTATAGCTTACGTAAGAGATAATATATTGATCATATATCAATATTTTATTATTTTGATCTGTAAGTATTATATATTATTTATTTGGTTCGCATTAAGATGAGTCCTTGTCCTATGCCTATAAATTAAACATTGCACGAAAAAAAAGTACTTGCTGATTTTCATAATATTGTTTATAGTAACTTATTTTATATGCGAGGAAGGTTCAATAAGTAATGCAACTCATTTTATTTCTTAAAGCTGGTTGGTTTTATTCAGGATTCAAATACACCATATTATTCTCCAATTCTTTTTGGTTACAAAACTCTATTTTTCAATATAACCTCCGGACAATGTTGCGGCCTTACGCCAACTTAAAGGCAGGGCCTGTATGCCTGCATGGTTCCACTCTATCGGTCTATGTCGGAGCTAACGTCTTGCTGCATCAATAACATCCCCATCACCCTTTTAGTGCTACCCTCGGAGTGCATCCTTCAAACAGATGGAAGTCAGAAGGTGCGAAATCTGGGCTGTAGGGTGGATGAGGAAGAACAATCCAGTGACGTTTTGTGAGCTCCTTTCGAGTGTGGACACATGTGTGAAACCTTGCGTTATCATGGAGAATGACAATTTAGTATGCAATTTTGTGGCGATGAACACACTGAAATCGTTTATTCAGTTTCCTTAGAGTAGCACAACACACTCCAGAGTTGATCGTTCCACCATGAGTGTCTGCACGTTATAACAGAACTGTGTGCGGCCGGCCGGAAGATCAGACAGGTTTGCTCGACCTTGTTGTGCTGATGACAGACGTCTCCCCCAACATCTCACCGAGCTTCTGTCCACTGCCAGGTCTCCGTACACATTCTGCAAGCGCCTATGAATATCTGTGACGCTCTGGTTTTTCGCCAAAGAAACTCAAAAGTACTCTCTGTTTGGAACGCACTTCCGTTACAGACACCATTTTAATGGCTTCTTATAGCACTGCCACCTATCGGAAGTTAATGAAACTGTATGAGATGTAGCGGGAATATTTAAAGATGTAAAAAATACACAATTTTTCAACCAAAATTGACGAAAAAATGTGTCGTATTGTTTATTGAACACTGCACTGAGGATATGCTCGTAAAAAGTGTCGAGTTAAGCAAGAAGTGATTAATGTTCGTCAGTTAGCATTTAGAAATTATAAAAAAAAATATAATTATCTTCTCCTGGTTACAGAGAGCGACAGTAATGAATTTATTCTCATTCAATGGCTGCAAAACATCGCAAACAAGATTATTTATAAATATTGCAGTATTCACACAAGAACAAAATTTTACATAGGTATTAGTTGATTTTTGTTTTACATCGGTGAGGCCACTAGCGCCTTTAACCGCACCTTCATATTGGAATTGCTTCCACCATACTTAATGTTATCTCGTCTGTACTTGCTATAGTGGAATTTACGGATGTTTGACTTCTGACAGTTCAGTGTTTCAGAATTGTGGGTCTGTATTTGTCATACTGCAGGACAAGTGGCACGAATGGGGAATTAAATACTTGCATGGAAGCTTCTTGTAGGAAAACTAAAGGGAAAACGCCCAGCTGATAGGCCAAGAATGAGGTGGGAGAATAACATTAACTTTGATTTGAGGGAAGTAGGTTATACAGGGGATGATTGGAAAGTATTAGCTCAGGATAGGGTTGTGTGGAGAGTTTATGTCCGCGCGGCCATGAACCTACGGGTTCGATAATGCCAGTGAGTGAGTGAGTGAGTATTGTCATACTGGTAGCAATCACATTTTACCTTGACAATAACGTGATCACTGCCCAACTCAAACACTGCTGCAAATTATTTTTAAATGTCGTAAGTTGTCCAAAATATTACCATGTTCGCAAATCATCCACAAACGAAGCAGGCCAATGTTCCGCTGTGTCGGATAGTAGTTTCTATAAATATAACAAAAATGTTTACAAAATTCACTAATACTGTACTTACTTAGTTTTATTAGAGTTTTTTATTCAATAACTAGCTAATACCCGGCGTGCGCTGCTATTCCTAAATAAATGTTAATGTGTTTTTAGCACCAGCCTTGAGCTGCTATGCCCGGGAATCAGCTTATCCCGATCTTCTTGGCATCAAGAAAGACAAAAATGGTTATTGTGAGTTATTCGTAAAAGATAATCATATGCTGTCGCGTACTTTTTTGTAGAGTTTTTTGAGATATTCAATTCTGCGTACATTAATTTGGTGTATTTGTTATGGTTTAGGCAGCGTAAGCCATTTAAGCGTCAAAATAGGGACTTTACTTCACGTTTTTCTCTGCAAAGGGTGATTTTTAGGTATAAAGGGGTTGAGTATTACAACCCCCTTATAGTCTATGTTCATCCCGGGAATCTCCTGAACATTTTGCAAAAAAACTCATCAAAATCGGATCAACGGTATGGCCGCGCATAGAATACGAACAAACAAACTAACTAACAAACATTCATTTTTATATATTAGATTTCACCGTAATAAAATTTGTTTATATACAGGCTAATATTATCTATGGTAGCTGTTGACCGCGGGATCATCTTCACGTCGTTTATGTCGCAAATAATCACATATATTATCATTCACTATAACTTTATTTGATTCTAAAAACTTTAATAAACAATTCACTGGCAATTTGCACTAATAATTAATTTTGATTTAAAGTTTATCTGGTACATAATTATTTCACAGTTTCTGATGAGTCCACTCACTACAGTTTGTCCTCTCTTTGCCTTCACTCTTTTGTTGTCATTTCACAACTGACTCGCCTTCTGCCTTCGCCACATATATATATAGGGCAGGGGAGGGAAACGTCTAGGCCCGAGGTCCAGACACTTCCAGTTGGAAACTTGTCGCCACCGATCTTTCCCGAAAGGGGAAGTAGAGGTGTAGAGAGATCTCTGGAATGAAGGCCCAGACATTTCGACTGTCTACGCGGGTCTTTCTATATGCGAGCCGGCGACTCGCAAATCTATTCCTACCAATGCGAGACTATTATTCTCGCCTTTGCCCGCGAAATTCAAACGCCGTCATTATTACTAAGCGTCACATCTATATATCCTGTACTTCCCTGAGTGGAGATTAGGGTGCTCCCTGGTGGCAGGGTTTTAACTAAGCTGATTTAGTTACGCTTATTTACACACAGGTCCCGCGCCGTAGTCGAGTGGTCAAGGCAAGATACCTTGGCGCTGAGCTACGGGACTTGCGCTGGTTCGAGCCCCCATAAGAGAATAAATTTTCTCATGGAATTTCGACCGGTATGGGACTGGTGCCCACCCAACATCTTGAAGAATTTGGGTAGTTACAATAAGTAGCGGCTCCAGGTTGAGAAGACTAGCTATAATGACTGGCGATCCGATATGCTGACCACATGTCACCCCTACACTGGCTGGATGATCATCTACCTCTGTGATTAACGCATGTGGATGAGGCCAGCAGCCGGATGGTAGGCCAAAGGCCTTCTAGGACTGTCGCGGCATGGATTTGTTTATTTACTCACAGATGTCAACGAGAGATATGTAGTCGTCATATCGTCTCAGTGAGAAATCTAGTAGACAATTAAGGTATTAGTTGGATGGATTACGATTGGTAAATTTTGCACAGAGGCCTCTTTATTCAGGTTTGCGGTTCTTTTACAAACCTGAAAATATTTCGACTCGGGACCGCCCCCAAGGACTTGTCCCTTAGGTATTCCCATCCTAAAAATCGGGTTTGAACGCTCAACCTACGGAATTAGAGGCAAGGGACATAACCACTAGCCCACCGCGGTCGATTGATGTTATACTAACATATTGTAGTTAGTTTATTAAACCATTATTATTATTATTATTATTATTATTATTATTATTATTATTATTATTATTATTATTATTATTATTATTATTATTATTATTATTATTATTATTATTATTATTATTATTATTATTATTGTGAATGCATTTAGTTTTAATAAAAATATAATAATAATAGTAATAGTAATGATATCATCCGGTGTCATGACAGCTACTGGCGTCTTCCCGAAACCAAACGACATTCCATTGATTTTCCTCCAATCCTCTGATAATAATCATAGCCGCTTGCACACCTTCTATCCAGGTTCTCTTTGGTCTTCCTTTCTTCCTCGTTTCCATTGGGATCCATTCCATAATAAATTTAGGCAATCTTTGCTCTGACATTCTTTTGATATGGTCATACCACTGTAATCTTTTCTTTTCTATAATGTCTAGCTCCTCTTGTACATTCATAATTTCCCTTATTTCTTTATATCGTTTTTTATCCATTCTAGTTTTTCAAGCTGATCTTCTTAAAATATCTCTGTATTTAAAATTCTTTTCGTTTTCCTGCTAGAAATTTGCCAAACTTCAGCACCATGTGTTAAAATGCTCTGAACTATGGTTAAATAATGGTTAATAATAATAATAATAATAATAATAATAATAATAATAATAATAATAATAATAATAATGGAGTCATCCCAGCACAAGCCTTGGGAGGACCTAGGGGTAGTATGACATTGCGGCTACCACCTTTCTAAATAATCGGCATGAAATATGGAAATAATAATAATAATAATAATAATAATAATAATAATAATAATAAAATAATAATAATGTAATAATAATAATAATAATAATAATAATAATAATAATAATAATAATAATAATAATATTAATACGCTGGTTGCTTAGTATGATTTGGGAAAAAGAAGCTCTTCCAGATGAATGGAAGGAATCAATTATCGTACCAATTTATAAGAAAGGAGATAAAACTGATTGCAATAACTACAGGGGCATCTCATTACTTTAAACTTCGTACAAAATTCTAACAAATATATTAGTAAGCAGACTTACTCCCTATATTGATGACATTCTAGGAGATCATCAATGTGCATTTAGAAGAAACAAGTCTACAACAGATCAGATTTTTAGTATAAGACAGATTTTAGAAAAGAAATGGGAATATAAAGGTACTGTACATCAACTATATGTAGACTTCAAAAAAGCATATGATTCAATTAAGAGGAAGAAGTTATATAGTATCCTGCTGGAGTTCGGAATTCCTAAAAAGTTAGTTAGACTTATACGAATGTGTCTAAATGGCTCAAAGAGTAGGGTGCTTGTAGGCAAACAGTTTTCAGACACTTTTGAAATCCAGAATGGGTTGAAGCAAGGAGATGCACTATCTCCTCTACTATTTAATTTTGTATTAGAGCATGCCATTAAATCTTTATAGAATGAGGAAGGTTTACAACTCAATGGTATTAATAAGCTGTTAGTTTATGCTGATGATGTAGTACTACTGACAGATAGCGGGGAGATACTAAAGGCCAACATGCACACACTATTGAGTAACACTAAGAAATTAGGACTGGAAGTAAATATCAGTAAAACTAAATATATGGTCACACGTAGAAATTCAGTATATAATGGAAATGGACAGCTAATGACAAATGAGGGAAATTTTGAGGAAGTGGCTGAATTCAAATACCTAGGAACAATAATCACAAATAGGAATGAGATGCACAAAGAAATTAAACATAGGCTCAATTCTCGAAATGCATGCTGTTATGCATTGCAGAGACTTTTGATGTCCCAACTCCTTTCAAAAAATGTTAAGCTGAAAATATATAAAACTATTATTCTACCAGTTATATTATATGGGTGCGAAACATGGACTCTTACTTTAAGGGAGGAAAAGAGGTTACGAGTATTTGAGAATAAAGTTCTTAGAAAAATTTTTGGACCAAAGAGAGATGAACAGACAGGTGAATGGAGAAGACTACATAACAATGAACTACATGGTCTTTATAGGAAGCCAGATATAATAAGAACAGTTAAGTCTCGTAGACTGCGATGGGCAGGACATGTTGCGCGTATGGGGAATGAAAGACGTGCATGGAAACTTCTTGTAGGAAAGCCAGAAGGAAAACGCCCAGTTGGTAGACCAAGAATGAGGTGGGAGAACAACATTAACTATGATTTGAGGGAAGTAGATTATACAGGAAATGATTGGAAAGCATTAGCTCAGGATAGGGATGTATGGAGAGCTTATGTCCGTGCGGCCATGAACCTACGGTTTCGATAATGCCAGTGAGTATAATAATAATAATATAATAATAATAATAATAATAATAATAATAATAATAATAAGTCTGTTCAATAAATACAAAAATCACTACAAAAAAAACTGAAGAGTACACAACATTAAAGTTGAGTTGAAATGAGTTAGAAGTTGAAAGTCGCACTTGTAATTAATTACATGTAGGTCGTGAGAAAAGTTCACATTGTGGTGGTGGCACCAATGTGTGCTCGATATCTCGAAATGTGATCGATGTTATCTTGAAGTGTTTTCACTTCTCTCTGCTAGGAAAACAGTGGTTTTCTATTACTCGTACATTCAATCAGATATTTTTCCTGCGACAGAATAGATTTTTAGTTATTTATTGAGCTTGGTCGAGTTAAGGCCATGTGGCCTTCTCTTCCACTCACCAGAACAAACGTATGTTACATTTACAAACATGTGTTACATTTAAATACAAAAAATTGCAATAATAGTACATACTAAACAATTAATTATCTGTCAAACTGAACAATATTAAAAATAATGTCTAATAATACAATACAATTAAATGCAATTAAAATTAAACTAATGAAAGAATGAATACACAAAGGAATAACAGCTCGAATCTACTATACATAAAAAATAAATGAAAAAAAATACAAAGAAAATAATAAACTATAATGGATTAATCTATTTCTTTTATATAAGGCATTAGGTAAATATATTGACAAATTATAATAATATTTTTGCTAAATAATGAAAAAAATATTAGTGAATTGTTTCTGTTAATAATTTTATTTTCAATTTGTTTCTGAAATATGGTAGAGTTTGGCAGTCTCTGATACAGGATGAAAGAATTCCATATTCTAGCAAGAGAAACTAAAAGATTTCGAGTAATAGGTAGGGTGATGAGGGATATAAAGGATAATGTGCTGATGGGATCGGGTATCTAATTTATGTGTAGCAGAGAGTCTAGTGAAGCGGTGTGATAAATATTAAGGTAATGATGTGTGTAATAACTGTCAGTGGTGATTGAATTCTCAATATTTTTTTATCTAAATCAATGTACATAAGCTAATATGTAGTGTCGTATACACAAAACCAGTCATAGTTAGGCATTTTTCATGCCATGTAATATGTAGTCATAATTAGGTATTTTCCATGCCATGTAATGATTGTTAACGGTAATTACATTATCTTTACCTCCATCAAAATCCAATATATGTAAGCTAGAGAGTAATGCACCATGTATGTATATACCCCATTCGTACTGCTTGCGGACATAGGTACTCCCTAGTGTCAATTTCTTAACCGAGCTAATTTACTTACACTTATTTACCTACAGTTGCCAACGAGTTACATGTGGTTGGCACATCGTCTCAATGAGACATCCAATAGGCAACTAAGGTAATGCTTGGATGAATTAATGTCGGATACATTTTGCACAGAGGCCTTTTATTCAGGCTTGCGGTTCGTTTACGAGCTTGAAAATATTCAGACTCGGGACCCACTGTGTAAAGTCCCGCAAAGTCCCTTACGGAGGACTTTTTCCATCCTAAAAAATACATGGACCCCAGCCGGGCTTGAACCCGAGATCCTTGGGACTAGAGGCAAGGAACATAAGCACTAGACCGTCGCCGCCGCTCATGACGTAGTGACTTATAAATTAAATTGAAAACTATATTTTTTTTCTCCTGTTTACATCAACAACCAGTTTAATGAAAATGTATGTATTGTGTTCTAACTTGAATTGTGGTATTATCATTATGCTATTCAGTTTTCATTATGGTTTTATCATCGGGAAGTTTCTATCGGAATTAAAATTAGTTTGAGTTTTCTTTCTAGAAGTGTGCGAGGGTGTTTGTGCTTAATGTGCAAGGTTTTGTTATTAATATTATTAGCGACTTAAATTTGCATATTTGTGCTACTGATCATTCTAATATCTCCAATTTTTCTGCTTTTCTTTAGTTCATATATATAAACTATTATCTGAAGGTATAAAACATGATTATTCCTGTCAAGGGAAGAAAACACGTTACAAATATTCGAAAATAGAATATGAAGGGGAGTATATGGTATGATAAATATAACTAAGAAACCTGAAAACCCTATAGTTTATATCGTTGCCTAATGTTATTAGGGATCATAAGTCTGAATGATTGAGATGGATAGGTCCATGGATCGAATGACGGTAAAATTCATTCAAAATGTTTATTTTCGGGAAAAGATCATTAGGAAGGCTTCGGGATTAGTGAATACGTTATTGAATTTGTGCGTTCCATAAGTAATAGAGTTAGTTTATAATAATTTATGGTGATAATTAATCATCATCATGAATATTTTAGTAGGCTCTGTAGTTTACTCAAGGTGATCTTGGTGAATCCATCTACGTCGTGGCCTTCCTAAATCTCTCTTTCCCTGTGGTTGATATTGTAGAGGTAGTTTGGATAAATATCCTCAAAATAGGCTCTTGATATTCTGTTATATCATTAAATATATTTTTGACCTTCAATTGCTTTCTGATATAAATATTTCTTTGATGATCTAACCTTGTGAATCCAGGAAGTGTTGTCAAAAATCTCATATGCTGCTTCCAATTTCTTTTTATCCCTCTGATTCAGGACCCAAACTTTACTTCCAAAATTAAGTGCTGGTTTTGAAATAATATTATTTAATCATAATTTGGTTTCTGTTGTCATTGATTTTCCAAAATGTCTTTTTATTATGTCATTTAAGTTATTATATTTTTCTAATTTTACGTCTATAAAATAAAATAATAATAATAATAATAATAATAATAATAATAATAATAATAATAATAATAATAATAATAATAATAATTTCTTATTCTCCTTAATATGATATGGGAAGGACAAGAACCACCACAAAGCTGGAACAAATCCATTGTAATACCAATTTTCATAAAAGGAAGTCGCCAAATCAAAGATAACTATCGTGGAATTAGCTTGTTGAACTCTGGATATAAAATTTATGCTAATATAGTTAAGAATAAATTGAGGAAAATTTATGAAAATATAATTGGAGAAGAGCAGAATGGATTCAGAAAGGGTAGATCTTGTACAGATGGATTCTTTACTCTAAAACTACTATTAGAAAAGCACAAGGAATTCAATATAGAAACTCATATCGCCTTCGTTGACTTCATAAAGGCTTTTGACAAAGTAGACAGAAATATATTACTACAAATTTTAGCTGATGATAACGTTCCACAACAATATATTACTAATATCTTCAACATCTATAAAGATAATGATCCTCTGTTAAACAAGATGGCAAATTATCTTCTTGGGAAAAGATCAACACTGGAGTAAGACAGGGATGTGGACTTTCACCGGTGCTTTTCATTATATACATGAATAAATTAATAAACGAATGGAGGAAAACACAACGAGGATATATACCCATCAATAGGAACCTCAAACTCGATGCTATTCTTTTTGCAGACGATTTAGCTCTTCTGGCACTTTCCGAAAATGATTTGCAACTATCAATTTATAATTTACAAAAAATAGGTGCCAAATTTAATATGGAAATATCAATTAACAAAACTAAAATTATGGCATTTCATGGGAAGGACCCCATACAAAGTAAAATCTGTCTCCAGAATAAAATTTTAGAGAGATCTAATCAATTTAAATATCTTGGATATTATCTCTCTATCTGGGATGAAAAGGATATCCCTGAAAAAGTTACTAGTTATCATAAAAGTTTAGGAATTATTAATCAAGTTATGAAACCATCCCTTGTAACAAAAAAAAAAAAAAAAAAAAAACACCAGATTACGTTTATATAACACTTTGGCTAGAGCAGTGTTGATCTATGGCAGTGAAGCATGGGCACTAAGAAAACAACATGAAAGCAGAATAACGGCTTGTGAAATGAGATTCATGCGCAGAACAGCGGGTTACACCAGATGGGATCGGAAAAGGAACACCGATATCTTAAAAGAATTGAAGACTACGCCAATTTTGGAATATATTAAACAGTACCAACTAAATTGGAAACACCATCTTGAAAGAATGAGTTCAAATCGGATCCCCAAAGCTGTTTATAATTATATACCAAGAGGACGAAGATCACTGGGCCGTCCTATGAAACGCTGGAGGGAAAATTTTCTATAGGATCGTAACAGGCCTTGGCCTAATACTTGGAAGGAAGAAGAAGAAGACAATAATAATTGATAATAATAATAATAACAATAATAATTGATAATAACAATAATAATTGATAATAATAATATTGATTATGATAATAATATTGAAATATAATAATAATAATAATAATAATAATAATAATAATAATTGATGTTAATGATAATAATTTTGATTAGGGTAAAGTGTAATTCGTTTATTGCATGTACACTATATATCTTCACTTGAGTTCATGATTTATTTAATAGAGTACCATTAACTTACTTCCTAAGCACTTTAGTGATAATAACTGTAATATTTCTCCTCTCTTAAAGTAAGCTGCTGTGTTTCACATCCATGTAGTTTACTGGAAGAATCACCTGTTACATATTTTTAGTTTTCTCACCAAATAACTTACTCAAAGCTGTCCAATTGGAATTTAAATAATATTTAACATTTATTCTCATATAAGCTATGCATTTTTATAATATAAGTTACGTAATTCAGATGTTGAAATATCTTTTAATGTAAAATTATTTTAAGAACTAAGATATCGTTGGAAGTAATTGTCATATTAGCAGTAATAACAAATATGGTACCGAATATGGAAAATAGTGTCAAGGTGGCACCTAACGTATTTTAGAAATGGTCCTTCTATTGTTGAAGTTACAAAAAAAAAAAAGAACATTCACAAGGTGAAATTAACATAATCGCTATTCAACATGATGACGTGTTGTTAGTTTAGCATTTATACAACTAACTGCTTTTATGTTATTATCATGTGATTGTTTCCGTAAGATTCATACATATGTTACAGAAGGAATATACCTCTCAAGCGATCTTAGGAGGTAGGAGGCACGAGAGTGAGATGGGTTATTAGCATTATGAGACGGCCATCTTTACCCCAGAACATACTTTGGTACTCACTTCCATTAAAGACTGACTCTATCCCAGAACCATGGTACCACCAGAATACTTAGGCCAGTTTAAAAAACCAAATCCCATCGGGAATCGAACCACGAGCTTTCGGCTTGTAGCGTATTACCTTAACCACTATGGGTAAGTCATTTCACCCATAATATTAATATACCTAAGAATTTTGTAAATGTTTGAAGAGTTATTGTAGAATTCCATTACCTGTATATTTTTTCTAAGACGAACGACGTCCTCTTCAAGTATTAGATCCTGGTAGTCCGTGCCAGCGCTTCTTCTGTCTTCTCAAATTTCAATAGCATTTTGTAATATATGTAAGAATTTGTTTCTTTCAGAATATACTTTCTTCCACTGCAGTCTACATTGAGGGGTGACTTACCATTTCTTGCAGCATGTCTTCATTTCTCCGCTGTTCGAGTAATTGTAAGCTTTCTTATGAACCTCATCTCCACTGCTTGTAATATATTTCCAGCATTCTTCCTTATCGCCCATGCTTCACTGCCATACATCAATAATATTCGTGCAAGTGTTTTATATAGGGTGTTTCAAAATAAGTATTACAGACATCTAGGGGTTGTAGAGGGGACTTAGTAGATAAAGATTTGGTAAGGAACCCATATCCGGAAACGTATCATTTCGATGTAAAATAAGTTTGAAAATCGAAACACTATGGGCTTTTGTTTCAGACTAAGTATTACAGACTTCTAGGGGTTGTACTACACCTGTCGAGTTGGAGGAAGATCTTCTTGCATGACTTCCGACGGCAGCAGAAATTATTGAGCACACACCAGTTTTTGTGGGGTGTGTGTATGAAAACATGCGTAGCTGGTACACTTTGCGCAACGAACAACAGCGTCGCCACGTGGAACCACACTTTTAGTCTGTAGTATTTATTCTGAAGTCTATAATACTTATTCTATAACACAAGACACAATATTAACTCATTGTGTTTCGATATTCTAACGTATTTTACATCGAAATGGTTCGTTTCCGGACATTGGTTCCTTATCAAAACTTTATCTTGTAAGTCCCTTGTACATCCCCTAGAAGCCTGTAATACTTACTCTGAAACACGCTGTGTATGCGCGTGCTTGTATATCTTTGAAATTAAGAGGGTTTAAATACATTATAATAGCTCTTGTCAATTTTGTAAATTTAAGATTTTAGTCCCATATTTGGACCATTTATATCTGATAAGCTGTATCCCAGGTAATTGTTTCGTTGTCCCAGTACTATACTGCACCAAATCAGATTTCTTATTTTTGATATGTTGGTGGAAAACACTTTGAATAATGATTCAAACAAATATTACAAATATACATTTCAATATTGATTTTTTATACAATTAGTTAGAATATAGTGCTGTATAGTATTATGTACGTCCACCGCTGTGGTCTCGAGGTAGCGTGCTGCCTTGTCACGCAGCGGGCCCGCGTTCGATCCCCGGTCGGGGCAGTTTTCCTGAGTGAGGTTTTTATCGGGGTTTTTCCTCACCTGTAAGACAAATGTCAGGAAACCTTTAAGGGCCCAAACGGTCCCCGAAATCATATGGCCATCATCATCATCCTTACCACCATCATCATCATCATCATCATCCTTCACCGGTGTGGAAAGCAACGGGAAGCTACCACACCTACAATTCCCTAGTAAAGCTGCAAGCATAGCATGAAATTGCTATGATGACAGTGAAGGACCTGCCTTCGGACAGAATTACTATGGATGGAGTATTATGTACATGGGACAGATACTGTGCGTTTACACAGCAGTATTATCCCAAATAGTATTTTTTTTAAATTTAGTGCGCTGTTGTACTGGAGCGAAGAAATGTATATTCAATTTGTTTCTAACAATTGTATTTGGAACTGTTTTTTTAAATAAATTGAACAGAATAATTATTATTAGTGACTAGCTAATACCCGGTGTGCACTGCTACGCCTAAATAAATGAATATTAATACATTTTTTATATTTAGTTGAATAAGTAAACGGAAAAATAATTATAAATTGATGTCTTAAATATTTTTAGATAACCCGTGCTGATTACCGGCGTTGTCCGGGAATCTGCTTATCCCAATCTTCCTGGCATAAATGAGCCAAAAGATGAAAATTAATGTGTTTTTATGTTTAAGTAAAAGGAAAAAAAAATATATATCGTAATTATTTTTAGATACCCCGTGCTGATTATGCAGCGTTGACCGGGAATCTACTTATCCCGATCTTCTTGGCATAAATGAGGTGAAACACGAAATTTAATGTGTTTTTATGTTTAGTTGAATAAGCAAGAGGAAAAGTAATTATAAATTTGTATCGTAATTATTTTTAGATACCCCGTGCTGATTACCCGGCGTTGACCGTGAATCTATTTATCCCGATCTTCTTGGCATAAATGAACTGAAAGACAAAATTCGTTATTCTGAGTTATCCGTAAAAGAATTTCCGCCGTTCGCTGCTACGCTCGCTCGGGAATCTACTTATCTCGATCTTCTTGGTTTCAATGAAAGACACAAATTGTTATTGTAAAAGATCAACATATGCTGTCGCAGACTTTTTTTTTTTTTTGAGATATTCAGTTCTGTGTAGGCCTATATGGGTGTTGTGTATTTGTTACGGTTTAGGCAGCGTAAGCCATTTAATCGTCTAAAAAAACTATTCTTTTTCACGTTTTTTTTACTAAAGAGTGATTTTAAAGGTGAAGGGGTTGAATATTACAACTCTCTTATAGCCTATAACCTTCCTGGGAAACTCCTGTTTTTTTGTTTTGCTAAAAGCCCCGTCACAGTTGGATGAACGGTATGGCAGGTCATAAAATACGAACAAACATTCATTTTTATATAAATAATAATAATAATAATAATAATAATAATAATAATAATAATAATAATAATAAGAAGAAGAAGAAGAAAGGTTCGCCCTAATGGGCATTGAGTTTTATTTTATATATTGGATTATATATTATTGTACCATGTTTGTGCGTAAAGTCATTTATGAATACTGTACTAGAGATGACTGCTCCAGTTACATATGTAACATGAGACATGTTATGTGACCCGATCGTGGTCTCCAAACGGTACTGATGACTTGTGGTGGACGTCACTGTCATCTCGCTTGTATCGTGGATTTGTATTTGTACTGGCCTATGACATAATAAATCAACACAACCCCTGCCTCTATGTAACACACACAAACACTACACATCATATCAATTCGTTTTACACAGTTATATTATACACATCTGGATGACAAAATATAATCTGCCCTGAACAGTAGAATGTTGAAATAACACCTGTCTTTACATTGATATTTAGGTTAAGTTTGTTGATTCGTCTTATTGGTTACATGTAAAAGATGTTTTCACATTCAAGAGGTTTGTTCTTCAACTGCTTTTAAAACTAAATTAGGATCTTTTCTCAAAACTGAACATGTCAGTTTCATTACATTTTTCCTGAGAAGGTAAAAATTCGTACTTCCTAATATTTATATAATGTATTTAATGTGTACATCTACATTCATACACCGATTCCAATGGAATTATTCACATTTGCTAAAACGTGAACAGACGACTGAGATATCTAAAATTAATCAATCAAGTTTTTAAATTTTGGACATATTCAGTTAAAAAAAACTTAAAATATTAGCAGAGACCAGCATGAAGCCGTGACTCTAAATAGAAGTCGAGTAATATAGAGTACCTAGTAAGAAGGATGCTATTTTTAACTGCCAAGTTATCACAATTACATTTTATAGCAGTGACAGCTGTGACAGTTACAGAAAAATAACTGTTTGGTACAGAACTATATAGTATGTTCATGTGCAAGCCATTATAACTGTGTTGTTATACAGTTAGTGTAGAAAGTATTGATACACTTAAAGATAACACAGATAGAAATAAATAATTTCATTATTTCTTCACTATATACAAAAACAAAAATATACACCTTCAAATTGAACTCTATGAAGTTAAATATTGCAGTTTCATCTGTTTTAACATGACAATTAACGAGTAAAACAAATAATTTGTATATGAACAACAAAAATTAACAAACAGAAAGTATTGATACAGTAGTAAGTTTTGATCAACAGAATGTGCACATGAATTCGAGTGGGAATGGGTCTGGGTCTGTTAGTGTTGTTATTCACTCTAGCCTTGAGTACTTTGCCGTGTAGTTGTGTGTGTTTTGGCTGCAGATTAACGCTGGAATGGGGCGCAAAGGTAGAAAGACTACAGTAGAATAAATTAAATTAATTATTCGTTTGCATAATCAGTGTAAATGGCTAAATGATATTAGTGAAATAATTGGAAGGCCAAGACCAACATTCAGCATATAATTTATAGAATTGGCGAACGAAAATCTTTCGAAAATAGCCACAATCAGGACTCCTAGAAAACTGTATGTTAATATTGAAAAAGCATTAATGAGAAACGTACAGCAAAAACCTGAAAGTAATGCACCTAAATTAGCAGCTAGTATAAAATATTACTTTAATATTAGTATTTCTGCTAGCAATGTTCTTAACTATTTATGGGCTAACGAGCTACATGGGAAAACATCCCGTATAAAATGCCTTATAAGTGAAGAAAACTGAAGGAAAAAATTGAACTTCGCTAAAACAGACATAAACACCCCCAAATAATCTTGTAAAAATGTAATTTTTACTGACAAGCCTAAATTCAACATTTCCTGTTCAGATGAAAAGTCTGGAAGAATTAAAATACGGAGCCACAAAAGCAAAATCTCCAATCCACTGTGAAACATAGTGGTTCTTTATTAGTATGGGGATACATGAGTACCTGTGGAGTCGGGACCTTGCATTTTATCGATGGTGTGATGGATCACAAACAATATGTAACATATTGAAGACTAATCTTCATACTTCTGCAGAGAAAATAGGGATTAGGAAATATTTTGTTTTTATGAAAGATAATGATCCCAAGCATGCCGCTTTTAATAGGCGTTCATGGGTTTTTGTGTAACACACCAAAGTACATGGTAACACTTCCGCAGTCTCCGGACATAAACCCCATTATAAATTTATGGGAACTTTTGAAAAGGAGAATTCGTTCAAGGCAGATTTCCAAGAAGCAAGACCCGAGAAACGCTTTGGAAGAAGAATGGAGAAATATACCTTCTTCAGTAACTTCAAATTTAGTAGAGTCGATGCCACACCGTCCTCAAGTCATCTTGAATAAAAGGTGCTCACAACTAAGCATTGATCTCCAAAAAGTAAAGACTCAAAACAGTCATAACATGACACTGTATCAATACTTTTTGTATGTTAATTTTTGTTGTTCGTGTATAAATTATATTTTTACTAGTTAATTGTTATGTTTAAAGTAGAGGAAACTGCGTGCATTTAACTTTATAGAATGCAATATAAAGGTGTATAATTTTATTTTTGCATATAGTGAATAAATCATTACATTATTTATATCCTTCTGGTCCATAGCTGTGGTTTCGAGGTAGCGTGCTGCCATGTCACGCAGCGGGCTCGGGTGCGATTCCCGGTCGGGACAGGCTCCTGGGTGAGGTTTTTTTTCGGGGTTTTTCCTCACCTGTAAGACAGTCAGGAAGCTTAGGGTCCAACGGTCACCGAAAATCATCCGGCTATCATCATCAATTCATCATCCTTCACCGGTGTGGAAAGTAACGGGAATCTACCACACCTATAATTCCCTAGTAAAGCTGCAAAGCATAGCATGAAAATGCTATGATTGCTGTGAAAGACCTGCCCTCGGGTAGAATTACTATGGATGGATGGATATCTCTCTGTAATACTTTTAAGTGTATCAATACTTCCTACACTAACTGTAAGTAAGCAGGCCTATGTCTGGAAGCAGGCTTTGCTGTGGGCTTGATATTAAGCATAATACCTACGATTTTAGGAATTGATTTCTTATTTCGATTCGAAATTTTTTTCTTCAGAATACTTTACTGTATAAAACTAACTCACTGGCACTATCGAACCCGTAGGTTCATGGCCGCGCGGACATAAGCTCTCCGCACGTCCCTATCCTGAGCCAATGCTTTCAAATCATCTCCTGTAAAATCTACTTCCCTCAAATCATGGTTAATGTTATTTTCCCACCTCATTCTTGGTCTTCCAACTCGGCGTTTTCCCTATAATTTTTCTGCAAGAAGCTTCCATGCACCTCTTTCATTCCCCATTCGTGCCACATGTCCTATACTATATATATATATCCATCCATACATAGTAATTCTGCCTGAAGGCAGGACTATATATATGGCACGATAAGAAAAATAAATGCCCGGACGGGATTCGAACCCGGAACTCTGAGTCTGTACCTCAGCGTGTTATCCATTACACCACCAGGCGAATCCAATTCAAACACTTATTTTTCTTATATATGTATTATATTCTCCATTATTACTAGATGTCGCGAGAACTATTTGTGTGTCTGTGTGTTATATAGTAGATTTTCGCGGACATAAGTATGATTAAGAAAGTTTCCTTGGGCTTTCCGCGTCATGGATTCAGTGTTGGCCAGAGGTGGAAAATCCAAGGAAACTTTCTTAATCATATCATTATCAGCGTCCGGTATCATGACAGCAGCCGTTGATTTCCAGAAATCAAACGCCATTCCTCTCTGTCTATCCATTGATCTTCCTCCAATCCTCAAACAATCATAGCCTCTTGCACATCCTCTATCCGGGGTTTCTTTGGTCTCCTTTCTTCTTCCAATCCATTGGGAACCATTCCATAATAAGTTTAGGCAATCTTTGCTCTGACATTCTCTGACATGGTCATACTGTACCTCCGTAATTTTTCCTTTTCTATGAATTTGATGTCCGGCTTCTCTCTTTTTTTAAATTAGTAATATTCCACAATACAGTGTTTCTCCTTTAACCCAAAGTGATTTGTCGCCAGAGGTTCCTGTCTAGAGCATCTTCTTCCCTCAGATCTCTAGCTTCCATACTTCTCCTCACTCCATCCATCCAACGTTTTCTAGGTCTGCCTCTTCCACTTCTTCCATTAGCTTTCCAATTAAGGATCTTCTCTTGCAAACCCATAATTTCCTTCTTAATTAATTATATATATATCTCCATTCATCCATAGTAATTCTGCCCGAGGGCAGTTCTTTCACTGCAATCATAGCATTTTCATGCTATGCTTGCAGCTTTACTAGGGAATTGTAGGTGTGGTAGCTTCCTGTTGCTTTTCACACCGGTGAAGAATGATGATGATGAAGATGATAATGATAATGATGATGGCCATATGATTTCGGGGACCGTTTGGGCCTTAAAGTTCTTCTGACATTTGTCTTACAGGTGAGGAAAAACCCCGGTAAAAACCTCATCCAGAAAAACTGCCCCGACCGGGGATCGAACCGGGCCCGCTGCGTGACTAGGCAGCACGTTACCTCGAGGCCACAGCGGTGGACTGTGTGTATATATACATTCTTCTTTAATTTAATTATGCAATATTTGAGTATTAACACGAAGATGAGAGGATATGTGTACATTATTGAAATAGTATGAATAGATTTTTGTGTAGAGTGTAAGACATTAAAATGAGGAAGGAGCAACAAAAATATTTCTTCGCACAAGTGCAATGCGTATTATAAGAATAAATAAGTTAGTAATAAATACTAATCCGCTGTTTTTAAAGCGATTATGACCAAATAAGCATTTCATGTCGAACAATTGATAAAAACGCTGCGCCATATGACATAATTAGTTTTAACCAAGTTGGAAATCCATTTAAAGATGCCTAAAGGCAACTACTATGAGGCAGAGATAACCTTGCCACAGGCATATTCCGAAAGGCGTTCTAAGAAGTGTTATGATATATTTAGAATGAGAAAGTCGCTTTTTTGACAAATACCAGCATCTGTTACTCATACTGTTCACGTATGTTATGAGGCTAATTGCGCTTCTCGCGTAAAACACCTACTCGATTTATCTGTTCACGTTTCGCTGACGAAACAGATAATAGGCTTACTACCATATGGTGTTCAAAATACATCTGCCTCAAGTGTTCTCTTACAGTTACAGTACATTCACTTGGTCTGCATTTTCATAAATTCCGAATTAACAGCTTATCGATCGATGTTTTAGTCTGTATTCCAACCCCCCCCCCTCTCTCTCTCTCTCTCTCTCTCTCTCTCTCTCTCGTTGACTGACGTATATGATGAATTCTGGTAAATTCTTGATAAGTTTTTTAAATATTAATCGAGAAGTAACTATTATTCTGTACAAATGTATGACAAAATACATTTTTAGAACTCAAAAAATAAATAAATCACGTTGGAATTTTAAGACTTTAAAAATAAATATCATTAAGGTAAGAGGCCTTGGCGCAGAACTACGGGACTTGCGCAAGTTCGAATCCCCATGGGGGGAGACATTTCCTCGTAGAATTTCGGCCAGTATGGTACCAGCCCACCCAGCATCGTGAGGAATTTGGGTAGCTACAATAAGTAACAGCTCTTGGTTGAGAAAACCAGTTGTAACGGCTGGGGGCCCGAAATGTTGACCACATATCTCTACACTGGCAGGATGATCGTCTACCTATGTAATTAACACATGTGGATGTGAGGCCAGAAGCCGGCTGGTAGGCCAAGGGCCTCTAGGCCTGTCGCGCCATGGAGTTTAAAGATAAATATCAAGAATTTACCTAACTTTATGGTAAATACGTAAGGGGGGAACTGATGAATTGTCAGCTTAAGTGGACGGGAAATATATTGAGAGAAATATACAGATGGAAGAACATCATTGATTGATTCGAATAAGTTAGCAAGTAAATTACTTCATTGTAGCCTAGAAAAGATATTACAATCCCAAAATAATCCTGGAGATTATCGCATGACTATTTATAATAATAATGATAATGATAATAATGATAATAATAAGAATAATGATGATGATAATGACAATAATGATAATGATAATAATAATAATGATAATAGTAGTAATAATAAGAATAATAATGATAATCATAATAATGATAATATTAAAGCCTATTTAACTCATGCCCCAAATGGGAGTCAATGACCAATCACATTTCAATGATTTTCGTTTTGCAACCAATCACAGTCGTGTTTCCCCTAGAATTTACCAACTGAAGTTTATCATAATAAAGAAAGCATCTCATTTTTAACATTCTGAATAGGTCATAGCATAATTTTGCAGTGACCGACTCCGTAAGAAATACGGCTACCAGATTGTATATATAGTGCACGAATGTCAACACATAGCTAATGCAGGAGTTAATATAAAAACATTTGTAGCAATTGATTATACCACCAAAAAAATGAAAAGCACTGTTTGCACTTTCTTAAATGTATTTTTCCCCTGGTAATAATCCAGAAAAATATAATTATCATATTTACATCATACGACATCAGATATGAATTAATATACAGTTTGATGTGTTTCATTTTTTCTCCACTAGAGTGCATTCTTACGACATTGCGTTCCTTTGGCAATAAATAATATGATCTGGTTGCAGTGATGAAAAAAATAAGCAAATGAGGCGTACCAATCGTTTCTCATTTGCTTCCAAACATCGCCGTTTACATTAAATATATAAATATTTTAAAATAACTATATGTAAATAATGATTTGTGAGTAAACAGCTTAATTTTATTCGTTAAATAGTCCTAACAAATGCCACTCTTGATTTCCAAATTCTGTAGATAAATTCACTCCTCACTTCGTGAGTCGTGAATTTATCGATAATTTGGAAATCACTCGTGACATTACTTATGATAATAATGATAACAACAATGATATTAATAAAGAGGATAGTTGTCGCTAGAATTTTAGCTCATACAAAAATATTGAATTTCTCAGCTAAAAGATATTATACGGTAGGTTGAGTAATGGCATTAATTTAATTTTCTTTCTTTCCTTAGTTTAACCTCTCCTTTGAAGGTACTTTAACGTGACGTCACGCCCTACGATATTTAACATACCAGGCGAGGATTTTTAAACTCTGGATCACACACACACCCACACACACACACACGCACACACACACACACACACACACACACACACACACACACACACGCACACGCACACGCACACGCACACGCACACGCACACGCACACGCGCACACACACACACACACACATACACACACCCAGAAGGATCTGGAGGACTGAAGTCAATGACCACCTCCGAGACAACACGAACATTAAACACCAGACACACGCTAAACAATGCGAATACGGTAGGTGATTATGATATCTAAGGAGGGTTCGGGAACTATTCGGGTCTTAAGGATTTCTGGCATTTGTCTTACAGTTTAGGGAAGAAAACCGAAAAAAAAGAAACAACTTACAGAGGAAATTTGTCTCGACCAGGAAACGAACCCGGGTCCGCTGTATTCGCGGCATGGACATTACCCCGAGACCACAGTTATGGATTGAACAAATTTAATTAAGGATCTATATATGAACATACTTTTGGAAATATAAGAAGGTTAATATAACTAATTGGTAACCTGAGGTCACTTAGGCTTCAGGAATTGTAGTCTGCAGGGTTTGTTATGGTAAATTAAAGGGGAAAAAATACTTTCAACAAACGGTTCTGCTAATTGTTATAAATTATAGCTTTGAGGCGAAAGTCAGTCAATACAATGAATTGATAACAGTCCCATTTATAAAAGAAAGATGCAAATTGCAGTGAGATCGGCCAACCCTTTTGATAAACACTGTAACACCGTGATGGTTCATTTCATGAGAGGGAGCAAAGCTATTTCCAGATACAAGTTTTACTAACGATTTAACTGGGATGTTGACAGTTTATTGCTCTCTGCAGCATGTGGCGTCACTTAATACAGTAGCTGCTCGTGTTATTATTTCAGCTGAGATGTGTTAATAGAAACACACTTTCTCAGAATATCCAAATTCTTCCAGTCTATTAATATTCTTTCCATAAACAGCTATGTATGGAACTTTTATATCCATCGTTTTAATGCACACTTATTGTGTCTTTTAAATGACAGTCTTTTAATGGTTTGGTAATGTAGAACATGTGGAGGCCATTATTAGTGGACCTATTTCCTGATGTTGGACCAGTAGTCAAAAGCACGCCTCTAGTTTCGAGGTTTGTGGGTTCAACCTGGCCGGAGTCGATGAATTTTCAGGCCGTAAAAACCCTCAATATAGGTCCCTCGACAAGGAAAAACAAATGTCATGGTTTCCGTGTTATAAATTTACAGCACATAAAAAAAACCGCAATGTCCTCCCCCCCCAAAAAAAAGAGTATCTGTGTAAAATGTGTTGCTCCTAGACTTGGATTGCAACGCCAATAAACTTAACGTCGTTAAACAAAACACGGAATAAGTCCACACTCATGGTCTCGCATCGTGGCTGAACGAAGTGACACCCATCCTGCCTTGTGGCAGAACATTGGGAGATGCATTCCTGGTCTCGCATCGTGCTGAACGGTCTAACGAACAATCCTGACTTGAAAGAAAGCGACAGGAGGTACATTTCTGGTCTCGCATCGTGGCTGAATAGCCTAAGAACCTATACTGCCTTGAACTAGAGAGACGAGAGGACCTTTCCTAGTTTCACATCGTGGCTGAACGGACTGATAATAATCCTGCCTTGAAGCAGAGCGACGGGAGGATGAATCCCTGATCTATCATATTGAAAGGACTAAAAAATACATCCCATACTACTTTGAATTAGAGAGGATCTTTCCTGATCTCACATCCTGGATGAACAGTCTAGGAACCCATACTGCCTTGAACTAGAGAGACGGGAGGGACCTTTCCTGGTGTTCACATCGTTGGCGGAACAGTCCTAAGAACGTTATACTACCTTGAACTCGAGAGACGGGAGGACCTTACCTGGTCTCACATCATGGCTGAACGGACTGATAATAATCCTGCCTTGAAGCAGAGCGACGGGGGGATCTATCATATTGAAAGGACTAACAACACATCCTGCCTCGATGCAGAGTGACTGGACATGCATTCCTGGTCTCGCATCTTGGTTGACAACCCATCTTGCCTCGACCTAGAGCGATGGACGTGAATTCCTATTTCGCATCGTGGCTAAACTATCTGACAAGCTATCTTGACTCGAGGCAGAGAAACGGGATGCGCGATAGTTCCGATTTCTCACACGAGAATAATTTTTTAATATCACGTTACCGCTTTTGGAGTAATTAGAGATAGTAAATCAATCCTGGAGTTTTGTTTGTTATAGTAATAAGTGAATTGTATAATTATAACATATTGTGTTAAGATTTGCGCGCTATGGGTCTTCGTATTTGCAGAACTGTTCATGTGTACTTATGTATGTGAGTTCCACATTTCGTTAAGAAGCAAGATCGTTACACTGTACAGTAAAGGAATTCGTAATATGAGCTACATAGGGGTGCACAAACTGACAAACATGATAACGGGTGTTTTAGACTTAGCTTGGATTCTTCCGATAAGGCTCTTCTCTTCTCTGATGTCACAGGAATAGCAATATATCACATCTTCATAGTACCTCACAGAAAATAACAAATAAATGTAAGACCTGATGTCTGCGAGAACCATCTCAACACGTCCTTCCTCAAAGAGATTTTTTACGAATCGAGATGGCATAGATCGTATATTATCCCCCGTGCAATCTACTTCCCTAAAATCATGGTTAATGTCATTCTCTCACCTCATTCTTGGTACCAATTTGGCGTTTTCCCTCTGTTTTTCCTACAAGAAGCTTCCATGTTCCGGTTTCATTTCCCATTCGTGCCACATGTCCTACCCATCGCAGTGTATGAGACTTAATAGTTCTTATTATAACCGGTTTCCTAAAAATATCACGTATCTCACTTAGTATAGTCTTGTCCATCTCTCTTTATTCCAAACAAAATTCCTGCAACTTTATTCTCAAATACTCGAAAAATTTTATTCTGCCTTAAAGTAAGACTCCATGTTTCACATCCATATTAATATGCGAAACATGGTCTCTTCGTTTAAGGGAGGAGGGAAGATTATGACTATTTGAGATTAAAGTTCTCAGCCGTTTTTTTAGACCAAAGAGAGATGGACAGACAAGCGAATGAGAAGTTTTGACGCCTAATACCGAGCAGAAATGCAGAATAATTAATACAGTGTTTAGAAGGCCTATCGCAGGCAGAGTAAATGTCTCAGTACTATTGCAACAAGTAATAAAGTGCAATAAGAAAAATAAAAACTTTACTGTACGTTACAAGCTACATGCTACAGTTGTAGGAAACTGGAGGCGGAATTGTAATTTTCCAGTTTCTCTTCTGTCAGTTGGAAATCAACCGTACAGCAGCTCTGCCAGGAGTAGCATACTTGTGTGCTGGTGCATATAATGTTACTGCACAACACGAATTACACTATTAGGATGTGAAACATGCGCAGGGAAGTTAAGACGCAGTTTTTCAATCCACCTTACACTGGTGGGGCACCAAACTTAATTCAAGCATCTTTTAGAGCATTATTGAAAGAGCATCCATGGTGAAGCTCATTGGTTAAAAGTGTTTGGCAGTAAATATGAATCATGGGGGAAGAAATTTTCTCATGCAATTTGAATCAGAATGAGTCCGGCGCCCAACCAGCATTACGAACAATTTAAACAGCTACAATATGCATAAGCTTCTGGTAGAAAACTATAATGGCTAGGAGATTCAATACATGTCATCCCAGCCACACTTCGATTATTGTGGCATTATATATAATGATCTAAACCATGACTTGTCGCAGAGACTGCAGCGTGTTCATAATGCTTTCGTTCGATTCATATTCAATACCCGCCGTTATGACCATATTTCCGAACACTTTAATAACCTCTCTTGGCTCCATCTTACTGACAGACGTAAATTGCACTCTCTTTCACGATGTTTTAAGCTTATCAATTCCTACATCCCTACTTAACTGGCGTCCAGATTTGAGAAGTTATCTTCTTACCACAATATTGACACTAGGTTACAAGATAATAGTCTGCTAACAATTGCTCTTCATAGCACTTCCTCTTATTCTACTTCCTTCACAGTAGCCTCCTCAAGATATCAGGGGTTGCCGCACACTTGGCACTTTTAAGTCACGCTTATACAGTTACCTGTTGTCTAATAATTAATTTTTCTCTATTTATTTAAATTTATACTATGTCATTAATAATATTTTCTCGTTTTTTATATATTTTGTACATATTATATATTTAATTTGTTAAATTTAGAGTAAATAAAAATACGTTATAAATATTAATTGTATTGTATTTATAACATGTAATCGTTTATGTATATTGATTTTAGATGTAAGACTATTTTTTTGTATTTTTTAAAACCTCGTTGAGTGGCAGACAAGGGCTTAAGGCCTTAACTCTGCCAGGCAAAATGAAGCTATTATTATTAAAATATAGCTATTATTATTATTATTATTATTATTATTAATTATTATTATTATTATTATTATTGTGTAGATGATCGTGTACTTCTGTAAATGGTACCTGAGAACGGTCAGGCCCCCACCAGCATGTTGACCAAGAGGCTTACAGGCTTGTCTTGCTATTGAATCCTTATTGTAGTTGATTAGCTAATACCCGGCGTGCGCTGCTATACCCAAATAAATGATAATGTGTTTTTAATTTAGTAGAATAAGTAAAAGGAAAAATAAATATGAATTTATATCGTTATTATTTTTAGATACCCCGTGCTGATTACCCGGCGTTGCACCGGAATCTACGCATCCCGATGTACTTAGCATAAATGAGCTGAAAGACAAAATTCGTTTTGAGTTATCCATAAAAGAATACCCGCCGTGCGCTGCTATGCTTGCCCGGGAATTACTTATCCCCATCTTCTTGGCATCAATGAAAGACAAAAATGGCTATTGTGAGTTATCCTTAAAAGATAAAACTTACGCTGTCGCGGACTTTTCTCTAGAATGTTTGAGATATTAAATTTTGTGTACAATAATTTTGTGTATTTGTTATGATTTAGGGAGCGTAAGCCATTTAAGCTTACAAAAAGCGAATTTTTTTCACGTTTTGTCACTACAGAAAGTGATTTTTAAGGGTGAAGGGCTTGAGCATTAAAACTCTCCTATAACATATAACCTTCCCGGGAAATTCCTGAACATTTTGCAAAAAAGCCCCATGACAATCGGATGAACGGTATGGCAGCACATTCTTGCCCGGGAATCTACTTATCCCAATCTCCTTGGCATGAGTGAAAGACAAAAATGGCTATTGTGAGTTATCATAAGTAATGCCACGAGTGATTTCCAAATTATCGATAAATTCACGACTCACGAAGTGAGGAGTGAATTTATCTAGAGAATTTGGAAATCATGAGTGGCATTTGTTAGGACTATTTAACGAATACAATTAAGCTGTTTACTCACAAATCATTATTTAACTATAGTTATTTCAAAATATTTATATATTTAATGTAAACGGCGATGTTTGAAAACAAATGAGAAACGATAGGTACGCTTCTACTGCTTCATTTGTTTATCACTGCAACCAGATCATACTATTTATTGCCAAAGGAACGCAATATTGTAAGGAGGAGCTTTCTTTAATATGGTAATTATAACACTGATAAATATTTGGTGAAACACGACTCTGATTGGTTGTAAAACAGAAATCATTGAAACGTGATTGGTCATTGACTCCCATTTGGGGCATGAGTTAAATAGTCTGTAAAAGATAAACATATGCTGTCGTGGATTTTTTTATACAGTTTTTTGAGATATTCAATTCTGTGTACATTAATTGTGTGTATTTGTTAAGGTTTAGGCAGCGTAAGCCATTTAAGGGTAAAAGAGGGACTTTTTCACGTTTTTCACTACAAAGGGTGTTTTTAACCCTTTCGCTTCAAGTTTCAATGCTCAATGCATTTCCCCAGAAAGTGAATTTAAATCACCTTTAATTACATTGTCTATTTTCAGACATTCAAAACGAATAAAATATAACGGTATTTGAGAACTCAATAAGGGTGAAGACCGAAACTCATTCCTCTACTATTCATAAATGTTAACAAAAAATACCCTGCCAAAGGATGTACAAAATATTACGAAATATATAACAGACACAGTTAAGCGAGTGTACCTCGTCTTCTGAGGCGAATGGGTTAAGGGTGTAGGAGTTGAGTATCTCAATTCTCTTATAGCCTATGTTCATCCCTGAACATTTTGCAAAAAAAAAACATCACAATCGGATCAACAGTATGGCCGCTCATAAAAATACGAACAAACAAATAAACAAACATACAAACAAACATTCATTTTTTATATACTAGATGATACATGAGAAATAGGAACACGAAATACAAATACTGGCCATGTGTTTTATTTTACTTGTACGTGGCACAGTTTACCGTCAGACAGGTATGTTACGTTTTTGAGAGCTCTGTTTTACAACAGGTAATAAAACGTGGTGGAAGTATATCTTGTGGCGCCATGCTAGACAATGCATAATAGGGCGGTTCTTCTCCTTAGCTCATGTTTGCACTGGTTGTATCGGGTTACATGAACAATAAGTGAAAGTACTCGTCTATGTGAATATTTGGTCGTTAACAATGTAAACAAAATGGGTGTAAGAGACATTGTTTATGTCTCTAACAATTAAATCACACCTAGATCAGATACGCCCTTACAGATGATGAATATATCTAGTGAATGGCTTTGAAGGAAAATTTATTTTCAAGGACACGTGACAAACAGAGGTGTGGGCCTATTTACATCGTGTGGCGACATTCAACTGTCTTATAAACATGCAGAAAGGCAAATTATAGGCATTTAAACCCTGTATCTAAATGAGTAGGCCTACATAACAATTAATTTATGTCTAACATATACTCATAGTGAAGGGCAACTCTTTTACGCTCTGTATATTTTCACTTTTATATGGTAGTAGTAGTAGTAGTAGTAGTAGTAGTAGTAGTAGTAGTAGTAGTAGTAGTAGTAGTAGTAGTAGTAGTAGTAGTAGTAGTAGTAGTAGGACTTTATTAGACAAAAAGTAAGATATTTACAATATTATTTACAAATATGGGTCGCACGGGCCTCTTTTATATAAGTTTACATGGTAGGCCTACTCAAAGTTTAAATAGATCTAGTAATGTTTGCATTATAAAATGACTGTATCCAGCATCAAAATTGCAAATATGCTTTTTGCACGATAGTGCGTTCTGTCGTACTTACAGCAATGACAACCATGATTGAAACTTCTACTTCCTATATTTTAGGGTTGCCAACCTAAATAACTATATTGTAATATTACATATTACGGACTTCGTGTGGGAAGTAAAACCACTGCCCTTTATGTATACTATGGAAAATGTATATACAAAAATATATCCAAAAGGTAGTGTTAATATACATTATACGAAACAAATCACTGCATTATAAATGAACTGAACTTTATTTGAAACAATATAAAACAATAAATTCGTGCTTGCAGCCATTTTATCCAGTGGTGTAATGGCTGCTGTAGTCTCAACTAATAAACATTGGTCACACTGGTAACGTTAGTCAGTTGTTTATAATGATCGCAAGTATTTCCAACAAAGATGTAATTATTATACTATCATTTATTATTTTAAAAACACCATCGCGCAAAAAAATAAAAATCTACAACGCACGTTTGTGAAGTGTTTTACTGAATCTCGGAAATTAAATCCTCAATTCTGTAAAAATACTTCCGAACCACGCATTGTAAAATACGACTATAACATTTAAGTTGCATATTGTTACATGCTGTTAATAGAAATCGACGTTCCTCATTCAATTCTTGTATTTATGTCAGTTCCTGGATATGCATTTTTATTCCTTCTTGTTTGTGAGGAATACTACAAGAATAGACTAATAGCTCTAGAAATGGATTGTTTACGCAGAAGTGCCAGAAAGTCAAAATTAGAACATGGTCACAAATAAGGAAATTAGAAATATAATGGAAGCAGAAGAAAGCATAATTTGAAATAATTGAGGAGAATGAATTAAAGTGGTTAGGACATGTTTTAAGAATGGAAGATGAGCGATGGCCAAAGCAACTATATCAATGGCATGCGACCAGAAGGAGGAAGACCGAAGTTAACATGGAAGTAAAACATGAAGACAGTAATGTAAGCAAGAGGGCTAAACATTGAAGATGCCCAAGATCGTAGGCTTTGGAGGTTTGGCACGGGAAGACGGCAGCAGCTGCAAAAACCCGAAGATAGATAGATGTGAGGAATTAAGTAATTTCTCATAATCCCATAAGTTCTCATCTTCCCCAATATCCATCACTTTCTGAAGTCTTTTCAAAGATGGCCGCTCTTGAAGATGTTGGGGTTCATGATATGACTTGCAGGTTACATGAAGGACAGATATGTGACACAGAATGTAGTGTCCAGTGTTGAGTCGATTTACTTTGATCATGTAGTGGAGTTGTTGGCTTTGACATTACAATACAGACATGTTCTGCTCCATAGCCGAGTGGTTAAGGCACGTTGCTTTAGCGCAGAGCTACGGGACTTTCGCTGACTCGGGTCTCCATGGGGAAAGACATTTTCTGATGACATTTTTGGGACCGATGCGATGCCTACCCAGCATTGTGACACATTTGGTAGCTACAATAAGTAGCTGCTCCAGGTTGAGAAAAAGAGATATAACAGCTGGGGGACCCGACATGCTGACCACGTATCACCCCTACACTGGCTTATGATCATCTACCTATGTGATTAACACATGTGGATACGAGGCCAGCAGCCAACTGCTGGGCCAAGGGCCTTCTAGGTCTCTCGTGCAGTGCAATTATGGAGAATACAGACAGGAAATGATAACAATTTTAATAACTCTGAATTGGGTTTTAAAATAAGATAGGCTACATTAATTGGCAGATTATCGTGATATACTCTTGTAGGTCTATTATTTTTTAAAATGTCATTCCCAAATATATTTCCATATGTCTATATAACCCATGGGCTAGTGGTCAGCGTTCCTGACTTCTGTTCATGAGGTCCCGGTTCGATTCCCGGTCAAACCATAGGCATTTTTCCTTAAAGGGAATTATTCCTGTGGTTGCCCATGGTCTGGAATTTAGGTTAAGTTTAGGTTAAGAACTCTCCTGGTGCTTCAGTATCATTTATCACCCATCACACTATTGGGGTAACGTAACTCCGCCTTGCAGGTGCCCCAACCTAAGAAATGGTTTACAATTATGCCAATGTCAGGGGAAAAAGCCACAAATGTCATAAAATACAACCTGGTGGCATTAGACAAAAAAAAACATGTTTCTTCTTATCTTTTCCTTGTAATGTCAGAGTTTTCCTAAATTAACAAAGTAGTAACTGGCCTAACGTTTTTTTAAATTAATTTTTCACAGTCTTCTATTTAGTCGCTTCCTTTCCTTCTTTGCATTCAACATTTTTTGTTAACATTTACTCTTTTATTCTTTTGAGATGGTCGAATGATTTGAATTTGCTATTCTCTTTGTGTTTAATTTACACATTCAATAGTTCTTGGTATCATATTTTTCTAACTGTCCCTTATGGTTTTCCCCAATGATTTTCATGTGAGAAGCCTGAAACCTATTTAGCTTTCCTTCGTGCAATCCAAGATATTAATGTTAAGATAGATTTAAAATATGTTTTATGATTAACATTTTATTATTTAAAGAAATTATTTAAAGAAATTAATTAAACAAATATTGTTTTGCACAATAAGAATTATAATTATCTAAATATAGAAATTTTTATGTTTACACTGTTGTTGCAAGATTAATTACTTATATTTAATTAGCCTACACAATGGGTGCGTGTAATATACAAGAACATATAACCTGATTTCGTAGATTTCAAAATAAATTATTTGAAAATAGATGCATGTTTTTTTTTACATTATATATGACATGAACATCAAAATTAACGGCTGAACGGGATTTGCACCCGGGACCTCTAACTATATACGTTAGTGCGATACAGTCTTCGCTATCCAGGCTTCTATATATATAACAAAACACTTTTTTTTTCAGTTACCAATACAATCGCAAATATATCATTAACTAGTTCTAAGAGCTAATAACCTACAAGATTGGATAGACAGGGTTGGTAGCTCTGTCGGTAAAGCATTTATTCTGTTCTCAGGGAAGATGGAACGGAAATGATAAATTAATAATATTGGCGAATCAAAACTCACTATAACTAATCATTTTGCCCTGCTATCACATTGAATCTGTATACTTATGTAGTAGTGGTTTCAATTATCATTTAAATGCTATTTTATATTCGATATAAAAATATTGTAATAACATTATTGCCCAATGAAAGGTTTTGTTTCTCACTTGCACGTTTTTACTTCATTTATTAATGTGTGGAACTATGTACTTTGTCGGTTATTACCATATCACTATTATTCCACTGTCCACCGCTATGGTCTCGAGGTAGCGTGCTGCCTTGTCACGCAGCGGACCCGGGTTCGATCCCCGGTCGGAGCAGTTTTTCTGGGTGAGGTTTTTATCGGGGTTTTTCCTCACCTGTAAGACAAATGTCAGAAAAACTATAAGGCCCAAATGGTCCCCGAAGTCATATGGCCATCATCATCAACCGGTGTGGAAAGCAACAGGAAGCTACCACACCTACAATTCCCTAGTAAAGCTGCAAGCATAGCATGAAAATGCTATGATTGCAGTGAAGGACCTGCCTTCGGGCAGAATTAGTATGGATGGATTATTCCACTATTTCTGTATTTAAATATATTTATTTGTAAACTTCGGGGACATACCATAGCGTAGTTGGTTAAAGCAATCCGCCTCAAGCTCGGGAGTTTGAGTCCCTGTGTGGTCAGGATTTATAAGCTGACCTAAATCTTCTGGAGACAACATGGTTCTGGGATGGTCTACCCCCTTGTCTGACTAGATGTATTAATCTCTGACTAATTTTATTTATGGTGAACAAGTACAGTAATTTATTATTAACATTCGCGTGAATGTGATTTTAATTCTCGTTAAAATATTCTTGTTCTTTGTAAGGTTTGAAACCTGTATTTACCTCACTTTTACTTTCGCGAATTTTCAAGTGATTCTCGTCACAGATCAAACACACTAATGGAAATTACCGTGCGATCTTTGTTCTTCCTCTTGGAATAGCAATGACGCCAGTTTTTTTTTCTAGTTATGTGATGAAATCACTTTAAAACCCAGTTTTATTTATGTAAACAAGTTTTAATTACGACCCTCTATATCACTTAAATTTTAAAGTAGTCTACCGGTATTGGTTCCGAGTAACCTCGTTGTCTGGAGTAACAGATTCGATTCCCGGTTGCGACAAATTTCCTGGGTGAGATTTTTTGGGATATGTTCTTGCCTGTAAGATAAATGTCAGGAAACTTTAAGACCCAAATAATTCCCAAACATGATTTTCCCATCACAATCACCCTATTATGTTTACTTTCATTAGTGTAATAGTCTGCAAGGATATGTCTTGTCTTAACTAATTCACTGGCACTATCGAACCCGTAGGTTCATGACCGGAGCTAATGTTTTTCCAATCATTCCCGTATAATCAATTTCCCTCAAATCATGGTTAACGTTATTCTCCCACATCATTATTGGTCTACCAAATGAGCTATAGGGGCTTCTTCCAAAACTTGAGGCGTTAAAAATATTTTCAGTTGAAACAGCAGATACTTTAAATAGAAATAGACATATACATTGAGAAACGTGACTTTGCTTACTTGCATATTTGGATTTAACATAAAATTGAACTTATTTGACTCGTTACATGGAAATGAGACTGTAGATGCGATTGGCGGTCAAGTAAAAAGGGTGGCACGGTTATATGAAACCATCGGGAAAGAAGATACAATGTGGTGCAGAAGTCTGTAATATCGTTAGATGTAAAGCAACCAAACAAGTGTTCAGAAGGGTCACAAAATGATGTAGAAGAAGGAAAGAAATTTCTATTAAACAATTTGAACATGTTGCACTATCACGGAAACTCACTGAGTTCACAATGTGAAAATAATGGACTCGTTTGCACAACTGTGAAACCAACAATCAGCGCAACAAATTCACAAGTTCATTTTGTTAAAAAAATACTCCATGACGCGACAGGCCTAGAAGACTCTTGGCATACCAGCCGGCTACTGATCTTACACCCAAATATATCAATCACAGAGATACACGGTCATCTAGCCAATTTAGAGGTGACATGTCAACAATATATTTCACTAAACTCTAGATCTTCGTCTTGGCGCAACGTGCAAGCGGGAGTCCCCCAGGATAGTGTTCTCGGACCTCTTCTTTTCTCAATGTACATTAACATGCCAACTGTACTAAAGCACTGCCTTTATCACCTCTACGCTGAAGATCTCCAAATTTACCTACATTCACCTCCTCATTCTCTCTATAACAGCTTAACGAAAATGAATGACGATCTCATATCCATCTTTAACTGGTCTTCAAGTATCGGTCTAAATCTAAATCCTAACAAGTCACAAGTAATTCTAATGGGACAACAAAGACTGCTTACAACCTTTGACATATCTACACTTCCAAATATTACTATAAATAATATAATTATCCCTTATTCTTTTTCAATAATAGATCTTGGACTACATCTAGACGCAAATTTAACCTGGCAAACACAAGTGAAACACATGTGTAAAAAGACTTTCTCCATCTTACATCATCTTAGACTTTTAAATAATTTTCTCCTAGTTTCATTAAAACAAATCCATGTGCAGAATCTTGTGTTGCCACGCTTCGATTATTGTGACGTTATATATAATGATCTAAACCATGACTTGTCGCAGAGACTGCAGCGTGTTCATAATGCTTGCGTTCGATTCATTTTCAATATCCGCCGTTATGACTATATTTCCGATCACTTCAATAACCTCACTTGGCTCCGTCTTACTGACAGACGTAAATTGTACTATCTTTTACTGCTTTTCAAGCTTCTGAATTCCTACACTCCTAGTTATCTGGCGTCCAGATTTGAGAAGTTATCTTTTTACCACAATATTGACACTAGATCACAAGATAACAGTCGGCTAACAATTACTCTTCATAGCAAGTCATCTTAATCTACTTCCTTCACAGTAGCCTCTGTCCGCTCCTGGAATTTCGTTCCTCAAGATATCAGGGGTTGCCGCACACTTGGCACTTTTAAGTCACGCTTATACAGTTACCTATTGTCTAATAATTAATTTTTCTCTATTTATTTAAATTTATACTATGTCATTAATAATTTTTTCTCGTTTTTTTATATATCTTGTACATATATTTAATTCATTAAATCTAGACAATACATAATTATTTATAAATAATAATTGTATTGTATTTATAACATGTAATCGTTTATGTATATTGATTTTAGATGTAAGACTATTTTTTTGTATTTTTTAAAACCTCGTTGAGTGGCAGACAAGGCCTTAAGGCCTTAACTCTGCCAGGTAAAATATAACTATTATTATTATTATTATTATTATTATTGTTATGTGGTCAGCATAACGGATAGTCCAGCCGTTATGACTGGTTTTCTCGACTGTAGCCGTTAATTATCGTATCTGCACAAATTCTTCATGATTCTGGGCGAGCATCAGTCCTCTTGTGACCGACGTTCCATGAAAAAATTTCTTCTCACATGGGGATTCGAACTAGTGCTCTCTATCTTGCGTCAAACCGTTCAGATACAGCGTTAGACTTTGTGTGTGACAGAAAGCATTATTTTTATTAATAGGAGGGAAGTAATAACTGCGTAAGTGAATCTGAAACATAGATGTTATGAAGTGAGTCACTAGAACATTGTGGTGTAGGACTAATATGAGTTTTGTTTTAATAGTACAATTAAAAAAAATATATACAAATTCATTACATCAGCAATTGGATAGGTTACTCATGTGATTTATAATACTTTATTTTGAAAGTGCACGGGTAAAGTCCGGTAACTACCACTACAATACATAAAGCTGCTAACATAAAGATCATAGCCATGGATACTAATAAAGCTCGAATTCATATACATAAAGATTATAGCATATCCAACAAATGTCCAATAACATGACATAATATGATAGATTGCGTATCTAATGAGAACCAAAGGGCAAATAGGTTAACCTTATTAATCTCTAGCAGAGTATCCGTGGCAGGGCCCTGTTCACGGACACGTTTCATTATTCTAAATTATAAATATACTAGACACAAATAATTTGTCAACATGTTCTAGAAACATTCTACGCTAAGACAATCTAAGCTGAGGATATAATTCATAATCATGAGTCGTAAGCATGGGGATTTTTAACTATCGTATTGTACCAACATATACTGAGGTTTAGGTGGTGTTTTACAATACAAATCGTAAGCCAGCATGTAAAATAAATGTAAGTATATTTTAACAAAATAGGCCTATAAGTCGTTATTATGAATTAAATACTGTATAAACAAAATTAATAAGCTGCTGTGCAGACACGGAAAATAATAATTAAAGTTAAATAATAATGCATACTTTTGCAGCTTTTTAAGTCCCTGATATTTATAATAAGTAATATAATAATAAGTAATATAATAATAATAATAATAATAAACGATTCATACCATAACATACATATTGCCATTCACTTCTAAACAAGGGTTGTTTCTTCACAGCATCTTCATACATAGCTTAAACGACGAGTGCAAAAAAAAGTTTGAAATTTGTTGTCCAGTGTTATTTGTATTAATCTCTGTTACCCAAGCTGTTTATCTAGTTTCGTAGTATTTTGTTAATTTGGTGTCATATTTGCATTTTGAAATTCTAAATAAAATTCATATATATCAGTCAGTCACACATAATATATTAGGTCATAACTCCGGTCTTAATTGTGATTTAGGATTCGATTTTTTATTTATAATGTAACTTAAAATGTGCCCTCCAAACACTATTTTCGAAAATTGAATTAGGAATGACATTTCAGAAAATAATTAGATGACACGTGTTAAGCTGCATGATGCGTTGACATTTATGTTAGTAAGTCACACTACTTTTATAGATAATAAATAGCGTTGTGTTTTTATTCAGAAGTCGTATGTTTATATAAAGTTTAAATCATGTACTTTTCCTCTATCGTATCACATAAATAACACCTTTAATTTCAATTAATTATATAATTTGTGCAAGCAGTTACAGCAAAAGTATACTGTAAATGCCAGGTTAGTCCCACATGGAATTGCTAATATCTGTCACATATAGTAAGATTCAAATGAGATCGGGAACTGGATATAATAACCTCAAGAGTCCGATAAGTTTTATGACTTATAGGCCTGCTTTACTTATTATTCACAACGAAACTTGAGGAAATTTAAGAAAAAAAGTGGATGAGTTTAAATAACTAGGAATAATAATTAAAAACTTTGTGCAAGTGTACTATGCAGTTTCCGCATTTGCGCTTTCAAGGTCTTATTTATTACCTTATTCGTCTTGAATACTGATGTATTTTGATGAATATGTTTTTTGTTAAAATTATAAATGCGAGTAGAATATCCGGCCTGCGTAGGGTAGACAGGTTGATGAATTTATGTTAATTTAAGAGGTGGTGCTCAGGGAAGGGAAGAAATACCGAGAAGAAAACACATTCTCAAATACTTTTATTTTTCCACGTCGGTCTTCTAAAATAAAATATTTTGATTGATCTCCTATTACCATAGAGTTCGTTTTGTACAAATTTATATTTAATCCCCACCTTTAATACTCCTCCTTCAGTTTTCTATTCATGTAGCGTACTCTAAATCTTCGTAATATTCTACCATAAATTGCTGATAATCAGCAAATAGCAACATTACCTCAGGAGCAATTATGAAGGGGATGATTTAAAATGAAGTAAATGAGTATAAATATGATGGGAATGATTGGAACACTAGCTCAGGATATATTATGAAAGGGTTTGATTTGAAAATATTAGCTCTGTTAAATTATGAAGGAGATGATTGGTAAACATTACCTCCGGATAGCGATGTTTGGGAGCTTGTATCAGCACAGCCAAGATAGAACCCGTGAGTTAGTTAGTTATTGAATTTCACGGCTATCGTTATGTACTTTAAAATACCTTTTCGGGATTCTTGACCGTATCTTGCAGTGTAGTCTTCTCAACGTTTCAAGACCATCTGTGGGTGACATCTTCAGGAGATTTTGCTTGTGTAAATTTTCGTAGTAAACTGCTAGCTAGTTGTTAACTTGTGTGATTTTACTGTAACTATGTATCTGAGTAAATAATTTCTAATTGGTTGAGTTAAACAAGCAGCTCGCCCATTTGCTGTTGTCATGATATATGTCATGACTCATTGTATTTGTCAATAAGGTTTTATTTTGACAGTTTTCTAGGGCAGGATACCATGTTTTTATTAATTCTCAAATCTTCCTCTTTTCTGTTCAAATTTTGTTTATGTTTATATATCTTAATAGCTTCTCTGTTCAATCGAGTATAATAATGTATGGTATTGCATGTTGGCCTACCATGGCAACAGCAAATGGGCGAGCTACTCTATGTTTAACTCAACCAATTAGAAATGATTTACTAAAAATCATAGTTACGGTAAAATCAAACAAGTTAACAACTAGTTAGCAGTTCAATACGAAGATTTACACAAGCAAAATCTTCTGAAGATGTCATCTACAGAAGGTGACGAAACGTCGAGAAGACAACACTGCAAGACACGACCAAGAATCCCGAAAATGTATTTTAGAATACATAGTTAGTTATTGTTAATAAAAGTTAGCAAGTGTCTTAGAGAATTAGAGTTTAACATGTAGGATACTTGTAAAATCGTGTATAAAATGTAAACCAATACAATCAGGCTTTCTTCTTTAGTTCTATATTTTCAGTTCCCAAATAATAAGGTGATGTAACCGATCTTCTATATGTGTTATTATCTAATTAAATAAGTTGTTGTTTACAGTACACGTCATGTTTCATGGATGAATTTATTTTAGAGTTTCGCTTATCCTGAATGACAATTGTTGGAAACTGTTAAGTCCGAAATAGTTCCTGAACACCATCCCACCTTAATTTTCACCTTAATTAATATGAATATATGAGTTAGTGATTTGTCTTCTTTTAAATTATTGTGTAGTCTCGGAGGTTGTTGTAACATTCACTCCGGAAGTCCCTGTATGTGTTCATGTGAGGCCCGGGTGTACGTGAAACTGCCTAGGAATGTAGAGGTCAAACTAAGAAAAAATGAAATACATTTAAATCATGAGATCATGATTATTTATTAGAGCGGCTTCAATACTCTTAATGTTTGTAGTGAAGGAAGACAGTTCTGTTATTTAAGAGTGACCTTGCTTCGCGAAACAAATACTTTCTCTTTTGTCTGTTTTTAATCGCAAATCTCAAATTCTACAAAATGAATGGGAGCACCACGCCCGCTCTAATCTCACGAAAGTAGGTGCAACTGTAAGATTTAAAACTTTCCGCTGTTTACATAATTCTTGGAGAGATGGTGGCTGCGGTTCAATGAACAATACTCACTCTGGCAGCTCCAACACAACACAATTCACTTTTACAAGTGCCAAAACGCAATACTGTGCAGTTGAGGTTGCACGACCCTCTAGATTCAAGCCTCCTTGGATTGTTTTATTAATGAAGTGGAATTGAATGCGTTACGGTCTTAACTCTGAAACATTATTATTTGCCCGTGTGGCATGTAAAATTACTTTTAAAGGGAGAGAGAGAGAGAGAGAGAGAGAGAGAGAGAGAGAGAGAGAGAGAGAGAGAGAGAGAGAGAGAGTCATTGTTTCTGCATACCATGATTCAACAGTACGGGGAGTAACAGTAGAGGCTGTCTGAACCAAACTTCGATCTGATAGACGTATATTGGTTTTATTTTGAATACATTCAACATATCTATATTCTTTCATTACGAAATACATTCTAAAAATACATTGATGACGCCATTTTATGCCACTTTGTGATAATCCACCTCATTAATCATTCCAAACTCTCTTTCAATATGCGAAGTTTCAACACAATAAAAAAACAAACAAATTTTAAAATTCTGATTATATGTAAGCGAGCATGGTCATAGAAATAGATAAATTGCTCTATAATGGGGGAAGCTCTATCTTGTAAATTTATATTGGCTCATGTTGTCATTGTATTATAACAAAAGAGAGATTCATTTTCTTTATATATGGAGCCTGGATACATAAAAAACAAGATCTAAGTAGGATAACGGCGGCAGAAATGAAATTTTTGAGATCTGTTAAAGAGTGCACTAAGGAGGACAGAATCAGGATCACAGAAATAAGACAGGAACTTGAAATATTTGCAATAACTGATAAAATATATACATATAGACAAAAATGGAAGCAACACATAGACAGAATGAATGAAGATAGATATACAAAGCAAATAACAAAATACAAACCTAAAGGTACCCGAGATGTGGGCACACCTAGAAAGAGATGGGCTGAAGTCGGAACGGGTCAACAGACCTAATCCATGAATGCAGATGATGATGATGATATGGAGCTTAAACCCATCGCACTAATCTGCCACGTTAGAATCAATAGCTTTTAAAATGAGATGGAAGTAAGTAATTGTTGAAAATTTGATCTTATTATGCCACTGTTGCACCTGCTAATGACTTGAATGTTTGTTTACTTTCTCCGCATTGACCAATATTTTTGGTTAGGCCTGTAGAGACTGAATCATATTTGGTATGATTAAAATAAATCAATTCATTCATAATAAAATAAACGCTTAAAAAAACTAATCTAATTCTAGATAAACTTAAGAAAATAAATCTTCAATAACAAATAGATATAAATTTCATAATCTAGGATAACTAATTGATGGAGTTGATTATCACAAAATTACCAAAATGACTTTACTGATGATGAGGTTATGTTTGTGAATGATACGTCACAAAGTGTTGGAATTAACAGCTATCAAACACAAGCGAATGTTATAATATTGCCCTGTAATTGTTCCCAAACATGGTATTCCCTAACTATAGCTATTCCGAGGTGATTTGAATAACCTTCATTTTCCTATGATTTCAAAAGCCTGCTAGCAATGTAAGCATAACTACAAGCAATTTGCAACAACAAGAATAATAAGAGTAACATTATCGTTCATATTTTCTCAAGTTTTCTGATTCAATATTTTCAGAATTGTCTTTATCGTTTGTTCCTCTCATAAACTATAACCGTTCTCTGGTTTTCACCCTGACCGGATGATGATCCGAAATTCCAGTCTGTCCCTTCGATGATCCTATTGTGCTAGCGTTTGTTCACTAATATATGATCTATCTGATTCTGAGTTTTACCATCGGATATATTTATGAATATATTCATGCTGAAATGTTAACAATAACATTCCTTGATGTGGCAGAGGTGACTAATCTAACCCCTTTGTCGTTAGTAATCTTCATGAAGACTGAATTTACCTACTGTTGGCCTGAATAGGCCTATATCTTCCCGCCCCACTTTTGAATTAGAATCTCTTAAACAATTTTCATATGATGTCGTGAAAGACAATGAAAAACGGTTTTTAATTCTTCATAGAATTCATCCCTGATCTTGTCATCCTTATCTTCTGTGGGGCCATGTACATTCACAATTACAAAATCATATCGTTTACCCTTTAGAATTATGTATGACATCCTCTTGCTAACAAACTTAATATCTCGGATAGTTGAAAGGATCCTCCTTCGGATTAAAAACCCGTTCCGAATTCAGATCTCGCTGCATCCCCGTAGTCCAAAGCAAAGCTTCCTGATTCCTGATTACCTTCTACTGGCCATCCAAATTCCTGTAAAACGACTATATCCAAGGGTGATTTATCTCATTCCTGCGTTAATATTTCTAGTGCCCCACTACAATATAATGTCCTAACATTTCATCTTCCTGGGAACATGTCCCTGTATTTGAGACTGCCGTGGATTCCTTGAAGTGGTCACGATCTGTAGAATGAATGGGGGACTATTTGACCTTTGGAAAATTTTACCCCAGTGGAACTCATGCCCACGTTTCTTAATGGTTGTATTTTTATGGTGAAAGATGGTCATTCTTTAGACTAATGGGTAAAACTTTCGGCAGCAACATTAACGCCGGCATAGATTTGGGGGTCATGTAAGCATGTAAGGCAATCCACCAATATAACGTAAATATACAAAGGAGATCCACCACTGTGGTCTCGAGGTAGCATGCTGCCTTGTCACGTAGTGGGCCCGGGTTCGATCCCCGGTCGGGGCAGTTTTCCTGGGTGAGATTTTTATCGGGGTTTTTCCTCACCTGTAAGACAAATGTCAGGAAAACTTTAAGGCCCAAACGGTCCACGAAATCATATGGTCATCATCATCATAATCCTTATCATCATCATCATCATCCTTCACCGGTGTGGAAAGCAACGGGAAGCTACCACACCTACAATTCCCTAGTAAAGCTGCAAGCGTAGCATGAAAATGCTATGATTGCAGTCAAGGACCTGCCTTCGGGCAGAATTACTATGCATACCAAGGAGGTAATAATAATAATAATAATAATAATAATAATAATAATAATAATAATAATAAACATTATCTCACTGGCACTATCAAAACCGGAATTTCATGGTCGTGTTGATATGATGATGATGATAAAAGTAATAACAATATTAAAATGAAGATTTTCATTATCTCAATTATAGTTGTGTTTTATTCAGTTATTATTCAAAATATTACCAGTATTTGAGATTAAAGTTCTTAATTTATTTTTTGGATCAAACAGAGACTAAGAGGCAGGTGAATGAAGACTATATAAATTGAGCTACATGATATTCATGTTATAATATTATAATGATATTATGGAAAGAAAAATTAATGTCTGAACCAGGAATCGAACCGTGGACCTCTAGTTCTCCAGACTAGTGTGCAGCCTACTATTTCGATTCCTGGTTCAGATATTAATTTTTCTTTTCACAATATCATTATAATACTATAACATGATACATTATTGGAACTGTGTTAAAATAACAGTATTGTAAAATGTTAAATAACATCGTTAACTGCTTATAAAAGTGGTGGTGTAAAATTCTCAAATATAGATATTTCTAAACGAAGCCGTCCGTTGGTGATGGTAGTGACACCTACCTGGCAGCGGACGAAACGAGAATTATAGATTTGTTTATGTGGAAAGAATCGTTAATATTTGTGTCAAGTCTAGAATGGTGTAGTGGGCTGCACACTAGTGTGGAGAACTAGAGGTCCACGGTTCGATTCCTGGTTCAGACATTAATTTTTCTTTTCACAATATCATTATAATACTATAATATGATCCAATATTGGTACTGTGTTAAAATAACAGTATTGGAAAATGTTAAATGATCTTCATGGGGAAACCAGCTGTAATAAGAATAGTAAAGCCTCTTGTACTGCGATGCGCAGGACATGTGGCACGAATGGGGAAAGAGAGAAGGGCATTTAATCTTTTGTAGGAAAACCAGAATAAAAGCGGCCAATAGGTAGGGCAGGAATGAGGTGGGTGGAGAATAACATTAACCATGATTTGAGAAGGTGAATTATACAAGGGTGATTGGAAAACATTAGTTCTGGATATGGATGTATGGATAGTATATATCCGCCTGACCATGAACCTAGGCTACGGTTTCGATAGTGGCAGTGAGTTACCGTAGTTAATTATTGAATAATTCAGTATTTATATCTCAATTTTATTTTACAAATTATCGTGCTTGTTAGATGCGAAATAAATCACATGTCTGATGCAAGGGCCTGGATTTTGATGTCATCCTCTTTTTTTCTTCGCGTACAGTACAGTACATAAGGACTTTATTAAATTAAAAGTAATATACATACAGTGTTATTTACAAATATGCATTGCACGGGCAGTAAGGAATTTAATGTATTGCAATTTGTTAACATATTTATTTATTCCTGATTAAGTGTTGTTCTTATTTTCCGCGTTTTGTCCAGAAATCTACCCAAGTTTATCCAATTTTCTGGGTTTACCAGTAACTCGTAGCATGCCAATCTTTCACGATTTGAATTTAGAAATCTTTCCGGTAATAACTGATGCCTCCAATATTCCAGATCGTTACATTTTCCTAATATATGTATCTCGTCTTCAAAGCTCCCGCACATTGGACATATTCGCATATCGTGATCGTCGCTAATTTTTAAAATTTTCCATGCCCCTAACCTGAACCAAGCAAGTTTTCTTCGTGTAGTATACATAGCTCTTACGTATAAAAATCCTGGACACGAATCTCTGGCCATAAAAATATGAATTCTTCTTTTTCTTCTTCTTGAAAATATATATTTTGACTTGTTTTCACATCAAGTGAGATTTAGTGACTCTTCCCATCTAGTAAATGAGCGTCCAATACTGAAAAAATACGAATTCTATTTTGGCTTTTTTTGTTATATTTTATATTTTTGAAGTTTTATGACATAGAGGGCCTTCCCGAATGAGTGATCAGCTCATTCGAGACAACTTGAACATTTAAAACATTCATTGACACATGCACACTAAACATATCGATTATGATGGGAAGATAATGGTTGGGGATCGTTAGACCCTTAAAGTCTCCCGAAGTGCGTCCTATGGGTGAGGAAAAACTCCGAAAAAATCCACTCAGGAAACTTGTTCCGACCGCTTGTTGCTTAAGAAGTAGCAACTCTAACGCGATACCAAAGCGTCGATTTTATCTTTCAAACTGCATTTAAAATACACCAAGAACAAAAATAAAAATCGTAAAATACATCGTGTCTGTTTTCTGTTGCACTCTAGCAACGATTGCATGCATCATTTCTAGAAATGCCAACTGTACACTAGGGTCATCCCTTGTTGAAAAAAAAGTATCTAGGAAATGTACTTAGTGCAATCAACCCATTATACAACAAGTTTGTTAATCACAATCAGTGATCAGTAATGTCACTCTCAATGCCCAACAGAACAGTTTGAAAATGGAACAAGTTCCGAAAGGCCTAGCTGATTATTTTAAACAACTGCAATCACAGGTACAATCTTTATTTTGTTAGTGCGTTAATCTAAAAAAGAAAGAAATACTTCAATGTATCTTACTTCTAAAAAATCGCTGACATATATATGGAGCGCTGACAAACGTTGATTTCTGCTATAAAAGCTGACACTTGTCGGGTCGGTATGTCGTGTGAATAAGAATAAAATAAATTATTTATTCTGAGCGGTTGTGCCAGGAAGACCGGGTATAAATCTATCTATATATCTTCGGGGTTCTGCAGCAGCTTCCCATGCCAAACCTCCAAAGCCATCTTGGGCATCTTCAATGCTTAGCCCTCTTGCTTGCATTACTATCTTCATGTTTTCCTTCCATGTTAACTTTGGTCTTCCTCTTTTCTTCTTTCTGGTCGTTTGCCATTGATATAGTTGCTTCGGCCATCGCTCATCTTCCATTCTTAAAACATGTCCCAACCACTTTAATTCCTTCTCCTCAATTATTTCAATTATGCATTCTTCTGCTTCCATTATGTTTCTAATTTACTTGTTTGTGACATGTTCTAATTTTGACTTTCTGCCACTTCTGCGTAAATAATCCATTTCTATTCATATTTAGGAAATTACGTTCATTAACAGAGTAAATTGTGCAAGGATGGCGATTAGATCCCTGAATGGTCTTTTATGGAATAGAAATTTGACTAGAAAAACAAAAAAAGGGATTATACAGACAATAATAGAAAGTATACTTACATATGGATCAGAAAGCTGGACAATAAATGAAAGGATGCAGAAAAGAATTTTGGCGACAGAAATGGATGGATTACGGAGAAGTATGAGAATATCCAGGCTACAACATATTCGAAATACATATATCAGACAAGAAATGGATGCACAAGAAACTGTTATCGATAGGATAACAAAGAGAGCTCTACAATAGTATGGACATGTACAACGGATGCCGGAAGACCAGTGGCCTAAACAGGTGTTGAATTGGATGGTACCAGGCAGAAGGAGAAGGGGAAGAAGTAGAAGAGCATGGTATAAGGTAATATATGATGCCATGATGAAGAGGGGTATGGAAGATGGACAATGGGAAGATAGGAATTTCTGGAAAGCAGGAATCAAAGGCAAACTACTGTAAAGTGGAAAGCCTGTATTAAGTAACGTTCATTTTTGGTCAGGTGTAAATAAATCCGGGTATAAATAGTCCATTTGACAAATGAAGGATAACACTCATTCATCAATGATCAAATTTTCGTTATACTATGGACTGCTAAGTGATTCAGCTGTTAGGATGATGGTTCTGAAGACAATAAAGTAACAAATGACGTGCGTCCACAATGCAATAGAATACAAAACTGTAAGAACAATTTTAACTTTTTTAGACGTGTATTTTCGTCAAAGTGGAAACATCCCTTCTATGAGGCAGGTACATTCAATACACAATGAGCGGAACTAACACTCGGTGATAAAACAAGTGCCATAAAAGAAAATGAAATAAAGAAAGCAGGAAAGGTGGTGAAAATTGAATAATAAATGTTATAATACTAAAAGGCGACAATTATTAATGTTCTTATTTATAACTCGTGTTTTGAGAATTTTATACAGGCTTATTTCCTTTTCACTTATATAACTGTATGTCTTTACACTGATATTAGGGCAGTATGTTTTATTTAAATTTATTTTATATGTTGGGTATACTGTAGTTTTCATATGTATTCATATCATCGGGGCAGCCGTAATCCCGCCTTCCAGGTGTCCCAACCTAAGAAGTGGGTTACAATTACGCCAATGCCAGGAGAGAACACCATCAATTTCGAAATGACAAACTGGGACATTGAATAAAAAAAAACAAGTGTTGCCCCAAATAGGAATCAAGATGGCACCGATAGGGTGAATGAAGAAATATGTATAATGGATGAGATTGAACACAGAAGGCTAATATGGTATGGACACGTAAGAATAATCCCGGATGGAAGACTATCAAAGGTCATCCTTGCATGGAAAATTGAAAGAAGGAGCAGAAAAGGAAGACCAAGAACAACATGGAAGTATAACATTCAGAATTCAATGAGGAAATTTGGTGTAACGGATGAAGACACAGAAGTAGAGAACTACGGAGAATTTTAATTAAGGGAAATTTGTGAAGGTATATTACAAACTGAATAGTCTGTAAGTCCGTAGTCATTTATGTATTTTTAAAACTCATGTTAATTATTAAGATTGGTTGGAAAAACCCTCAATGATTAGGATAATTCTCAAATTGAATGAATGAGAAAAAATAAATATTAAATATTCAGTAGTAGATATAAGCAATTAAATTGGTATGGAGATGTACGAAGAATGGAAGATGGAAGTTTTACCTAGAAAAACATTGGAATGATGTCCACCTGAAAGAAGAAAGAAAGGAAGACCTCGAAATTCGTGGATGCTAGAAATAAGAACTGGAATGAGAACAAGTGGACTGGAGGACATAGAGTGGATGGATAGGGGCGCATGGAGAAAGAAAATTAAACTTTATGCACAGAAAGATGTGTAAACATTGAAAATCTGTATGTAAATAAAATTATTATTATTATTATTATTATTATTATTATTATTATTATCTTCTTCTATGAAATTATTATTATTATTATTTAATAACCATCATCATTGCCGTCATCGTCGTCGTAGGTCGTGATATCATCGTCATATTGTCATAATATTTTCCTACTATCATCATCATATTATCCAATCATCATTAATCTTGATGATCATCATGTTGGTTTGTTCCGATCTCAAATCAGATGTCGAGGAATCTCTTCAATGATTTTTCTTCTTTCCTGACGACTTCATTCATGCTAATTGACGTGTCCATTCTTTTGGTACAGTCGGTAGGCGCACTACCTTTCACTCCGGTGTAAATCTCTGGATGTATTTACTTGCGTATAGGCTTACTTTCTTCAGAGGTGGCCAAAAAATATTCCAAATTACGATTCTGGAAGGCCTCTAAGCAAAATTTACCGAACTCAACGTCTTAGTAATACCTTAGTTGCCTGTTAGATGTCTCATTGAGTCGGTGTGTTGACCGCATGCCATTCATGACATCTATAAGCAAATAATGTTACTAAAAATTAAGTTGGTCTAGTGACTCCTAACAAAGGAGAGGCTATGGCTCAACAATGGGATTCGCCATTATTTTAAAAAATGAAGCCAATCTCTTTGTGTGGTGGGACGCTTGTTCCTGTTTACATGGGAGCATAATTCATTCAAATGGAGAGAGTGTAAAAGTTATGAAGAATCAAAGAAATCCACGCTCAGTAAGATATAGTGTTGTAGAGCTCATATCAAGACAAGTTATAATTCCACTATATAATTCAATTATACATTACAAAATACAACAATTAGATAATTAAATACAGGATGTTGAAAAACGTACTAGAAATTGCAGAGCTGAATTTCCTAAATGCACACGAGACAATACGAATAGGCCCTATATGAAAATGACCCGAAAATTCGTAATTACTTACTCTCAAATAATACAGTTAAGTGATAGTTGTTTATCAAGTTTTAGTTTGGATTCCCTGTAGTGATGTAGGCATACCTTTAACATTTTGACAGGCACCCAGCTGTAACCATTACACTAAGAATTTGTTAACCATCACATTCCGGAACCTATGTTTATAACTTTTGTATGTCAAGAATCTAAACTTGTAATTTTGTTCCAACAACCTGTATTTATTTACAGTTCATTCATCAAACGTAAAATGACGCGTTAATATCAAGGGCAGAGAAGCTGTTTTAAGTTTTAATAAAATAACACGTGAGGCTAAAAATAACTTAGCTCTTAAATTGGTAAAACATAATTTCTCATCCCGGTATTTAAATATGTTGGACAGCTGTGAAAACAAAATGAAGCATAATTTGTTCTTCTTCTTCTTCTTCATTTCACGGGCTAGGCAAATTGCCTGTTCCGCCTCACAGTTGTTCTGTCCATTTTTTCACTGGCCTTGAACCTCTTGGCTTGTAGTTGAATGCTGCTCTTGGTAATCTTGATACATTCATTCTTTCCACGTGTGTAAACCATTTCTCTCTATATTCTCTGATTTTCTCATTCAATGGATACATATTTAATTCTGTTCTTAAAGTATTCTTTCTAATTCTGTTTATTTACTTCCTAGACCTCTGAAGTTCCAAGTAACAATATTTATTCTATCGCAAATCCCTAATAGTGTATCCTTTTTCTGCTTAAGTCGTCGTACATTAAATCCGTCCGGCTGAACACCGAGAGAGATGAGTTTGGAAATTTTTTACATGGTTCGGTTACCAGTCCAAACGCACAACCACCTTCCTAGTGGATCGGGAATTTATTTCGGAGTTTTCTTCTCCTAGACGGGTTACTAACCAAAGCTTTGGAGTCCCATCTACCCCTTGGCTCGCAGGTTTCCTCTTCCTCCTTCTTTACCGTTGAGAACAATTTTCTTCATCCGCTTCTGAAGCCGTTGAGGTATCCCTCGTTGAAGCTAGTTCGCTTCCCTTCTGCTCTTGCTAGATAGCAAGCTAGTTAAGAACCAGACTTCCCTATCTAGTCGTCTGGGTCATTAGGTACTGAGCCCCTCCACCACGACAAGATCTAGCCCATGGGGGGCTATAGTGTAATTCGACAGAGATTTAGGTATCTTATAGGATACTTACTCTAGAAATGAAGTTGGGAAACTTATTAAGGTGAATTAATTGTATCAAACTTTATGTTCGAAAAAATATTATTTTTAGCCTCATCATCTTACCTCAATATTAATGTTGCTTTGTTGTTGGACATGTTTCAAAACAGTTCTGTTTTATCGTCAGCTTGTCCAGACGATAAAACAGAATTGTTTTGAAACATGTCCGACAACAAATCAACATTAATATTGAGGTAAGATGATCAGACTAAAAATAATATAATTAAAATAACCTCAAAATAGCACTTCCTAAAATTAAATATCATTATGAGTAATTACGTCATCTCTTAAGGTTTATGAATCCAGTTTTTCTTTGGAACATAACTCTCATCCTCGGAACCAATATATCTGATCTTCGCTGTAGATTATGATAAGGCATTTGTATTTTCGTAACCAATAACATTTTAATCGGATATCATTATGGCATTCGCTAAGAATGTTTATAATCTGCATCATGGAAGATATGATACTTTCAATTTCAAGATATAGGTGTTTATTTAAATAAGAAAAAAAGTTTGAATATTGCACATTTATAAAGCACAATGTGCGTTCTTTACGATGAATTTACCCACACAAGCAGTTAATCGTATTTCATTTGTTCTGATATTGATGTAATTTAACGCTAAGCACATTCATTAGATGTCGGTTTTAACACTAAGAGATGTGAAATGGAAACCTTTACTCGATTTGAAACTCTTTGATGCGTTACTTCCTACTTCAATACAGTGACATAATCTTCAAATCTGACTCTTCAAACACTTTCTTTCACGTCTGAATTAAATCTAAATAATACACATCCTTAACGCCTTTCAACTGGTAAATTCAATTAGACTCACAATACATGAATATATAACTTGTGGTTTCATTTCATTATTGGCCGCACATGTAATAGGCAAAACATTAGCTTATTTTAAATTATAAGATAAAAGTTAAAAATTTAAATGTACCTGTTGGCAGGTGCCGTCGTCCTCAACTTTGTTAAAATGGTGTATATAAAATTAACTGGAGCGCTTTCGGAAGTTAACTTCCATCATCAGCAGGTTGAGCTTCTGCTAATCGTTGTTGTTGTTGTTTACGATGATCAAGTGTTTGTAGCAGCAACTGACTTGTTTTTGACAATCTCGTATAATGGGTATTTTAAATTAAATAATAATTGTGTGTGCCAGGATACCTGGATAGCGTAATTAGTAGCGCACTAACGTATCAAGTTAGAGGTCCTGGGTTAAAATCCCGGGTCAGGTATTTATTTTTCTTTTCATGTCATATATATAACCAAAAAAGTGCCTTGGAGGAAGAGGCGTGGAAATATAGCAAATATTCGAGCAAAATAAAATTTCGATCTTACGTTTTAAAATATTCAACATAAATTTTATCAATATAAAGCTTGATACATATATATTAATATATTGTTGGCTGGTGTGGTAACGACATTTCTCAATCTTCAGGACACTGTCTTCGGACTTCAAGCAGACAGACCGATTAGTGGACGGGATAAGTATACAACTAAAATTATTTTGAGGAGGGAAGATAATGTCCAAATCAACCTCCGGACGTCAAGATATGTGAGTCTGGAGCACAATACCAGACTAGGTCGCCTGCTTAACCTAAATTGAATTAATTTGGAATATATTGTTAATAAAGAAAACTCGGACTGAGGAATTGTCTTACGAGGGAGTTCGTTCAAGTAGCGATCGCAATTGCAAAAAAGTTTTGGTTTGTATGTAAGAGTTTTACATGTACATTACAAATATGCGCATAATATTTGCCATTGACAATTACAGTGCACTTTACAATCATGTGCAAGTTCAGTCACCGAGTTCAAAAAAATGCATTGTTGGTAGCTGTCGAGCATAGCATACACTGCAAACAACTACATTTTCTAGAGAAAAAAAAATGTTTACGATGACTAAAGTTACTAAAGTCACGATATCATGTTAGGTGTGGTCCATTGTGACTAGAATATCGAATCTTCGTAGCTTACAGCGTTTTTAACGACTACAATTAGTTTATATATTTTTGTAATCAGCACCTCAAACATGTTCATACAAACCAAAGTTTTTTTGCAATTGTGATCGCAACTTGCGCTAACTCCCTCGTGAGATCTCTATATTACCCTCAAGAAAGCTAAGAACTAGATAGACGAATATAACATGGACACTATTTTCCAGCTTATAAAGTACACATACATATGTCCATCGGTTTCAAACAATTCATACAGTAACATTGAATGATTGAGTGCTGGTTGAGTGGAAGAGCCATATGGCTTTAACGCTGCCAGAATAAATAAAACATCATTATTATTAAATAAAACATTATTATTATTATTATTATTATTATTATTATTATTATTAATGATTTAGTTCTTAGGAAAATTTTTTGACCAAAGAGAGATGAACAAACAGGTGAATGGAGAAGACTACTTAACATTGAACTGCTTGATCTTTATAGGAAGCCAAATATAATAAGAACAGTTAAGTCTCGTAGACTGCGATGGGCAGGACATGGGCAGACATGTGGCACGAATGGAGAATGAAAGACGTGCATGGAAGCTTCTTGTAGGAAAACCTGAAGGAAAACGTCCAGTTGGTAGACCAAAAATGAGGTGGAAGAATAACATTAACTATGATTTGAGGGAAGTAGATTATACAGTGGATGATTGAAAATCATTAGCGGAGGATAGGGATGTATGGAGAGCTAATGTCCGCGTGGCCATGAAACTACGGGTTCGATAGTGCCGGTGCGTTAGTTAGTTAACATTAAATGATTTAATAAACTGTAAAACTAATCGTAGTCCAAGAAAGAGTTTTAAAAAATGTTACTAGAGTAACATTTTCTTTGAATAAGGAAGGTTTGGTTCGGTCCACGATAATATCACGTTTTATAGGATCGTTACACGGGGGAGATCGCAAAATTACTTCTAAAAATATTGCTTAGTCTGATCAAAGTGAAGGGCGATTCTTTTTATCTGGAACACTGTAGTTTTACCGTCCAATTACCTAATGGAGACCAGGGGTTGTTATCCTGGGGTGAGTCGTTCTGAACCGTCATTCGATGCGATTTAATAGCTACACAGATTATGCCCACAAATTCATTTACTTGCACTTTATTCCTAAATTTAACGCAATATTACTACAATCCATTTACTTGAATGGTGCTGGCAGTCTCTTGACGTACCAATCAGTTTACCAATCTGATCTTTCAGCCAATAAAAAAAACAAAAAAAATATAAAAATCATACACTTGAGTTCATGGACGATGATTAGGGCTTGGATTTTTAGTTACTAAAAGATAAGATTGCAATGCAGATGGTATATATTATTCAACTTTTTGTGTGTGAATCAAAAACGAAATATAGTCAAGTCTACTAACTTCTCATTATACAGTAAAACGTGTTTAATCCGGAACGTGAATAATGTGGAAATCTGTTCAATGTGAACACATTTATTGGTCACGGTAAAATAATAGTAATTTTAAGTGTATTTATTTTGTATAAAACGGAATCTCTGCAATGCGGAAACAAAAGGTTATTTCTACACAATTCATGAAAAAAATGTTTATAAGGCGGAAAGACAGAGAGAAATAAATTATTTTCCACTTAATTGAATTCCGTTAGGCGAATTAACAGTAAGTGATAAGTCCTGCCGCCTGCGCCGTGTGAAGTAGAGTTTATACCTGTATCTGGAATTTTCTTTCGGCCTCACTGCACGCCCGTTTTGCGAAATGCAGGCTCGTTTAACAAATATGTATTACAAATAACCAGTGCACTGTAAAATCTTAAATTAGTTCAAGATCTGAGACCGATTGTGTACGTATATTTAACAGGAAGCGTTCTGAATTCACGGAAGATAGATGGCTAAATCGTATGTATCATTGTCATTAAACGAAAAATTAAAAGTTATTGAAGATAAAGAAAAACAAACTCTCACAGCGTGAAATAATGACTAAATTCAAATGTGGATAAACCCAAGTTTGTGAGATTTTAAAACACGAAGGAAAAATAACGGATGCAAAGAAATGGTCAAATGAAGGGCAAAAAGTAAATACAATAGAATAAAATAATTAAGAAATCAACGAGGTGTATTTTACAAGTCCACGATGAAAAAATCTCCAAATTTCCGGACTGATGCTCCAAAGTCAAGCACTAGTTGTTACTATGTCCCTAGGGAATAACGATTTCGAGGCATCTTTTGGTTGGTTGTGGACAGCTTTAAAAGACACAATGTAGTGTGGAATACAATTTGCAGGGAATCAAAGGATGTGGACGAAAGTATAGTTAGTGAACTGAAACTGAGACTGCATATTTTAATATCAGGATACGCGCCTAAAGACATTTTTAACGCTGACGAAATGGGACTTTTTTCGCGCGTTAGCGTCGAAGTCGCTCGTATATACTAAATTTCATTTTTTCAACGGCAGCGGAACTACAATTAATCCAAGGTACATAAAAAGACATACACGGCGCTCTATAATCTAAGATGTTTGTTTTTTATAATGCGGAATGTTGTCAAATGCAGACAAAAAGATTGGTCCCACGCGATTTCGCTTTGAACAAGTTTTACTGTACTATGTTGCAATCTTAACTTTTGGTACATAAAAATCCTAGTCCTAGTGATGATATCCGCTGAGTTAGAAACAATGATTTCCATATTATAATAAGATTGATGAAACATTAGCCAATGATTTGTGGGAACCGAATTAAATACAGAATGTTTGGAATATATTAGATAAGAATAGGGGTGTATGGAGATCTAATGTTTCCACGGACATACATCCACAGGTTCGATAGTGCCAGTGAGTTAGTTATTTCAGTTGTAAAAAACGGTATGAAAAATAATAGTAATAGGTCTTTAACAAACATATCACATCAATAACGCTATGTAGACCTGAACTTGATTGATGGAGCTTTTCGATGGTTTTCGTACAACCTGGATAAGTCTCTATACTCCGCATCATCTTCATTCATTACTCTGTTGTTCATGTTGATTCTTATCCCGTCCATCCATTATTTCTTAGGTTTCCCCCTTCCTCTTCCGCCCTCCATCATCATCATCATCATCGTTATACTGTTTGTCGTCATCTCCAAAACTTTTTAATTTTTTTTTTGTTCAATCACATCAGCATTTTTTTTTTTCACTCTCAAGTTTATCATTCTTTTCTCGATTTCCAATATATATGTTTCATCAATCCCAATCTTACTCCTTTAATATCATTTCCGCTCTCCGCTCATCATGTCCAATGTTAAATATTCTGTTTTCATGAAGTTTACATTTAGTCATATTTTTTGTATTCATCCACCAGTTTCGTTATTTTGTAGGAAGCACCATCAAAATCCTGAGTTAATACTACCTGATCATCGGATAATACGCTCACATACAGTATGGCAATGCAACATCAAACGCGGTGGCTTTTGCATCTTAATCCTTAGAAAAAATAGATACATTTTAAATTAAAGTAGTCTGATAGAAACAAAAATGTTAGAAAAAGGAAGAAAAAAGTTCAAAAGATCTGAAAACTATTTTTCCTTAAAATATAAATTCTCCAAAATTAAATTTCCTGAACCTTGCAGCAATTAAAATTACATTAACTAGTAATATAATACTCTCTCTCTCTCTCTCTCTCTCTCTCTCTCTCTCTCTCTCTCTCTTCCTCTCACGTACATACACACATTTTAATTTACTTTAGTATGTATATACCCCACACATCCCACATTGGGACACGGGTAATCCCTAGTGGGAGTTTCTTAAACAAACTAATTTAGTTACACTTGTTTACCTACAGATATCAACTAGTAACATGTGGTTACCACATCGCCTCAATTACAACAGATTTCTAATAGGCAACTACGGTATTAATTGGGTAGATGATGGTTCTGTTAAATTTTGGACAGAGACCTTTTTATTCAGGCTTTCAGATCTTTCACGAGTCTGAAAATCTTCAGACTCGGGACCCACGGCTGAAAGTCTCTCCCGGAGGACTTGTCCCTTGGATTTTTCCATCCTAAAAATCCATGGACACCGACCGGTTTTGAACCCGTAGAACTAGAGGCAAGGAACATATCTACTAGCCACCGTGGCCGGCAATTTACTTTAGTTGTACGTATTTTTAAACGTGAGTGATATTTGTTTACGGAATATATTAAGAGATTTTATGTTTTAAAAAAGTGTGTTATGATTGACATTGTGTTATATAGGAAGTCACTTGTAACCAGTTACAGTAGACATTCTGACAGCGCCTGGTAGTGAATCTTGCCACGGAAAGGATAATACGTAGTGCATCTTTTCATTGTTCTTTAGAGAAAACACAATCTGTCGAATTAATTCTACAGTACAATTTGTTTAATCCGCGGTAATCTGTCCAATTTGAATAAATTTATTGGTACCGGCAAAATAATAGTAATTTTACGTGTATCCATTTTGTATAAAACGGAATCTGTCCAACGCGGAAACGGAGTGAGAGAGAGAAAAAAGAAAGAAATCAATGAGAAGTGTTTTACAAAGTCCATGATCAAAAAATCTCCAAATTTTTGGACCGATGCTACAAAGTCAAGCTCTAGCTGTTGCTATATTCCTAGGGAATATCGATTTCAATGCATCTTCAGATGTAGTATGGAATGAAATTTGCGGGGAATCAAAGGATGTGGACGAAAGTATAGTTAGTGAGCGGCAACCAAAACTGCGTACTTGAATTTCAGAATATGCACCTAAGAGACATTTTTAACGCTGACGAAACAGGGCTGTTTTTTTTCGCGCGTTACCGTCGAAGTCGCTCGTACATACTATACTTTATCTTCCTACGGCAGCGGAACTACAATTAATCAAAGGTATTCCACGTTGAACAAGTTTTACTGTATCATCATTAACTTCTTCCTTCACGGATTAGATCTTTGTCTATTCCGATCTCACATCTGTTCAGCCCAACGCTTTCTTGGTCTTCCTACCGATCTTCATCCTCGAGGATTATATATCAGTGTCATCTTTGTTATCCTATCCTCTGTCGTTCTTTGCAGATATTCCATCCAATTGTTCCTGTGTTCTTCTATTTGTTGAAGAATTGGTTGTACTTTTAGATCCTCTTTAATATTTAATTTCCAAAATGTTCTTCACTTGTAAAATTTTTCACAGCCCGTAGGAAGCTCATTTTCGCTGCATGGATTTTACTTCTTTCTTTTTCCTTCAGGATCCAGGTCTCACTTCCATATATCGCCACTGGTAGTGCCAATCATTGAGTAAAATCTTAGCTGCGGATCCTTTCTTACTCTGTTCCTCAGTGTTCGTCTGATTGTTCCACAAATATGTTGAAATTTCAAAATTAGAAACTAAAGTAATGGCGTTCCGTGGAAGGTACCCAGTAAGAACAAAAATAGTAATCGAAGATAAAGTGTTGGAACAGGTTTCACACTTCCGTATTTGGGCTGCGGTATAACTTATGAAGAAGAATTAATACAGTAAAACTTATTTAATCCAAAACATGAATAATGCGGAAATCTGTCCAATGCGAACAAATGTTTGGTCCCGAGAAATAATAATAATAATTTTACGTGTATTTATTTTGCATAAAACGGAATCTGTCCAACTAGGAAACGGAAGGATATTTCTACACAATTCATGAAAAATGTATAAAGCGGAAAGATATATATTAATCATCAGCAGTTATTTGTTTAATTTTTTAGGCCGCTTTTACAAATAGTGATTCAAACCAAATGGACAAATAAGTATCAAAACAAAACAAACCTAATTGTCACTGACCCTAAAGTTCATTTTTAAAAGCTGTTTACGTACTTCACATGCCGATATGTACTTTGATAAATGCCTCCATTGTTTGAACTTGTTGCAAAAATTTTGATTGAATAACACGTGTCCCTTGTGCTTTGTTCCCAGTTTATAATGTCGAGTAATATGAAAGAAAAATAATTAGTACGAAGAAAAACACATTAGGTTTGCCGCTTAAAGTAAAAATAAAAATGCTTGACCGTTTATACATGTTGGTGAGTCGTTTGCGTCTATATCACGCTTTTTCAATGTTAATCAATCAAGAAATCCGAAGAAAAAATAAGGAATTCTATAGCAGAATTCACAGCTCAATATCAATCTTATTTGAAAGACCTTTTAAAAGCGGCAAAACAGGAAAAACTTACTATGCTTTTTAAGTCCTTGCCTAAACCTGACAGTAATGATTAATAGAAATTATTAAAAATCTTTCATTAATTTATTTTATTTTGATAATTTTTATTTTATTCTGTAACCTTGAAACATATTCCCTAAATACCCACACAAATTACCAATCCATATTCGCGGTTTCTGTATTCGCGGCATATTTGCGGAATTTATCCGCCGCGAATAAGGAGCTTTTACAGGATAGAGTCGGCCTCATTGCACACCCGTTATGCGAAACACAGATACCTGTCTTGAAAATAACAATTGCGCTGTAACATCTTAAATTAGTTAAGTTCTGAGACCGATCTTTCACAGGCAGCGTTTTGAATTTACGGAATAAAGATGGCTGAAACGTATGTATCATTCTCATTAAGGGAAAAAGTGAAAGTGATTAAAGATAAATCTCCAAACATTTCCGGACCGATGCTCCAAAGTCAAAATCCCTAAGGGAATAACGATTTCAAAGAATCTTCAGGTTGGCTGGACAGTTTTAAAAGATGACACAAGGTAGTGTGGAATGAAATTTGCGAGGAATCAAATAATGTGGACGAAAGTGTAGTTAGTGAGCAAAAACCGAAACTGCATACTTGCATTTCGAATACGCACCTAAGAGACATTTTTAACGCTGAAGAAATGGGACTGTTTTTTTTCGCGCGTTGCCGTCGAAGTCGCTCATACATACTATACTCACTTTTCAACGGCACCGGAACTACAATTAATCCAAGGTACATAAAAATACATATACGGTACTCTATAATCTAAGATTATTAATAAGTTTTAGTTTTTTTATAATGCCAAATTTTGTCCAATGTGGAAAAAAAATGGTCCCATGCGATTCCGCTTTGAGCAGGTTTTACTGCACTATAATAGGCTAATTCTAATTTGTGATTTATTGATCGGATTTTAGTCGTCATATATTTTGTATGAAGAGAATACATTTATTTGACAATTTATTAAGTTATGCTCTTACAGTATTATATATTTCATTACACCAATTTTAGCCAACATTTGCAAATGTGTATCGAAATTTAGCATTCTCAGAGTGACGAAATTAGGTATATTAAAACAATAAAATATTTTACTTTCTATCTTGACCACAACCACGTTAATTTAAACATTTGGGATGCAGTGAGATTATTCAAGTGAAAAATTGTTAAAGTAATTTACATCAGTTGAAGATATGAAATCAGCTAATACATTGTTATTTATATGTGGACTAATTACTCTTTTGCTTACCATATAAGTTAGTAATATTTCCTATTAAGGTCGAAGTAAGTGTACATTTTAAGTACGAATTCGTTGGAATAACATTTCTTTGAACGGGCGTTAAAAAAATCACACGAATAAAAAATACGGTGATTTTGTTTTTATATCGTACTTTGTGATATAAGCACTTTCCAATCTGTTGTATGTCATTATATTTCAACTATATAGCAGAAAACTGAAAAAAGTTTCACTGTTTTGACTTAGCATTTGTGATTTATCACAATTTGTGCACACGATCACTTCACAACCTACTCTTTCACACTCCACATCACAGAATCTCCTACTGTTCTAACTCCTAAACTTGTATCCACTATTAGACTCTCCAACTCCTGAACCAATATATTAGATGTTGCCGGTTTTTATGTTTAAACAAAATACATTTAAGTATCTTTGTTTAGTAATTGGTCTCCTAGGAGACTAACTGAGCTTTCTACTTTTCATTTCTGTAATAATATTAATTGTATTAATCTAATTTCATTTTATTTTACACAGATGTATTTATATTTATTCACATTATTTATGTTATGCCATTTCATTATGTAATTTTTCTATATATAATATTTTTTCACTGCTTGAATGGAACTTAAGATTTTAACTTTGCCAGTTTAAACAAATTATTACGATTTAAATTATTATTATTATATTATTATTATTATTATTATTATTATTATTATTATTATTATTATTATTATTATTATTATTATTATTATTATTATTATTATTATCATCATCATCATCATCATCATCATCATTAGGCGGCTCCGTGGCGCAAGCGGTTAGACGTTCACATCTCACCGCTGTGGTCCCGAAATCGTGTCTTGGTCACTCCATGTGGGTTTCGTGGTGGAAGAAACGGAGCTTGGATAGTTTTTCTCTGGGTTTTCTCCCGTTTTCCCCTGCCACAATTTTATTCAACCATTTCTCCATACTCATCTCATCCATTTCGTTTCATTTCGTTCATCTGCCCCTGTGATGGTGCGTCAGGCGTGGTCGGCCAGCACCCTTGTTATTCACAGACTTCTATATAGGGGACTTCATCTCATCTCGACCCGACCCGGCCGACCCTGAGTTGGACACGAGTTGATGATATTATTATTATTTATTATTATTATTATTATTATTATTATTATTATTATTATTATTATTATTATTATTATTATTATTATTATTATTTCAATCTAAAGGATGTTTACATTTCTTATACCCAAAAATATATACCACTTCAACTCTGGTAACCTTTATCACTTTCAATCTGTGAATGAATCAATTTGTGGGAGTTAACAATTGATATTAACTTTATATTACATTATTGTGTTAATGTGAGTTGTACTATATTATATACTTGTAGTTTATTTTCAAGTTTTTAATTTTGATCTTGTATTCCAATGCTAACGACGAAACAAGTACACGTACACACACACACACACACACACACACACACACACACACACACACACACACACACACACACACACACACAGGAAATGTATTTCATTATCCCTTTGTAACGCATGTTGACAGTTGAAACATACGGGGACATTGAATGTCGTATCACGTGTTATGGTGCGGAATAACATGTTACTTCCCAGGTATTCACTTAATTGTAAATTTTTAATATTTTTATTTTGTATCATAAAACAGAAATGAAATACAAGCAAGTAATTGTTTATAACTATCGTGCAGATGAAATATACCGGTACACATGTTCATACACACACGCACACACACACACATATATATGATGAAAACGGTGTCATGAAGAATAATGTGCTTAATTAAACGTTACGATATTTATTTTGAGAGGTGCAATGAAAGGTATTTAAAATAATAAAGAAAGATGTGGAAAATTCTAAAAATCAGATTCATGGTCCATATACCTGCTTGATGGGTTAAAATACAAAAACAGCTCTACAGAAAAAGGTGTTGAAATGTGTAAGGTGCATGAAATACGATTTAAAGTAGACAAATAAACATATAGTAATAAGCATGTTGATACTCACGGGCGTGCGAAGTAGATTCAGACTATTTAACTCGTGCCCCAAATGGGAGTCAATGACCAATCGTGTTTCAATGAATTTTGTTTTAAAACCAATGACAGTCGTAATGTAAAGTTTATAATATTTAACACCAAAATTGAGGATTCTCTATAATTATACAAGTCCATGAGTTTATAAAACAGAATTAAAGCCGGATAGTGTTATATTTTTCAGTAAGTTATAGATTAATGGTAAATTACAATGCGAGGTTGGGAAATGGTTTTTGTAGAAACGAGGATATGATTAAAACCGAGCATTAGTGAGGTTTTTAATTTCCGAGATAATGTCAAACACTTCACAAACTTGCGTTGTACATTATTTTTTGCGCGATGGTGTTTTGAAAATATCAAATAATACTATAATAACTTCTTTGTTAGAAATATTTACGTTCATTATAGACAACAGACAAACGTTAACAGTGGTGCCAATGTTTATACGATAAATGCCGAAAATAATTTAGTTGAGACTACAGCAGGCCGACACCAATCAGTCATAAAATGGCGCCAAGTACAAATTTATTGTTTTATATTATTTCAAATAAAGTTCAGTTAATTTAAAATGCAGTGATTTGTTTCGTATAATGTATACCAGCACTACCTTTTGGATATTTTTTGTATCTACATTGTACGTAATATAGATAAAGGGCAGTGATTTTACTTCCCGCATCATCATCTGAGCCCATGCTTCCACCCCTTGGGATACCTCGGTCAAAAACCATACTCCCAAGTCCCAGTATCTTGTCCTCCCTATCTATTCGCGTCCACGTTTAAGAGTTCTCGGCTTAAAACCAACACCTCAGGGAGAAGGTGTTGGAGTCGCAACTTCAGGGAAATTGCTGAGCTACATAGTACGTCAGGTCGCTCATTCCTGACGACCCCATAGCTGGTCCACGGGCTCCTCGAGCCTAGGCGGGAGGACTGCTGTCGCAGATCCACCTACCGTTCCCCTGTTCTACCTCCAGGGACGCATCCTGCAGCCGTTGTGAGACCGGCTAGGTCTTGAATCCTCAAGCAATTTTTTACAAGGTAGGTAATATGTAATATCCCAGTATAGTTATTTAGGTTGGCAAACCCGAAATTTAGGAAATTGAACTTTCAATCATGGTCGCCACTGCTGTAATTACGACAGAACGCACTATCGCGCAGAAAAGTAGGTTATTTTAATTTAATTTATGAGTGATGTTGAACACTGAGTACATAGTTTGTAATATGACACGTTAAATAATATATTTGCAACATTCAATTTAGTAGATTGTTTATATAAACAAAACAGGAAGTGTGTTTAATTCAATAATTTGATGCTAACCGCAACGTGACTTCACTAACTGCTCAGTCTTTCTCCCAAGCATCTTACTGAACAAGAGGTGCCTCACACAGTTGCATTTGAATCGAAATGTCTGTAATTCACATCTGATGACCGACCACACATTTTAAATTATTTATCATAAATTAATTAAATTTATTTTTTGAGTCAGGCAAATGTAATTTCATTATTAGATCAATGTGTGGCCATTTGATAGTAAATCCTTGTTTCGAAATTCACTAAAAATAATATTTAATTTCAGAGATCCGTCATTCTATCAGGTCGACGAACTCCTATTTCATATCATGATGGCCCGAGTTCGTTTATCGGGGAGATCAGGTATTTTAAACCGCCATGTCACCTTGTTATTGTTTTTATTTAACGACGCCCATTAACGATAGTGGTCATTAGCGTCGTTAAGACTTTTTTTTACATTAGAGATTATTTTATGTACCGTAAATATACAGTACAACATCCATTCCGAAGGAGCCTTACTAATGATTTTTACGTCCTCAAAAATACATTGATGATGTGCGGATTCAAACCCGCAAACCTTGTAATGAGAGCCAAGCACGGTTACCACTAATCCAACCTGGACCTGTGTGACCTATGCGGTCTTCAGCGTTCTTCCTAACCACAGCTCTTGGGAGGCTAACTAATGTATATGTAGGCCTATCTATATTACTTATCACACAATTTAGTTGGCAGGAGCCTCCAATTAGATATCTGTGCGGTGTTGCAAATGAGTACTACCGTATATAAGTCTCTTTCTTCCTGTCGAGGTTTCCGCTGTCAGTCAATAAATAAGTTGCACACTTATCATTATAATGTAACATTTATTAAAATTACAATCATTATTAAGGGGGGGGCCTACACCTTTAGGCGTTAAAAATATAGCATATTTCAATTTTTTTCTCAGCAACAATGTTGTTTACAGAAATGAAATTTGGTATGTGATATCTATATTACAATGCGAGATGTTTGTGTACTTAAGTACAATCTAACTTCAGTCGTTATGGTTAATTAAATATTCAAAATGTCAGCTGAAAATTTTGCATTATCTTGCCGTTTCCCTGATAATTTTTCTAAATTTCAATATATTTTAATGATTCTTGTTTTATTTTACTCAATAATGTTGTAGCTACAAAATATACTAGAATTGTTCAATTATATAGAATTATATAGAGTGTAAATAATTTATTTTTCATTTTAAATTGATGCACACTCATTTTTGTTAACATTTGCATTACAAAATAATAAATATAGTAGGTACATTACTAATTGTAGTATATTCTGTTCATCTCTGTAAACTACATATACATGCAAAATTGCATCTCAATATCTTGAAAATTTTGGAAGTTATTAGGGAAACCGTATTGAAAAAATTAAGTTACAGAAAACAAGTGACAAACCTACCTTCTAAAATTAAAGGGCTCACTCGAGTGACATCATTGCACATTTTTAAACATAACTCGAAAAGTAATAGAGATGACAATGAAAATCTTTCACTAATTTAAAGATGAAGTTTCATCTATATGAAAAAATAAATTGAAAAATGACTTTTTTTGACCCTCAAAAGTGTAGGTCCCCCTTGAATTTCAAATGTATAAATGCATAAGACTTTATCTAATAGTTCCAAAAAAATACGTTGTAAATTTACAAATGATAGAGCTGTAGTAATAATTTAGACCAAAGTCTAATGTCAAAGTTTCATGTTTTTATAACGTTAAAATATACTACTACAACTTGTAGTGATGATGATAATAATAATAATACATAGCACAACCACAAATAATTATTAATATCCATCCATAGTTTCCATAGTAATTCTGCCCGAAGGCAGGTCCTTCACTGCAATCATAGCATTTTTATGCTATGCTCCAGCTTTACTAGGGAATTGTGTAGGTGTGGTAGCTTCCCGTTGCTTTCCACACCGGTAAAGGATGATGGTGATGATGATGATGAAGATGATGGCCATATGATTTCGGGGACCGTTTGGGCCTTAAAGTTTTCCTGACATTTGTCTTACAGGTGAGGAAAAACCCCGAAAAAACCTTGCCCAGGAGCCTGTCCCGACCGGGAATCGAACCCGGGCCCGCTGCGTGAGAAGGCAGCACGCTAACTCGAGACCACAGCGGTGGACTAATTTCTAGATAATATATTTATTTAGACGGACCTCTGTGGTACTATCATGTTGTGTATCTGATGCAGGTTTAACGTAGAAGATATATTTAATAGGCTACATGGTACAGTTTTTTCTGAAAGTAATGCTACTGCGACATTTGGCTCAGTGACTACTAGAAGGTCCCGCGCCGTAGCCTATCGGTTAAGGTAGGAAGCCTTGGCGCAGAGCTACGGGACTTGCGCTGGTTCGAGTCTCCATGGGGGAAGAAATTTTCTCATGGTATTTCGGCCAGTATGGGACCGGTGCCCACCCAACATCGTGAGGCAATTGGGTAGCTACAATAAGTAGCGGCTCCAGGTTGAGGAACCAGCTATAACGGCTGGGGGACTCGACATGCTAACCACATGTCACCCCTTCACTGGCTGTTGATCATCTACCTCTGTGATTGACACATGTGGATGTGAAGGGCCAGCAGCCGGCTGGTAAAAGGGCAACCGCTGAAAAGTGGAAAGACCCTCAATCGGACTACTAGAAGACGTAAAGAGAGAAATAATAGTCGATATTTATCACCTCTGAGTCCTTCATTATTTCATGGCAGCTTGCAGTAAACACAGTATAATGAAAACATTGTCCTCTTTATATAATCTACTCGTGTCCAACTAAATGCATGGTCGAGGGATGAGACGAGATGAAGCTCCATTACTAAAAAATCTGTGATATATATATACGGATACCGGATGACCAAGCTTGATGCACAGTCATAGAAACAGACGTAATGAAATGAAATGAAATGGATGTCATGAATGTCAAGAAGTGATTAAATAAGATTTTTGGCAGGGGAAACAACAGAAAGTCTGAGAAAAACCTGCCTTGACTCCGTATCGACCATCAAAATCCCATATGGTATGACCGAGGTACGAACTCGGGGCACTGAGGTGGAGGGTGAGTGACACACCACATGTTTTTGAACTGTAGTAACTAAATAACTAACTCACTGTCTCTACAGAACCCATAGGTTTATGGCCGCGCGGACAAGCTCTCCATACATCCTGAGCAAATGTTTTCCAATCATTCCCTGTATAATATACTTCTCTCAAATCATGAATAATGCTATTCTCCCACCTCATTTTCGGTCCACCAACTGGGCGCTTTCCCTCTGGTTTTCCTACAAGAAGCCACATGTCCTGTCCGCAGTTTACGAGACTTTTCTTATTATATCTGGCTTCCCATACCTATTATGTAGCTCACTATTATGTAGTTTTATCCATTCACACGTCTGTTCATCTCTCTTTGGCCGAAACATTTTCCTAAGAACTTTATTCTCAAATACTCGTAATCTTCTTTCCTCCCTTCAATTATTTATTTATACAAATACAGGGGACTTAACAGAAATAATTGTACATAAATATGAGTAAACAAATAACATAACAATAAATCAAAACAAAGCATGATAGCAAAACAGAAAGTTTGACTCTTGCTTCCTAGTATCTATCCTTAAGTATCCTGTATTTAAAGTAAGAGTCCACGTTTCGCATCCATATAATATAATTGGGAGAATAAGAGTTGAACATCTGAATTGTAGTGTAGAATTAAATTTAATAATTTTATATAAAGAGTATTTTTTCAGTTTACGTAGAGAGGGAAGATGACTGAACTAAACCATTTATAAAATTAAAAAAATAGGAGCGACGCAGTCCCGAAGAGCCAAGTTCTTGCCACACATACTTAGCTTGACTCGGTCCCTAACACTAGTGTTGGCTATTCCAAAGGGGTATTAGTCGTGCTCCACGGATTCTGCGGTTGTTTTCTCGGGGTTCGAAAGCTTCCCGAATTTCATCCCATCTCGTCCCTCCCCATCATGTTATTTCATCTCCATTCTTTTATTGCATATCACCTTTCACCACATATTATACCAGATAAAATAGCCTTGTTTAGCAAGCCACAGGTTTTAAAATGTGTGATTAAGGTGATCTAATTTGGTAACTCATGTACTTCCTCATGACTTCGAGTCTGTGTGTCATCTTAAGCCCAGAATTTATTTATTTACTTTACCTGATGGAGTTAAGATCGCAAGGTCTTCTGTTCCACTTCACCAGGGTTAAATTATACATACAATAAGAATTATGATAAATGATACATAGTAGATAATTATAAACTACACAATATAAAGTTGACAAGGGAAAGAAAGAAAATTATTATTATTATTATTATTATTAATAATAATAATAATAATAACAAAAATAACGTATAATTAGATTAAATAAATGGCTTGGTAAAGAAACTTTAAAATATAAAGAAATAATAAAAGTACACATGGAACACGGTTATATATTATATTGTCTAAGGAAATATGAAGTGAGTTTCTTTTTAAACTGTTTTTGAGTCGGGCAGTCCTTGATGTACGAAGGGAGGGAATTCCAGATTCGGGTGTCTGAAACAAGAAAGGATGAGGGATAGTGAGATTTTCGATGTAGAGGAATAGCAAGATAGTGTGCTGAAATGATGGTGGGAGGATAGCGAATGAAAACGAGTAGAAATATAAAGGGGTGATGGGGTGGACAAAGTGTTGTATAAGAAGCAGAGGCAATGTATATTTCGCCTTTCTTCCAATTGAAGCCAAGACAACATTTCAAATACTGGAGTCATGTGGTCTTATTTACGTAAGTTGCATATATAACGTGCACAAGCATTATGAACTCGTTGCAGTCTTTGTCAGTATGTGATACTCAGAATAGGGCAAAAGGTTGAGTTGTAGCCCACCCAAATAATGGCAGTACGAGCCATGTGTATGATTGCTAGATATGTATCGAACCAAGAACATAATTAACACCGTAGAGCAGATTTCATCGCTTCGTGGGTAATACAAGTAACCTAAAATGCAGTAGTCATGTTAGGGTCTTACAACCCGAACCCCTTCTCTACAAAATCTAAGCCTTGCTTCATTTTCACTTAGCAAATTTTCGCTACTTCCCAGATCAGGTAGCCACTCACAGGACTGAGTGGACTGTCTTGTAGACCCTATACAGAAAGGAAAATGTCTTTCATAAGGTTAGGAATCGAACCCAAGATTGTTGGAACATGCTAATCTTGACACTGCTGCAATATTTACACAGGTAATAAAGTCGAGGTGTTTTTAATTATCTTAACGAGCTCATCATCATGATCAGTGCATTTATTATCACATCTCCCTTTGTCCATGTTCTACAATATTATGCTTTTCCTATATCTTACCTATCCTTTTGTTCCAATGATTTTTCATTCATCGCTTTCTTTATGTCCTGAAACCAGGTATTTTTTAACGTACTTCGATGCCTATTTCACACTGAAATTCAATCCAAAACTCTTGTTGGTAACCTTTCGTCGTCCAATGATAGCATTTAATTTCTTTAAAAAGTCAGATCAGCAGCAATTGAAGCTCAGCTTGAAAAGGCTCGACCAGCGACTTCTTATTTCAGGTTTGAGGTTATTACAACTACGAAATGGGAAGCTCACCTTCACTTTCCTTTTTACTAGAGATGAAACGGATAGCTGTTTGGCCGGATACAAGATATCCGGCAAACATTGAAGCCGGATAGCCAGATATCCGACCGAACATTCCCGATTGGCGCATCGTAACGAGTATGCTCGCGTAGATCGCGCACGAAAGATCGAGCGGACACGGCTAATTCGGGACTTTTTGTTTCATGAGCAAAGTTAGCAAGTGTTCCATTGACCTTGTTGAATTGATTGCAAACACTATCATTTGAGATTATTAAAAAAATGTGCTATTGTAGTTTGAGATTATTATAAAATAATTTTCTATAAGTAATTCTAAAAAATTAGCGACCAAAAATGACATCGGTAAAGAAAATATCGCCTTTATGGGAATATTTTGATATAAATAATGACGATCCAAAGTTTGCTGTTTGTTTGCTTGTTAGCAATGTTAAAATTTCTAGTGACAGTGAAGGGGAAAAAGAGTAATTTATGTATGTACCAAACAAAATTAACTTTTATTTATTTTGTTTTAATTACTTCATGGAATTGATCGATCTATTTATCAATTGGATGTTATGGTTAGGTAAGTAGGTTTAAGTACTATGTAGAATTCGTCGAAAACATCTTGCAGGTAGCTACATAACATAAAAATATATGATTCAAGAATATTTTCTTAACGTTATTGGTGTAAATTGTAGCCTATATGCTTTTATAGGCCTATACACATAGTTTTAGAATAAACTTCTGACACATCCCATAGTGAAATTGGTATCCATTCACCATAATTTGTTATTAGTGCAGTACGAGTACTATTTTTTGTTTTTGTTGTACGAGTAAAATGAAAATATGGTGATTATATTTGTTACGTGAATTAAATAAAGTACCCACATTTTACATTTAGTGTTTTTTAAATACGGTATCCGGCCGATTCTAGTTTATTATCCGATATCCGGTCCGATAGTAACTTTAGACCGGATGGTTACCGGATATCTGTTTCATCCCCACTTTTTACGCCTTTAAAAATAATCTCGGAACCACAGGTAACCACTAGTCCACGAGACCGATTAACATGGTATTGATATTTGCAATAATATTCGCGTTTGTTGTGTCATGTACCACTTTAGAATGAAGGATATTTGCAAGAGCGAGTGTAAATAGAGATGTCATGGGATGTGCCTTGTAATTGTTTATCTACAAGTTATTTTCTGCAATGGCCTCAAGCTTCAAGAACGTAATTATTATCTAAACATTGCTAATTGTGAACCTCTTCACTTACGTGTCGTCCCGCGCGCAGTCCTGCTTCAACAGGAAGAATATTAAATTGACGTATGCGCCTAATAAAGAAACACTTTTAGACAAATAAAGTAAAGTGATCCCACAACAGACCCGGAGGCCCTTGGGGTAGTGGGAGGTTAAGGCTCCCACTTTTTCTAGACAATCGGCACTTTATGTCAGCCGGGTTGTCAGCCCTGCGTGACGGCCGCCTTTACCCCCAGAACAAGCGTCTGGTACTCATTTCCGTTAGAGGCTGAGTCGACCCCAGGGCCATAGTGCCGCCAGAGGGTTTGGGTCAGTTTAAAAATCCTGACCCCAACGGGACTTGAACCCTGGACCCTCCGGCTTGTAGCTCAGTGCCTTAACCACTACGCTACGGACAAATACCGTCAGTAAATAAGTAGCTACATAAATACCTCATTATTGACGTATTTTAAAGTCCTAAGTCTCTAATTAACTAACTAACTCACTTCCACTATCGAACCGTAGGTTCATCGCCGCGTGGACATAAGACAATCCATACATCCCTATCCTGAGCTAATGTTTTCCAATCATTTATTGTATAATTTACTTCCCTCAAATCATGGTTAATTTAATTGACCCACCTCATTCTTGGTCAACAACGTGGTTTTCCTACAAGAAACTTCATGCACCTCTTTCATTCCCCATTCGTGTCACATGTCCTGCCCATCGCAGTCTACGAGACTTAATTGTTCTTATTATATCTGGCCTCCCATAAATACCATGTAGTTCACTGTTATGTAGTCTTCTCCATTCACATCTCTGCTAAACTTCTTTCCTCCAAAAATTGTCCTAAGAACTTTATTCTCAAGTACTCGTAATCTCCTTTCCTCCCTTAAAGTACATGTTTCGCATCCATATAACTGGTAGAATAACAGTTTTATATATTTTCAGTTTAATGTTTTTTGAAAGGAGTTGGGACATCAAAAGTCCTTGCAATGCACAATGCAGAATTGAATCTATATTCAATTTCTTTGTGCATCTCATTCCTATTTCTGATTATTGTTCCTAGGTATTTGAATTCGGCCACTTCCTCAAAATTACCCTCATTCGTTATCAGCTGTCCATTCCCATTATATAATGTATTTCTATGTGTGACCATTTAGTATTATTGATATTTATTTCCAATCCCAAATTCTTAGTGTTAATCAATAGTTTCTGCGTGTTGGCCTTTATTATCTCCTCGCTGTCGCCCAATAATAATACATGATCAGATAAACTAACATCTTATTAATACAATTGAGTTGTAGGCCATTTCGTCCTCTAAAGATTTGATGGCATGTTCCAGTACAAAATTGAATAGTAGAGAAGACAGTGCATCTCCTTGCTTCAATCCATTGTGGATTTCAAAAGTGTCCGAAAACTGTTTGCCTCCACGCACCCTACTCTTTTTGCCATTTAGACATATCCGTAGGCCTATGAGTCTAACTAACTTTTTAGGATTTCCGAACTCCAGAAAGCTACTATATTATAACTTCTCCCTCTTAATTGAATCATATGCTTTTTTTAAATCTACATATAGTTGATGTACAGTGTCATTATATCCCCATTTCTTTTCTAAAATATGTTTTATACTAAACATCTGATCTGTTTTAGGCCTGTTTCTTCTAAATCCACATTGATGGTCTTCTATAATGCCATAAATACAGGGAGTAAGTCTGCTTATTAATATATTTGATAGAATTTTGTATGAAGTTGGAATTAATGAGAATCGCCTGTAATTGTAACGTTCTAAGCCTCGCAGTTCAAAATTCAAGAAACGCTCGGAAGGAGGTTGTAACCCTATTTTTTTTTTTCTGAAGTCGAATTTTCGTGGGGAAAGGTTGTCAATGGCATGTGAGACCTTCTTCCACATAGATATCAACTTAGAAAAAATGAGAATTACAACCTTATTTTGTGCAGGATCTGCGTTATCTAAGCGAATTCCTCACCAACTCGAATTATCGTCCGATTTTACTGGTTAAAAATATACATTTCTTCTGTTAGCCCTTAAATTAAATAAACTCAATTTCAAATGCCAACTAATTTAAACGTATCGGACTGCAGTGAAAACAATCCATGCATAACCGTAGGTTATACTAGATTTAGGACTTTTAGGTGCGATTTTCATGACAAAAAGGAAGGGTGCCAAAATAAGCCAGAAAAGGGAACAAAAGGGTGTTCTTTCTTTTATGGCCTATAACTGCTATTTATTCAAAAACTGAAATAATGAAATAGTGAAATAATAACATTTAGTATTTGTAAAAATATAGTTTTTAGTCGATTGCTGTGATCTAAGGGTAACGTATTTGCCTCAAACCCAGCGGACATAGTCTCGATCCCAGATTGGGATAAGTTTTTTTTCCCACCTATAAGACAAATGTCAGGAAACTTTAAAGTCTAAATAGTCCCAAAAAGCCATCAGTCATTCATATATCATTAGCCTTGTTTAATATGGATATTGTCTTAAAAGTTAGTATTGTCTCTAATGTGGCCCTGGCATTGAGCTGATCATTCATCCAAGGAGACCACTACCCATGTCCTCGTGTGGTCAAAAATGTGTGCGATCAAGAGTTTAAAATCTTCTCCCCACAGGTGGCGTCACTGTAAGACCCAGTGTAGCGTGGAGCATGTAAAAGTACCTACAAAGGGAGATGTTAAACTAAGGCAAAGAATGAAAGGAAAAATAATTTATCAAGTATAAATATTGATGCTTTGAAGTAGAATTTTGTTGTAGGATACAGCCTCGTTTTTATCATAAGTAATACCACGGGTGATTTCCTAATTATCGATAAATTCACGACTCACGAAGTGATGAGTAAATAAATCTAGAGAATTTGGAAATCAAGAGTGGCATTTGTTAGGACTATTTAACAAATAAAATTAAGCTGTTTACTCACAAATCATTATTTAAATATAGTTATTTTAAAATATTTATATATTTAATGTAAACGGCGATGTTTGAATACAAATTAGAAACGATTGTTATGCTTCATTTGTTCATCAATGCAACCAGATATTATGTATTGCTAAAGGATCGCAATATTGTAAGAATGCACCCTAGTGGAGAAATTTATAACCAACATCATAGGTTATTAAATAATTTATGATGTCCTATGATGTAAATAAGTCAATTACGTTTTTCTGGAACGTAAATTCCTTGGAAATAATACGTTTAAGAAAGTGCGAACAATGGTTTCTTTTCTTTATGCTATAATTAATTGCTACAAATGTTTTTATATTATATCCCACAAGAACTATCTGGTAACATTCGTGCACTATACATACAATCTGGTAGCCACTGCAAAATAATGGTATGACCTATTCAGAATGTTAAAAAGATGAAGCTTGATTTTAAAGTGATAAAATTAAATTGATAAAATAGAGGTAAAAAAGACTGTGATTTGTTGTAAATAAAAAATCATTGAAATGTGTGGTCATTGACTCCCATTTGGGGCATGAGTTAAATAGTCACAAGTAATGCAGCATAATAATGGTCCCATCGTTTCTATAAAATCCCTCTAGAAGCTTGTCAGGCAGTGTCACCTTAGTTTAGGCATGGCGAATGTTAAACTTGTTACCTAGCAAGCAATCTAGATGTTGAAAGGCAAGCGAAGTAAGAAAATTCAGTTAATTTTTATTTCCTTGTATTTAAATTTCAATATATATAAAAGGTTCAGTGCTGACTTGTCAACAATTCGAATTCGTAAATTCACTGCTACTGATGCCAGTAAAAAAAAAATGCGAACATTTTCATTGGCTGTTCTTTACAACCTGTGACGCGACTTTTTTAATTCCTTCAATAACTCTTGTCAAATTTTATTCCTAGGTTTCATTTTTCAAATTATTTCCCACCATTTACAGTTATTTATATATTTTTTTCTGACGATTATTTCAATATATTTTTGTATGATATTTAACTACATACATAGCGTGCAGACTTGGCAGCCATGTTGATTTTAACGAATATTAAGTGCAGCCAACATAGAGTATGTACTAATTAACTGTACACATATACTTCAGAATTTCGGAACTTACTATTTATTTTTGGGCGTAGCATTCTTTTACAGGTTAGAGTGCGTAAATTGCGTTAGATTAGTCCTTTAGATTGATTCTTTCACAGGTTAGGATGCTTAAATTGCATTAGGTTACCTTTTAGATTAGTTAAATATCGTGTGTTTGTTGGCTACATCCCGTGTTTCCATAGTGTAAACTGCTTCGCATTTGTTGGAGCATGCGCATTGTGTATGATTGGAACTTAAAAAAAAATCGGATCACGTGTTGTTAAGAATCCCCTTTCCATTGTTCCTGTATTTAAATTTTGTTCAGTTATGTATTCAGTGAAAGCAGACAAGTTCACTACTACCATGTTCATGGCAAGCTAATTAGAAATCAATTTAATTTTGAACTCATGTCCCAAATGGGAGTCAATGACCAATCACATTTCAATGACTTTTGATTTTCAACCAATCACAGTCTTTCCCACCTCCATTTTATTAATTTAATTTTATCATATTAAAATCAAGCCCCCCCTTTTTAAATTCTGAATGGGTCAGAGCATAATTTTGCAGTGCGTGAACCTCTGAGAAATATGTTGAATATAACAATTTATATATTAAGATGTAATAATCCTAGAATGCAAGTGGCTGCCAGATTGTATATATAGCTGGTTTTCTCAACCTGGAACTGCTACTTATTGTAGCTACCCCAAATGCCTCACGATGCTGGGTGGGCACCGGTCTCATACTGGCCGAAATGCCATGAGAAAATTTCTTCACCCCATGGAGATTCGAACCAGCGCAAGTCCCGTAGCTCTGCGCCATGGCTTCCTGCCTTAGACACTCGCCTATGTTGCGGGACAAAGCGTAGTTATTACCTATTGCATATTGTTGTTTAATTTGATACAAGTTTAAATACTTTCTGCTGATTAATTTTTCCATCATTTTATTAAATAGGCCTATATTATATGAATTAAACCAGTATCACAGAGTAACAGGAATTATAAATAATATTTTCAAGCCAAACACATTACTGCAACACACACAGTGAGGCATGGGCAATTCACAGTGTAGATGAACAAAGACTAATTGCAGCAGAAATGAAATTTATGAGAATACTGCAGGTTAGTCAAGAACAGACCATAAAAGAAATTCTGAGATTCGCAATGAATTACCAACAGAATCAATCATGGAATATGTACAAAAATACAGAAACAACTGGAAATCTCACGTAAGAAGAATGAGCAGAACAAGTATATACCACATCAAATCTTAAATTACCAGCCACCAGGCAAGATATCATTGGGCAGATCCTTCAAACATTGGATTGAGACCGTAACAGACCGCTAGGTCTATCACATGAAAGGGGGAAGAAGAGAAACCAGTACATCTTACAGTAGGCCTATACATTACCAATTTAAGGCTTAATAGTATATTACGATGCGAGGTTGGGAAGTGGTTTATACAGAATATAGGAAAATGTTTAAAAACCGAGCGATAGCGAGGATTTTAATTTCCGAGATTCTGTAAAACACTTCACAAACGTGCGTTTTTTTTTTGCGCGATGGTGTTTTAAAAATAATAAATAATAGTAAAATAATAATATCTTGGTTGGAAATATTTGCGTTCATTATAAACAATTGACTAACGTTAACAGTGTGGGCAATGTTTATTAGTTGAAACAACAGGAGGCCGTGAGACCATTTAGTGATAAAATGGCGGCAAGTACGTATTTATTGTTTTATATTGTTTCTAATGAAGTTTAGTTCGTTTAAAAAACAGTGATTTGTTTCATATAATATATATTGGAAGAGAAGGCCTTATGGCCTTAACTCTGCCAGCTAAAATAAAGCATTATTATTATTATTATCATTATTATTATTATTATTATTATTATTATTATTATTATTATTATTATTATTATTATTATATTAACACTACCTTTTGGATATTTTTTGTGTATACATTATATGTAGTATGCATAGAGGGCAGTGGTTTTACTTCCCACACGCGTGTTTGTAATATGTAATATTACAGTATAGTTATTTATGTTGGCAACCCCGAAATGTAGGAAGTTGAACTTTCAATCATGGTTGCCATTGCTATAAGTACGACAAAACACACTATCGCGCAAAAATGAACTTGATGTTATAGAGATGTTTTGCCACGAAGCAAACATAGCGGCTGCCAGAACAATAATTTTTTTAATTTCCGCTTGTTATGGTCGGATTTCGCGGATTTTTTGAAAGAATATCTTTCTCGTTCTATTTCAATATCATATAACTTACTGAGTTTTGTTACCAAAAAATCGAATTGGGACTGCTAGAGCGATCTTAACATTTTCATTTGAAGTGAACTCATACTTCTAAAACTAATTATCTCACTGGCATGATCGAACCCATAGGTTCATAGCCGCTCGGACATAATCTCTCCATACATCCCTATCCCGAGCAAATCCACTTCCATCATATCATGGTTATCCAACCTCATTCGTGACCTACCAACTGGGCGTTTTCAATAAGTCCCAACATTCCATGTTCCTAGGAACATGTCCCTGTGTTTGAGCCTTTGACATGGATTTCCTGAAATAATCCGTCCGGAGAACAGAATGGGGGACTATTTTACCTCCGGAGAATTTTAAACCCATGGAACCCATGTGCGCTTTTCTTGACGCTTGTACTTTTACGTCACTCTTTCGGCCAAGGTGTCTTTTTCGTCTGGCTTATCGCCTTCGATCAATCCGACATGGGTAATCCTATCGGCAGCAATGCTACCACCGGCATAGCTCTCAGGATCATTTAAGCACGCAAGCCACTTCACCAGAACAAGGTAAAGATACCATGGAGGTGAACTCCTACTTCTAACACTGATTAGGCCTAACGAACTCGACCTTACTTTTTAAATTAATAGCTGTGCGCCTAGTTTGGTTCCGATGTCACAAAAAATACGGCCGGTAGAAAGTTATAAGACACACACACACACACATATATATATATATATATATATATATATATATATAGATATAACATGGTAATATTTTTCGTTTATTAACTAGATAGTATCGGTGGCGATGTGTAAAAAAAATTTTAAAATCCTGAAAAACAACCTCAATAGTTTCATTCCTTTGGAATTCCCTAAAATCCTGATACGATGTTACCCGTTAATACTTAAAAAAATGACCCTAAAACGATTTTTATTTATATCAGTAACTTAAGAAACTTAGCAATCAGAAAACTCAATGGTAAATTAATGATGATGTAACAGTACAGTAGAAAAAAGCAGCAGCCATTAAAGTACACATAGGCCTATACACTCACATAAACAATTGTCATTTTACGAGATATAGGTATACAATAACATTATTTAACTTGTAAGGTCATTAGTCATTTGTTAGCAAATCGTGATTGAAAAAAAAAACATTCGCAATATAATGTAGTCCTGAACCTTATGCGATTGTACAATTATGTCCGTATTGAAAAGGGAAAGTGTGTGATTTTTAAGCAATATACTCGTATAACCACAGTGAATATATAATGTGAACAATTAAGTGCGCATAACTTAAGTAAGAATTGTTTGTGGTAAATATAATAAAAATATTGAACGTGTGCGGTTTTCTCGAAGGAAAAATGGTGCATTAGTTTATATGATGGTCTGGTTTTCATTTCATGATCTGTTTTAACACAAAATAAATCAAAAGACAACAAATTACATAAGGATGTTATTAACATTACGCAAAGAGAATTGCAGAGGCGTGTATTATGTATTTTATTTAAACATATTACAGGAAAAATGTGTTCACTCCCCGTAAAGTAATTCATAAATAAACGTCTAAACAAATCTATTTTCTGTGACTATTTAACTCATGCCCCAAATGATAGTCAGTGGCCAATCACGTTTCAATGAATTTTGTTTTACAACCAATGACAGTCGTGTTCTATCACTCTCTTTATCGATTTATCTTTATCAGCTCCTGCTTTTGTGGTAAAGAAAGCTCCTCCTTTTTAATATTCTGAACAGCTCAGAGCATTTCTTTTCTCCAATAAATACATTGAATATAGCAAGTAATGAACACATTCAGCGAATTTACTGATTGTTTACTAAAAAAATAAATGAATAACCTATAATGTTGATTATAATATACATGATGTGTTTCATTATTTCTCCACTAGGGCGCATTCTTACAATATTGCGATCCTATTTGGCAATAAATAATATGATCAAGTTGCAGTGAATATACATAACTTCATATTTCTGATATGTTTTTAAACATCGCCGTTTACATTAATAATAAAAATGTTTTAAAATACTAGTAACTATATTTAAATAATGGGTTTTGAGTAAACAGCTTAATTTCATTTGTTACATAGTCCTAACAAATGCCACTCTTGATTTACAAATCCTGTAGATAAATTCACTCTTCACTTCGTGAATTGATCGATAATTTGAAAATCACTCGTGACAATACTTATGAAAAAGTAAATTGCAATTCAAACACCAAAAACTATTTTTATTACTTCACCGCAAGAATTTTATACTGTGTGTTCATATCCAGTTCCATTCCGTATGTTGCACACACTACTTCAATTGGAATGTACCACAAACTTCTACTTGCTTTACTGACGTGAGAGTAACACCTGAAATGACTAGCTAATTACCCGATGTTGTCCGGGTATTTAGTTATTCCAATCTTCTTGCCAGCAGTGAGCTTAGCGACCCCGAAAACTGTCGATTCGATACTAATCTAGAGATCAGGACTCTGATGTGAGAAAACAGTCGTAGATTGAAAAAAAACATTGGATCTATAATAAGTTAACTTATGAGAAATGTTCCTCTTTACCTCATCTATCACATTTTAAACATTTTTGAGAACATTTGAAACATCTTGTACTGAAATATGTTTAGTGAATTATGAGAAGCAGGTGTTTGGACTGTTATTGTGCTGTATTTAAGCTTCAATAAACAACAGTTTGTTACTGATGTTTGAACAAAATTAATAGTCCCGTTGTAAAGGATATGTCGAACACACATTATGTTCAAACAAGAAAGTGACACAAAATTGTAAAGAGTTAATGAACCAAAGCGTCAATTAAGGCTGTGGTTTTACAATACTGCTCTCTTTCTCACAGTTTGATTAAGTTTTTAACGCCTATTAGTTGATCGTTAAGGATGACTCGTCACTTCTGTGTATTCAATTAAACGCATTTAAGAACAGACGGCCGTGAAGAGGGTAGACAATTGTACATTATTACAAGTTTTGTGTACATTGTATTATATATATTTCTTGAACCATTCAGCCTCAATTAATTACACATAATTTCTGATAAATTGCCTTATTGGTACACTTTACTCAACGCTACTTGAGGTACGGCTGTGACATTTTTAGGTCACTTTTTCACTTATGATGAGGCTCAGTAAAACATCTAGTCCTTTGACAACCATTTTTATCAACTAGTCTAGATGAAAATACATATACAATTTTTATAAGTTAAAATTCAATCATATCCTGCATTAAAAGTATTACAAATACAACAATCTAACTGATAGGCCAGATTTTTTATATATATTTTGTATATATATAGAAAATTAAAAATATATCAAACCATACTTCAGAGCATTTTAACATATGGTGCATATTTTCCTACAAGGGAAATGAAAATAATTTTAAGTACAGAAATGGATGTTTTAAAGGTACGCGTATACACTTGCATGCTGCGAACACGCGCGGCACGTGCGCCGCTCGTCTTCTGTTCGTCGAAATGATTAATTTCAACGAACCTCCTGCGATCCATAGGAAACCCACAAACCTTCAGTAGACATTTTGCAGAGCAGGTGTAATCAACCATGTCTCTGTCGCTTTTGTGTGCAAAACACAGAATCTCTGATAGGACTGATGGCGTTTACATTTTTATTTAATAATAATGCTATATTTAATGATTTGGCGCTAAAAGTGTGTACTTCATGAGCCAGTGCAATAGATGACATCAAAAACTTTTTTAATGGCGCTTAGTCAGTTGATGCATAACGCCATCCAATTGTATTTATTAATTATAATAATAACTCAATGGCACGATAGGCCTAGAAGGCCCTTCGCTTACCAGCCGGCTGCTGGCCTCACATCTGCAAAATTGAAAAATATTATATATTACAACTTACCTTTTCCTGTAGGCTGCTTTTTAGTTTACTTTTCTCACACCGGTAGGAAGAAAGTAAATCAATCACCTTCTTCTTGCATAATCCGGAAATATATCCATTTGATCTCCTATTGCCCTCCAGACATCTCGTTCCAATGAATTTTTTTTTAAATGATCCTTATGGCAAATTAAATTAAATTGGCAAATCACTAATTTCATATAAGTCATTTATACTCGTTCGTTTTCTTCTGTTTTATTAAATATATTAAATTAAATAAACTAATTGATGTATCCTATAGGGTTAACATGTATCCTTCTGACCACTCCATAATAACTCATAATAAAACCTACATGTGCGCGCGGAAAACAACGAATCTCTCACGTTCCCGTCTAAATCTGAACAGCGAACCATCAAAGTGTTCGTGAAAAAAACCGACAATGTGTGGATTGTGGTGCGTCGCGCGCGCACCTTGAAACCCGTAGAAATCTGACGAACATGGTGCTCGCGCGCCGCGCGCAAGTGTATACATACTTCAAGAAGATCAGCTGGATAATCTAGAATCGATAGAATACGAAATAAAGAAATAAGGGAAAGTATGGGTGAACAATTGAGCCGAACATCATAGACATTATGGAAAAGAAAAGATGACAATGGTATGGCCAAGTCAAAAGAATGACAGAGCAAAGATTGCCTAAAATTATTATGGAATGGATCCCAATGGATAGGAGGAAGGAAGAATGACAAAAGAAAACCTGGATAGAAGGTATGCAAAGCAGCTATGATTATGAGAGGATTGGAGGAGGATCAATGGATGGACAGAGAGGAATGACATTTGTTTTCCGGAAGACGTCGGCAGCTGTCATGATACTGAATGATGATGATATATATACAGGTTGGACCGTTCGAACGTCCCTATTTTCAATTAAATGTGACGATTAAATGGTTGAAGATAGAAACTTACAACAACGTTAATATGAAAGGATAACCAAGTTTTGATGTGCACATCACCAAATCTCTATGTGAGCTCCGGCAGTCACTGTGACGATGTGTAGGCGATGAATAAGTACCTTGGAACATGTCTTCTGAATTGCTTTCATTAGCCTCTATGATACGGTCCCGAAGAGCATGAAGGTCTCTGACTAGGGTAGCGTAAACTTTATCTTCTTGTAGCACCAGAGAAAGAAATCTAGCGGTGTTAAATCGGGAGATCTCGGGGGCCACGCGACCGGTCCTCCCCTACCAATCCAAGGGCCAGGGAAAAATTTGTCCAAAGTCGTAGAACTTTATTGAACTTTTTGGGCAATTCGTTGCAATGTTGATTTCGGTATCTAAAATTCCCGCGAATCTCTTCTTAATGAATTCTGAGGACTTCGCTCAAATGCAGCTTGAACATGATCAGCCATTTTGTCGGATATTTTGCGACCACCACCATGCTTATTTAACACAGTTCCAGTAGCCAACAATGTATCGTACCACTTCTTTATACTTTTAGCAGTTGGAGCATCATATTAAAGATTCGCCGAAACTCTTTTGAACTGTAACAATTGATTTAAACTCCACAACAGTTTGCACTTTCATCTGCGATGTCGCCATTTTGATAAACGATAACTCTAAGAATGAAAACTATGTTTTTTTGCACCATCTACTGGCAGTATTCGGAACTTGTTGAGTTATTCTTTCATAAACTTTGTTGTTAGTTTATGTCTTCAACCGTTTACTCGTTGTTTAGGCTGTAGCTGTAGGGAAGGTAACTTAAAATGTTCCTATGGTATATATATAATATTTATTTAAAATTAAGTTTCATTTCATTCTTATTTATTTGAGTTCGCGGGACTTTACCCCGCTATCGGTATGATAAGTTAATATATTTAGCGTGAAAGAGTTTTTTACCTTTATCTTTAAATTATTAACATACAATTGAAAATAGGGACGTTCCAACGATCCATCCTCTAACCACTTTTAATTAGAATTTCACTTTAAGTATTCAGAAGATGAGAAGTCTGTACTATATATATGCGACAGCCAAACTTCAATTATTTAAAAATTAATTTAGGCTCATGCTTTCATGTACGTATATTACATCTTATAGGCCTATAAGATAAATATATCAATAACTAACACAAATGTTTTAATAATGTAAGACAATTAAAATCAGATAATTGTCTTTTAATTGCGAGTTAATTTTAAAATTCAAATAATTTGTCCGCGATGTGCGCGAACGGCGTGATTTAACGATTTTTAAGGTAAGCTGACAGTTAGGAGACAGGATAGAGGAGTACGTGTGTGGGGACGCGACGAATGCATCTGTAGATATGAGACACTGTCTCTGAGAGAGGGGAAGAAAGGTAGAGGAGGTTTGTCTGGTGTTTGCGCTGCTGTCATTTTATTTGGCTTTATTTCTGCGTCTCTTCACAACAGACACAAAATAAAAGAAGGATCTAGAACAGAGCGTCCGTGACTTGTTTAAATTTGCTAACAAACTCTTGTTTCTTTTCGCCGCTAATAACAACAGTACCGCGGTCTAACTTACTGAATAAATAATAAACTGAAAAAAGGTTGACAATGCAGAAACATATCACATCTTTATCCGATATTAATGCCGTGATTTTTATAGGCATTAATTAGAAGATTCTTATTAATTTTGTAACTTATTATTCCTAGTCTTCTTTGAAACTATTCTTACAAACTAAATATGCATGTACAAAGGGTAGAAACACCTCATGCAGGTCCAGATAAACATGACTTTAGGACTGGATCAATGAAAATGTGGAAAACTAAATCATGTAAACAGATTGATACGTAAATACGTAGTCATAATACACCTTGACAATCAATATCTTTGTAGAAACTTGGTTAGTAGGGCTAGGATTTTTATGTAATAAAAAATAAGATTGCAATACAGATGTATATATTATTCAACTGTTTGTGTCTAAAACCAAGACGGAAGATAGAAGTCTTATTTCTCATAACACTATTCAACTGTTCGTACGTGAAATCAAAACAAGACAGTCATAAGCCCTAACGTCTCATTATTTTACATTGCAATCTTACCTTTTAGTACATAAAAATCCTAGCTCTATTGGTTAGTCATGGCTAATAAAATATATGGAACGAATACTTAGACCTACGCATACAAGGCTTGTTATTCGTAAAAAAAAGTCTGTGTTATTGACAAACTAACTCAAGTATTTAACATTTTGCAATACTGTTATTTTAACACAGTTCCAATAATGGATCATATTATACTATTATAATGATATTGCGAAAGAAAAATTAATGTCTGTACCAGGAATTGAACCATGGACCTCTAGTTCTTCACACTAGTCTGGAGAACTAGAGGTCCACAGTTCGATTCCTGGTTCAGACATTAATTTTTCTTTTCACAATATCATTATAATATTATAACTCAAGTATATCAATTTATAAGTAAATAATAGTTTTAAAAACTAAAAGAACACGCTTTATTAGAAAACTGAACTAAAAAATGAAATATAATTCTAATTTCCAACACGCTTGGGATAAAATTAAAGTGGTCAACAAAAAAATCATCTCCAACACATCTATAATAAAACTGGAGTTGTCTACAAAAAAAAAACATCAAAATCGTGGGACACTCTATATCAATTAATATATTTGATAATAAACAGATATTGGTAAAAGTAAAGTCTCTAAGAAGAAAACGTAAAAAACCATAAAAAGCACCCCACGCTTTTGATGTTAATTCTTTTTAAGATAACTCTAGTTTTATCCTAGATGTGATGGAGATCATGTTTTTTATTGGCCATTTTAATTTTATCCCAAGCGTGTTGGAATTAAAATTATTTTTCATTTTTTAGTTCGGATTTCTGTTAAAGCGTGTTGTTTTAGTTTTTTAAACTATTATTTATTTTTTAGTTTGGTTTCTAATAAAGCGTGTTGTTTTAGTTTTATTTTTAAACTATTATTTTTTATTTTTTTATTTTAGTTTAATTGTTTATCATAAACCGGAATCCCATGAAAATTTAATTGCTTACGATATTTTTAGTGTCTACACACGAATATAATTATATTTTTTTAAATTATTATTATCTACATTATTATAATATTTTTGAATATTTTAATGTAGATAAATAGTTACAGTTAATCGTATCCTTCTCATATTTCTTGGATATATTACAATGTGGTAAGTTTACAAAATTCTCATTAATATTTTACAGAATAAGATAAAACTGTAAATATCTTTAAATTCGATACTATTGTAGTGTGAGCTAAAAGTAACACTCTTCTAAAAAATCCTCCGGGCCGGATTTGAACCAGCGACCTATGGATGACTGAAATTATATATCACTACAGCACTACAGTTCACCGCTCTACCAGCTGAGCTACCAGAGGATATAATATTAATTTCTTACAACGATGGACTAAAAAGTCGATAAGTCCGCAACCTATTATACCGCTCTTTATTTTTTTGATGTCCTGATGATCCTGGCCAGGACCTTAGAAAAAAAGTATGAAATTATTGTATTGTCATTGGTCCTTTACAAGCATACAAAGTTTCAAGCCGATCCAATTTTTTTAAGTGGGTGAAAATCGTGTTGAAAGATTCCGTTGCATAGATAGACCAATACATGTCAAGCTAATATAAAGCGTGGAAAAAATCTGTTTAATTCATCGAAATTTGTTAAAAAAATTACATGTAGTAGTTAAACTATGATGGGATTAGCGTTATTATGTATAATATTTTCACTTTGTTCTTGTTATTATTATTATTATTATTATTATTATTATTATTATTATTGTTATTATTATTATTATTATTATTATTATTATTATTATTATTATTATTAAGACTTAAAGAAGGCTAAAAGAAGGTTGGATGAATGGAGTGAGAAGTATGAGTAAACTGGTACTCACTGATGAGGATATTCAAGGCCGTTATATATGGAGAAGGCGAATTTTTTTTAGGGAAACTGAAAACCATTGCACTGTGGATAAATTGCGAAATTAAAATTATTATTATTATTATTATTATTATTATTATTATTATTATTATTATTATTATTACTAACGGATTTTATCAAAACAAAGATATTCATAAATACACAAGATATCAAGATACTTTACAGCAGAGATCAATAATTAATAGATTATATAATTGTTGGACAAAATACAGATTTGAAAATACAAGATGTTAGAGTGTATAGAGGCCCAACCTGTGGCAGTGATCATTATTTGGTAAATGCAAAAATATGTTTTCCATATTTTAATAAGAGTGACGATACGAAAGATAAATTGGAGACATCAGAAATTACGCACACACCTCTATATAATTCTCAGTTGTTAGAGGACGAACTTTACCGCAAGAGGCTGGATGAAAAGTTAATTCAAAATACATTTGATACTCCTGAAAAAACAATATCAATATATTGTCGAAAATATACATATGGCTGCTAGGGAGGCTTTGGGAGAAAAGGAAGTGGAGAATAAGAAAACTTATTTTTGGAACAAGGAGATTAAGAATGATGTAGATGATAAAAAAGTAAATATCTTAAATGGTTAAGTACAAAAAATTTGACGGACAAAATGGAGTATAAAAAAGCACAAGCAAAGGTAAGAAAGAAGGTGACAGAAGAAAAGAATAAATATTGGGAAATAACCTGTCAAGGAATTCAGACTTATATTGGAGGAAAAAGGTGTTCAGAGGCATGGAGAACTTTGAAAAATTTAAGAAAACCATGACACAATAAAATCAATATTCAGGGAATTTCTTTAAATGAATGGAAATTCTATTTTAGCAAGCTATTGACTGAAGATCGTTTGGAATTTTTAAGTGGAATTTCAGAGGAAACTGATTATCAAAACAGAACGAGTATACATTTAGATATTGAGGCAGTAGAGATAGCAATTGGAAGTTTAAAAAATGGAACGGCTGTGGGGAAGGAGTAGTATAGCCAGAATTCATTAAATATGGTACAAGGAAATTATTTGAATTGTTAAGGAGCCTTTTTGAGAGATGCCTGAACGGAGAAGATGTACCAGTAAAGTGGAAAATTGAGTTGATATGTCATTCATAAAAAGGGAAGAAAGGATGAGTGCAATAATTAAAGAGGAATAACCGTAATGAATGTTTTTAGCTGTATATATGAAAAAATAATCAAATACTTTTTGGAAGAAAATTATAAACATAAGGAGAATGAAGTACAATCATGCTTTAGGTCTGAGAGATCTACAATTGATCACATATTTGTGGTAAAACAATTGATTGAAAAGACGAATGATAACAACCAACAAGTTCATTTCACATTTGTGGATTTAGAAAAGGCATACGACACTGTACCTTTACAAAAGTTGTGGGAAGCATTAGAAGATATGGCCATAAACGATACAATTATTAATGCAATAAAAAATTGTATAAAAATGCAGTATCTAAAATTAAAATTGGAAAATATATATCAGAATAAATTAGAGTAACAAAAGGCCTTCGTCAAGGTTGTAGCATATCACCAACTTTATTTCAGATATTTATACATAAAGCACTGTCAAACTGGAGCAAAAAGTGTTCAGGAATGCGAGTACCAATTGGAGATGGATCAACAGATACAATATATACACTGTTATTTGCGGATGGCCAGATAATAATTGCTCAAGAATATGAAGACATGGAGTTTATGTTCAGAAAATTATTGGACGATTACGATAACTGGGGTTTGAAAATAAATTTAGAAAAATCGTTTTATATAGGATGTGGAGCCGAAACCCAAGATTTGATATTAGAAGATGAAAAGGGGTATATTAGAGGATGTGAAGAATTTGAGTATCTGGGAGTAAAATTAGATAAAGAGGATAAACAAGAAAGTGATATTAAGAACAGAATAAATAAAGGTAGAGCAATAACAGCAATGATGAATAGAGTCTTATGGAACAGACATATAACCAGGAAAAATAAGTTTAAAAAAAATATATAATTCAATAGTAAGAACTGGGTGAGGTTTTTATCGGGGTTTTTCCACACCTGTAAGACAAATGTCAGGAAAACTTTAAGGCCCAAACGGACCCCGAAATCATATGGCCATCATCACCCTCATCCTTATCATTATCATATGGCCATCATCATCCTTATCATCATCATCATCATCTTCTTCACCGGTGTGGAAAGCAACGGGAAGCTACTACACCTACAATTCTCTAGTAAAGCTGCAAGCATAGCATGAAAATGCTATGATTGCAGTGATGGACCTGCCTTCGGGCAGGATTACTATGGATGGAGTGAGAAGTACTGTCACATATGGAGCTGAAGTTTGGAAATTCAACAAAAACTTAGAACAAAAACTTATGTCGATGGAAATGGATTTCTTGAGGAGAGCAGCAAGATGTTCAAAATTAGACAAAATAAGAAATACTGCCATAAGAGAAAAAATAAATATTGGTTATTCAATAGTAGATTATATACGGTATAAGCAATTAAATTGGTATGGGCACGTACGACGAATGCAAGAAGAAAGATTACCCAGGAAAACATTGGAATGGTGTCCACCTGGAAGAAGGAGGAGAGGAAGATCTCGAAACTCGTGGATGCAGGAAATAAGTAACTGGAATGAGAGCAAGAGGAGGACATGGATTGGATGGAGAGAGACGAGTGAAGAAAAAATAAATAAAACTTTAGGCACAGAAAGATGTGTAAACATTAAAATTCTGTATATAAATAAAAATTATTATTATCATTGGGATTTTCATCATTGTACATTTTTTCCAACGAAATGCGAGCTAGCTTTATTCATGAACTCCCCAATATGGGCGAGAGGTTGTATTTAAGTGAATTGCATTCATTGTCAGTCCATCTTGTGGTCTAAGGTAACGTTGTTGCTTCAGGCGCACGGGTGATATTGGTGAGGTTTTATTTCAGGGGTTTTTCCTGATCTGTAAAACAAATGTCAGGAAACTTAGGCCCAAATAGTCCGCGAATACCGTCTGGCCATCTCAGTCATCCACATCATATTCGCCTTGTTGAATACAGATGGTTTGTCTTGTTTTAAATGTCGGTGTTTTCTCGGAAGTGGCGAATGATACTTTCTATTTGCCTATGCCATTTTATGATCAATTCCCAATAAATTCGGGGGGGGAGTGATTGCCCTGTCACTGAGCTGATCTCTCATCCAGGGATGCCCTCCCTGTTCTTGTAAAGCCAAAAGGTATGTGTGTGATCAGGATTTAAAATCTGCTCCTAATAGGTTAGGCTCACTTGCCTGTGGCATGTAAAAGTACGTAAAAAGTAGAAGTTAAAAAAAAAGAAAAATGAGAGAGAGAGAGAGAGAGAGAGAGAGAGAGAGAGAGAGAGAGAGAGAGAGGGAGGGAGGGAGGGAGGGAGAGAGAAAGTAGTATATTACAATGCGAGGTTGGGAAGTGGTTTTTACAGAATCGATTTCCGAGATTCTGTAAAACACTTCACAAACGTGCGTTGTACATTATTTTTTGCGCGATGGTGTTTTCAAAATAATAAATAATAGTAAAATAATAACATCTTGGTTGGAAATATTTGCGTTCATTATAAACAACTGACTAAGGTTAAGAGTGTGGGCAATGTTTATTAGTTGAAACAACAGGAGGCCGTGAGAACAATTATTGATAACATGACCGCAAGTACATATTTATTGTTTTATATTGTTTTAAATAAAGTTCAGTTCATTTAAAATGCAGTGATTTGTTTCGTATAATGTATATTAACACTACCTTTTGGATATTTTTTGTTTATACATTGTATGTAGTATACGTAGAGGGCAGTGGTTTTACTTCCCACACGCGTTTTGTAATATGTAATTATTATTTTTTATTTTTTTTTATTAAGAGCCCCGCCACCATCCCCCTGGGTTTCCTCGGGCTTAATGCCCATATCCCCAGGTCTGCTCTTGTCCCTAATTACTCTCTGCTGTTTTTATTATGTTCATTTTCAGGATACAAGTTTCGGGTGTTTGTTCTTAATACTACTTATATACAGTTATTTTTACATATTAATCCTTAACCTAAGTCTTAAATCTACCACCTAATCTAGTAATATTTACATGGTGTTGTGTTAAAACTAATACTTAATTTACTAACTTACAACTAACTTATTGCTAGATTATATATAATCCCTTCTTCTTTGTCTGCGGATGTCCTCCTCTTGGCGTTGAGTAAGGACCCATCCGATGAACTTTCTCACTGCTTGATATGGCTGTTTTTCTGTCCAAAACCGTAGAGGAGGCGGCCAGTTCATATCACCGTTTAGTGCAGCCTCATGTAAGTCCCTTCGTCTGGCCTCATATTTGATGCATTCGTACAGGACATGTTGTACAGTGTCCAGCTCTGTTCCAAAGCAATCGCAATGAGGCGTTCTTGAGAGGCCTCTTTCATGGAGTTTGACTTTGAAAGAGCCGTGGCCGCTCAGGAGTTGCGTGATATGGTGACTTGGTTGGATCCAAGTTTTCTTTAGCCTTTCCTTGATGTTAGGCAGAAATTCATATGTTATGCGTCCATGTTCTGCCGCTTCCCATCGTTCTTGCCATTCCTCGGAAATACTTTCCTGGATAATCCGTCTGATGGTGTCTCGTTCATCTGGTGTCTGGAATAAGTCTGGCGTGATAACAGTGTCGCCGACTAGTATCGTCTGGTCTCTTCTGACTTTAAAGTTTTGTATTCTTTGAGCGATATACAGATCGATAGGTAGGACTCCTGCAATCACAGGCAGGCAAACCCCAGACACCGTATTATACGCTTTTGTAACTCTTATGAGGACTTGGCGTTGGGCAGAAAGTAGCTTCTTCTTTTGAAGTGTGGTTAACTTGCGGGCCCAGCCATGTGCTGCGTATCCGCAAATTTGTTGGAACAATACCTTGTAGAGCGTTAGGTAATTTATTGCTCCATATCCCCAGTTTTGACCTCCAAGCCGTGCCATCCCGTGGAATAGGTTTTTCGCCGTGTTGGTGACATTGTTGATATGCTGGTCGACTCGCAATCTGCTCTGGAGAGTTACTCCCAGGTACTTGTGTTCTTGTGTGAAGCGGAGATTGCGATTTCCAATTCTCACGGTTGGCGGGCGTTGTTCATTCAGATGTCCTTTGAGAATCATTCCCATGGTTTTATCGGGAGATATGGTTAACTTGTGTAAGCTAGCCCATTGTTGGAGCTGCTGTAAGACTATTTGGGAGCGTTCTTCCAGTTGTCTTCTGGACTGTCCAGAAATGATCATCACTAAGTCGTCTGCGTATGCTATTGGTAATGCATTTTGTGTTGCTTCTATATTGTTGAGCAGATCGTCCATTACCAGATTCCAGAAACTGGGGCCCAGAACTGATCCTTGGGGACAACCTATGGTAACATGTTTTCGGATTTGGTTGTTGTTCTCGATCAGGTTTACAGCTCGACCTCTGAAGTAGTCTTTTACTGCTTTGTACAGATTTGAAGGGCAATTTCTTCTCTGGAGGGCGGTAAGTATACTTGGCCACCAGATTGTGTCGAATGCTCCTTCGAAATCTATGAAGATTCCCATCACTAGCTTTTCGGCGCAGTTTTCCACTGTGGCGAAGAGAGCTGTGATAGCATCTTCAGTGCCACATCCTTGCTTGAAGCCGTACTGGTTATTCGACGCACCATATTCGAGTGTGGGCTGCAATTGCTTTCGCAGAATCCTTTCATATAGCTTGCCTAGGACTGGGAGAAGACATATTGGTCTATACGATTTAGTGTTGGTCGGGTCTCTATTTCCAACTTTTAATATTACCTTTACTTGTGCTTCCTTCCACACATGAGGGAAAACACCGTGTCTCAAGCAAGCATTGTATAATTGTAATAGCCCATCTTTTATGTGTGTCCATCCTTTTTTTACCAGTTCGGAACTTATGTTGTCTATTCCAGGCGCTTTTTTGTCTTTCATTTGATCTCTGGCAATTTCTAGATCTATCATGTCGATATCTCCAGTTTTCTGGTGTATCTGGTACTACCTCAGAATTGTTTCTCATTATAGTTTGCTGCTCGTTATCTGTAGCGGGATTATCTGTTCGGATTAGTGATGTCATTAGGTGTTCAGCAGATTCGGTCCATGACTGAGCGTAACCTGTAGGGAGCCTGATTGCAGATAGAACTTGTATTGGCAGTTGTTTTTGCGCTTGGAGTTTATATGCTAGACCCCATTGGTTGGTAGAGGCTTGTTGGGTCACATAGTCTCGCCAACTCTCCTTTTTTGTGGCTTTGAGTGCGTTTGTGTATATTCTTCTGATTGTGTTATAAGCCTCTTGGCGGTCTCTTCTGTTCGTATTGTCTGCACGTTGGTAGTCCTTACGTGCGGCGTATGTCATTCTCTTCAAGTCAGTGAGCGTATTTGTCCACCACATCACTGTCCGCCTGGTACTTCGATGTCTTGGTATGCTCATATCTGCTGCTCTTTGGATGGTTTTATGTAATTCCTTTGTGTATTGAAAGATATCCTGTCTATTGTGGATTTGTGGAAGACTATAAACATTTATTTGCAATTTGGTATTGTATTCTTCCCAGTTTGCTCTGGAGAGGTTGTATCTTGGAGGTGGCGCTCTGTGTTCTTCTCTATGTCGCTGATACGATAATTCGAATTGAATAATCATATGGCTGGAGAGTGTGATGTCAGGGCGCAATCTCCATCTTTGTAGCTGTCCTCCCACCCTTGTTGTTGTCAGAGTTACATCGATGAACGAGGATCCAGCACCATGAATATAGGTAGGCCCTTGGTCACCGTCGTTGTGGATTTCCATTTGCATTTCCGCAATGAAGTTTTCCAATGTGGAGCCTGATGCATCTAATACACGGGAACCCCAGAGAGGTGACTTTGCATTTGCATCAGTTCCTATTATAATTTTCTTGTTCTTGTGCTCGTTGCAGATGTTCCTTAGCTCTATTAGATAATTGTCTATTGGTTGCGAGAATTGCATGTAGCAAGAGACAAATATATAGCTTGCAGATTCGTTACTGATTTCTGCAGCCACAGTGTGTGAGGTGCTTAAATTTTTGTATTGTAATATTGTGAGTCTTGGGTTTAGAATTATCATGGCTGCCCAAGGACGTTCGCCTGTCTTCGCTCCAGTTAGTATTACGTCTCTCACACCAAATCCGAGTACCTTCCCCCTTACAGAGTATGGTTCTTGTATAAGTAATATGTCTATATTTTCCTGCATAGCTGCTATCCTTACTTCATCTGTAGCATTTCTTGACCTGTCTAGGTTTATCTGCCACACTTTCAGTTCGGCCGTTCTATCCATAGTCGGTTCTTTCCGTTCTAGCTTTCATCTCCGATTGCAGTCCTGGGCAGTTGTCATCTCTTGTACTGTGATCATTCTTCTTACCTACTTTTGTGCATAGTGCACAGCGAGGGGGTTTTGTCTTATTTGAACATTCACTGTGACTATGACCTTTCTCTGCGCAGTGTCCGCATACGGTGTCTTTTTCTCGGCAGTATTTGGCTGGGTGCCCGAATGAATGGCACTTAAAGCATCTCGTTAAGCCAACATAGTCATCAATTCGGCAGCTATTAAATTCTACATACAGTCTTCCCTTTGCTATTAGTTCTTTTCTCAGTTCTGGAGCAACTTCACATACCCAATGTTCTTTATTGGTTTTTTTCCCCAGTCGGAATTTTGGCTTTAATTGTTGCTTTATTTGTTCAAATTCTTGGGAGTTAAAGTTCTGTTGGCGGATTGCTTCCAGAATCTGGTCCTCGTCCATTGTCTTGGGTAAGTCGTATAGTATAATCCTAGGTTTTATCTGCCCTGCTATCTCTGCTGTGAGACCTGCCTCTTTTAGTTTTTCATACTTACTGAGTGCAGTTGCCTGCTCGACTGTGGATGTCTCCACGCGGAGCTTTCCTGCTGTTGTGCTTCTGTGTCTGACTATTTGCCAACCCTCTGTTGCGGGATTTATAGTCTTGGTCACTATTTCTTTTATCTTGTCGCCTGTTAGTCCAGACTCTTTGGGGGCTGAGATTATAACAGTTTTCTTCTGTGTCTGCTTCGGATGGGTAGTGGCCTCAGAAATCAATTTTCGAGCTTTGTGGGCATACGTTTCCGTCGGAGGCGCTGCAGCTTGTGCTGGAGCTCTGTGCACAATTTCCCTGATCTCTCTGACTGAGGCTTCGATGTTGTCTAGGCGTGAAATGACTGTTCTGAGAGTATCATTTTCAGTTTCTGCTCGTTTTAATCTCTTGGTTACGGTCTCAATGAGATTTATCATCTGGATGGTTCGAGGAAATACATATTGCTGTGTAATCTGACGGGCCTTGGACTGTACATGGTTCTTAATTTCTACACAGAGTTGTAGGAGCATACTTCCATCCTCTTCATCTTGGTTCTGCCTCATCTGATTAGCTTCCCTCTCCGTAAGTACTGCTGCTTCCTCAGAGGGGTGAGTGCTCATCGTTCTTTTTTCAGGCCGTGTGTAGTTCTTCTCTACAGCCGAGGTTGATTCTGCGTTGCTCTCTTCAGCCGAGTCATCACTGCTACTATATTCTGTAGTTTTCTTGGTAGTTTGGCTTCTAGTTAGTCTGAGAGACTGCCTTCGTTTTCTGTTAGAATGGTCAGCCATGTTCACTGTGTTAGTAGGTTAGGTGTTTTAATGCTCTATAGTAGAGAAGATGCATTGTATATGTAGAAATCACACTTGTATGGTTTCTTTTTGTGATTATTGTTATTGTTAATGTCTAGCGTGTAAAACTACTCTATAATTATCCCTTAGTCTATATATGTTAGTTGTTATAGGAGTGTAGTCTATATAACTTATGTTGTACAGTTATTATATGAGGATGGTTTCTCTTCTTATTGATGATTATTATTACTTAATAGCTAGTGTGTAGTATTACATATATATATATATATATATATTGGTATTATGAGGTATTCTATTGGGCCCAGATGTTGTGGAAACGCACACGGTGATTGTCTTTCTTTGTATAATGTAGTCGGTTTTTTAATTGTATTATAATTAAGCTAATGCTTAGTTAATATGTATGTTTATATATATACATGTATTTTGATGTAGGTGTTTAGTCTTATATCTGCTATGATGTAGTAAGTTATACTTGGATGGTTTCTCTCCAGTGATGATTATTATTACTAAAACAATTTTGAATTTGCCGCCCGATGCTAGCTTCACCAAATGTGCAGGTCTCTGTATCTGTAATGCAGTGACAGTATGGCTGCTACCATGATGGCTACCTGGTTTGCCGTGATTTATACCAATGATGCTGGTCTTATATCTACTTACAATTTGACAATACAGATGGAAATATTCTGTTGGATTTATCAGAATGTATTGATCAACAGTTCTTAAATATTTACATATCCACACACCGGTAATTTATCACTTTTCCAGGTATGAGTTCAGAAGCATACAAAGAAAGCAGTGTAATATGTAATATTACAGTATAGTTATTTCATTACAGTATAGTTATTTAGGTTGGCAGTCCTGAAATGTAGGAAGTTGAACTTTGAATCATGGTCGCCATTGCTGTAAGTACGATAAAACGCACTATCGCGCAAAAACGTTTATTGACATTAAAACAATAATAATAGCGTTCCAGATAATTAGCTCAGAATAAATGAACGTCGCGGTCTATAGTAACACCTACCGGTACCAAGTTTTGCAAAATAAGATTTATGTTGATAATCATGTAGGCTAATACTAAATAAAAAAAGAGTTCACCACATATGCTACTATTTCTTTTTAAACGAGCAATTTTACAAGAATTGTCATTTCAATGATTTCGATTGTTTTACAGAAACTGCATTCCAGAGAATATTAACCTAATTTTTACCTGCAAGAACTCGTGTCTGCTTTCTTCCAAGAGCGGTATTTTATTTTATACGAGATAAAAGTCAGAGAGGCTGATGCATTAGAATGTAGCCACGTTTTGCAATGAAATATTACATGCATAACCAATGGTCAAGGAAAATCCACCTATTCTTTCATTATAGCTCAGTTGCGCAATGGAGCATTGCTATTGCTATACTTTATCCATTTGTCGTCTAGACTTCAATTCTCTGTTTATCTAATTGCTTAAGCTACTTTGTTCTTTTCCTCCCTTCTGTATATGTATAATTGAGTCCTTAGGTTTTAAAATGGGCCATGTTCACTTTTGGTGGCATTTACACGTGAGCACGTTTACTGATAGCTTGAAAGTATATTTATGTTTATCATAATTGTGTTTTTACAGTGTTTCAAATTTTTATTAAAACAAATAAAATATTTTTTCTTTGCATTACTATTTATAATACATTATTTAAACCAGTAGCCTATTTAGAAAAAAGTCTGTGTTCTCGAAATATGACATGATAGGCATGGCCCATTTTAATACTCAATGGTTCTATTAGGGAAACACTTTTAATGGCGTGGACTGAAGAACCGTTGAGATACAGAACAGCTCATTCAACAGCGCTTTGACACTAACTTCAAATAATGTAGAAGAGAGATAGATAGAGAGAGAGAGAGAGAAAGTGAGAGAGAAAAGCGAGAGAGAGAGAGAGAGACAGAGAGACAGAGACAGAGACAGAGAGAGAGACAGAGAGGCAGAGAGACAGAGAGACAGAGAGACGGAGAGACGGAGAGACGGAGAGACAGAGAGACAGAGAGACAGAGAGACAGAGAGACAGAGAGACAGAGAGACAGAGAGACAGAGAGACAGAGAGACAGAGAGACAGAGAGACAGAGAGACAGAGAGACAGAGAGGCAGAGAGGCAGAGAGGCAGAGAGGCAGAGAGGCAGAGAGGCAGAGAGGCAGAGAGGCAGAGAGGCAGAGAGGCAGAGAGGCAGAGAGGCAGAGAGGCAGAGAGGCAGAGAGGCAGAGAGGCAGAGAGGCAGAGAGGCAGAGAGGCAGAGAGGCAGAGAGGCAGAGAGGCAGAGAGACAGAGAGACAGAGAGACAGAGAGACAGAGAGACAGAGAGACAGAGAGACAGAGAGAGAGAGAGAGAGAGAGAGAGAGGGGGGCGTTCATAAATCATTTAACTAAAATTTATTTAAACTATTTGAATATTTTAATCTTCTTCTATCTTGTAAGCCCATGTTTCCCTTAACAGAGATTTAGGCACTCTCCCCCTACAGGGAAGAATTTGAACCATACTAATTTAGTTACACTTGTTTTCGTATAGATGTCACTTGAGTGGTCCGTGGTCAGCGTTCCGCCTCATACTGACATCTAGGAAACGTAGTTAGTACTAGGACGGGAAAATTAGGTAAATTTTGCTTAGAGGCCTTTCAATTCAGGCTTTAAGGATCTTTTACGAGCCTGGAAATCTTCAGACTCGGGACTTACGGCTTAAAGTCCCTCCCGGAGGACTTGCTCCTTGGATTTTTCCATCCTAAAAAATCCATCGACCCCGCCGGGTTTGAACCGCGACCCTCGGGACGAGAGGCAAGGAGCATAACCACTAGTCCACCGCGGCCGATTGAATATTTTAATATGAAAATCTATACTAATTCCGAAGTAAGTTCCAGTTGTAGTCCACTGTAAACAAACTTGAATAAGATATTATTCGACCGATTCCGTCTTTTAAGGGAACCGTGGTGGTACTTTTACCCGCCATATGACTGATTGTGTACGGAACTGTCATCGATAGAAACATTGTTCTCAAGCAACATTGTATTTTACGGGTGATAAATCAGAATGCAAGGTAATATGGTACCTATAATTAAGACCTTCCTCCATTTATTTTTTATATATCGGAAAAAATTATGTATGTGTCTATTAATCAGACGTTTACGATTTTCCATGATGTCGATATATCCTTTACTTACAATTTCATTACGAGCCGAATATGTGCTCTATGCTGACTCACCTGTGAATTCTGCTGTTATTTTCATCACACCCTCAATGGGTAATGTAACATATTTTTCACTAAATTGTTTGAAAACATTCAACATTTGTTTCTCTCCGCTTTTAAAACTGTTTATTTTCTAATCTTTTAAGAAATTCTACAGAAACCGGCCATTTTGAAACAATAGAAATCCCAACGTATTCTGCATTGCGCGTTCGTAAGAATATAACTGGCTTATTTAGTCTATTAAAATTATTATATGCTTTAAGATTCTACCATGTAACTTAGTCCCGTGCTGTAGCCGAATGGTTAAAGCAAGATACCTTTGCGCAGAGCTACGGGACTTGCGCTGGTTCGATTCTCCTTGGGGAAGGAGTTTTCTCATGGAATTTCGGTCAGTATGGGACCGATGCCCACCCAGGATTGTGAGGAATTTGAGTAGCTGTAATAAGTAGCGGTTCCAGGTTGAGAAAACCAGCTATAACGGCTGGGGAACCCGATATACTGACCATATAGTACCCCTACACTGTCTGGATGATCTTGTACTTCAGTGATCAACACATGTGGATGTGATGCCAGCAGCCTTCTAGGCCTGCCGCGCCATGGGTATAAAGTACCATATAACTTATGTACACATATTCTAGATAGTATATATTTTATTAATTTTATTTCCCTTATTTCGAGTGTTAGAGAACGAATTTTTCTTATACGCTTATGAAAATGCAGTTACACATATTTGTTTATTTACATTACAACTGGAACTTAGCTCGGAAGAGGTATATTTAAATGTTTGTCAAATTACAATTATAAACTGTTGGAATGTCAAGAAGATAAAATGAATTCTTTATTGAATAAATTTATTTTATTGCGGTTAATTTGTTTTAGTGAATGTTTATAAATTCCACCATAATCGATAGATAATGTGGTATTGATGGAAATTTCACAAGCATTTTTTCTCTTAAGAAGTGTTACATATTCATTGTGTTATCGAAATGTAGTTTTTTTTATTTATTCTTTTTATTTGCGGTATCCAATGCCCATTTCAAGTTGATTACTATGAAAAATTATTGCTACCATTTTCGATACGATGTCATTATTGTGTGATAGAGAATGGCAATAACCTTTCGCGTGAAAACAAAACAATTTAATAAAACGAAACGTAGTTGAGGAAGTGGAACTGACCACATCGTATAATGGTTCTAGAACGCCTGCGGTGTCATCTCTTTCTGTGGAAAGCTAATTCGTATAAAACTGTTTTCCTGGGGCTTTTGTTTCATGGATGACGTTTCAAGACCTACTCTCTCATAAACAGCATTAATTCTGCTGGAACTGTAATGAACAACTAATTAAGAATTACCTAGCCATCATGTTCATAGTAAAGTGGGCTCGGTATTTTAATTTCCAGGCGGCAACTAGAATAGACTAGACTTTGGGTTGGAAGAGCAGAGCACCCTTTATGTACCCATACCTATATCCATACCAATAAACATTTGAGTTTAAAGCTTATGTCTACTGAAATTGATTGTTTTAGACGCTCTATTTTGATGATATAGTAAATAAATCTCCCGTTTACCTAGATCAATGCGTCAAGCTGTTTTCCACTAATTTAATTATATATTTCTTAAAATGTTCAGACGAAATAATTTTAAAAGACCAGTAAAGATATTTGTTCAAGAATGTTCAGTATAACATCTTCCATTGATTCCAAGAGTACTTCATCCAGGAAAGTAAAGTATTGGGAGTCACGTCAGATTGTAAACAAACAACACATATGCCATCAGACTTCTGTGTGGGTTGTCTACTTTGGAGTAAGATATTTTAAATTTTTATTGTCATTTCAGACGGCACGTGGATCAATAGAAAGAACATTCAAGAATAAAATTAAAAAGGAACAAATAAAATGTATAAAGTTATGGCAATTCTCGCAATATTCTATGGATGTGAAACTTGGACTTCAACGAAAAAACAGAACATTAGAATACAGACGGCGGTGAATATGAGGTTACTCAGACAAGGATGTACAAAACTTGATAGAATTAGAAATGAAGATATAAGAAAAGAATTAAAAGTGCAGCCTTTATTGGATAAAGTCACGAAATATAGACAAAAGGGAATTGATCACATGAATGGAATGAGTAAGGAGAGAAATCCACTGCTAGCAAGAAATTATCAAACAAGAGGAAGAATGATGTTGGAAGGCCTAGAAAAGTTGGACTGATGCATTATGAAGTCGGAAGGGAAAATTGTCTAATCCTTGGAGTGATAATGATGATGAAATTGTCAACATTATAGCACTGAAAATGTGCAATGACGGACAATATTTCTCCATCTAAACTACAAAATCTCTTTTCACAACCGGCATAAATTTGTAATATGAATTCTGTATTTTCTTTTATGCTCTCAAAGCTACATATAATTTCTGTAGAAGAAATAAATCCTAAAATGTTGAATAGATCTATAATGTTATTCACTCTGATAACCGAGTCATACCAAAAGAGGGCAGCCTGATAACTCACAAGCAGAGAGATGGCAGTTTAGCACGAAATAGTAACTTAATGTTTTAATAATAATAATAATAATAATAATAATAATAATAATAATAATAATAATGTTTTATTTATTCTGGCAGAGATAAGGCCGTAAGACATCCTCTGCCAGTCAACCAGCATAAATATACAAAATGTTACACTTATTAACTTATAAATTACAAATTATAATAAATAAAAAATATGCCTACCTGTTTTTTCACTATAATAATAATAATAATAATAATAATAATAATAATAATAATAATGATAATAACAACAATAATAACAATAACAATAATACCAATAGTAACAATAACAATGATAATATAGTAAATCTTGTTCAAAGCGGAATCACATGGGACCAAAATGTTTTTCCACATTAGACAACATTCCGCTTTATAAAAAAGGAAATGAAAGCAATCTTAGATTATAAAGTACCGTATAGAGTAAGTCTTTTTACGTACCTTGGATTAATTGTAGTTCCGCTGCCGCTGAAAAGTAAAGTATAGTATGTACAAACGATTTCGACAGTAACGCACAAAAATGAGTCTGTTTTAATAATAAAAATATTAAAGAAAAGTTTTAAATTTAATTCTTTTTGCATAAAAAATCCTTAAGCCCGAATGAAAAGGCCTCTAAGCAAAATTTACTGAATTTTCCCGTCCTAGTGCTGCCTTGGTTTCCTAGATGTCAGTATGAGGCGGAACGCTGACTACGGACCACAAGTGACATCTATACGAAAACAAATGTAACTAAATTAGTATGGTTCAAATTCTTCCCTGTAGGGGGAGAGCGCATAAATCTCTGTTAAGGGAAACATGGGCTTACAAAAAAAATAACAATAATAATACCAATCGTAATAATATACAATTACCGCAAATACATGCACGTTTTACATATAAGAATGAATATAATATTCAAACCAAAGTTAAAGTAGGCCTAAATATAATTAATTATTTAAAAAAAAGTATTCTAACATTCTGCAGCCCTCGATTTCTTGCGGTAGGGAATTCCAGTTGAGTGAAGTGTAGATAGTATATGACGTGGAGTGATGAGATCCTCTGTTGGAATATATTAAGCAAGATATTATGATGTGATAGTGTGTTTAAATTATAGTTGGAAAATAAATACTGGAAACAAGAGGCTAAATAATCATTTGCAGTGGCAGTTTAAAGAATCTTGAATACAGCCCGTTTCCTTCTTCGAGACTCAGCCATGGTAATTCGTGGAAAATTTGAGAAATGTGATCATATATTCAAACTAGATATTTCTCTGATACTCTGATTATGAACACGTCAATAATGTCGGTTAATAGGACTTCACAATGTGGTATCACTAGAGTTTATATATAATTATTTCAAGAAGACAATTTCATAGCCCCTTTTCCCAATTGGTAACCAAGAAACAAATTTTCTATTGATTAATAATTTAACAACACGACCACTAATTAAACTATACAACTATTAGGGAATTCATTATAGATAACATTTTTTTAGATGTTAGTTTTATTTGGGTGTTCCATTCTAGATTAGAATTCCAAATTTTAACAATATTAGCGTATGGAATTTTCTTGTTTAAGGAGATTTTTAAGGACGTAAAAAAGTGAGTATGGGTTCGTTCGAAAGGGAACTAGTACCATGGGTACGGTTTTTCGACGCGTAAAAGACCAGAAAGCCTGAAAAAAAAGGTCCCTTATCAAAATGTATCGCTCCTTTCACGCACATAGTTGATCGCTCTTTAACATCTGAAGTCATTAGTTTGTTGCTTACATTGGCCACTGTCGATGTATGTTGCCTCCTGTCCTAGGGAACTAATTACTGACGAATTACAATGGAACTAATTATTTGTGTTCAAATATTGACAAAATTCCTTATTTCATTTTATATGACGCTATGGTACAAATATAACTAGACAACGATAGAAGAAGGAATGTATATTTATACATGGATGAATCGAAGAATTATATCAATGCATACAACGGGATTGAAATATGTCGCATATGAAAGTAGAAACAAAATTGGAATAATGGTGCAACTCCTGAGAAGCATGATTCATTTTAGGAGGTTCCGTTTTCAATCGAGGACAGACATATTTACTATAATTGCCGCATACTTACAGGAAATACTAGAACAAGTTTAACTGTATTTGTTCCAAATATAATCAGTGCGAAGAGCTGTTCCTCTTTACACGACATTCAGACACATATGTTTTGTTCTATAATGAAGTGTCATTGATTTCTATGATTATAATTGATTATTCCAAATACTTCGCGGACATTGTGGCTCCTCTGTGTTAATGTATTAATTTTATTTATTGTTAAATTTGTTTTACAATTTATGTTAGCATTTTAGTAATTTCATCAACCGGGAATTGTAAATTAGACCGTGTTGGCATATTAATCTACGGGTGTTTCAGAACAAATATTACATACTTCTATGGTTTGTAGAGGGGACTTATATATAGAGTTTTGATAAGGCACCCATGTCCAGAAACGTACCATATTTATGTAAAATATATTTGAAGATCGAAACACAATGGGGGCGAAATCGTGTGTCTTGTGTTTCAGAAGAATTATAACAGACTTCTAGTGGTTGTTCTACAAGTGTGATTCTACGTGGCGACCCTGTTGTTCGTTACACAAAGTGTACCTGCGACGCATGTATTCATACACAAGACCTGATAGGTGCTCAATAATTTCTGCTGCCTCCATAATTCGTGCAAGAAGATCTTTCTCCGACTCGACTGGTGTAGTACATCCTTAAGAAGTCTGTAATACTTGTTCTGAAACACAAGACGCACGATATCAGCCCACTGTGTTTCGTTCTTCAAACTTATTTTACATCGAAATTGTACGTTTCTGGACATGGATTCCTTATCAAAACTTTATCTACAAGTCGCCTCTACAACTCCTAGAAGTCTGTGATACGTATCCTAAAACATCATGTATATAGCTGATAAAATGAAGAAATATTCATCATCATCATCATCACGAACAAATCCTTTTAAGCCATGTGGTCTCCGACAGTAAACCTAATGAAGATGGTCTTGATCTTTCCACCGATGTTTTGGTTTTCCTTGGTCCCTATGTCCTGTTGGAGTGTGTTAGGATGCCAGTTTTGGAAGTATATTTATTTCCATTCTTCTCAGATGATTTATGCATTCTTGTTGGTATATTTCTATATTTTCATTTAAACCTGCTACTCCCAAGTTTTTCTCTGTTAATGGTGATTCAGTCTATTAACTCCTAACATTGAAGAAGTGTTTGGCTTACTCTAAGTTAATGAGAATTTATTTTATTTAAAGTCCAAATTTCAGTTCCGTATCTTAGAGCAGCTTTTGATTTAATGTTATGTAATCTTAGTTTTGTATTTGTCCTTATATTATGTAAATAAATGTCCAATTGTAAAAACATTTTAATAATAAATAAGTTAGAGAGTGAACAAATTAACATATACGGAGTGAATCATAAATATGGCTAAACGTTTGATCGCGGTGTCTGATGAAAATATTACCATTACAGGAAATATGAAATTACCGTTGGAAAGGCAATTATTCAAATCACAAGAATGGAATAAAACAAAACAGTGTAGAACTTACGTCATTAGTCAAAATGGCGTTGAATATGCAACAGCAAATTACAATTGCTGCATGGGCAATAACGTATACTAATGATCGTGAGGCCGCAAGACGGGCAAGACGTGAGTTTAACGTAGCATTGCAGCCGTCGATTGTGGGGAAGTGGAGAAAACGACTGCTGGGAACGGGAAGGATGCAGAAAATCAAACCTCCTGGAAGGCCTGGCATTAGCACGGATGTAGAAACAACGAAGAGAATTGTGGAGGCGTTCGACGTTAGCCCACAAAAATCAACCCGCCAAGCTGCATGTAAGCAGTGATTTGTTTTGTTTTGTTCTATTGTTGTAATTTGAAGGATTCCCTTTCCAATGATAACATCATATTTTCTTTAATAATAACATTTTCGTCACAAAATGCGATCAAACGTATAGCCATATTTCTGAATCATTCTGTATAATGTAACAACATAAGGAAAGTCGCTCACTTCACTTTTATAACTGAAGCTTTATCACATTCTGTCTTTCGTTTAGTGTATTTGTTAGAGTTCTTAAATAGTCATCCATCTTACAATTAAGATTTAGACTTAATGGAACTGGCAGCTAGTATAAGATATTATTACTTAAAAAACATTACCAAAAAGAAAGATACAGTTATACAATATGTATATATTTAAGGTTAATTAATTTAAACACATTACTATATATCGATCCTAATTCGCCTGTTTTGTGTAAATCTTAGCGTGTCTGACTAGAGTCTCAGCCATCCCGAATTTGCTACTAGTATATACCACAATATTATTAGGGTTGTAATGGTGTCCACTCAGTTCAAAAGGTCAACTGAATAGCTTATTGATACGAGAAGTAGCGAAATTCGGTTAATAAATTTGAACAAAGAATTCATTAGCAGTGTTGTATCCAACAGTGAACAGCTATGATGATAGAGTAGGCCTACTTTATTCGTCAACCTATGAAATAGCGTACTTCTGGATCAATCGTACTCGCAAGTATTATATCCTCACTATGATGGTTGTTCAGCGCCTCGCTTTGTTTCCCCGCAGCTGTTACACATAAAACACAAAGATGCCGACTACCGCCACTATAATAATTCCGCGTGCTAATCATTGTCAAGCATTGTTGCGCGGCACCCGCTTTTATATAAACGGACAAACATCTCAGTAAGGCAATACTAATACCATATATAACAAATAAGGCCGGCATATCCACATAGTTCACAACAATAGAAACAAATCATATTTTTTTACAAAAAATCGCGATTTAGCGTTTCAAATGAACGATGTTATGCATCAACAGGCTAAACGCCATTTAAATAATAGATTTTGATGCCATACAGTATGTTGCATTGGCTCATGAAGTAAGTAATGCACACTTTTAGCGCCAAATCTTTAAATATAACCTTATTATTAAAGAAAAATATAAACGCCATCAGTCATATCAGAGATTTTATGTTTTGCAACAAACGGGTATGATTGATAAATGCTAATCTAAATTTTGAATCATGCAGCTTAATGCCAAATGTTCCCGCAACGTGAGTTTTTTTAATATTATAATGCCATCCAGAGCTCAGAAAATTTTAGATATGATTTATAAGAACTGCCCTAAAAATGGAAAGGCATTTTCTGTCTCACTGCAGGTAAGTAAGAGTTTTATTTACTATGTGAATGATATATTTTTCGTACATGAAGTCCATATACTCCTATTTTATAAACATAAAGATAACAAAAAATCAGGCGCTTGTCAATTCAGAGGTCATTGTAACAGGCAACGGAGATAAGAGATCCATGGTTCATCAGTTTGTAAACGCTATCAGTCCTATCAGAGATTATATGTTTTGCAACAAACGAGTATGAAGCCAGATCTTTATAAATGCTAATCTAAATATTACATCAAGTAACTAAGCACCAAATGTTCCCGCTCTTAGATTGTTAATGCATAAATGTCAAACAAGGAAAGTAACTTGCAATATCCAATACTGTTAATTTGGCGCTACAATAAGTAGTAAAGTTTGACTTAAACTTTGAACGTATTTTTCTCGAAATTTACATAATGACGCATAGACGGTAGATGCATAACGCCATCCAAATGTGTAAGCCATACATACAATAAGATAGGTTTACGATACGTGATATTTCACAGAGTGTGAATAAAGAGTACTCAACTGAAGAAGGAAGCGGATACTTAGTAGATGAGAATGTGGTTTATTGTGCCCTTTTTTAAACCGTCAGATAGCTGTTGGACGAAATTTTTATAAGGACATGTCTTTCTTTTGTGCGCCAAGCCATAATTAATTAGCAGAGAGCCAACCTAGTCTCGCTGATCCCCATTTCCGAGGTTCAGAGTTGTGTGAGGGATTTGAGAGATTATGGGATTTTAAGAATAGGTTTTGGAGGTGTAAGAGATGAAAGCATAAACTCCATGGCGCAACGGGCCCTTGGCCCTACTAACCTCATATTCACATTTACCATTCATAGAGATGGACGATCCTAAGCATGTCGGCTCCGTCAGTCGTTATAGCTGACTTTCTCATCCTGAAACCGTTAATAATTGCAGTTATACAAATTCCAGTCGTTATACTGATCGAAGTGTCATGAGGAAATTTCGTCTCCATTGGGAACTCGAACAAGCGCATTTCCTATTGTTCTGCGTAACTTTTCATGTTTCGCGGACTGTCCGCTTTAATTCTGGTCTTATATTTTCCCCCTCGCTATACTAATTTGCAGATTAATACGTGAATAAGAGTCTTTTTTGCGTGATAGTGCGTTTTGTCGTACTTACAGGAATTACGGCCATGATTGAAAGTTCCACTTCCTACATTTCGGGGTTGCCAACCTAAATAATTATACTGTAATATTACATATTACAAACCTCGTGCGGGAAGTAAAACCACAGCCCTTCATGTATACTACGTAAAATGTATATACAAAAATATATTCAAAAGGTAGTGTTAATATACATTATAAGAAACAAACCACTCCATTTTAAATGAACCGAACTTTATTTGAAATAATATAAAACGATAAATACGTACTTGCCGTCATTTTATGACTGATTGGTCTCAACTAATAAACATTGCCCACATTAACGTTAGTCAGTTGTTTATAATGAACGAAAATATTTCCAACAATGTTGTTATTATTTTACAATTATTTATTATTTTGAAAACACCATAGCTCAAAAACATATTACAACGCACATTTGTGAAGTATTTTACAGGATCTCGGTAATTAAAAACTTCGCTATCGCTCGGTTTTTAAACATTTCGCTTCTGTAAAAACCACTTAGCAACCTCGCGTCGTAATATACTAATGCATGCTTTGTGAAATGAGGTTATGTTTTCTTATTGAGGTGTGTATATTGACAATATTGCCGGTGGTGGACTAGTGGTTATGATCCTTGGTCAATGAACTTTTTTAGGATGGAAAAATCCAGAGAGAAAGTCCTATGGGAGGGACTTTAAGCCACGGGTCCCGAGTCTGAAGATTTTTGTGCTCATAAATGATCCTTAAGCTTGAATAAAAAGGCCTCCAAGCAAAATTTACCGATCTCAAACATCCTAGCAATACCTAAGTTGCCTGCTAGATGTCTCATTGAGCCGTCATGTTGACCGCATACCATTGATGATATCTATGGGCAAATAAGGTAACTATATTAACTTGATCTAGTAACTCGTAACTAAGCAGAGGCTTTGGCTCAACATTTGGACTACGCCATTGTAGATTATAGATGTTGATAATTCCATATATCATAGTTTTTGTGAATTTGTGGTGCTGAACGAACTTGATGGAACAAATGGAACAACTTAAGGAAAACTCGATATTTAGACGGTGTAGTTAAAGCGTCTGTCACCGCTGTGGTCTCGGTGTTGCGTCGCTGCCTCACAAGCAGCGGGCTCTGGGTCGATCCCCGATCGGGACAAGTTTCCTGGGTCGCTGGTTGTTTTCAGGATTTTTTCCTCATCTGTAAGACAAATGTCAGGAAACTTTAAGACCCAAACAGTCCCCGAACACCATCTGGCCATCATAATTATAATATTCACCATGTTTAGTATGAATGTGTGTGTGCGTGAATTGTGTGTTTCGTCTTAATATTGTATTGTTTCGGAAGAGGCCTTAGCATTGAGGTAATCACTCATTAACGGAGACCCTCTATGTGTGGTCAAAACATTATGGCGTGTGGTATTTAAAAGTACCTATAAGGTGAGAGGTCAATCTAGGTTAAGCGTTTGTAAGTAAGAAGAAATAAATAAAACTACACTATTTAAACAAAAATGTCAAACAATTGATTTAATTGAATAAAACGACATGAAATGCTCCAACATCAGGAAACTAAATTTTACAGATGAATATTTTTTTTTTTTTTTGGTCTTTCTCTCCTCCTTCTTCAACGTGCAATTTAACAAAGTTGCAGTTAGAATTATGTTATTTCCGAGTAGATGTCTCACTACCTCAGTTATAGTCCAAAGGAATAAGACAAAAAGAGAAAAAAATAGAGTTGGAAATTGGGCGATTCAATTAAATTTAGGCAAGTTTAAGTTGTGGATGGAGGAAGTTAACTGTTTGCTACATTCGTGTCGAATATATGCTAATTGAAGCTGTATTTGTGTTTAGCTGACTCTGTTCCTCCTCTAATTAGATTTCTAATGCAAGATACTTTACTACTGTATACGTGGTAAATTAGCTTATGTCGGTCATATTCTGGGAATTACAAGTGGAACTGATATTAATTGCTACCAAATACAACATAATGCGGTATTATTAATTAGCTAATTATGTTGTTACGTGCTAAGTCACTCCTGTAGTGGTTCCTAACAGAACAGTCAGTTAATGCAGGCCTTATTAATGTTAATGGCTACTATCTAAATAATTTCAAGATCTGCTCAAGATTCATCAGAAGTACACTCAGTGGATTTTATTGTTATTGTAGGGCCTATTTATTTTAACTCTAAAATTCTAGATTATCTATATAATAATACATTGAAAAATAAAATAAACAAGCAAAACAATATAATTTTTTTCTTAAAAAATTGTAATAAGTGTCACATATAAATGTCATTGCAACGTAATTTTAAAACGTGTCATACGAAATCCAAAAATTGGAAGGATAATACTAATACTAATAATAATAATAATAATAATAATAATAATAATAATAATAATAACTAACTCACTGGCACTATCGAACCAGAACCCGTGGGTTCATGGCGCGCGGACGTAAGCTCTCCATACATTCCTATCCTGAGCTAATGTTTTCCAATCATTCCCTGTATAATCTACTTCCCTCAAATCATAGTTAATGTTATTCTCCTACCTCATTCTTGGTCTACTGACTGGGCATTTTCCCTCTGGTTTTCCTACAAGAAGGTTCCATGCACGTATTTCATTCCCCATTCGTGCCACACATAATACTAATAACAATAATAATAATAATAATAATAATAATAATAATAATACGAGTAATAATAATTTTTTATATACAGAATTTTAATGTTTACACATCTTTCTGTGCCTAAAGTTTTATTTTTCTTCTCCACTCGTCTCTCTCCATCCAATCCATGTCCTCCTCTTGCTCTCATTCCAGTTACTTATTTCCTGCATCCACGAGTTTCGAGGTCTTCCTCTCCTCCTTCTTCCAGGTGGACACCATTCCAATGTTTTCCTGGGTAATCTTTCTTCTTGAATTCGTCGTACGTGCCCATACCAATTTAATTGCTTATACCGTATATAATCTACTATTGAATAACCAATATTCATTTTTTCTCTTATGACAGTTTCTTATTTTGTCTAATTTTGAATATCTTGCTGCTCTCCTCAAGAAATCCATTTCCATCGACATAAGTTTTTGTTCTAAGTTTTTGTTGAATTTCCAAACTTCAGCTCCATATGTTACAGTACTTCTCACTATTGAATTATATAACTTATTTGTAACTTATTTTTCCTGGTTATATGTCTGTTCCATAAGATTCCATTCATCATTACTGTTATTGCTCTACCTTTACTTATTCTGTTCTTAATATAATTTTCTTGTTTATCCTCTTTATCTAATTTTACTCCCAGATACTCAAATTCTTCACATCCTCTAATATACCCCTTTTCATCATCTAATATCAAATCTTCGGTTTCGGCTCCACATCCCATATAAAATGATTTTTCTAAATTTATTTTCAAACCCCAGTTATCGTATTCGTCTAATGATTTTCTGAACATAAACTCCATGTCTTCATATTCTTGAGCAATTATTATCTGGTCATCCGCAAATAACAGTGTATATATTGTAAGACAAGTTAAAGGATGTACAAGACTTGATAGAATAAGAAATGAGGATATAAGAGAAGAATTGAAAGTACAGCCTTTATTGGATAAGGTCACGAATTACAGACAGAAATGGATTGATCATATGGATGGAATGAGTAAGGAGATATATCCATTGTTAGCAAGAAATTATCAAGCAAGAGGAAGACGTGATGTTGGAAGACCTAGAAGACGTTGGGCTGATGCATTATGAAGTCGGAAGGGCAATTGCCTAAACCTGGAGTGATGATGATGATGATGATGATATATTGTATCTGTTGATCCATCTCCAATTGGTACTCCCATTCCTGAACATTTTTTGCTCAAGTTTGACAGTGCTTTATGTATAAATGTCTTAAATAATGTTGCTGATATGCTACAACCTTGACGAAGGCGCTTTGTTACTTTAATTTCTTCTGCTATAAATTTTCCATTTTTAATTTTTGATACTGCATTTTTATACAAAAGTTTTATTGCATTTATAATTGTTTCATTTATGGCCATATCTTCTAATGGCTTCCCACAACTTTTGTAAAAGTACAGTGTCATATGCCTTTTCTAAATCCACAAATGCGAAATTAACTTGTTGGTTGTTATTATTCGTCTTTTCAATCAATTGTTTTACCACAAAATAATAATAAATACTATCGTGATTTGAGGGAGGTAAATTATAAAGGGAATGGTTGAAAGAATTAGCTCAGATAGAGACATATTTGTGGAGACCTTATATCGGCGCGACCATGAACACCCAGGTTCGATAGTGCCAGTGACATAGTTAATCATATTACTTATATTAATAATGTTAATTCGATTAATCATATTCATCGGGGATATTTGAGTACAAGTGTGTTGTTAAAATTTTATGAAATATAAAAAAGTACTTGAGATCTTAGTCGTCCTCAAGATTAGCAGTGTGGTTTTATAGGACGCTTTTCGAAAGCTGACGTTTCATCTTCTCTTTGGTACCAAACTGATAGCAGAAGATGAAACTTAAGTTTTCGAAAGGCCTCCTGCAAAACTACTCTGCTGATTATTGAGGACGACTAACATCTCAGGAACTGTTTTATATTTCTTAAAATTTTAACATAGTGACCTCAACGGAGTTTCGTAATGTATTTAAAAAAGTATGTTATTGTAAAACAATAATCTAAACACTTAAAATGTGTAACTGTCCCCTCAACTGGCCACTCACAGCTGTACATGGAAGTAGATGATAAAAGACAATTAATTTAGATATACACAATCAAAATATCTTGTATAATTTGTGTCGCAAATGTACAATAAAATGTATTCGTTTGTGTGTTTATTGGCGAATGATAGTCTGATTTACACAGCGGGAGACTTAAAATTCAATACATTTTCCCTCAGTATTTTTTAATCCCGAGCTCGATTTTAGGACAAATTAATTTAAACGAGGCTAATTTAAATCGAAATTTGTTACTAATGTTAAATAAGCCATGGAAATTGCTAATGTTTCAGTTGTGCATTAGGTACTTTCAAAAAAAATATACTAGAGAACGATTTATTTTATTTCACGTCCCGTTTATACTGTGAAAATCAGGGCTGTAGACACGATCATTATAACGAATATATATATATATATATTTTTTTTTCGAAATAATATACTCCTGGGATTAACATTCCACAGTTTGTTTATAAATTAATAATACTATCCTCAACTCGTGTCGAGGGATGAGATGAGATCCCTTATATAGAGGTATGTGAATGACAAGGGTGCCGGCCGACCACGCCTGACGCACCATCATAGGGACAGATGAACGAAATGAAACGAAAATGGATGAGAATAGAGAAATTATGTAATAAAACTGTGGCAGGGGAAACCGGGAGAAAACCCCCGAGAAAAACCTGCCCAAGCTCCGTTTTGTCCACCACGAAACCCACATAGAGTGACCGAGACCCGATCTCGGGACTGCAGCTGTGAGAGGTGAGCGTCTAATCGCTTGAGCCACGGAGCCGCCACAATTTGTTTATATTCAACAAAAGAATATTTCCATCTTGTCTAGGTGAATTACATCAAAGTGCAACTCATATTTCGATGGTGGCAATGAAAACCTCGTAACTCCATTTTGGTAAATTTTACAGGAGAAACATATAACTGCTTTAAATAATTATGAAAATTGATAAGCAATAGTTCCTACATATTTTATTACAGAATACAAGTTATTAATACATTTGAAGTCCGTGTTCTCAACAGGTTATGCATCACATATTTCTGTGCTGGTTAATGGAGTTATGTGGTTTTCAATGACTGATGGAGTTACGAGGTTTGCATTGCCTACCGTCGATTTATTCTAACTTGTTAAAAACCACTATAGTCTATAATGAAAACTATTCCTGTAACTCAAATTTAATGAAGTTTGGTTAATTTCTTTCTACTAACACTAGAAGACATTGCAGGAAATGAAAAGGGAAGTCTGAAAAAATAAACAATTGGATTAGTTTATATTTCCCAGGTACAGATATAGGTTAAAGATTAGCGCTAGTGTTTCCGAAATATTCGCGCGGAAAAGGGAACACGTGTGTCAGATAACATTGTCATCTGCTAAATTAACAACATTCAGCTCATCCTTATTTTTGACATGTGCAGAATTTTACATAGTAATGAGAGTTGAATTTTTATTTTACTCTAATACATTTCATCCTTAGTACCGCGACTGTGATATCCATGGAATTATGAAATGTTGCCCCTCCCCCTATTTTAGTAAAATTCCTGCTAAAATTATTGACCCTCTTACAGGGGCTTCAACATGAATTTAAAGATGACATGATTTCTACTGAAAATTTTGAGATTTTGTGTCAATTTTATTATTACTTAAGCGCCTTTGGGTTGATTAGCCACTTGAATAAGGACATATAAAACTGATTTTTGTTAGTAATAATAATAGTAGTAGTAATAATAATAATAATAATAATAATAATAATAATAATAATAATACACATATATAATATTTTATGGCAGTGAAGTGCGGGCCTACGGACGACAGACGAGAAGTGGATTACCGCCAGCGAAATAAAGTTCATGCGCCGAACTATACTAAGTGCGATATGAAAAGGAATTCCGATATCCTTCAGTAACTCAACATAGACCCAGTGCTTGACCATATCCATAAATAACAAGAAAATTGGTAACAACATTTTAATAGAATGTCCAGACGAAGAATCCCCAAGGCAATCTTAAACTATATCCCACATGGGAAGAGATCATTGGGACGACCCACGAAGAGGTAGAAGGAAAACTTAAGTAGATGGTAACAGTCCTTCGAGGACTATGAGTAGTCAGGATGATGATGATGATGATGATAATAATAATAATAATAATAATAATTAATAATAGTGTTTTATTGATACTGGCAAAGTTAACGCCATCAGGATATATTTTTCACTCAATGTGTAACAATTAAAATCACATAATGGATAATAATGTATATGTAATTAAATTGTAACAAATGAAGTTCCGATAGACTCAGTAAAGTCGACAAAATACAAAAAATAGACAAAAATATGAATAAAGAGGATTCAGCACTTCTTTATATAGAACGTAGTGTCTACTGTGCTGAATTAAACACTGACGCCATAAGCATAAATACAAAATATAGACAGTAGGAATGGTATGGGCATGTAAAACAGAAACCTCAAAGAATGGCACACAAGCTTTTAGAATTAATGTTATCGGGAAGGAGACAGATAGGCTGACTTCAACACACATAGCTGAAGAAGGAGAAGACGATTTACGAAATAGATTTCGGGCGAGTAAGGATAAGGTTATTAATACATATGGGAGAGAACTTCTGACGTTTTGCGATATTTATAACCTAGAAATGCTAAACGGAAAATACGGGGAAGATATTGAAGGGGAACTTACATTCATAAACGGCAATGGAGGAAGTGTCGTGTATTATATGCTCTGCTCACAGAATCTTATTTCTAGGATTGCAGCTTTTAAAGTAGCGGACAGAATCGAATCGCATCACTCACCTATCGAAATCCAATTCGAATTTGAAGAAGAGGAAAGGGAAGTGGGGAGCTTTAATACGGGAAGGAGGGGAGACACTTAAACTGTTAGGCGGTTCTGTTGGAGAGGGGATAAGACACAGGAACTGCTTAACAAACTAGATTCTTCGACACCGGAGGTAATAGGCGATGTGGAGGAAGAGGTGAAAAAATTAAGATTACTAATGTGGGAAGGGGGGGGGAAATATGCAGATTAGAGGAAAATCAGGACAAAAACAATATGGAGGCTGGTACGATAATGCATGTAGGGAAGGAAAAAGACGAGCGGAGAGGGATTTAGTGAGGTTCAGACAGGAGGGTGGCGACTTCAATCGGCGGGTGTACATAGAGATGAGGAGACGATATAAAGAGATAACAGCTAGAACCAAGGAGAATTGGGAGAGAAAAATCTTGGAGAGAATTAATCAGGCTATGAAGGAACAGGATGTTACCAAAATTTGGAAAGTAATTAGGGAAATTAAATATCGTAAAAAAATCAAATTTCTCCAGAAACATGGGTACTTCATTTCGAAAGGTGTTTACAGGAGGGGGGGAGTTGGGAGGGACCGCGGCTATTATTAGTTGGTCATGATGTACCAATGCTAGACTCGGAGATAACAAAAAGAGAGGCGAGGGATGCGATTCGATCCATGGAAAATGGAAATGCTCCTGTCTAGACGGTATACTAGCCGAGTTCTATAAAGAAGCCTTGAACATTGATAAATGGGCAGGGTACATAGTAGGTATTTTTAACAAATTTTTTTAAAAAGGAAGCTTTCCAGATGAATGGTCCACATCAATACTGCATCCTATTTACAAGGGTAAGGGTGGAGTTAACAATCCGGACAATTACCGCGGTGTCTCTCTCTGCCGATGTTTGGAAAAATTTATTGCACAGTGCTCTATAACAGGATAAAACATTGGGTAAATGAAAATAATAAAATTTCACAATACCAAGCCGGGTTCAGGGAAGGCTTCAGGACGGCGGACAATCTATTTGTCCTGAGAACTGCAATTAACAGATGTTTGAGTGTCAAACGAGGCAGGTTACACTGTACTTTTATAGATCTGAAAAAAGCATTTGACTCTGTTGAACGCAATGCTCTATGGCAGAAATTATGGCAATTAGGGTATCGGGAAGAAAAATAGTATCGAGAGGGAATAGCAATCAAGTTAGAGGAAAATAGGATTGTAAACATTTTGTCACAAGAATTTGTTTTACGTAAATCTCCTTAATAATAAATGATAATGGTAATGAATAATAGTAAATGTGTAGGATTGAATCATGACAATATTTACAATAATATATACAATTAGTCGATATGTAGAACAATTTTATAGTAAAATAACAACACATTAAGATAATATAATTTAAACAAATACATGTGTTCCTGCAGCAGTGAAGACTCGTATTTTACGAATGTTTTAGAAGATCCATTATAGTCCTGAATAAAACAAGTGAGATAAGCTAGAGATGAGTTTTTCCTGTGGTTTGCAGATTTAAATAAGTTTCAATCACGAAATTTGACATTTTGATAAACTTCATTATGCACTATATTTACGAAATAATGAATTATAATAAAATAAACTATATATTTTTATTATAGCTCTATTATTTGTGGCGCCCACTTTCTGAGCAGGAAGAAAAAATATATTTTGAAATAAATAATATGATAGAAAATTTCAAATAATGTAGATTCAATTAAATTGAAATTGTAAGACTTCAACAGAATAATTTGTGAAGGATTAAATAATCTGGAGAGGCTCTAGTAGGGTCCCTTCCAGGACGAATAAATTTAGTAGTGATTAATGATATCTCGTCTTATAACAGGTCTATTTCACCCTATGTAGTCAGACTCATCTCAGTGAAATTCTGGTAAGAAGGTCTTTTTTTTCAAACAGTGCAGAATGAATTTTGATACAAATATCTTAATATAAATGAACAGTATTAGATTTACATTACGTATAATTTAATTTTAATTATATTTAATTTCATTGTATTATTAGACATTATTTTCATTATTATTCAGTTTGACAGATAATTAATTGTTTAGTATAAATACTATTGTATTTTATTGTATTTATATGTAACATATGTTTGTCCTGGTGAGTGGAAGAGAAGGCCACATGGCCTTAACTCCACCAGGCTAAATAAATATATTCTATTCTAAGTAACACTCTGTTATTAATAAACCATAATACTTTGTTTTACAAATCTAACTAACGCATTGGCACCATCGAACCCGTGGGTCCATGGTTGCGTGGATATAAGCTCTGTTTATTCCTATCCTGAACTAATGTTTTCCAATCATCTTCTGTATAATCTGCTTCCCTCAAATCATGGTAAATGTTATTCTCCAATCTCATTCTTGGTCTACCAACTGGACGTTTTCCTTCTGATTTTCCTAAAAGAAGTTTCCATGCCTCTCTTTCTATTCCCATTCATGCCAAATGCCATACCCATCGCAGTCTATGAGACTTCAACTGTTATTATATATCGTTTCCTATAAATATCACGTAGCTCACTGTTTATTAATCTTATCCATTTGCCTGTCTGTTCATCTCTCTTTTGTTACAATTTTTCTAAGACATTTTTTCTCAAATATACTCGTAATCTTTTCTTTTCTTCTCCGTTGATGTAAATGTCCATGTTTCGCACCCATATAATATAACTGGAGAATAACAATTTTATATATTTTCGCTTTAACGTTTTTTGAGAGAAGTTGGGACGACAAATTTCCCTATGATGTATAATAGCATGCATTTTCAGAATTGTGCCTATGCTTAATTTATTTGTGCATCTCATTCCTATTTGTTATTATTGTTCCTAGGTTTTGATTTCAGCCATTTCTTCAAAATTTCCCTCATTTGTTATTAAATTACCATTCCTTTTATATAATGTATTTCTATGTGTGACCATGTATTTCATTTGGTTGATGTTTACTTCCAGTCCCAATTTCTTAGTGTTTCTCAATAGAGAGTGCGTATTGGTCCTTAGTATATCCTCGCTATTGCCGAATAATACTACATCATTAGTATAAACTAACAGCTTATTAATGCAATTGAGTTGTAGGCGTTCTTCATCCTCTAAAGATTTGATGGAAAGCTCTAATACAAAATTTAATACTAGAGGAGGTAGAGCATCTCCTAGCAAAACCATTATAAATGTTCAAAGTATCCGAAAATTGTTTGCAAATATAAACTTTACTCTTTGTGCTTTTAATCACCTTTGAATAAATCCAACTAACGGTTTAGGAATTCTGAATTTCAGCAGGATACCATATGACTTTTCCCTATTAATTGAAATGTATGCCTTTTTAAAGTCTATATATAGTTGATGTACGGCGCCATTTCTTTTCTAAACTCTGTCTTATACTAAAAATCTAATTGATCTATATATTAAACTTTTTATTCTATTGCGTTTTCAATGTAGGGAGCAAGTCTGGATACTAATATGTTTGTTAGAATTTTGTACGAAGTTAAAAGTAATGAGACGCCCCTGTAGTTCTTATAATCAGTTGTTTCTCCTTTATTATTATAGATTGGTATGATAATTGCTTCTTACCTTTATTTTGGAAGAACTTTTTTCCCCAAATCATACTAAACAACGGACGTATCTTGTTTATAATTTTTCTCCCCCTAATTTTATCAATTCTGCAGGCATCCAATCGTGATCTGTTGCTTTATACATCTTAAATTTTTCTATCGCCATTTCAATTTCTAATGCACTTCTTTCTGTGACAAACATTTCTGATGTCTGTAAATTACCCTCTTAAACTTACTGTTCTCTACCGTATACACATTTAATAGCTGTTTAAAGTAACTTTTCCATCTATTTAATATAGGCCCTACTCCTGGAATCTGCAATCATATCCCCATTTTCATTCCGAATTATGTTTGTTCTAGCCTGAAAGCTTTTCCTCTATATCCTTATTCCCTGATATAATTCTCTGATGTGCCTACTTTTTGCATTCATTTCAAGATTTGTCCAAATAATTCCTCTATTTGTCTTTAAAACCTAGTTGATTTCCGTCTAATGCTACCCAATTTTTCTAAATTTACTCCATTTGTTTCGTGTAGCCAATTCATGTTTGCTAGCTTTCTTTTCTTTACAATTTCGGCACATTCCTCATCACATAAAATCTTGTTGTGTCTCTTTTTTTTATATAACTCATACTTTCTGCTGCTGGAAATTTAATAGTATTTCTTACAGCCTCCCATCCTTTATGTACACCAGTTTCTTTTTCGGTTGCTATATTCTTGACCTAAGCTTCCAGTATTTCAAATCTATTAGCAATTTGGTCTGGTTTTCTTGCGTAGTTCATCATTACTCAAGTATTTTAGTTCGAATTTTTGAGAATCAACTTCAGGGTTTGTTTCTTTCATAAGCGAGAATCGTTGTTTGATTTTTACTCTGACCGGATGATGGTCCGTATTACAGTCTGTCCCTCTAACTAATCTAATATCGATGATGTTACTGTGCCAGCGTTTGTCCACTAATACATGATCTATCTGGTTCCGAGTTTTGCCATCTGGTGACGACCAGGTATATATAAGAATAGCCTTATGCTGGAATGTTTTGCTCTTAACAATGACATTCTTTATGTGGCAAAGATGACTAATGTAACTCCGTTATCATTACTTTCTTAATGAAGACTGAATTTGCCTATTGTTGGCCTGAATATGTCTTCCCGCCCCACTTTTGCTTTCAAATATCCTAAGACAGTTAAATATGCTGTCGTGAAAGACCATCAAATACACATTCTAATTCTTCATATATCTCTTCGTTGATCTTGTCATCTTTGTCTTCTGTGAGACCATGTACATTTACGATTATAAAATCATCTCGTTTACCCTTGAAAGTATATGTGATATCCAATCACTGACAAACTTTACATCTCGGTTAACAAAGAGTATCCTCCTTCGGACTAAAAATCCCGTTCCGAATTCAGGTCTTGCTGCATTCCCATAGTATAATGTAAAGTTTCCTGATTCCTGACTACCTTCTCCTGGCCATCTAACTTCTTGTAAAGCAACTATATCCAAAGGTGATTTTCTAATTCTTGGGCCAATACATCTAGCGCCCCACTATTATACGATGTTCTAACACTCCATGTTCTTAGGAACATGTCCCTATGTTTGAGCCTTTAACTTGGATTTCTTGAAGCAGTCCCCGCCCGGATAATCGAATGGGGATTATTTTATCTCTGGAAAATTTTACCCCAGTGGAACCCATGTCCGCGTTTCTTGACGATTGTATTTTTACAGTGAAAAATCGTCACTCTTTTGAGCAAGGTGCTTTTTTAATGTCTGGCTTATCGTCTAAAATCATGTCCAGTATAGGTAACCTTTTCGGCAGTAATTCTACCGCCGTCATAGCTCTCAGAGACATTTAAGCACGTAAGCCACTCCACCACGACAAGGTAAATATTCCATGGAGGGTTAAGTTATTTTATAAATCACATGTTATAATAAAACTTCACATAATTTACTTTGTAAAGAAGTACTTGAAAACATTGTTTGTAATTATTATTTGCAGATGGTTATTTTATTTAACGTCGACCTCCAGATTGATGGAGAAGAATCTCAGGACATGTTGAGTATCCAGTGTCAAGATTCTAACCGGCGCAAACAATCGCGCGAGAATAATACATACAAGAAGCCGGAAGAGGCTTCTTGCGGGTGAATTGTTCTGAAAGATTCAAATGATAATTCAGGTGTTGGCCAAACTGCTTATGACAGCAAAAAAATAAAATAAAATAAAATAAAAATAAGAAGTAGCCGTAACCAACTCACAGTATTTACAAAATGACCAACAATTTCAAGTTAAGCGTGCAGAAACATTGCCGTATAATTTATAGAGGAACTTCGGGTAATGTGAACCCCTATTTTGAATTTGTTGTTTTCTTCTTTTAAATAAGGGATTTGGTTTTTGTTTAATTACAGTGATTATCAGTAGTGTTATAACTAGCGAGTGGATGTTTATGTTCTAAAAGTTAAGATTGCAACATAGTATAGTTATAAAGTTAATAAGTCTTTATATACAATCAACTGAATTCTTTGTATAACATAACTTACAAAAAAGTTTCTCAATAATTTTCGTGTGGGATCTAGCGATATTACATTTATATTACACATCTTAATTTTAAATTAAAAATAAGTATTGTTCTGTGTTCATTATTTCTTTTTAATTTAAAAGTAAGATGTATAATATAAATGTAATATTGTTAGATCCCACACTAAGTATTGAGATATATTTTTTGTAAGTCATATTATTAAAAAATTCAGTTGATTGGATATAAAGACTTATTACATTAATTTTATCACTATACTATATTGCAATCTTAACTTTTAGAACCGTCCCGCGCCGTAGCCGAGCGGTTAAGGCAGGAAGCCTTGGCGCAGAGCTACGGGACTTGCGCTGGTTCGAGTCTCCATGGGGGAAGAAATTTTCTCATGGTATTTCGGCCAGTATGGGACCGGTGCCCACCCAGCATCGTGAGGCAATTGGGTAGCTACAATAAGTAGCGGCTCCAGGTTGAGGAACCAGCTATAACGGCTGGGGGACTCGACATGCTAACCACATGTCACCCCTACACTGGCTGTTGATCATCTACCTCTGTGATTGGCACATGTGGATGTGAAGGGCCAGCAGTCGGCTGGTAAAAGGGCAACCGCTGCAAAGTGGAAAGACCCTCAATCGGAACTTTTAGAACCTAAAAATCCGCTCCCTATTTATAAATGTAAAATAACATTGTTATTTTATTCAAATGTGGAAACATCTTTATAATCTATAAACTTTTTTACATTACAAGAAATGTCCACTTTAACCTCCATATTCGGGTAAAGTGGACCCCAAGAATCCATCCTAGCTTTTAGACTATTTTTTAAGTTTATTTACTCTATTCATTTATACAGAGAGGCACAAATTAATCTGGAAGTATTTATGGCTGATCGTAATTAAAAAGCGTTGATATTTATTTAATTTTTTGAAAAATTATTGTTGATTATAACATTAACAGGTCATTCATCTGCAGACAGCGACGGTCTTTAGGTTTAGTAAATTACAAGGCTATTAAATAAAATTAATTAAGTGAATGGTTTATACGGATAGCATCCTCAATGATAAAATACGGTACAAGTATTCATGTAGTATGTACCCAGGTCCACTTTAAACGCCTCGTGGAGGGTCTGAAATAACCGAATTGCTCTATTATGTTTAATTATATTATATAGCAGCCATGTCATATAATATCAAACTAAACCCGTCAGTATATTAAAACAGCATCTACATAATATAACATATTTAGGAGATTTTTCAATATTTTTAATATTAATAGCAGAAATTAAGAATTAATTCTTAGCTTGAAAAACTTTTCAAATGGTCGTTTTCATAAATACCACAAATAAACCCTTCTTCGCACAAAAATAAAATAAACTGGCCTTGAACACGTCAGAGTTGATGAGGGGAAGAAATTAAACTATATTCTAATCCAGGGTAGCATTAATTAAATAATATATTAACAGGGTCCACTCAAACCGAAGGGTCCACATTACCCGAACTGCCTCTACATTGCCAAGACAGTGTAGGGAAGAATTGCATTTTACTAATAAGCAATAAGCGTGACGTCAGTTAGACAGGCCTGGACCTGTCTGAAACAGTATATTATCATATAAAAGTGGATACAAATATTCCAGCAATATATAACGGAAAATTGTTTTGAATTTTCGGGTGATAGACAGGGCGTTTCTGTATGAGCGTGCTAAATTAAATAGGACATTTGAGGAGTCTAGTGAGAGAGGGACTATGCCATTTTGAGAATAAATGGAAATAAATTGTGTTTTATAAAGTATTATATTAAAAAATTATTTGTACAGTAAATGGGTAACTTCTTTCTTCTTTAAATTACTGTTATGTAAACTATGCAAAAGGAAACATATACTTACTTACTTACTCACTGGCACTATCGAACCCGTAGGTTCATGGCCGCGCGGACATAAGCTCTCCATACATCCCTATCCTGAGTGAATGCTTTCCAATCATTCCCTGTATAATCTACTTCCCTCAAATCATAGTTAATTTTATTCTCCCACCTCATTCTTGGTCTATCAACTGGGCGTTTTCCCTCTCCCTTTCCTACAAGAAGCTTCCATGCAAGTCTTTCTTTCCCCATACGTGCAACATGTCCTGCCCATCGCAGTCTACGAGACTTAACTGTTCTTATTATATCTGGCTTCCTATAAAGACCATGTAGTTCATTGTTATGTAGTCTTCTCCATTCACCTGTCTGTTCATCTCTCTTTGGTCCAAAACTTTTCCTAAGTACTTTATTCTCAAATACCCGTAATCCCCTCTCCTCCCTTAAAGTAAGAGTCCATGTTTCGCACCCATATAATGTAACTGGTAGAATAATAGTTTTATATATTTTCAGTTTAACATTTTTTGAAAGGAGTTGGGACATCTAGGGTCTATGCAATGCATAATAGCACGCATTTCCAGAATTGAGCCTATGTTTAATTTCTTTGTGCATCTCATTCCTATTTGCGATTATTGTTCCTAGGTATTTGAATTCAGCCACTTCCTCAAAATTTCCCTCATTTGTCATTAGCTATCCATTTCCATTATATAATGTATTTCTACAAATTTTAATATAAATATTACTGATTTTTCCCTTTTCTTCTCTCTCTCAAAGTGGCATAGCTCTCTCTCTCTCTCTCTCTCTCTCTCTCTCTCCTCTCTCTCTCTCTCTCTCTCTCTCTCACTAGACCCCTCATTTGGGAAGCTGCGCTGAACAATTTGAAGTAGAGGATCTAGGATCCAAGAAGGAGGTATAGAAGTAAATTTGTCAATTAACCATCTAGTATTACTGTTTTCCAGCTGAGGTATAACGTGCATTCAAGTTTACATGTGCTGTGCTGTTTATTTACATGTACTGTGTTCTTACTTCCTGCTAGGAAGTGTCTGATGATTATAAAGTCACGATGCAGATTTCTGTTTGCTGTAATTCTCCGTAAAGTGGCTCTGTTTTACCGTATTTTAGTGTCCCATAACACATCATGCTCATTCAACGATAGTCCCATTCTCTACTAGAGACGTGGACAGTACAACCGTATGACGGAGCAGCACGGTACAGAGCTGATGGTATATGGTAAGTACATATCATTGCTCTCGCTGCTAGAAGGCTGTACAGGAAATGATTTCCCATCCCTCACGGCGAGTGTTAATGTATGATGATCGGCGAATGCGGGAGACTGTTTCATTGCAACGAAAAAACGAGGGAACTAGCAACATGAGGAAGACTCGCCCACCCTAGTTAGAAGAGGAGGCGCTGGCACATATTTCAGCGGATCCCACAGCAAGTACTCATGTGCAATGGGCGCAGCGTATGGCGAGAACTCGACGAGAAACAGTTGTTCCCATACATCCACAATGAGGCCATGCATTGTTTTTTGTGACTGACTTTACAACAAGGATCGCATTGTGTCAGTGGTTGCTCCAACAAGATTACCTTCAATTCAATCTATTTACTGGCGAGATCTCATTTATTCGTGATGGTATTTCGAACAGTATGCTCGTGCATGCATAAGTGGTTTAAGACAAAACCTCACGCTAAAATAGAGGTTCACCATCAGGTACATTTTGCTGTGAATATTTGAGCCGGCATTGTAGGCGTCAATCTCATTGGGATATATTCTACATGCCCATCTGAATGCCCACCAATACTTGACGTATTACAAAGAGTTCTACTTCAGCTGTTCGAGGGCGTATTCTTGGTTCATCGTTAAGGATGTGGTTACAACATAATGGTGCACCGCCCAACCTCAGTATGGATATCCACAACCATCTCAATTCTGTATTTACTGGTCGCTGTATCGGAAATGGAGGTGCTATTTCTGACCTCTCTCCCCTTGATTATTTCGTATGGGGATATCTAAAGTCGCTTTTATTTGAGATTCCTGTGGACGGCATGTAAATAGTTGTCAGGATTATAGCTGTGATGTGATTGGAAACACACGAGGGATATTTATCAAGGTGCGGCAGAATCGTGTATTGGGGTTGGCGGTCGTCAGTTTCAGCAAGATACAAAATTGCAGGTTAATTGTGTCCGTGTTGGTACTTGCAGTTTAGTATAAATAATGTAAATAAAAAGAGTAGACAGTAACGTGAAAGAGAAGTTTACTCCCATATCTCCTTAAACTGGCTTCTCGGACCGTAGGTTCGCTTCCTCAGATTGTTCAGTGAAGCTTCCCCCACGTCTTATTTAATTTTTGCACGCTTTTATTGAATTACATTGTTGATAATTCAGCGGTTTAGTGTAAAATGTAATATGTTATTTATGTTTGTGCATGCCCAGTGTGTCACTGTTAATTTTATTCATATTTCTGCTATGTGGGTGCTGCAAATGACATTTTGTGTTATTGTTTCAGGTAAGTGTCTGGGCGATAGGATAAGTGTCACGTTTCTGCATTTCAAGATAAGGTAAATAATTTATATAATTATATTTATAAATGTGAAAAGAATGACTAACGGACGACTCTCCAGGATGGTGTGCCGCCCGAAAGGATGAAGAGAGGGAGAGCAAATGCTACCTGGATTCAGGGAATACAATAACAATGACAGGAAGAGGAATAGAGGAATGATAATGCTGTAATACGGAAGACTAGAGAAAAATCAATATTTAACATATAGAACATTAGGCAGCGGAATATGATGAAACCGGGTTTAGATAGACCATCGTTTCCCAACCTGTGGTTCGCGAACCCTTAAGGCGTTCGCAAAATATTTCAATGGGTTCGCCAAAACTTTTCCATAATGGCGGGTTTCGAGATTAGGTCTATTATTGTTTCTTTAATTTCTGCGGAATAATAATAATAATAATAATAATAATAATAACAATAATAACAGTAATAATAATAATAATAATAATAATAACAATAATAACAGTAATAATAATAACAACAACAATAATAATAATAATAATAATAATAATAATAGTAATAATATTATTATTATGCTATCGCTATTATTTTTAAATTAAATTAACCCTATAATGCCCCCTTGTTTCATATGTGTAAGATCGGGAATTTTTCACATTATTTCCACATCAAATTAATATTTGCCGCGAATGCCTGATTTACAGTTATGTAACAACGTTAGGAATGCCTTTGATTTCGCTACAACTAGGGCTACACGTTGTATAACTTTTAAGCCGTAACTAGAGTAACTTTAGGTTTTAACCGTTAAGGGTTAAGCTAATATAAAGTTATTAAACCTTTTGCTTGGAATTAAATTTTATGCATGTCTACTGTATGTATATTTAAAAGTCAGTCATTCACCAAACTCAGATTGTGGAAGGGGTTTCGTGAGCGAAAAAGGTTGGGAACCTCTGAGATATAGGATGGAAATGTGAGTTTTTATGAAAAGAATTATATAATAACGCACATGTAGGCATATTAGTTTTCTCACCTATAAGAGGAAACTTAGAGGAAACAAAATGTTCCCAAACACCATGTGACCATAATTATTTACTTGATGGCGCGACAGGCCTGCCAGCCTCACATCTACTTGTGTCACCTAAGAGGTGGAAAGTCATACAGTAAGAATAGGGGTGTCATATGGTCAACATGTCGAATACCCAGCCGTTAATTGGTTATCGCAACCTAGAGCCGTAACCCATTGTTACAATTCCCCAAGACTGCGTGTGAGCACCGGACCCATATTTTGTTCTCCTACGGGGACTGGAATCAGGGCAAATATTGTAGTTCTGCACCAAGGCATGATGCGTTAAACCGCTCGTCTACGGCGCGGGATGGCCATTGTAATCATGCTTATAATATTCAGCTTTTGTTATTACGAGTATGAAAGTGAACGGTATTCCTTCGGCTTAAATGTTCGTGTAGTCTTGGAGGTTGTCCCGACTCTCTGTATAATAAAAAATATAAGTATGTGATTCAGAGATAAAAATCATGTCATAGCAGGTCATATCCCTGCAAGAATCGTGCTACACGTCAAAGTAACTAGAAAGGGATACATTAAACAAAGGAAAAGAAACGCAAAGAGATTTAAACTGGTATCTAATTAATTTTAATTGTTATCATACAGACACAACGATATTTGCAAGTTTGAATACCTAGAGCTTTTTCTCACGAGAAGCTCTATTACTCCAAATACGCACACACATACGCAAACACTGGTCATACAATTAAATACGTACTAATAATAAATATATTTACTATAATCACATAAATAAGTGAATATACACACGCACACACACACACACACACACAAATATATATATATATATATATATATATATGGTTATAACGTTTTGGACTTTTGTGAAATAAAATGTTTCCTGTGTTATGAATGGATGAATGTTTACTTAAAACCATTGAAAAAGGCCTTAATTTCTCTAAGTTTCAAGAAAAGGTCACCCCCAAATCAATATTTAATTTCACAATATTTCTAAAATTTCTATTAAATCTACTCAATTAATATATTGTGTAGGAGTGGTATATAATGATGTGTAGCGCTCTTACTCATTACATTCAATATCTATGACTATTAGTGAATGGAAACAATAGCTTGTTTTTATTTACTGCGAATGCATAATGTCACACAGGAAAAGTTATAACACTACTCACAAAAATAAAGGGACCTGAACGAATAATCTAGTGAGATTTCAGCAGTTATATAGAAGAAGACGATATGCGCCTAGAGTAGATTCTTCACTAGAAGAATACAGCAAGATGTCTCTTCAACTTCAAATTATTGACAGGTATCAGTTTGTTGGGGCAGAGATCAAAGGAAGAAATGAGAGAGTAGCGAAAATGTCTGAAAAAGTTACAAATTTGTGGCGAAATAAACTTAATTCTCCCCATGTGTCTAATAAAGTAATACATACAAAGCTCCATAAAGCACCGAAGACTTATGATGAATTTGTATGGAAGGGAAAGTTTGATACTATTGACCAGCTTTTTAATATTACAAAAGTAAATGACCAATGGTTATCTACTGAAGACAGAAGATTTTACCAACTAAAATTGAAAAGCAAAGGAGAGGTTGATTACTCAATGAGTAAAGTAACACGAAAAGAGACAATTCGCCCTTCAAAGAGGCAGAAACTCCCTACAGAATTAATTTAAAAAAGTGTCGTCAGATTGCAAAAAAAAAAAAAAAAAAAAAAAAAAAAAAAGCAGAAAAGGGTGTTGCTATACCTGGTTGTCATCATCACATTCTGGATATAATACTACGTTTATCGATGGATCAAGAACTTGCTAGGAATACCAAGCCTCCGTTCGTCGCCATGGCGTAGTCGGGGTAGAGTCCCTACCTTCCACTCCGGCGACCCGGGTTCGATTTCCGGCGGGGTAAGGGATTTTAAATCTCCACCTTGGGTCTGTGTGTGTGTCCTGTCCCACCACTAATGCTCAACTGAGCGCACATTTCCTAATAAAAAAACCAAGCCTCCAAACATTGAATAACCATTTGTATCTAAATTGGTGAACGAGTATGAAGAGCTAAACTCAATTTGTGAATGGAAAAGAAGATATCGTAGATAAATTGGTGTGGAGAGATGACATGAAGTTCCTGTACCATCTAACACCTCCATTTATATTATTTGAGGGAAAAATACGCTTTCCATTCATTAGGTTCCATAAAATTCCAAACATTAGTAATGAAAGATAGAATTCATGAGCTATTCTTGTTCTACTTGCATTTATACTTATGTCTACTACAATAGTTGATTTGATAAAAAGTGTGCAGATTTTTTTTCATTTGACTGGACAGACTATTTAGTAATCAGATGTACAACATGAATGACTTCAAGAACTGTCAAACATATCAAGGCCTTTTAAAAAAGCACTGCACTCATTGGAAAATCATTGGAAGAAGGAGCCATCTGCATTAAGTATACCAAGAAGTAATCAGTGCGCCGAATGTGCAATTAAAGTCATGCAAGAATTATATGCTTTCTGTACAAATAAAGACAAACAGGATCTCCGATTCTTTCTAAGCAATCAACAATAATATACAATGATTGTACATGTGGTTGAACACATTTATCTCTTTTCTTATTTGTATTACAATATATATCTTGTGTTTCAAAATAATCAGCCAGTAGTGAAATATAACTTTTGATTTCGGGGTGACTTTTTTAAAGGAATATTGAAATGACTAGTCGATTCTTCGTACAGAGGTAAAAGTTCATCAGTTTACGATACAGGAAACTGAGGTTGTAAAAAAGTTATAACCCTAATATATATATATATATATATATATATATAAATAATGTCCACCGCTGTGTGACGTTATATCATGTTCTGCAATTAAGATGTCCAATTTGTAATAATAGACTAATATTTATTAGAAATATTTTGAAGTATGCCTGCAACTATTTGTATGTATCAGGAAAAAGTTTATATCCAATGCGAGTGGCCATGTTTGCAGAAACACTTTTTATTCACCAAGTTCACGTTTTATTTCTTCAACTATTTTTATTTTCAGAATTTAAAAACAACAGAAAAATTTTAATATGGCACTGAATGCGATAAAATTATACCAATATAACACTGCCCGATTCGCTTTAAATTTAACAGGGAGGAGATTCAGTAGAAGTTTTGATATTTGTAAAAAATTGAAGATACTTCTTGGAAATATCAACACTGGTACAAATATGCTTCCCATATCCAAGGATTGTTTAACATTTCACAAATCTCAGTTGACACAAGGCGGATAACTAAACTTTCTTCCAGAATGAAGTTGCATCTCCTCACTCTATCTCATGTCATTAAAAACATTAATTGTCCAATATATTAAATTATTCTTGGTTATTGCGTTCTTTCTACGGCTTTGAAATGTAATGTTGGTTATTTAAGGGGGGACCTACACCTTTGAGGTTAAAAAAAACATTTTTCAATTTGTTTCATATAGATTGAAACTTCATATTTAAATTAGTGAAAGATTTTCATTGATATCTCTATTACTTTTCGAGTTATGTTTAAAATGTGCAATGCTGTCAGTCGAGTAAACCCTTTAATTTTAGAAGGTACATCTTCGGTAAGTTTGTCGTTTGTTTTCCGTAACTTAATTTTTTCAATACGGTTTTCCTGATAACTCCCAAAGTTTGCAAGGTATTGAGATGAAATTTTGCATGAATATGTAGTTTACAGAGATGAACAAAATATACTACAACTAGTAATGTACCTACTATATTTAATTTTTTTAAACATATTTTAATGCAGATTGTAACAAAAATGAGTAAGCATCAATTTAAAATGAAAAATAAAATATTTACCCTCTACATAATTAAACAATTGTAGTATATTTTGTAGCTACAACATTAATGAGTAAAATAAAAAGAATCGTTAAAATATATTTGAATTTTGGAAAATTGTCAGGGAAACGGCAAGACAATGCAAAATTTTCAGCTGACATTTTGAATATTTAATTAACCATAACTACTGAAGTTAGATTGTATTTAATACATAAACATACTCATACTGTAATATAGATATCACATATCAGATTTCATTTCTGTATCAGCATTGTTGCTGAGAAAAAAAAGCCATATTTTTTATGGCTAAAGGTGTAGGTCCCCCCATAAGACATTGGATGCTATAACGCGATTCTTTTGTCAATATGTTCAAGTTACATTGTTTTTATTTAACGACGCTATTTAAGAGTTCATGTCATTAGCTTCACAATTCAAACGTGAGCGTCAAATGACAACAATTTTGCTTAAATTTAGTAATTAAATATTATTTTTATATGTAAATCTGTAACACGGGGCCAAAAATGTTTCTTCCCTTCCGAACAAAACCAGGATTTTTACGGTCTTAAAAAATATATGATAAATAAACTAATGGAAGAATATAAAAAATGGGGACTGAATATAAATTTACAGAATACAGAATATATGTGTTTGGGAAAGGATGTGGATGACCTCATACTTGAAACAGGGAAAATAAAAAAATGTGAATTTTTTTTAAATATCTTGGGTCAATAATTACAAGTTTAGGTACCTGTGAGAGAGATGTACAGACTAAAATTGCAATGGCAAAAAAATCAACTAAAACACTACACGGAATAATTTGGAACAAAAATATTACAAAGGAAACTAAAATGAAAATTTATAAGAGCATAATACAGAATATTTTGTCATATGGAAGCGAAACTTGGTCTTTGACAAAATTACAAAAGAATAAAATTAGAACAGTTGAATTTGATTATTTTAGAAGAAGCCTCCAAAAAACAAGACAGGATAAAATAAGAAATGAATTCCTTTGGAGAGAAATCAACGTCACCACATCTGTTGTTAAGAGGATTGAAAATCAAACGCTTAAATGGTAGGACCATGTACAAAGAATGGAAAATGAAAGATGGCCAAAAAATATATACCAGTGGTCACCCCTGGAAGAAATAAACGTGGCAGACCAAGATGGAAATGGAAAACCTACGTCAGAACAATAATGGAGTATAGGAATTTGGAAGAGGGAAATTGGAATGATAGAGATAAATGGAAACTGAAGACGGCAAAATTCAAGAAATAAGTGGGGGAAAGCAGAAGAAGAAGAAGAAAAATCCATCGACTCCAACTAGGTTAGAACTGGGAACCAGAGGGGAGCATGCTGGTCACTATGCCATCGGAAACGAATGATATCTTAAAAACAGTACCTGCAGACTTGTTTTTGGGACATTCTATTTCAAATCGAACAGTAAACATTTTTGCAAGTTATGTTTTTAATTTATGAATGCCTGAATACATTGAATACATTTATAAACGTATTAATGCCAAATATTATCCTTTATTTTTTAAACGTTCTTAGTTAGGACGATCTGAAGTTATGGTAAATATGAAAAACTAAAAATCTACTAACTAGTAATTCTGAAACAGTAAAAAGCAAACATTTGATTCTTACTAATTAATGCAAATTATATCATGTACTTAAGGGTGTTATTATTATAATTACGATATTTTATTTTCGGTGTCAATTTTTATTTCTATGAGCGATGAATACAGTTCATCACCTCTAATTAAAATTCGAAAAAAAAAATCAAGGTATTCTTCACGTAATGAGGGTTTATATCCGGCAATAATATTTTTGCTTAGATCAAAAGTTCAGACAATATAAATATGTATTAATTATTCTTTCGTTAAAATGTAGCGGATCAACTGCACAGCTCCTTTACTCCACAACCAAAGCCACACGCTTAGATCTTATCAAAACAGCTAATTCACTTCACAAAGTCATTCGTGTCTTTTTTAAACTCTCATTATTTAATCTAAAATATCATTTAAACCATTAGAAAATTTCTATTTTTATCCTTATAAACACATTATATTTCCCGCTATTTGCTTAACTGTTATGTTAGTCACTAGATGTCAGTCGGAACAAATTTCCGCTACCTCTTGTGTGAATTGAGAATACTACTTGTATAAGAAAAATGTATGTTTGTGTTGGAATTCTTGGGTAGCTCAGGTCGTTAGAGCGCTAAACGTACAAAGTTTAGAGACTCGGGTTCAAATCCCTGCTCAGGCATTCATTTTTCTTTTCACATCATATATATATGCACAAAATCAGTATTGATAACTTTTAATTGAGTGAGGATTATCTCCACATTGCAAATTCGTGTCATTCAGAAAATGACTGATTACATTGAAACAATGCATATTTTGCATTTTATAGATTATCTTCTGCAAATAATTTTACAATGTATGTTTTGTTTTTTAATTTGTGTTGTTTATAATTAAATGCGCAGTAGAATAAAAGAGACAATTTTTGTATAAGTAATCTTTATTTTGTGTTGCACACAAGACAAAAATAACTGTAAATATGTAGCGAAAACGATTATCAGGCTTCCTTCAGAAGTATCCATCTCTGAGATATTTTGCGCTTCTCCTTAATGGAACAGTCAGTAGCGTTAATTTATAGTTGTGGCGAAGTCTTAATTATTACGCAGTAGATACTTTATTGTTAAAACTTTTATTCTTGAAATTTAACTGCTGAAGCGAGAAATATACAGATCTATTACTTGAGTTTACAGTGAATTATTAATCAAGCTAAATTTTATTTTGTTATTAACGTTTTAATTACAAGTCAAATGCACTGTTAATAAAAACTCTTACATTACGCATTAATTGAATAAACTGGTATTTTATTTCATTACGTTATAATTAACAATTTCAATCTTAAAAGAACTTTCTATTCAGTATACTCTATTGTACACTGCAAAATATGACGAATTAATATTGTTACAAGACATCACTTTCAGACAAAACGGAATGCTTACAGCACTTCATAACGAAACAGCAAGTCATAAACATCTGCTGTCTTCATCAAGAATTCCCAAGTTCAGATTACTTACCAGACAGTTGTCTTTAAACAGTGCGTCATTTTACGTGTCACATTTAAATGTAAAATATATTTTTTAAATATTTTAAATTAACAAGTTTGTGTATTTAAGTGTTTTATTTTATTACTGCAAGTATAATTATACTGTATATAATATGAGTATTGTCAATATAATGTATTGTCAATGGGAAGTTTTTTAATATGCTCGAACGACGCCGTCAAAAAAGTTTGAAGATTTCAGATCTGTCGCTCCATGGATCTGTGAGGAATTTGAAAATTTCAGATCTGTCGCTCCATGGATCTGAGAAGAATGGGTCAAAGTTAGTAAGCGATTCTGAGCCAAACAATATATTTATACATCTTAAATGTTTGCAACAGCATAACAATTGGTATAAATTATAGATAGCTTAACATTCCTTGCATTATTCAACATCAGACGTTGATGTAGTGTACAAATACAGAATATTACTAGTACAATACATTACAAAACTACTTTCTCTAGAAGATAATTTTTATAACAGACCTTCAAGTTAAAATTTTTACGTGTACAGAAATTTAAACGAAACAATACATTAGCCAAAAGCAGCACAAAATTAACCGCTAAGTAGGGATCAATAAATACTGTTACATTTAACGACGCTCTCTAACATCTCAGATCATTATACAGCAATTTATTTCAAGCGCGAGGTTCTTCTAAGTACCGTAAATCTATGACATGGGTCTCACACATTTACTTCCCTCTGGAGGAAGCTATACTGAGAATTCTTAAGCCCTTGTAAATCCATTAATTCCTAACAAATGTGAATCCGCGATTCTCGGATCGGAGACTTTCATAGCAACCACTAGTCCAGGAAGATGATGATGATAATAATAATAATAATAATAATAATAATAATAATAATAATAATAATATGATAACAAATGTTTGGAAATACACAAAGGACGATTATTCTAATTCTCGGCGTTTTAGTTTGCAACAATCTCTACTAACGCTTCAGGTATGCGGGCTGTCTACACGTAGGAGATTCTAGGGAAACTAATACTTTTTTGGAAGTTATTTTCATCTAACGAATTTAATACTAATTAAAAACAATTAACTGCTCACATGGTATTTTTTATTTTTATAAAAATGATTGTTGCGAAAGTTAATTGCATATTAATCACATTTACGCCCTTCAGAAAAAGTAAATATCAACATATTAACTTTCAAGCGATGAAGCATAAAATGGTTTATAGACTATCTTTACAAGTTGAGGGAGTAGTTACACTTTGAGAAATTAATTTCAAACAAGAGGCTTCTTTGAAAAATACGATAAATGGACTGCTCTATTTCTCTTTAATTATATCGAATGAAGACCTGAGATTCAGTTCAGATATTCAGTATGTCATAAAGTTTCACTCTGAAAAATTGTACGCTTTTAAAGATGGCAGTTAAATTTTCACAATTTTTTTTGCGGATTTCTTATTCGTGCTGATACTGTGTTGTATTTTCGTTGAATCCTGGATACATTTATATAAAAATAGAGTAATTTGGAAACACTTATTTAGCTTATCATTTAATTTAACGTTTAATTTTGTCGCTCCGATCGCAGTATATGTATTTGGTTATTGAAAAATATTTGCGTATGAGATATACCATTAAAATAATTTATACGATCAACTCGTTAAAGCAAATCATTAAACTGTTTTGAAAGATTAATAAAGTAAAGTGATCCCACAACAGACCTCAGGAGGCCCTTGGAGTAGTAGGAGGTTAAGGATCCCACTTTTTCTAGACAATCGGCACTTTATGTCAGCCGGGTTGTCAGCCCTGCGTGACGGCCGCCTTTACCCCCACAACAAGCATCTGGTACTCATTTACGTTAGAGGCTGAGTCGACCCCGACGGGACTTGAACCCTCGACCTTCCGGCTTGTAGCTCAGTGCTTTAACCACTACGCTACGGCGTACCCCCTTTGAAAGATTAATATGTAAGCGAATTTGTTAAACATCATCCATTATATGTGAGTAATAACGTAAGCTACGGTTTTAAGTGTCTTTAACTTTCAAACAAACAGTTAACCTGAATTAAGTCGAGGTTTGATCTCTACACCTGTTAAATAGATTCACAATGATTTAATATCTGACGTTATTGTAATGGCGAATAGCAATCCAAAAAAAAAGTATACATATGTATTGGGAAGTAAGCGAAAACTGATGGACGTTTCCTCCTGTATTGCACAAATTCTAAATGTAAATACAGCACTGTAACAAAACATGAATCATCTTGAAACTTTTAAAAGCAAGCATTAGAAGTTTACCGCTAACTGAAAGAATGAAACAATTTGGTTTGTGCAAATCACTGGTTACCGTTACAAACAATAAAGTCATTAGAGAGTGAAATGACCTCCTCTTTCTATGGTTTCAATAATGAAGACGTTCATCTAAGGAGAACGCTAAACCACAATTAAGTTAAATTGCGCATCATTATGCCTGTGAGAATTTCAAAGCTGCACGATCCGGTATTAATCCAACCAATCACATAATATATACTCATCTGACGATGTTACAAAATTACGTATTGTCTGACGAGTGGAGACAAAACGTTAGAGCACACTTCATATTCTCCGACCGAGTTAATTTTCCCAGCAATCATTACAGTGAGACTTTGCACATCCATTTTCTGTAATACAACTAAGGTCCAGAATAGACATAAAATGTCACTCCAATCTTACCCAGGTTCAAAGCAGGGCTTTCGATTTCTTAATTACAAAGATTTTTAACCCTTAACCCATGGATATATATATATATAAAACGTGATAAGAAAAATGAATGTCTGAACGGGATTTGAACCCGGAACTCTTGGTTGGTAACCCAGCGTGCTATTCATTACACCACCAGGCAAATCCAATTCAAACATTTATCTTTATATATATATATATATATATATATATATATATAATGAAAAAATTAGGAACTCAGTTATAAGGGAGAAAATGAAGATTGAAGGCACTATTTTAGATTATATTAAAACTCAGAAATTAAGATGGTACGGATATGTCCAACGAATGGAAGAGGATCGGCTACCAAAATGTGTTTTGGAATGGAAACCTGAGGGACGACGAGACAGAGGAAGACCTAAAACCTCCTGGAGTCAGGGAATATAATTTATATATGAAGGAAAACATGAACCGACAAAATTGGCTATTAGGAATCGGACGATGTCAAAGACATTAGTCAACCTATGATATATATAATGTCCACAGCTGTGGTCTCGAGGTAGCGTGCTGCCTTGTCACGCAGCGGGCCCGGGTTCGATTCCCGGTCGGGACAGGCTCCTGGGTGAGATTTTTCGGGATTTTTCCTCACCTGTAAGACAAATGTCTGGAAGCTTAGGGCCCAACGGTCGCCGAAAATCATTCGGCCATCATCATCATAATCATCCTTCACCGGTGTGGAAAGCAACGGGAAGCTACCACATCTATAATTCCCTAGTAAAGCTGCAAATCATAAAATTAAAATGCTATGATTGCAGTGAAAGACCTGCCTTCGGGTAGAATTACTATGGGTGGATGGATATATATATAAAACTCTGTTGGCAAAATTGTTGTGGATTTCAGTACCTTCCTAAAATAAGCACAGCTTCCTTTTGTTGTCAAAATTATTAATTTTAACGGTCACTTATGGTGAGTTAGAACGATTTGTTTCGTGCCCGGGTAAAGCTGACCCCCACGCGACTAATTGTGTAAATTTTCCTGTGCATCTAAAATGCGAGAAGAATTGAAAAATGGTGACTAGGAACTTATTTACTATAATATGTACTGAATTGAACTTTTGCGGAATTGATAAATGTGATTTTTCATATAATTTTAAATTGTTAATTTAGTTTTTATAAATTAAAATTGAAACTACCTCAGTGGACTAGTTTTTTGCAGCACTTTTAATATTTGACATTTTCATGTATTATTAGTCATTTTGAGTGATGTTTATGAACAACATGTGATTAGCAGAATTATAAAATGTACTAATATTATAGTAGTTAGATAAATAAGTGATTAACGATAATAAAATGGTTGTTTTTATTTGGAGTGAAGCTAACCCCCACGCGACTAACTGATCAAATATTTTTCATGCGACTAATTGAGGGTTAAATAATATATATATATTGTATTTTAATTAATTTTATATCATATAAATAAATAAATAACAAACCAATATAAACAGCACAGTAGGCTTCTATACATTTTTAAATTGGCATAAATTACCATGAAAATAATTTAAACAGAACAAATTCACCAGTTATAGAAAATAACATCTATATAAATTTATTATTAGGAACCAATTTTAACTTGCTCCTGAGCCTGCAATCTGAACTATACAGAGTGTCTCAAAATTAGACCGACAAACTTTGGGAGCTGATAGATAACATTATTTTAAACACTTTTTGTTAAGGAAGGTTTTTTTGTTGCGGTGCTTCGTTTAAGCGCTGGACGAGTTAATGTCATTACTGACTCCCACCCACAAAGACATCGGCCATTTGTCTGATTTCGCCATCTGCGCAGGTTATTCGTGCCCCAAGGTCCTCCTCAGATTCAACAGGTGTTCCATACACGATAGTCTTCACGTGCCCTCACAAAAATAAGTTAAGTGGGGTAAGGCCAGGGGAACGTGCCGGCCAGGCAATGGGTCCACCTCTGCCTATCCAGTGATTGCCATATGTAGCCGTAAGATAACGATATACTTCAGCACCAAAGTGAGCTGGTGTCCCATAATGTTGAAATCACATGTCCTGTTTGATGTGAAGGGAAACTGTTACCATTAGATTAAGGAAAACTTGTTGCAGAAATACTAAGTAATTGTAAGCATTGAGTTGGGCGGGCAAAATGTATGGTCCTAATAAGAAGTTATCCACAATACCAGCCACACATTAACACCAAATCTCAGTTCATGTGACCTCTGAAATGTAGCATGGAGATTTTCGAAGACCCAAACATGTGAATTCCGACTGTTAAATAACTGCTCACGTGTGAAACATGCTTCATCTGTGAATATGACGTGGGATATGCAAACAGTACATCGTTTTTAATTTTGTCCAGATACCACTGACAAAATTGCTGTAGCAGAGGATAGTATTGAGGCCTTATTGCGTGGACCTTTTCAAGATGAAAAGGGTGCAACAAAATTTCCTGCAGAATTCTTCCCACAGTGCTACGACTTAGGTGCAATTGTCGAGCGATGGCGCGAGTACTAGCTGCAAGATTGTTCTCAAAGCACCGCAACACATCTTCCTCGTTCTCAGGAATCCGTACAGAACTTGGCCGTCCTTGACCTTCTGCTCGTCTACCCAAGGAGCCTCTTTCACGTAGTCTACGTTCAATGCTGGTAAATGTAGTGTGACGAGTAACTCTTCGATTTCGGAACTAAGTCCTTGGTAAAGCCTTACAGCCGCACGATCCGAACCAGCTTTCCCATACGCCAACAGCATGTCCGTCACATCATTCCACGTGTACCTTTCCATGTTGTAAATAAAGTAGTATGCAGCAGGCATTCCAGCAAACTAACGCACAATGTCAAGGAAACACAGTGATGAGTTCAGGAAGTAAACATATATGCTAAACGAATTGAAGCGTCTTTGTTTTGTTTCTTTCATGTGTTTCCTTTAAAAGATACATACTGTACACAAATGTAATTTACATTTCTAAACCAAATGGGTGGGAGGCAGTAATGACATTAACTCATCCAGCGCTTAAATTAAGCACCGCAGCAAGAAACCTATCTTAACAAAAAGTGTTTAAAATAATGTTATCTATCAGCTACCAAAGTTTGTCGGTCTAATTTTGGGACATCCTATATTTCAGAGCCATTGAAGATGCATAAACAAGAATTAACTGTGAATTATCGGCTGGAAAGATCCTCAATAACTTAATGTAGTCTTCAGAGAATGCGATTTATGCTATTATAGGTTATTCCTAATGTGCTTCTGGACATAAGTATAAAGACAGAAGTTCATCAGTTCAAATATCCACACACAATATTAAGCAAAATAATAAGCGAATGCAGTCGTTATTTGATTAAATTTAGTAACTGTAAGATATTCTTTCACAACGAAATGGCGTTGAATTAGAATAGAACTAACGAACTAACATATAAGAACACAACACACACATACACACTTTAAAAAATGCAGGGCGGGATATACAGGGTGAAAATTATTTAAACTGAAAAACTCTGGGAGGTTGTAGGGGACACCAAAACAAATATTTTTCCTTAATGTAATTTTTTCTTATGATGATTATTTAAACCGGTAGAGGGCGTATTACGCTCTTCAGTTGTCATGACTGAAACTGCTGTTGTCCGCCAGTGTAGTAGTGAATTGTATCTGTTTACTAATGGAGCGATACACCTGGAGTGAGTATACTGATATGGTTGGTGCGTACTACGTAGCGCACCACAACGGACGAGCTGCACAGCGGGTTTATCATAAGTAATCAAGAGTGGCATTTGTTAGGACTATTTAACGAATAAAATTAAGCTGTGTACTCAAAAATCATTACTTAAATATAGTTATTTTAAAATATTTATATATTTAATGTAAACGGCGATGTCTGAAAACAAATGAGAAACGATTGGTACGCTTCATTTTCTTCTTTTGTTCATCACTGCAACCAGATCATATTATTTATTGCCAAAGGAACGCAATATTGTAAGAATGCACTCTAGTGGAGAAAAAATGAAACACACCAAACTATATTAATTCATTTCTGGTGTCCTATGATGTAAATATGACAATTATATTTTTTGGGAAAAAATACATTTAAGAAAGTGCAAACAGTGATTTCCATTTTTTTTTGGTGGTATAATCAATTGCTACAAATGTTTTTATATTAACTCCCGCATGCGGTATGTGTTGACATTCATGCACTGTATATACAATCTGGTAGCCGTATTTCTTAGTGAGTCAGTCACTGCAAAATAATGCTATGACCTATTCAGAATGTTAAAAAAGGAGATGCTTTCTTTATTATGGTAAACTTAAATTGATAAATTCTAGGCGAAACACGACTGTAATTGGTTGTAAATCAAAAAACCATTGTAACGTGATTGGTCATTGACTCCCATTTGGGGCACGAGTTAAATAGTCAACAATATCCTAATCGCCGTATCCCGCATCATACGTTCACTGCCGGTACCAACGTCTGCGTGAGACCGGGTCATTTGGCAGATTACCTGGACAGAGACGCCGTCGCACAGTAAGAACGCTGCGATTTGAGGAAGCTGTCCTGCAGCATGTGGAGCGAGATCCTTCAATCAGCACTCGTGCAATAGCACGTAACATGGGGACGAATCAAACGAATGTAAGAAATATCCTTCATGAGCAATTCGTATATCCATTTCACTTACAGCGTTTCCACAACCTGGAACCTGGAACTAGTTGATTATGCACCCAGAGCACAGTTTTCGCAGTGGTATCTGGAACAGTGCCAAATGCATCCTGCATTTCCATCCTCTGTGTTGTCTACAGATGAAGCAACGTTCGGGCGTGATGGAGTCTTCAACATGCACAATGCGCATTTTTTGAGTGAGGATAACCCACATGCCATAGTTACTCACGCACATCAAGTGCGGTTCTTCGTTAATGTGTGGGCCGTTGTTGTTGGGGACTGTTTAATTGAGCCATATCTCCTACCTAGGCCATTAAATGGCAGGCACTATTACAATTTTCTCGCCAGAGCATTGCCAGAATTGCTGGAAGACTTCCCGCTCCATACAAGACAATGCATATAGTTCCAACATGACGGGGCGCTGGCACATTTCAGTCGTCGCGTGCGTCGATTCTTGAACCAACGGTTTCCAGAAAAGTGGATTGGCAGAGGTGGTCCTGTACCATGGCCTGCTCGATCCCCAGATATGACTCCTCTGGATTTTTTTTTGTGTGGGGAGAGATACGCAACCTTGTTTACACAACTCATGTTGCATCAGTAGAGGACCTGGTTGCCCGTATAGTAACAGCATCAGGAGCAATTAACGATACTCCTGGAGTTTTTGCCCGTTAGACAGATCATGATCCGCCGGTGTAACCTTTGTTTACATATCAATGGAGGAATTTTTGAACCTCTACTGTAATTGAAGTAATTGCGTTGTGTTAATGTGTTGTCTGTTGGTAATAAAAAAATGCAAAAGTGTTTGTCGGTTTAATTAATTTGCCGCCAGATAAATCGTCCTCTACCGGTTTAAATAATCCTCACAGGAAAAAAAAATGACATTAGTGAAAATATTTGTTTTGGTGTCCCCTACAACCTCCCAGAGTTTGACGGTTTAAATAATTTTCACTCTGTATATGTCATAAAAACAAAATAAATGCTTGGACGGGGATTTGAGCCCGGACCTCTGAATTGATACTTCAGTGCGCTCCCAGTTACGCTAACCAAGCAATCCTAGTGCAAACATATTTTTCATTATACATATTCTCTATTAGAGGTAGCGGGAATTCGGTCTCACTGCCTCCTAGTAGCCACTATAACAAGTGAGCAAATTAAAGAGAAGTTTTACTTTATAGCAATGACGCTTCTTTATTTCGATGTTATGATTAAATTTGCAAGCCCAATATGACACACACATACACACACACACATATATATATATATATATATATATATATGTGTGTGTGTGTGTGTGTGTGTGTGTGTGTGTGTGTGTGTGTGCGTTCTTATGTTACCAACAGTTTTGATGTTCAAAATTTTGCAGGATCAATGTCTTAGGAAATTACATTGAAAGAGGTCACACATTCCTTCAGACTTGTAGGACTGCAACAAATTCATGAAAGAGGAGAAATGAAAAGGTGAAGTATTGTTAGGAGCAAGTGTATTGTGTCATTGAAAGCGATACAATCAAGACGTGGTAATGAACTCGTTCAATTGGAATTCGCATATCTTTGTTTGTCCTTTACTATACATTCACACGTCTTGATAGTTGTTGGTGAGGGGTTTATTTTTAAACCTGATTGTATGGTTTATACAACTAATTATAATAATGTTATTGCATTAGTTAGATAAATCAAGTTTATATTCTCGGCTCATCTTGACTGAAGGACGCGACACGTGCACTTCACTTCTCAACAGCGTCAACATCTCTTCTTTTGATCGACTTCCTGGATCTTCTTTCACCCAGTGTTGCTAAATTGATGTATTTTATTTTACTCCACACTTTATAATTTAAATGTTGTACAGATAGGAATTCAGTTAAAGAATTTTGTTTTATATACAGTTCAAAGATCAGAATATTGTTAAAAGCAAATGATAGGCACTACGACAGTCCTTAATTCGGCATTTGGCTTTGCCAGTAACGCTAGTTTGTAGAATTGGACATCGTACACAAGGGACAAGTAAGTCCTGGTTATATTTCTGTGCTTAACTTTTATTTTGCTCTACATCACTCTTCGGCCAATCTGGTATTGGGTCTGTTTATTGTTTCTCCAATCAAAATATCGCAAAAGGATTAAAGCACAGTGAATCATTTCTGTATACCACAAAAATAAATCTTCTTCTTCCTTCCAAGTATTAGGCCAAGGCCTGTTACGATCCTATAGAAAATTTTCCCTCCAGCGTTTCATAGGACGGCCCAGTGATCTTCGTCCTCTTGGTATATAATTATAAACAGCTTTGGGGATCCGATTTGAACTCATTCTTTCAAGATGGTGTTCCCAATTTAGTTGGTACTGTTTAATATATTCCAAAATTGGCGTAGTCTTCAATTCTTTTAAGATATCGGTGTTCCTTTTCCGATCCCATCTGGTGTAACCCGCTGTTCTGCACATGAATCTCATTTCACAAGCCGTTATTCTGCTTTCATTTTGTTTTTTTAGTGTCCATGCTTCACTACCATAGGTCAACACTGGTCTAGCCAAAGTGTTATATAAACGTAATCTGGTGTTTTTTTTTGTACAAGGGATGGTTTCATAACTTGATTAATAATTCCTAAACTTTTATTATAACTAGTAACTTTTTCAGATATAGGCTATCCTTTTCATCCCAGATAGAGAGATAATATCCAATATATTTAAATTGATTAGATCTCTCTAAAATTTTATTCTAGAGACAAAAATAAATAAAATTAATAAACTCTGTTTCATCATATTTAAATAATTAAATTCCAAAACTTTTATTACTACAGTATTATTATTATTTTGAGAATGATTATTATTATTATTATTATTATTATTATGAGAATTAAAATCTAAATATAATAGATTCTTACATATCATATAATTAGGGCTGAAAAAAGGATTGCTTATACGCTAGGCTGCATCGTACTTTGACCGTTACGTTTACAAACTTCATGTTGACACGCGCTACGCGGGACAGACTTCTAGTACAGTCCGCTATGTGTAGGAATGAACTCATCTTTGCACAATTTTTGTTTCGGCATTCTGATACAGTCAAATGTCACGTAAACATATATATTACTGAGAAGAGTTGAACATACACACTCTCCGCTCCGAGCAGGCAGTGGAGACGCTCGACAAAGACACGCATTTTCTAAACAATGTGTATAGAAATTAGTTACTATCCTGATACCGATACTTTTTCAGTCCTACATATAATAGAGTCAGAAATTAATAGCTTACAGTAACAATAAGTATTTATTGCGTGAAATCAAGCTTATTAAATATTAATTATTATTTTAGGTGGAATTAAGATGTATATATATATATATATATATATATATATATATATATATATATATATAATCAGTCCAGCCGTATGATTTTCGTAAATTCGTTCTGAAAACTAAATGCAATGTTCCTACATACTTCTTTTTTTTATCTGGCGCAGTAGCCGAGAGGTATTAGGAATGTTTTCGCGCAGAGATAGGGAAATAAATGTTCTCATATATTTCCAGCCAGTGTTGGACCGGTGGCCACCAGCTCGTGATGAATTTGAGAAGCTACAATAAGTAGCGTATCCAGATATATAATGGCCTTGGGACAAAACATGAACAAAAAGGGATCTGTATGTAAATATTCCAGAACTCGAGGATTTGCTACTATGTAAGTAAAGTGTTGTGTGAACCTCCATGAACCTGCAGGTGTAACATCTCTACCTCTGTTAAATGCCAGATCAGGATTTTATTTTCTTTTTTCAACTGTCAGGTATTTTTGGGACCCAAATAGTCCCCGAATGTCATCGTCATCATCATCTTCTTCTTCTTCTTCAAGGAATGGGCCTATTGGCCCATATGCTACAGGTCATCGTTCCAACGTCGTTTTGGTCTTTCTACATTTCTTCTGTCTTGAGGTTTATAATGAAGCATCTGTTTTGATAAACGATTATTTGGTATTCTTTGTACACGTTCAAACCAATTACATTTATTTCTGTATATTCTCTCGTTTATATTATATATTTCTAATTCATCTCTGATATCTTGACTTCTCTTTTGATCTCTTAAAGATACATCTCCAACGGATCTCAGAAATCTCATTTCTCTTGTCTCAATGTTATGTTTATCAGTGATCGTTAAAAGACAAGTCTCACACGTAAGTTAACGTTTGGAACGGCTACTGTTTTGTAAAAATTTCAATTGAGTTTCCCTTGTGGTCTTATTTCTCAAATATATTCTTATTGAACCATATATATCTATTGAAATTTCCCCAATTTCTTATCCATATCCAAATTTTTCTTTTTCTAAAATTTATTTTTTTATTTATTTTTTAATGTCATCACCCACTTTGTTAATATACATATCTGATTGTATGGATGTCAATGCTTTTAAAGCTCATTTTACGTCACCTTTGAGGTTAAAATTTGTACCTGAGATCTCACTCATCCTCAACTATGTGATACTTGTTAAAAACTTCGTTGTATTCCTTTCGGAACATTTTCCATCTTCAGCTGTTGACAATATACTGTTTGATATACCATGTTGGTATTGTCTTGCATTGAATTAAACAGTTTTCTAGAGAAGACTTCCATATCTCTCTGTAGTCAAAATTGTGCGTTGAGAAGTTTCTAAAATGACAGTCTGTACTTATTATATTTTATTTCTTTGCTGTATCAGTTTTATTCTATGGCAACATTGATTTCTCTCTAACGACAGCGAAGAAATCTCGCGCAGGTATTGGAATTGACGATAGTTTGCTGGCTTATGCTCCGGTAGACAGACATGTTATCTCTATATTGTCAAAATTGCTTTTTTGTGTCAAGTTGGGCAGATTGGGAATAAAACTTGTTGTTCAACCATTAGTGAGTGGTGTAGTGATATGTGATTCCTTGAATTATTAAAACAATACATATAAAGAAGGTAATCGGTGCAGGCAGTGTACACAGATTATTGTGTTTTGTGTCAGAAATAAAGTATAAAGTTATATATTATAATATCAAATTGATTACTACATAGTTTTAAAACAAAACAACACAAGAAACACAAATACAGCACACAGTTTTAGGAATTCCAACCAGAGCTGATCTAACGCCAATAGCATCGAACTTAGGACATTGTGTTGTGATCCAGGCTTCAAAAATAGGTTCCATGATAGTTGTGAAGTCCGGTGCACGTGAAGTGTTAAACACAGATACAGGCCTATCGTTAATAATAAATTATTGAAATCTGTTTTTCTAGTGTTTTATGTTTTATTATTGAATACAGAAACATATAACCGTCCAGTTATCTCATTCAACTAGTTGAGTTTTATCTATCCGCGTTCCAAAAATAGTCCATTGCTTGATATTTTTGTAATCTTTTAATCCAAAAATAACTTTATTGTGACATAAAATAATAAAAAAACGCGCTACTCTTATAGCAACATTTCTCTAATAAGTCAGGTTTGATAGCCCTGAGTAGATTTATCTTCTTATAATTTTGGCAAAAAAAAAATACATAAAGTATTGGATACAACTTGTACAATATACATTTATACCCTCGTGGAACCTTCAGATACCCTGTGTAATGTTCTATATTGTTAATAAAGCTACCATTTTGTAATTAGTTACGTATATAAAGTACCATCAAACGTAAAGTTTATTATTGACAAACGAAACCGATATGAATGTTTTATTTAATGACACTCTTTAACAACTCAAGTTATTAGCCGCAGTTCAAATCTGGACGTGAAATGTCCGATAATTTTTGCACAGATGACTCTTATTTAAAGCTTCACGTTATTTTAGGTATTTTAATTCTAAGATACAGAACCGAAGCTTTTACTTCCCTTCCGAAGGAATTCAGGTTCTTGGAATTTACTCTCTTAAAAATCCATCTACTCCAGTCGGGTTTTAATTCAGGAACCTAAGAATTAGAGGCAAACTTGGTAATTACTGGTCATCAGACCCGACACACGAGATAGTTTACCAAAATGAACACAATAAGTCACAGTAGTAAAATCCAGCCAGTAAAGTAAGATGTTTATAATTTTAGTTTATTTTTACTCGTTCTAAATGCTGCAGAGGAATTAACGGATGTATGTACTTGCTACAATTCACCAGTTGAGAATTGTTGGTCTCGTCTTTTGAGAAATGCATTCAATCTTGATTACAATCACTGCAACCACTTGCCCACAAACTCAAACATTTCCCAAATTGTTCAAAGTACTCCCGTATGTTTTTACTTCAAATTGTATTTATTTTGACTTAGGCTTTCACAGCTGGAGTTTGTATTATGACCTTGTTGGTCGTGGTCTTGACGCCTGAAGTCTCAAACCAACCCTTGAGGTAGCTGGACGTAATATCTGGCGAAGCGTCGGGGAACTTCAAACCTCAACATCATGACCAACAGCCCGAAAATCTTTTATTTATTTTGTTTGACTTTCATTTTTATTACAGTATTTTCTTTATGAAAAAAAAAATTAAATAGAACCAATTTACCAAACAGTATATTTTTAAAAAAGTCGGCGCTTTTCATCAGATATGTTGTTATTATCATATCGATATTCAATTAATTAGTAAAGGTCTCTGTTATAGTTAGTGATTTTACTTATTTTTACAGTTTATGTCGAGATGTTACCACGTCTGAATTACACATTTCGACAAGATGGTATTCCCCACACCATCATCCCCGTCACTACATGTATGAGTGAGAATATTGAATTCTCATCTAGACTCCAGCTGTAGCTGTCACAAGTACAAATATCCATTTATTCCACTGAACTGAATAAAGTAAAATAATACACTTGACAATAAAATATAGACATTAATACATGTATAAGCATGTTTTTTTTGTTTATACCACATACTTCCCAAATGGAGGCACGGGTGTTCCAATAAAATTATTCACTAAAGTAAAGATGAATTGACTACAAATGCCTTGTTTTATGTTTATTCTATTTCTAGGACTGCAGCCACAAACTGTAATAATGTTTTCTAGTTAATAACTCAACTCAAACATTCTCTCCATCCTGAATAATATTATAACTTGATACATTTACTTAGGCTTTCACGGCCGGAGCTCGAATCACAAACGAAGGTTGTTGGACGTGATTATGAGTCTCTGGCGAAACGTTGGTAATTTTTGAGCCTCATAATCACTATCAACAAGCCCGGAAGATATTCTAAGTCGAGTTTTATAATAACAATTTGTAATTGTCACCAGGGAATGTAATATTCTAGAGAAGCGGTACTCATTACGCGGCCCGCGGGCCGCATGCTCTTGAAGATATTTATTAAGGCTCTTGGAATAAGTTTACCTTCATTACATTACATTACATTACATTACATTTAAAATTTAAATTCTAAGTATAAAATAATATTATCTTTATTGAAATTCTACAAAACTTTGGATATCCCTGTGTCATTCCGAGCAGTATAGTTCCGCACGTGTTCAAAAATGCAATGCAATGTCCTAGCTAGTGTTATTGGTTTTGAATATGTGTACGTTTGTTTTTAAAACCGTTTAAACTTCTACATTGTCGTCCGAATCTTTCACAATTAAATATTATACAATTCAGTTTCTATGAACAAGCGACTGGATACTGTGTGTTACCTAATCAATTGAAGTGAAGTGAAGTGAAGTGAATTTCAGTGTTTAATAATGGCTGGTGTTTTTTCGAAAGGGAAAAAGAGAAAACTCGAAGATGAAGGAAGAGTTTTTCAAGATACTTGGGAGCATGAATTTTTCTTCATACCTGCTAAAAAGGAAGGCAGTGCGATGTGTTTATTATGCCGAGACGTAGTTCAAGGTTATAAACGATTTAATCTTAATAGGCACTATAAAACGGTGCATTCAAATTTTGAGTGCAAATATCCTAAAGATTCTAAATTGAGAGCAGAAAAACTAAAAACATTAAAAATGTCAGTAGTGTCTGAACCGAAAATGATGTTGGATACCGTACGTGAAAATAAATTGATAACAAAAGCAGCATATGAAGTAGCAGAAATTTTAGCACGCAAAATGAAACCGTTTGCCGATGCAGAGATTTTTAAGGAGTGTTTTCTAGTCGTTTGTGACACATTATTTTCTAAATTCCCAAATGCAAAACAGATAAAAAGTGACATACAAAAGTTACAACTTTCCGATTCTACTTGTGTTAGGAGAGTTAACGAAATGTCTGTAGACATGCTCCTTTGTACCCTCGATGAAATTCGTAAATGTGACTATTTCAGCCTTGCTCTGGATTCGTCCACAGATATTAGTTCCACCTCTCAGTTGCTTTTATTTGTTAAATATCGTAATAAGATAGGGATTATAAAGGAAGAATTTTTAACTGTAATACTTATGACAGGTCAGACACGGGGAATAGATTTTTTGAAGCAGTTAAATCTTTTTTTGACAAATACAAAATTGACCTAAACAAACTTTTATCAGTGTGCACTGACGGTTGTCCCTCAATGGTAGGTTGTCATACAGGATTAATTTCTCTGTTAAAAAAACATTTAAATAGAGACCACTTATTAACATACCATTGCATTTTACATCAAGAAAATCTTGCTGCTAAATTTGACGAAACTTTCAGATCTGTGATGAAGAAAGTAATTAACATTGTTAATTTCATTAGATCACGTGAACTAAATCATAGGCAATTCATAGAATTTCTCAAAGAGCTTAATTCACAGCATGATGATGTTATTTATCACAGTGAGGTCAGGTGGCTGAGTAAAGGAAGAGTTTTGGAACGATTTTTTTAATCTTCGCCATGAAATAAAACTCCTTTTAAGTGAACGAGATAAAGAATACCCTGAACTAGACTCTTCTTCATGGTGGTTAAAAGTTGGCTTCCTGGCTGACATAACAGGAATATTGAATGATGTCCAAATTAAAATGCAAGGTACAAATAAACTTATTACTCAGCTCACAAGTGTAATTTTTTCTTTAGAAGAAAAATTAAAAATGTATACAGAAGAACTTAGTAATAATGTTTTCACTAGTTTCCCATGTTTCCAACATCTTATTGAAGAATATTCAGAGGAAGAAATAAACTTGCAACCCTTCATAGAATTGCTCACTGTACTACACCATGATTTCAGCGCGAGATTTAATGATTTTAGAAAGTTTCGAAACCCATTTCGATTAGTTGAAAATCCCTGTTCAATAACGACAACAGATGTAACTGGGTTGTCAATTTTTGGTCCTGAGATTAGAAATCTAAAAAATGAACATATTGATCTCCAGCAGGATTCAGAACTGGAAGGTATTTTTCAAGAGAAACGAAAAACGAATTCAATTTTAGAGTTTTGGAATACAGTTCCAGAAAAACAGTTCGAAAACTTGGTGTCGTGTGCATATAAAATTCTGTGTCTTTTTGGATCAACGTATGTTTGTGAAATGACTTTCAGTAAGATAAAGTTCATCAAGGGTAAACATAGATCTCGTCTCACCAATGTGAACTTGGAAAACCTGCTGCGGATATGTGTGGCAAATCAACCAGCTCGTATTGACAAAATTGTGCAGGAGAGTAGCAGAGTTCGACCATCAAATTCACAGCAGTAATCTACACAAGTGTAAGTTGCCTTAAAAGTATGTACAGTACCGTTAATAATAATAATAATAATAATAATAATAATAATAATAATAAATAATAATAATAATAATAATAATAATAATAATAAAATAAAAATAAACAGTTAATTATTAACAAAAATTAAATGACAGTAATCAGTAATTGTGTTTTGTCCATAAATGTAAAAAAAAAAAGAAAAAAAGCTGCGTGTTACCAAGACTGAGAACTGTGAAATTTGGTGCGGGGCTCTCGAACAGATATGGTTTCTTATATTTGGCTGTCTTGTAATTTCTACTGAGTACTACTGCTCTATTGTGAGCACAAGTTAACTGAAACCGGAGTATGCATGCGATGTGACGGTGCAAGACAGCAACGCAGCCTAGTGCGCAGCTGCGGTGCATAGGACAGCGAACAGAATACAAAAGCAATGGTTCTGTGTGTAGTACGGTATACCTCATTTCCCAACCAACTAATGTACTTTCCCGGCTTGTCGTAATTAAAGTTGGGTGTCGCCGCGTCACAAAGTCTCCAGACCAGCTCTGAAGAAGGCTGAAACGTTACTTTAAAACTTCCGGACGCGAATAACAACCTTAATAATTGCAAGTTGAGTATTTCTAACTTGCGGTACATCAGGTCTTTATATGGCATTAAATTATGAATATCATAAGCTTGATGTTTTTTATTCAATGCCCCAGGTTGCCATTTCGACATTTCTGGTGTCTCTCATGGCATTGGCGTAATTGTAACTCACTTCTGAGGTTGGGATGTCTTGTGAGGCGGGGTTACGCTTCTCCGATGATATGATGAGTGATGATGATGATGATAGTGCTGTGCCAGGAGAATAGTTAATCCTAAACTTAGTCTAAGGCCTATATGAGTTATGTTGATTATGATGGGCATATGATGTTCGGGACCATTTGGGCTTTAAAGTTTAACAGTCGTCTTACAGGTGAGGAAAAAACCCAAAAAAAGCCTCACATAGTAAAACTTGTCCCTATCGAACCCGGGCCCGTACGCTATCTCGAGACCATAGCAGTGGTTTTGGTGTGTAGTTTAAAGTCCCTACATCTGATACAAAACAAACAGTTATGGTGAATGGACAAAGAGCACTTGGTTATAACAACTTGTTACCTAACTCAGGTTACAGGCTGCATTGCATCATCTCATTACAGTAAAGTATTTGACACAATAAACGAACCGACCGTGAAAATTCCACTAACAAAAGGAAAAAAAAATTGTTTAAAATAAAATATTTCTATACATAAATTAACATATATTTCCCAAATAATAAAGGTTCTACTTAAACAACCAGCTTTGAGAAGAATGAACTGATACATCATGATCATAAAATAATCAAATGAAAATATAATAGTTTATTAAACAGAAACTGACACATTTCATTCCATCTAATCTAATTATAAATTATGGAGAATGTAATTAACGATAATATTTGAAGGGTCTAACTGCAAAACTCACTTTGTCCACTTCTTAAAATTTTAAGTAAACAGAAAAAAACTCATACCAATGAAAACAAACATTAATTTGCACTTATTCTTTAACTTTCATGAAGAATAAGTCTTAAATAAATGTCTCCTCACATCAAAAAAAATATGTAGGTGTTAGATTCATAGAAAAATAGCACCAAATATAGGAGAACGTGAGTTTTGCAATGTTGCGATTTGTGGAATGTTATTTTGATGCCAGGAATATTAAGATTTAACAGTTTAGATAAGGTGATACCACTACTACGCATTTTAAATACTGTGTCAATAATTTTAATACTGGGCCAATGAAATCACTTTAATGTAAATATTAGCACTACCACTGATTGATGCATAGAAGTAAAGTTAACAGTCTTTCCTAAATGTGTAAAACAGGTGGTTCTTCCACATGGCTGCACTGCACTCATGCACTTCTTCAGCTATGTCTACGTTAATTTCTGGTCCATCAATAACACGTTTAAAGAAGTGTAGAGAATCGAGCGTTCTCCAATCTTCTCCATAATGTTTTTAAGAAGGGAATCTACGTCTCTTTTTTTCTGTTTTTTTATATAATTACCTTTAGCGATAATTTCTGCCCTTATCTCCGAACCTTTACACGCTTAGTGATGGTTCTGGTACTCTGGGATGGCTGAATAATATTACAGCACATACTAATCTTACATCCATGAATGAAAACACGGATAGATGCCTCTTTTCTCAAAGCATTTTATTCCATTTCCAACATTTGTAGCTTCGTTACATACTTTTTTAAAACTTCCCAAAGAACCACATAGGAAATGAGTTTCCACTTCATATATGAGATTGATATGGAATACCAGATCGAAATTACTTCACTTGGAATACTTGAATGTTAAGATAAAAATATGGCAGCTGCAGAAGAAACTGGCACAAATAGAAAATAGGATACCTTAAGAGGTAGGCTACTATTAAATTGTCACATCAGAAAGTGTAATTTATTTAAAAAGAAGCAAAATAAGAATTTTTTTGATGAGGAATGTGCCGATATTCTAAAGAAAACAAAGCAGGCAAAAAGGAATTGGTTATACGAACCAAATGAAGTAAATTTACAAAAATTGGGTAACATCAGACGGGAAACCAGTAGGTTCTTAAAAAGTAAAAGAAAGGGGGGTATTTGAGAGAGATGATTAACGATCTCGAAACGAACTCAACAAAGGAACATCAAAAATTGTATCAGAGAATTAGGATGGAAAGAAAGGATATCAGACTAGAATAAATATAATTGCGAATGGAAATGAGATATGATTGCAGATTTCAGGAGTAAATTAAATATTTGGAAAACTATTTTAATCAGCTTACTAAATGCAAATCCAGAATAGGATATTGAAGAGAATGATTTATTGACACCAGAAATATTAGTCACAGAGTCAAGCACATTAGAAATTTAAATGGTGATAGAAAAATTAAATATATAAAGCATCAGGTTCAAATGGAATCCCAGATGAACTGATAAAATCAAGCGAATAAAAATGTATGAACAAGATACGTATGTTGCTTAGTATGGTTTGGGACAAACCGGCTTTTCTTAATGAACGGAAATAATCAATTATTGTTCCAATCTATGAGAAAGGAGATGCAACAACTACAGGGGCATCTCATTACTTTTAACTAAGTACAACATCCTAACAAATGCTTAGTATTCAGACTTACTCTCTATATCGACGACGTAATACATAGATTAATCATTAATTAGATTTAGAAGAAATAAGTTCACAATAGATAAGATTTTTAGTACAAGACAGATATTTCTAAAATTCATTGTAATCACAATTAAGGTTATGTATTGAATTTTTTATAACATTAAAATAAATACCTTTTTATATCAGTCTTTGTCATTTTAAAGTGGATTTTTTAAATTAAACATTTCCTTAATTAATTAGAATCATATAGGCCTATCAAAACATTTCATCTTCGGTTTGTCATTTGATATTGATATCGGCATATAAATTATATAATGGGTTTAGGTATGTGGGTGTGTTTTCGTGTAGCATGCTTATATTCTGTTTTCTCTAAAAAAATCGATGTATTCTAAGATGATAATTGTATTGTTGTTATTCTCTTTGTGTATGATTGTCCTGGTATCCTCGATTTTGTTATACTGATAATCAATGGATTTCCAGTACGTGTTTTGCGGAACTTGATTTTTCTTCGAGAAAAAAAAACACAAGATACAATGAATATTTTAAACATGTTATTGTAGACTAGCTAATACCCAGCGTGCGCTGCTACACCTAAATAAATGGTAATGTGTTTTTCATTTAGTTGAATAAGTAAAAGGAAAAAATAAATACAAATTTATATTGTTATTATTTTAGATACCCCGTGCTGATTACCGGCGTTGCCCGGTAATCTACACATGCCGATGTACTTGGCACAAATGAGCTGAAAGACAAAATTCGTTATTTTGAGTTATCCATGAAAGAATACCCGCCGTGCGGTGCTATGCTTTCCCGGGAATCTACTTATCTCGATCTTCTGGGCATTAATGAAAGACAAAAATGGTTATTGTGAGTTATCCTTGAAAGATAAACATATGCTGTCGCGGAATTTTCTGTAGAGTTTTTTGAGATATTCGATTCTGTGTAAAATAATTGTGTGCATTTGTTATAGTTTAGGAAGCTTAAGCCATTTAAAGCTTACAAAAAGTTACATTTTTTCACATTTTTTTTTTCACTAGAGAAGGTGATTTTTAAGGGTGAAGGGCTTGAGCATTAAAACTCTCTTATAGCCTATAACCTTCCCGGGAAAATCGTGAACATTTTGCAAAAAGCTTCATGACAATCGGATGAATGGTATGACAGCATATCCTTGCCCGGGAATCTACTTATCCCGATCTCATTGGCATCAACGAAAGACAAAATTGCTATTGTGTGTTATCTGTAAAAGATAAACATATGCTGTCGCGGACTTTTTTGTAGAGTTTTTTGAGATATTCAATTATGTGTACATTAATGTTGTGTATTTGTTATAGTTTGGGCAGCTTAAGCCATTTAAGGGCAAAAAATGGCTTTTTCACTACAAATGGTGTATTTTAACGGTGTAGGAATTGAGTATCTCAACGCTCTTATATCCTATGTTCATCCCGGGAATCTCCTGAATATTTTGCATAAAACCCATCACAATCGGATCAACGGTATCGCGCATAAAGTACGAACAAACAAACGGACATTCATTTTTATATATTTACTTACTTACTTACTTACTTACTTACTTACTCACTGGCACTATCGAACCCATAGGTTCATGGCCGCGCGGACATAAGCTCTACATACATCCCTATCCTGAGCTAATGCTTTCCAATCATTCCCTGTATAATCTACTTCCTTCAAATCATAGTTAATGTTATTCTCCCACCTCATTCTTGGTCTACCAACCGGGCGTATTCCCTCTGGCTTTCCTACAAGAAGCTTCCATGCAAGTCTTTCACTCCCCATACATGCGACATGTCCTGCCCATCGCAGTCTACGAGACTTAACTGTTCTTATTATATCTGCCTTCCTATAAAGACCATGTAGTTCATTGTTAAGTAGTTTTCTCCATTCACCTGTCTGTTCATCTCTCTTTGGTCCAAAAATTTTCCTAAGTACTTTATTCTCAAATAATTGTAATCTCCTTTCCTCCCTTAAAGTAAGAGTCCATGTTTCGCACCCCCATATAATATAACTGGTAGAATAATAGTTTATATATTTTCAGTTTAACGTTTTTTGAAAGGAGTTGGGACATCAAGAGTCTCTCCAATGCATAATAGCAGGCATTTCCAGAATTGAGCCTATGTTTAATTTCTTTGTGCATCTCATTCCTATTTGTGATTATTGTTCCTAGGTACTTGAATTCAGCCACCTCCTCAAAATTTCCCTCATTTGTCATTAGCTGTCCATTTCCATTATATAATGAATTTCTATGTGTGACCATATATTTAGTTTTATTGATATTTACTTCCAGTCCTAATTTCTTAGTCTTACTTAATAGTGTGTGCGTGTTGTCCTTTAGTATCTCCCCGCTATCGGCCAATAATACTACATCATCAGCATAAACTAACAGTTCATTAATACCATTGAGTTGTAAGCCTCCCTTATTCTAAAGAGTTAATGGCATGCTCTAGTACAAAATTAAATAGTAGAGGAGATAGTGCATCTCCTTGCTTCAACCCATTCTGGATTTCAAAAGTGTCTGAAAACTGTTTGCCTACACGCACCCTACTCTTTGTGCCATTTAGACACATTCGTATAAGTCTAACTGACTTTTTAGGAATTCCGAACTCCAGCAGGATACTATATAACTTCTCCCTTTTAATTGAATCATATGCTTTTTTGAAGTCTACATATAGTTGATGTACAGTACCATTATATTCCCATTTCTTTTCTAAAATCTGTCTTATACTAAAAATCTGATCTGTTGTAGACCTGTTTCTTCTAAATGCACATTGATGATCTCCTAGGATGTCATCGATATAGGGAGTAAGTCTGCTTACTAATATGTTTGTAAGAATTTTGTACGAAGTTGAAAGTAATGAGATGCCCCTGTAGTTGTTGCAATCAGTTTATCTCCTTTCTTATAAATTGGTACGATAATTGATTCCTTCCATTCATCTGGAAGAGCTTCTTTTTCCCAAATCATACTAACAACCAGCGTATCTTGTCCATCAATTTTTCTCCACCTGATTTATCAGTTCTGCTGGGATCTCATCTGAACCTGATGCTTTATACATCTTCAATTTTTCAATCGCCATTTCAACCTCTAATGCATTTGGTTCTGCGACTAGCATTTCTGCTGTCTGTAAATTATCCTCCTCAATGTCCTGTTCTGTATGTACATTTAATAGCTGATTAAAGTAACTTTTCCATCTATTTAATATACTCCTGGAATCTGCAATCATATCCCCATTTTCATTCCGAATTATGTTTGTTTTAGCCTGAAACCCTTTCTTCTCTATACTAATTCCCTGATATAATTCTCTAATGTTCCTATTTTTTGCGTTCATTTCAAGATCATTAATCTTCTCTCTCAAATATTCCCTCTTTTTACTCTTTAATAACTTGGTAGTTTCCCGTCTAATACTACCCAATTGCTCTAAATTTACCTCATTTGACTCGTGTAACCATTTCATTTTTGCTAGCTTTCTTTTCTTTAGAATGTCGGCACATTCCTCATCAAACCATTTCTTGTTTTGCCTCTTTTTTAAACCAATGCTTTCTGATGCTGACAATTTAATAGTATCTCTTATAGCCTTCCATTCTTTATTTATATCAGTTTCTTCTTCGTTTGCCACATTGTCATCTGAAGATTCTAATACTTCAAATCTATTAGCAATTTTGATTTGGTATTCTTGCCGCATTTCACCATTTTTCAAGTTTTTTAATTCATATTTTTCAGAATCATCTTTAGCATTTGTTCCTCTCATAAGCGATAGCCGTTGTCTGATTTTCACTCTGACCAGATGATGATCCGAATTGCAGTCTGTCCCTCTAACTGATCTAACATCGATGATGCTACTGTGCCAGCGTTTATCCACTAATACATGATCTATCTGGTTCCGAGTTTCTCCATCTGGGGACGTCCAGGTGTATTTATGAATATCCTTATGCTGAAAGGTTGTGCTAAAAATTGTAGATTAAATTAAAATACTTCATATCTCACCTCATATCCAATCTTCTAATTATACTGCACTTTCGAAGCCATCACAGCTTCATCTTCAGTAATATCTCGCCGCAAATATTGAGGAATCATACTCTGAATCGAGTGGCTGAACTATAATAAATATTATTACTAAGCCACACTATTTGTAGGTACTTTATTGATATTGTAGTTAAAGTGAAATTTTTTCCATTCTTATTGCTAAAATGTTACTTTCAGTAAGTTGGTTTAATTATTGAGGGGCGGTTCCGTGGCGCAAACGGTTAGACGCGCGCCTCTCACCGCTGGGATCCCGAGATCGAGTCTCGGTCTCTTCATGTGGGTTTCGTGGTGGACGAAACGGATCTTGGGCAGGGTTTTCTCGGGGTTTCTCCCATTTTCCCCTGCCACAAATTTCATTCCACCATTTTCCATACTAATCTCATCCATTTTATTCATCCGCCACTGTGATGGTGCGTCAGGAGTGGTCGGCCGGCACCGTTGTAGACTCATATAAATATAGGGGCATCATCTCATCTCATCCCTCAACCCGACCCTGAGTTGGACATGAGTTGATGATATATATTTATTTCATTATTGAAGTGTGTATTTACGGATAGCCTACATAAGTTTAATATGGGAAATTCTGAAGTCTAATTTTTTATAAGAGTTACTCTGCAGAAAATCCAGATCTTATTTGTGAAAACTACACAAACTATCCTCCTAATTTTTTTATGTTGATCTTCTTCTTCTTCTTCTTCACGGTTTAGGCTTATTTACTAGCCTGTTCCGGCTCCAAATTGCTGCTCTTTCCATCTTTTCCTTGGTCTTCCCAAGCTTCTTCTTCCTTGTGGTGAATAGTTGTATGCTGCTTTTGGTATTCTATTCTCAGTCATCTTTGCCAAGTGTTCTTTCCAGTTTGTTCTGTATTTCTCTATTGTTGAGTTTAATTCTTCTATTTTAATTGTTTTCTTATTTCTGTGTTATGTTTTTTGACTGTTCTTTGATATCCTGCTATTGGTCTGAGTAATCTCATTTTGGCAGCTTGTATTCTGGCTGATTGCTGTGTTGTCACTGTCCATGTTTTGGATCCATAAGTAATAATAGGCACTGCCATTGTCTTGAATAATTTCATTATAGAGTCTTTCCTGGCTTTATTTTTCAAAGTTCTTTTTAGTGTACCTGTTATATAATTAAACTTATTTATTTTGTTATTTATATCTGTTTCTGCTGTTATGATATTTCGCAACCTAGGAAGTTATATCTTAATACTTGTTCTATCGGTTTATTTTCTAATATTATCTTTGTCCGGTCCACCGCTCTGGTCTCGAGGTAGCGTGCTGCCTTGTCACGCAGCGGGCCCGGATTCGATCCCCGGTCGGGCAGTTTTCTGGGTGAGGTTTTTATCGGGGTTTTTCCTCACCTGTAAGACAAATGTCAGGAAAACTTTAAGACCCAAACGGTCCCCGAAATCATATGGCCATAATCTTTATCATCATCATCCTTATCATTATCATTATCATCATCATCATCCTTCACAGCTGTGGAAAGCAACGGGAAGCTACCACACCTACACAATTCCCTAGTAAAGCTGCAAGCATAGCATGAAAATGCTATGATTGCAGTGAAGGACCTGCCTTCGGGCAGAATTACTATGGATGGATCTTTGTCCGAACTGGATGAGCAACCTTGAAGGCCATTGTTTTTTATTTTTGTGAGGCTATTTCCATGTTGTGCTTTTTTTGATATTTCATTTAGTTTATATAGCATTCTTTGTAATTCGTCTTCAATTTTTGCTATTAGAACGTGGTCATCTGCAAAGGCTACTGTTTTATTACTATATTTCCTAAGTTAATTTCCCCAGTCGTCATTTGCTTCCATGATCTTATCATGTCGTCGAAATAAATGTTAAAAAGCGTGTTGATAGTGGACAACCTTGTCTAACTCCTCCTGTTATATGTACTGGTTCCCTTTGATTTATTTTTATTTTTGTTTTCTCATACATTTTCTTAATTACTGCAATCAAGTGTAGTGGAATTCCTCTTTCACTTTATATGTTCCATAATGTTGGTCTAAACACTTTATCAAAGGCCTTCTTATAATCAATAAAGAGGATGTACGTCTCTAAGTTGAATTCTCTTCGCTTCTCTATTATTTGTTTTAAAGTGAATATGTTGTCTGTGCAGCTTCTTCCTTTCCTAAATCCTGTCTGCTCTTCTGATATTATTGCATCTACTATGGTTGTTAATCTTTGGTTGATCATTTTTGCATATATTTTGTATGCTACACATAGTAAGCTTATGCCTCTATAGTTTTCTGGCTTTGTTTTATCGCCTTTTTTTTTAATATTGAGATTATTTTTCCAATTTTCCATTCTTCTGGTATTGTATTTTGTTTCCATTTTTTATCAGTTCTATGTTTATATTGTCTATTTCGCATGCTTTATTATTTTTACATTTCTTTAATACTTCTATCATTTCTTGCATCTCTAATTCATCTACTTCTGCATAATGTTTCTATGAGTGTTATTTCTTCATTATTTTGTTTGTCCGTCCACAGTTCTTTATAATAATTTTCTAATTCTATATCTTGTGCAGTTAGCAGATTTGCTTTGTTTTTTACTTCAGAATTAAGGCTTCTTATAAATTTATATACTTTGTCTTGTCTTCCGTGTACATTGTGTTCCATTTCTGCTATGTATCTTTCCCAATGTTCTCTATTTAATTTTCTGGTATATTTTTTTACTAATGCTCTTGTTCTGTTATATTCTCTTTTGTTTTGGTCATTCTTGTTGTTCAAGTATTTTAAGTAGGCTTCCTTTTTAGCTCTTACCAATTTCTGGATTTCGGGATCCCATTTGTTTAGTCCTTTGTTTCTTCCTCCTACTTTCTTTGTTCCTAACACTTCTTTTGTTGTTTTATGTACGAGTCCTTTTATACTATTCCATTCTTCTTCAATTTCCTCTTTTGGCTTTTCCGCATTTGTATAATCTTCTAGCCTTCTTTTGTATAAATCTTGTATCGATTCTTCTTCTAACAAATTTATTTTATCAAATTCTTGTTTGTTTTCTTCCTTCTTCTTTAATTCTTTATTCCAATTTCTATACCATTTCTTTTGTATATCTATTTTACTAATCAATGGGTAATGGTCACTCTGGATATCGCTTCCTCTGAAGACTCTTGTGTCTCTGACTAGATTTTTCATTTTTTGATTAACGATAATGTAATCTATTATAGTGCATGATCCTCTCTCACTTCTCGTATACGAGTATTTATGTATTTCATTATGTCTGAAGTAATTGTTCGTTATTCTTAATTGGTTAAAGCATGCGAAATTTAATAACGTTTTCCCCTTATAATTTAGCGTTTCTTCTCCATTGTTTCCCGTTACATTTGTAATTGATGTTTTCCCTATACGTGCATTTGCATATCCTGCTATGATTAAGTAATCATTTTTGTTTGTTTGATCTATTATCTTTTGTAGTTGTTGGTAAAATTCTGTTGTTTCTTGTTTTCTGCCTTCCTCTGGTGCGTAGATTCCTATTACAGTACGATTTCCTTTTGGTATTTTGCATCTTATTTTCATTAGTCTCTGATTTATCCATTCGTGTGCAGTTACTGTTTTCCTTTATCTTGTGCTTACTAATATTGCTACTCCTGCTTGAGCTCTTTCTGTTATTTCTACTCCACTATAAAACATTATGTAGTTACTTAGATCTTTACTTCCTCTTTGTTTCTTTTTTGTTTCTGTTATCACTGCTATATCTATACTTCTTTCTTTTAATTCTCTTTCCAGTTCGGTTTCTTTATGATGTATTCCTCTGACATTCCATGTTGCTACTTTAATTTGGTCTTGAATTCCAAAACGTTTATCCTTATGCTTTGCGTTTGTCGTCATCGGTTGGACAGTCCGGCTATATCTTTGGAGCTTGTAAGTATTTTGAAGTGTCCACTGAGTACGCTACTAACGTACTGCAGGGTTAGTCCTTTGGAGGAGCTGCCTCCTTAAAGTCTTTGGACTTGCTTTATGTTGATTTGCAGGTAATATAATTTCAGTATATGTACATTAATTTTCAAACAGTTTTTCAAGTGACATAAAGAATGTGTCATAAGTCAGTTACCACTGCACATCTGCATATGTTTGCAAGGAAAATAAGCAGATTGATTGAAACTACGGGTTTGAATACTGGACCTTCAGAATATAATATCAAACACTACAACAATGGAGGTCATTTTGAGCAATATCGGTAAGGTTTTTTGTATAGATGTTGTAAGCTACAGAAAATAATATATTTGCATTTTCGGTTAAATTATTTATGATGAACCCTGTATATAGAACGGTTGACAGATAACATACCACCCGCATGACCAAAATAACTTGTGAGGGTTTGACACAATTCGTTACACGGAATATAACACCTTCGTGGTAACTGTTTTATTACTGTAACAGGTAACACAAATACCATCACCAATGTAAATTAATGTTCATTATATAATTAAATCAAACTATGAACGTCCACACATACACACGCACACGGGCATAGACATGCACTCACTCACACACACGCACAAACATATACAACACGAACAAAATTATCATAAATAATCCCACGAGTGATTTCCAATTTATCTAGAGGATTTGGAAGTCAAGAGAGTTATTTGTTAGGACTATTTGACGAATAAAATTAAGCTGTTTACTCACAAATCATTATTTAAATATAGTTATTTAGAAATATTTACGGCGACGTTTCAAAACAAATGAGAAACGATTGTTATGCTTCACTTGTTCATTATTGCAACCAGATCATATTATTTATTGCTAAAGGATCGCTATATTGTAAGAATGCACTCTAGTGGAGAATTTTGTTACCAACATTATAGGTTATTAATTAATTTCTGGTGTCCTATGGTGTAAATATGTCAATTATATTTTTCTGGAACGTAAATTCCTGGGAAATGATACGTTTAAGAAACTGCAAACAGTGCTGTATTTTTTATGGTATAATCAAATGCTGCAAATAGTTTTATATTATATCCCGTAAGCACTATCTGTTTACCTTCGTTGCACTATATACACAATCTGATAGCCACATGTGCTCACTGCAAAATAATGGTATGACCTATTCAGAATTTTAAAAAAGGAGGAGCTTGATCTTAAAGTAATAAAATTAAACTGATAAAATCGCGGTGAAAGGCTACTGTGATTAGTTGTAAAAAAATAATTGAAATGTGATTAGTCATTGACTCCCATTTGGGGCTTGAGTTAAATAGTCATAAGTAAAGCCACGTGTGATTTCCAATTTATCTAGAGGATTTGGAAATCAAGAGTGACATTTGTTAGGACTATTTAACGAATAAAATTAAGCTGTTTACTCACAAATCATTAATTAAATATCCATTCATCCATAGTAATTCTGCCCGAGGGCAGGTCTTTCATTGCAATCATAGCATTTTCATGCTATGCTTTGCAGCTGTACTAGGGAATTGTGGGTGTGGTAACTTCACGTTGCTTTCCACGCCGATGAAGGAACATGATGATGATAATGATAAGGATGATGATGATGGCCATATGATTTCGGGGACCGTTTGGGTCCTAAAGTTTTCCTGACATTTGTCTTACAGGTGAGGAAAAATCCCGATAAAAACCTCACCCAGAAAAAACTGTCCTCCCCGGGGATCGAACCCGGGACCGCTGAGTCACAAGGCAACACACTACCTCGAGACCACAGCGGTGGACTATTTAAATATAATTATTTTAAAATATTTATATATTTAATGTAAACGGCGATGTTTGAAAACAAGTGAGAAATGTTTGGTTATGTTTCATTTGTGCATCACTGCAATTTGATCATACTATTTACTACCAAATAGGATCGCAGTATTGTGAGAATGTATCCTAGTGGGCAAAGAAAAAAAAGAAACACGTCTTACTGTATATTATAACAAACATTATAGGTTATCAATTCATTTTTTTTGCGGAAACAACTCAGTAAAATCAGTATTTAAAAACACAATTATTGAGCACACAATCAGCAAATGTATAGGTCGAAGGAATCTGTTCATTATTTGCTATATTCAACGTATTTGTTCGAGAGCCAGTCACTGCAAAATAATGTTCTGACCTGTTGAGAATATTAAAAAGGAGGAGATTTTTTTTATTTTGGTAATCAAAATTCGATAATTATCGAGGTTAAACACGACTGTGATTGGTTGTAAAACAAAATTCGTTAAAACGTGATTGGTCATTGACTTCTATTTGGGGCATTAACTAAATAGTCGTCTACAATATCCATATTCTTTAACATAGTAAGCCTAGTCAAAACATTCCCTTCTAAATAATTATCATTATGTATTAATAGAATCTCTGCCATGTGTTCGGGGAACATTTGGGTCTTAAAATTTTCATGACATTTGTCTTACACGGAGTATTATCTCTTGTGCTACACAGATCTAGGAAGGCTTGTCTTGTAACTAACCCGTGTCATTTGCTTATAAATCTCACTGGGTGAAAATCATGCCAAAGAAGGGCAGGTAAAATTATAAATAATAAAATCAAAAACCGAATTTGTAAAATACAATCGTTACGTATCCCCAGATACCTAAGACTATTAACCAACTCACTGGCACTATCGAACCCAGGATTTTATGACATTTATTTGAAACCATGATACGATAGGGAATAAGAGGCGATCACGGTAATCTGTAGGGCCTATGTACTCATGTGAAGTCGATAATGACTCAGAAAATTCACTGTAATATTTGAAATAGTATATTACGATGCGAGGTTGGGAAGTGGTTGTACATTATTTTTTGCGCGATGGTGTTTTCAAAATAATAAATAATAGTAAAATAATAATATATTTGTTGGAAATATTTGCGTTCGTTATGAACAATTGACTAACGTTAACAGTGTGGGCAATGTTTATTAGTTGAAACAACAGGATGCCTTGAGAACAATTATTGATAACATGGCCGCAAGTACGTATTTATTGTTTTATATTGTTTTAAATAAAGTTCAGTTAATTTAAAATGCAGTGATATGTTTCGTATAATGTATATTAACATTACATTTTGGATATTTTCTGTATATACATTGTATGTAGTACACATAGAGGGCAGTGGTTTTACTTCCTGCACGAGGGTGTAATATTACAGTATAGTTATTTAGGTTGGCAACCCCGAAATGTAGGAAGTTGAACTTTCAATAATGGTCACCATTGCTCGTAAATACGACAAAACGCACTATCGCGCAAAAAAATTATATTAAATATATTTTAGAAAGTATCAGTCATGTGTATGTTTGTCACTCATTTGAACTTACGTTATATTTAACATATAATATCACGCTGAAGAGAGATAAATCGCGTTTATGACAAATTTTAACATAATTTGTGTTGAATATAAGTAGTTATAAATGCAAGCGGATGTATACAGTTATTTAATATAACAAGCAAAATAATTCATTAGCTTCAGTTTGTTAAACTAAACACAGAGTTTCCTGTTTCTTATTCAGAAATGCAATAATGGCAGGAAACTTTCCATGTTCCTCATTTGTCTTGCTGTGTGTTGCAATATTGTTTCAGTATTCTCTGCCAAGATTCTGAAGTAACATTGTTGCATGATTTTCTTTTCTGCATTTTAAATGCAATTGAACTTATAATTGCATAACATCGTCCTTCTGAATTAAGTTTAAAGTACTATACACCAGTCTGTCTCCATCTTGTCCCAGTCTCCAAATTCTGCTTTTCGATTTTCTTTTTCACTCAGAATTATCCTTTAACTCTACTGTAGTTTTCTACACTGCTCAAAAAAATTAGGGGATATTGTAGAATAACCTATTAAGACTATGTTTTTAGGAACAGTATTAGATGCAATCACTATCTATTACTCCAAAAGAATGTAAACAAGAGTTTGAAGTCATTACTTAACCTCTGTACTACATCAGATGTCAAAGAGATCCTGATTAGGAATATGGCAAACAAACAAAGCAACATTAACATGGGTGAAATTGTTTCTTAGGTATGGTGTATGGTCTCCTCGAACGGCCAGCACTGCCTCACACCTGTGTGGCATTGATGCAATGAGGTTAGCAATGAGTTATTGGGGTATACGTGGCCACTCTTCCATAAGAGCAATGTGCAGCTCTGGAACAGTTGTGGGAGGTGCTGGTCTGCCTGCAATGCGCCTGCCTAATGCATCCCACACATGCTCAATCGTATTTAAGTCCGGGGAGGAAGCTGGCCATTGCATACGCTCGATACCCTCCACTTCCAGCATGTCGTCCAACAAGCCAGCTCTGTGGGGTCGTGCATTATCGTCCATAAAAAGAAAAGAATAACCTATGGCACCAGCATAAGGCACGACAAAAGGTCGGAGAATCTCATCTCTATACCTTACCGCAGTCAAAGTATCACCTTGGATGACGTAGAGGTCCATACGTCCACCACTACTGACTCCTGCCCATACCATCAATCCACCGCCACCATATGGGGATCTTTCACGTACAAAAGCTGGATTGTTTCGTGTCCCTTTTTCCCTCCAGATGAATACACGCCGACTATCACATTCCATGTTGAATTGCGACTCATCAGAAAAAAGAACTGATCACCATTCGGCATGCCTCCACCCACGATGTTCCTCCGCCCAGTTTCTGCGATCTCTACGGTAGTTGTGGAGTTAACCTGGTACACACCATGGGCCTACGGGCATAGAGACCACTTCCATGCAGTCGATTACGGACAGTTTGAGTTCACACCCTGCGTCCTGTTGCTGTTTGAAGTGTATTTCGCAGTTGAGTTGCATTCTGCTGTCTATTCCGCCGGGCTGTTAACAAGAGGTAATGGTCATCCCTTGCAGTTGTTGCCCATGGTCGACCTTGTCCGGCTAATCTGTGAAAAGTATCTGTTCTTTGAAAACGATTCCAAAGTCTGGAAATCACGCTTTGAGACACCCCAATGGCTTGTGCCACCTCTTGTTGTGTCTGTCCAGCTTCCATCCTTCCTATGGCCCTCCAAGCCATTGGTTCAGGTAAATCACGCTGTCGAGGCATTACTGTCCCTAAGGCAAGTCATTCACTAACTGAAAACTGGACTGGATTTAAATACAGCAACAAAACATTCACCCCCACACCACCCTTTCACATCAACAGTACAGACACTGCCCTCTGGTGTGGTACCGAGGTTACGTAACAACTTCAAACTCTTGTTTACATTATCTTAGAATAATAGAAAGTGATTGCATCTAATAATATTCCAAAAAACATAGTCTTAATAGGTTAATCTACAATATCCCCTAATTTTTTTGAGCAGTGTATTATTCTAAAGCTAATATAAAATTCCAATTTTTTTTTCTAGGTTCCCCTATATTATACATGTTTTATTGTTTTACTCCTCGTTTTAAAGTTACTTTTGGCAGACTGTATTTGAATAAGTTTTTTTAAAATAAAACACTTGGAAAAACCGCCGATTTCAGAATCGCTTTATGGTAATATTCAGTAGTCGGGTATTTTTTTATAATGTCGGTTTGTATCAAGAAATTAGAATTAATATAATATGAAAATAATGTAGTCATTTGTTTATTAATAATAATAATAATTTATTTTACCTGGTTGATTTAAGGCCTTGTCTGCCACTCAACCAGGTATGAAAAGTACAAAAAATAGTATTACATCTAAATTACAATAAACATAAACGAGTACATGTTACAAATACAATACAATTATTATTTATAATGTATTTTGATTTACTCTAGATTTAACGAATTAAATATAATATGTACAAGATATATAAAAAACGAGAAAAAATTATTAATGACATAGTATACATTTAAACAAATAGAGAAAAATTAATTATTAGACAACAGGTAACTGTTTAAGCGAGACTTAAAAGTGCGAAGTGTGCGGCAACCCCTGATATCTTGAGGAAAGAAATTCCAGGAGAGGGCAGAGGCTACTGTGAAGGAAGTAGAGTAAGAGGAAGTGCTATGAAGAGGGATTGTTAGCAGATTGCTATCTTGTGACCTAGTGTCAATATTGTGGTAAGAGGATAACTTCTCAAATCTGGACGCCAGGTTAGTAGGAATGTAGGAATTCAGAAGCTTGAAAAGTAGTGAAAGAGAGTGTAATTTACGTCTGTCAGTAAGACGGGGCCAAGAGAGGTTATTGAAGTGTTCGGAAATATGGTCATAACGGCGGATATTGAAAATGAATCGAATTCAAACATTATGAACACGCTGCAGTCTCTGGGACAAGTCATATTTTAGATCATTATATGTAACGTCACAATAATCGAAGTGTGGCAACGCAAGATGCTTTACAATATTCAGAAGTACAAAGCTGATGCTCAATCAATAATTGAGTCATGTTAATATTATTTATTTTTATTCGATGCTCCAGGTTGTCATTTCGACATTTCTGGTGTTCTCTCCTGGCATTGGCTTAATTGTAATCTACTTCTGAAGTTAGGGCGCCTAGAAGGCGGAGTTATGTTACTCCGATGATATAATGGTGATAAATAATAATGAAGCGCCAGGAGAGTTCTTAACCTATATACCAGATCATGGGCAACCACAGGAATAATTCCCTTTAAGGAAAAAATCCTATTCCACCTTACGTTTTGACTTCATGAACGAATGAAAGTAAACATTTATTTTGTGCTGCCTCTGATATCGAATAAGGGGCCACTCAAACATAATTCTCATTTGTCACCGATCAAGCAACACATTCGGTCTGTTTCACATGTCTGTAAAGTTGGTCTGTGGTTTCGATATTAAAAGGTTGAAGAATAGTAGTATTACTTCAAGATAATCACGGAACAAGTGTCCTACGGTTATTAGTAAAATGGTTACAGTGGTTTTACTTCCTGCACTAGGTAGGTCATTTGTAATCTTACAGTATAGTTATTAAATAATCAACTGAGTTGGTGTTTACTTGATGAAAATCCATATCTATTAATGAAATAAAAATAAAATGTACAGTTTTATTTTTATTTAAATAATAATATGGTTATTTATACGAAGTAGGTTGGCAATCACGGAATTTAGGAAATTGAATTTTTAGTCATGGTCGCCATTGCTGTAAGTAAGACAGAACGCACTATCCTGCAAAAAGTATATCATAATTAATTGTGCATACCGTTCAATGTGACTTAAACGCTTGAATGGGAGACACTGTACTTCAGTACTTTGTAACAGAAGTGAACTGATTAAGAATTAACAACATAGAGCTTTGACTAGCCTACCTGTGAACTTCTACTTTCAATTATAATGAAGGGGCTTATTACAAGTCTGAAAAATTAAACATGTTGACAATGATATATATATATATATATATATATATATATATATATATTATAATTAAATGTTTAACATTGAGCAATGCAAGCTTAATATGGTATGATAAGAAAAATAAATGTCTGGACGGGATTCGAACCCGTGAGGTACAGACTCAGAGATCCGGGTTCGAATCCCGTCCAGGCATTTATTTTTCTTATCATACCATATATATATATATATATATATATATATATATATATATACATACATACTGTAACAGGACCTGTTATTCATGAAACAAGTGTTGCTCCTCCTTCTTTTCTTATTTTTGATCGACTGATCAAGTGTGTATTAACAGAATTGGTAAACTGTGAATAACTCAGTAATCTAAGTTGATCAGAATATGACACGCGAATTTATTCTTAAAAGTGATACAAAACTACATCATAAATAATAATTAATATTGCAGAGAATGAGTTTGATGATAAACTAAGGAAATACAGAGATCGTTTAGGACATCTTGAACGTGATTTTAAATGTAACAAAGAGTAACATGATCACCGCTGTAATCTCGGGTGTCGACCACCTCTAGTGGTTATGTTCCTTTCCTCTAGTCCCGAAAGCGGTGTTCAAATCCGGCAGGGGTCGATGTATTTGTAGGATGGAAAAATCCCCGGGAAGGTACTGTAAGTCGTGGGTCCTGAGTCTGAACATTTTCGGGATCATAAAATAACCTTAAGTCTCAATAAAAAAGGCTTGTGAGCAAAATTTAATCGATCTTCATCCATCCAAGTAATTCCTTAGTATCCTACTAGATGTATTCTCGAGGCGATATGTCCCTCGCTGACATCTGGAGGGAAACACGCCTAACTAAATTAATCTTGTTAAGAAACGTCCAACTGGGGAAGCACCCATCTCCCGCAGCGGGACAAACGGGGATCAGTCAATCAATCTAGGATAACGTCATTGCCTCGGACGCAGCGGCCCAGATTCGACTCCCGTTCGGGGACAAGTCTCCTAGATTTTTTTTCAGTTTTTCTGCCCCTCTCTTGTAAGAAAAAGTCAAGAATTTTTAAGATCCAAATACTCTACGAATCATTCGGCCATCACAATAATACTATCATATTCGTCGTCTTCTTCGTTATGATCTAAAGATGCATGTTGTCTTATATGTATGTGTAGTTTCGAAGATGGCTCTGGAATTAAGTTGATCACTTACCACTTACCAAAACATGGGAATTCCCTTCGCCCTATGTCAGAGGCTGTCAAACTATAACATCCTTTAAAAACAAACTAAAGAATTATTTAATAACAAACTAACTTATACACCTTACTGACAGTATTCTTTTTAATTAATACATTTAATTATTTATGAATATAATATTAAGATTAACAAATATTTTCTTTTGTTTTGTTTTAAATATTGTATAATCGTAAAATTAGTTTTCTATGTCTCATTATTTTTCTGTTTTTATATACATTAGACAGGGACAATTTAATATGTCTTGCTTGTATACATTTTATTATTAGTTTTAGTCTTAATTTTAACTAACATTAACTGGTTGGGTTATAGATTATATTATATTATAGATATTATATTATAGATATTATCTTTTTGATCAAATTTTTATTTAGTATTTAATATATTCTTCTTCTTCTTCGGCTTTTCCCCACTTATAGGTTTGCCGTCTTCAGTTTACATTTATATCTATCATTCCAATCTCCCTCTTCCAAATTCCGATCATCCATTATAGTTCTGACGTAGGTTTTCCATTTCCATCTTGGTCTGCCACGTTTATTTCTTCCAGGGGGTGACCATTGGTATATATTTTTTGGCCATCTTTCATTTTTCATTCTTTGTACATGGCCATACCATTTAAGTGTTTGATTTTCAATCCTCTTAACAACAGATGTGGTGACATTCATTTCTCTCCAAAGGAATTCATTTCTTATTTTATCCTGTCTTGTTTTTTGGAGGCTTCTTCTAAAATAATCAAATTCTACTGTTCTAATTTTGTTCTTTTGTAATTTAATATTAGATTTAATTAATATTGTTATATTCTGATGTAATATATGTTTGTCCTGGTGAGTGGAAGAGAAGGCCACATGGCCTTAACTCCACCAGGCTAAATAAATCTAATCTAATATATCCGGGGAGGCTACACGTGTAGTGTAGTTGAGTATAGGCCTATAGGCGACTCTGTATCTCCCAGATTATCACGAAAGTCAAGGAAGTGTTTGTGTGTGTGTGTGTGTGTTTGTGTGTGTGTGTATGTGTGTATTATTTATAGGCAGTTTCCCTGAACATCTCAGGAGGCATGTACCTACAAAGGTTAAACAAGAATGTGAAGAAAGAAAAAAAAGTACCGGTATAGTAATTCGTCTATTTCATTTCACGCCTTGTTTTTATTCAAATAGTGAATATGTAATCATTTAACCTAATTATTGTTGATAAATTTCCAACTTGGTATTTTTCTTTGATTCTCTTTATAAGTAAATAGAGGAGTTTTATTCCAGTCATAACTTAGACTTGTAATATAAGTTTTAATTTCCTCGACCAATAGGAGCATTATTAAACTGGAACATGTAAAATGAATGTCATTACTTATAAAGAAGTATACTATTTATTTCATTAAGTCTATTTGTGTGGTGTAATGCCTTAAACGAGAGTTGTAACTGTTGAATTAATGTTGCATTTCGAAATAGCTGCAGTGTAAGAGTGCGCCAATAATAATCTAAGTGTGCGTTATCTCACTAACTGTTCACAACACCAGTTGTTCAGAATCCCCTGAGGCGTGATTTCTCATATATCAGTGCAACTTTCGATCATACAGTATGTTTCTTTTCCTGCCTGTGTTCACTCTTCGGGTATAGAGATGTAGTTATATCATTTATTACTATATAACTATGCATTACAGGGACTCTTGTCGTCCCAACTCCTTTAAAAAAAAGTTAAAATGAAAATATATAAAACAGTTATTCTCCCAGTTTTATAATATGGATGCGAAACGTGGAATCTTACTTTAAGGGAGGAAACAACGTTACGAGAATTTAAGAATAAATTCCTTAGGAATTTTTTTGGGCCAAAAAGAGATGAACAGACAGATGAATGATGAAAACTACATAATAGTGAGCTACATGATATGTATAGGAAGTCATACATAATAAGAACAGTTAAGTCTCGTAAGGCTGCGATGGGCAGTACATGTGGCACGTATAGGGGACGGAAGAGGTGCATGTAAGCTTCTGGTAGCAACACCAGATGGAAAGCGCCCAGTTGGTAGACCAAAAATGAGTTGGGAGAATAACATTATCCATGATTTCAATGAAGTAGATTATACAGGGGATGATTGGTAAATATTAGCTCTGGGTAGGGACGTATGGAGAGCTTATGTCCGCGCGGTCATGAACCTACGGGTTCGATAGAGCCAGTGAGTTAGTTAGTTATACATTATATTTATATGATTTAAAAAGAAAGTGCAAAATATATTCCCCATAAGTAAATATCTTGATCAGTACTTATCTATTCAGTTTCAAATATCAGCTATTGAGTAATGCACATTTTACTTTTCTATTTTACAAAATTTAATTCCAACGATTTATTTTTGAAAATTATTTTATTTAAGTATTTGGTTCATAATTCTGCATTCAAACTGAAAGGGCAGTCTGCCCCAAGCATCGCGACCTGAAATATGTATTGCGCTATCCCAATATTGAAGCCTACTCTACGGTAAGTTGTAGGTCCGACACACCGGGTTCTACTCCCATGACCCACACCATCATTTCTGGGTTCGACCCATGACCCCATGGAGGGGCTACAACCCTCCTGTTGGCACCTTTTGTCCTTTTTTATTGCTCAGGCTCGGAGTCATGAGCTAGTACCCACCAGATCCCCTAACCACATATTTTCAACATCTGTAGTTTTCCAACCAAATTATTTTTCCTAACGTGAGATGAGGTCAAGGGTGATATGAAATGAATGAATGAGAGATGAAATGACTTGAAGAGGAACCAAGAGTGTTGGTGATATTAAATTCGGAAAACGGGAGAAGCCCGACGAAAAGCCGAAAAATCCCAGTATGGCCCACTGAACCGAAAGTCCAATTTCGGTTCGTGACATCAGTGTCGTTATCCTCCTTTAACTAGATGATTCGTGAACTATGCCAATTTCCTTTCTCTCTGCATCTACCCCCATTATCCTTTCTATCCTCCCCTTGCGCTGTTTGTACTGCGCATCTTCCCCTTCCACCTCGGAACGCTCAAATACCCTACGCACATTCAGAACAGTATCATTCGATCGGAACTTTTGGTTGGAACATTGTCGTCGTCTGGAGGACGCGAGTGGCGTGCTTTGGGTTTTTGGTCCGGCAGACCAGGGAAAGGCACCCTGGCAAGGACTGAAAGTATGTATGTGAGGTTGTTTGTGTGAGTTATGTAATTTTTTATGTTAATTATTATTTTGTCTTTTAATTTATGAATGATCAAAGTTATGTAATTCTTTAATTCTATTTTTCTAACTTCAGATGTCCAATTTATATTAAATGCTATCTTTTATATAATGTTTCTTGTTTAATGTTGTGCGTTAGATACTACATTGCTGTCTTGTATATTCCCGTACACAAAGCTTGCTCAGAAGTCATACAAACTCCTTTATTCCCGTCTAGCTTTCATGTTTAATAATATAATAATAATAATAATAATAATAATAATAATAATAATAATAATAATGAATTCAGCTTAGCTAAATATCATAGATTACTACAGTGTTTCAAGATCTATTGTTGATTAATGTTTAAGTATTCGAATAGGAAAGATGAATCAATCTTTGCCTCTCATGGGCCCGGACAAAGGCTTTTGAATGGTACTGATTGTTATGAACTCAAGGCTAATATATATACACAGGGTGATAGAAAGACGAAACACGGCGCATATATTTGTGGTAGCTGTCAGCGGGGTTTTTGTCTCTGGGTTTTTGAGTATTTTGTTACCAAGGGTAAAATTAGGTGCGCGGCACACCACTACTAATACCTCTCTGGAACCCAGGATTCCAATCTGCGATCCGAGTCAGGACAGCGCAGCGGTGCGCGCTAGCCACGCGTCTACCAAGACGGCTTGAGGTATTGAAATATCTTTTTTAGCATCCTGTTATCTATGTGACAATAATATAAAGGGAAGCAACTCTTAAAGTTTAATTACTTGTTGTGTAGTGAAAAGTAATAACATAATAATAATAATAACTCACTGGCACTATCGAACCCTTAGGTTCATTGCCGCGCGGACATAAGCTCTCCATACATCCCTAACCTGACCTAATGTTTTCCAACCATTCCCTGTATAATCTACTTCCCTCAAACCATAGTTAGTTATTCTCCCACCTCATTTTGATCTACCAACAGGGCGTTTTCCCCTCTGGTTTTCCTAAAAGAAGCTTCCATGCACGTCTTTCATTCCCCCATTCGTGCCACATGTCCTGCCTATCGCAGTCTACGAGACTTAATTGTTCTTATTATAGCCTATCTGGCTTCCCAAAAAGATCATCACTGTTATGAAGTTTCCTCCATTCACCTGTCTGTATATCCCTCTTTGGTCCAATAATAATAATAATAATAATAATAATAATAATAATAATAATAATAATAATAATAATCTTCTTCTTCTTCCTTCCAAGTATTAGGCCAAGGCCTGTTACGATCCTATAGAAAATTTTCCCTCCAGCGTTTCATAGGGCGGCCCAGTGATCTTCGTCCTCTTGGTATATAATTATAAACAGCTTTGGGGATCCGATTTGAACTTATTCTTTCATGATGGTGTTTCCAATTTAGTTGGTACTGTTTAATATATTCGAAAATTGGCGTAGTCTTCAATTCTTTTAAGATATCGGTGTTCCTTTTCCGATTCCATCTGGTGTAACCCGCTGTTCTGCGCAAGAATCTCATTTCACAAGCCGTTATTCTGCTTTCATGTTGTCTTTTTTGTGTCCATGCTTCACTACCATGGGTCAACACTGGTCTAGCCTAAATGTTATATAAACGTAATCTGGCGTTTTTTTTGTACAAGGGATGGTTTCATAACTTGATTAATAATTCCTAAACTTTTATTATAACTAGTAATTTTTTCAGGGATATCCTTTTCATCCCTGATAGAGACATAATATCCAAGATATTTACATTTATTAGATCTCTCTAAAATTTTATTCTGGAGACAGATTTTACTTTGTATGGGGTCCTTCCCATGAAATGCCATAATTCTAGTTTTGTTAATTGATATTTCCATATTAAATTTGGCAGCTATTTTTTGTAAATTATAAATTTATCGTTGCAAATCATTTTCGGAAAGTGCCAGAAGAGCTAAATCGTCTGCAAAAAGAATAGCATCGAGTTTGAGGTTCCTATTGATGGGTATATCCTCGTTGTGTTTTCCTCCATTCGTTTATTAAATTATTCATATATATATATATATATATAATGAAAAGCACCGGTGAGAGTCCACATCCCTGTCTTACTCCAGTGTAATAATAATAATAATAATAATAATAATAATAATAATAATAATAATAATAATAATAATAATAATCTTCTTCTTCCTTCCAAGTATTAGGCCAAGGCCTGTTACGATCCTATAGAAAATTTTCCCTCCAGCGTTTCATAGGGCGGCCCAGTGATCTTCGTCCTCTTGGTATATAATTATAAACAGCTTTGGGGATCCGATTTGAACTTATTCTTTCATGATGGTGTTTCCAATTTAGTTGGTACTGTTTAATATATTCGAAAATTGGCGTAGTCTTCAATTCTTTTAAGATATCGGTGTTCCTTTTCCGATTCCATCTGGTGTAACCCGCTGTTCTGCGCAAGAATCTCATTTCACAAGCCGTTATTCTGCTTTCATGTTGTCTTTTTTTGTGTCCATGCTTCACTACCATGGGTCAACACTGGTCTAGCCTAAATGTTATATAAAACGTAATCTGGCGTTTTTTTGTACAAGGGATGGTTTCATAACTTGATTAATAATTCCTAAACTTTTATTATAACTAGTAATTTTTTCAGGGATATCCTTTTCATCCCTGATAGAGACATAATATCCAAGATATTTACATTTATTAGATCTCTCTAAAATTTTATTCTGGAGACAGATTTTACTTTGTATGGGGTCCTTCCCATGAAATGCCATAATTCTAGTTTTGTTAATTGATATTTCCATATTAAATTTGGCAGCTATTTTTTGTAAATTATAAATTTATCGTTGCAAATCATTTTCGGAAAGTGCCAGAAGAGCTAAATCGTCTGCAAAAAGAATAGCATCGAGTTTGAGGTTCCTATTGATGGGTATATCCTCGTTGTGTTTTCCTCCATTCGTTTATTAAATTATTCATATATATATATAATGAAAAGCACCGGTGAGAGTCCACATCCCTGTCTTACTCCAGTGTAATAATAATAATAATAATAATAATAATAATAATAATAATAATAATAATAATAATAATAATAATAATAATAATAATAAAAATAATAATAATTATTATTATTATTATTATTAGTTATTTAAAAAATCTCCTTCTCCATGGTACGAAAGGCCTAGAAGGCCCAGCCGGCTGCTGACCTCACATATGCAGAGATAAAATATCCCGTTCTGTCAGCATAGGTGAGACATGTGGTTACCATGTCGGGTTCCCCCCGCCGTTATAGCTTGTATGGCTGCGATTTTCCACTCTAAGTGGTTAATTGATGAATAGGTTAAGAATTTATGGATTGAAATCTGATTGTATCCCCCAATAGATCCTGCTTCTCTCAACCTGAAGCAGCTACTTTTTGTTACTACCCAAATTCCTGACAATGCTGGGTGGGCACCGGTCCCATACTGGCCGAAATTCCATGAGAAAATGTCTTCCTCCATGGAGACTCAAATCAGCGCAAGTCACGTAGCTCTGCGCCAAGGCATCTTATCTTAACCGCGGGACTATTGCTTATTTACATATATAAGTTATTTTCAATTTTTACACATATTTCTGTGCCTAAAGTTTTATTTTCCTTCTCCACACGTCCCTATCCATCCACTCCATGTCCTCCATTCCTCGTGTTCTCAGTAATAATAATAATAATAATAATAATAATAATAATAATAATAATAATAATAATAATGATGATGATGATGATGATGATGATGATGATGATGATGATAATAATAATAATTATAAAAAAAATATATGTAAATATCTTCAACTCGTGTCCAACTCAGGATCGGGTCGAGGGATAGATGAGATGAAGCCGCTATATTTATAGAAGTCTGTGAACTACAAGGGTGCCGGCCGATCACTCCTGACGTTCCGTCACAGGGGCGGATAAACGAAAAATGGAACGAAATGGTGAGATGAGTATGGAGAAATGGTGGAATGAAATTTGTGGCAGGGTAAAACGGGAGAAAACCCGAGAAAAACATGCCCAAGTTCCGTTTCGTCCATCACGAAAACCCACATGGAGTGACCCAGACTCGATCTCGGGATCCTAACGCTGAGAGTAGAGCGTCTAATCGTTTGCGCCACGGAGCCGACAATAATAATAATAATAATAATAATAATAATAATAATAATAATAATAATCATCATCCTGCCAGGTATTAGTCCTAGAAGAATTGTTACGGACTGAGAAAGCTGTTTTCGTGCCATCTTTTCATAGGTCGACCAAGTGACCGTTTCCCATTTGGACAGTAGTTCATTATTGCCTTGGGGATCCTGGATCTAGCCATTCTTGAGACATGTTCCTTCCAGTTTAGCTGATATCTGGAGATGTAGTCCAGTATTGGTGATACATTAAGTTCTTGAAGGATTTCTACATTTTTCTTTCGATCTCATTTGGTGTAGCCAGCTGTTCGGCGCATAAATTTCATCTCACTAGCTGTTAGTCTGCTCTCATCTCTCGTCCTTATTAAAAATAATAATAATAATAATAATATTAATAATAATAATAATAATAATAATAATAATAATATAAATAAAAAGGAAAAAATCTTTCTAATTTATTTATTGATAACACTAAAGCTCATCAATAGCTACTGAAAAAAATCCAGTTGACAAACAGAGGAGAAAAGGGCACTGAACTGTTTTGTCTCTACCCATTTATAAATGTAAAATAATAATAAGGGGTAGAATAAAATGAGGGCATTGTATTAGTATGATATTAAAAGTAACTTGAACGCCAATCGAATTGGAATTATTCCAAGCGAAAGCAACAATAAAGAAGTAAATTTGTTAAACTTGACCCAATGAGCTGTATCGCCAACATGTAGGCGGGCGGATGTCGTCTGACAAGTGATTTGAATGCACGACACGTAGTATGCATAATGATCCGTTATGTAATGCACTTCATCTCTACTGCAGCTCTAGCACTGCAATAATAATGAACTCATATTGAAACTTGTCGTTTTTATAAAAAAAAGCGTACATTAAACCATTACAAGAATAAGATACTTCGAGGTGAGCAAAATGATGATATAGGAGAAATGGAGAGTCACGCTTAAACTTCTTTGTGAATTTATTTGTGTGTGACTTGCTCTGCTGAAAGCTAAACGTTTCATCATCATCCGGTATCATGACAGCTGCCGCCATCTTCCGGAAACCAAACGCCATTCCTCTCTGTCCATCCATTGATTTTCCTCTAATCCACTGATTTCATAGCCGCTTGCACATCTTCTATCCAGGTTTTCTTTGGTCTTCCTTTCTTCCTCCTTTCCATTGGGATCCATTAAATAATAAGTTTAGGTAATCTTTGCTCTGGCATTCTTTTGACATGGCCATACGACTGTAACTTTTCTTTTCTATAATGTCTATGATGTCCGGCTCCTCTTGTACACCCATAATTTCCCTTATTTCTCTATTTAGTTTTCTATCCGTTCTAGATTTTCTTCTTAAAACATCCATTATGTACTTAAAATTCTTTTTATTTCCCTGGTAGGAATTTGCCAATCTTCAGCACCATATGTTAAAATGCCCTCAACTATATATATATATATATATATATATATATAATATTTTCTATTTTTGTAATATTTTTGCTCCACCAAATAGAGTTCGAAGCATTTATTGCTTGTTTTGTTTGTTGGATTCTATTTTTAATTTCCACTGTGTCATCGCCTGAATGGTATAATTTTGTTTCTAAATAAGTGCATTCAATGCTAGGTTTTTTTCCTTCATTGTTGAAATGTATATTTTCCATTTCAACTCCTATACACAGATATTTAGTTTTTTCTATAGTTATATAAAGTCGCCATTTTTCATATTCTTGTTTTCTTTTTTTTTGTCATATATTTTATATCTTCATGATCTTGTGCTATTAATACCTGGTCGTCTGCAAAATTGAAGGAATATACACGCGTATTTTGGATTGGTATGCCCATTTTTTTACTTTTTTTCCTCCAGTCTCTTAGTACTCTTTCAAGATAAATTTTGAATAGAGTTCGAGATAAACTGCATCCCTGCCTAAACCTTTTGTAACAGTAAATCCCTCTGTGATGTGATTTCCAGTTAATTAATTTTTTTCTTTTCAACTAAACATTTTTTATCGATATTATGAATATGAAGATTGAAATGTTATTGCAATATTGGTATGGTTAAAGAGACGTTTACCAGCACTTCTTCTTCTTCTTCTTCTTCTTCATGGAGTTAGGCCATGGACATGTTTCCACATCTAGATATCTAATCCCTCCATCTAGTTATGGGGCGCCCAATATTACTTTTTCCTTTGGGTTAGTATTGAAGCAAAATTTGTGGAAGTCTATTGGGTGTCATTCTTTCTATATGTTAGAGCCAGTTAGATCTTGAGTTTTTTATTTTATCCATAACACTGTAAATATTTAATTCGGTTCTTATTTCTTCATTATATTTCTTATCTTATATATACCTTCTACTGAACGTAAGAATTTCATTTTAGCTAGTTGTATTTTCCTTTTATTTGATTAATTTATTATATCTGATTTATCTGATTTTTATCTTATCTATATGTTAACATAGGCACTGGCATGGTTTTATAGAATTGTAATTGTGTAATTTTTAATGTTTTATTTTTTAGAATTATTCTTATTGTTCAACACGTATAAAATGTGTTCAATTTTAAGTTTACATCGTTCTATTGGCACAAGAAACGTTAAACCATAAGATGTTGAAATTATTTGTTTGTTCTATTAATTTGTGATTGACTATTATTTTACAGTACTTAACTTGAAACAATTTCCAAGTGAGAAGTAGTGCTAAGATGAAGATAAATAATTATGGTAAATAATATATGTTTTCTTCCTAATATGTTGTCTAGCAAACCAGTAGATAAAATATAATTGGCACACCATAGTTCAGACTATTGTCTTTTATCCTGAATTATATACGCCACGTAGGAGCTTCTAATAGAAGGCGCTGCTATTTGTTATTTACTTTGTGTTGAATCTAACTGACGTTACTTTAAGTATCACTCTGTTCAAGAATTTTTTAGCCACACACAAACCGACATATTTACCTAAACCCGTAACTTGATTTAATGTTAACCCGTCCCTTTTATAATCTTAGGTCGCTAAACTCAGCCTGCTACTACTTGATAGGAGATGGAAAAGTTGCCGTAGTCAGCAATTAAATGTGTATGCAGAACAGGATATTGAAGATGATGATTTACAGGCAGCAGAAATGATATACATTGAAATGTCAAATAAAATGTAAGATGTATAAAGCATCAGGTTCAGATAAGATTCCAGCAGAACTGATAAAATGAAGGGGATAAAAATTGATGGACAATATACGTCAGTTGTTTATCATGATTCGGGAGAAAGAGGCTCTTCCAAATGAACGGAAAGAATCGATTATCGTACTAATTTATAAGAAACGAAATAAAACTAATTGCAACAACTTCAGGAGTTTCTCATTACTTTCAACTTCGAACAAAATCCTAATATATATATAGGCTAATATATATATATTAGTAAGCATACTTACTTCCTATGTTGATGACATAATAGGAGATCATCAAAGTGGATTTAGAAGAAGCAAATCAACAACAGATCAGGTTTTTAGTATAAGACAGATTTTAGAAAACAAATGGGAATATGATGGCACTGTGCATCAAATTACATGTAGACTTAAAAAATGCATACGATTCAATTAAGAGGGAGAAGTTTTATAGTAGCTTGCTGGAGTTCAGGTTTCCTAAAAAAAATAGTTAGATTCATTCGAATGTGATTAAAAAGCACAAAGAGTAGGAGGCTAATATTTTTCAGACACTTTGGAAATTTACAATGACATTTTATGTTAAGAGTTTTTTACAGTTGTTTTAAAAGAAAAGAAAATATTACAAGCCGCAAAATCAGGCTCAAAATAAATTTTTCATGAAAGTAGTTAATAAGTTGTTATATCTGTATTCATTCAAAATGTTAAGTAATATTAATTACATTGTAATTTGCAGTTTGAAAATTTCAGGACCGAATAATAGTTTTTATGTTTTATACGTATCAATACTAGCTAATGCCCGACGTGTGCTGCTACGGATAAATAAATGAAAATTAATGTATTTTTATGTTTAGTTGATCGAGTAAAGGGGAAACAATATCGTAATTATTCTTAGATACCCCGAGCTGATTATTCGGCGTGGCCCGGTAATCTATTTATCCCGATCGTTTTGGCATAAATGAGCTGAAAGACGAAAATTGATGTGTTTTTATGTTTATTTGTATGAGTGAAAGGAAAAATGTATATCGTATTTATTTTTAGATACCCCATGCTGATTACCCGGCTTCGGGAATCTACTTATCCCGATCTTCTTGGCATAAATGAGCTGAAAGACAAAATTCGTTATTGTGAGTTATCGATAAAGAAAACCTAACGTGCGCTGCTACGCGTGCCCGAGAATCTACTTGTCCCGATCTTCTTGGCATCAATGAAAAACATCAATCATTATTGTGAATTATCATAAGTAATGCCACGAGTGATTTCCAAATTATCGATAAATTCACGACTCACGAAGTGAGGAGTGAATTTATCTAGAGAATTTGGAAATCAAGAGTGGCATTTGTTAGGACTATTTAACGAATAAAATAAAGCTGTTTACTCACAAATCATTATTTAACTACAGTTATTTAAAAATATTTTTATATTTAAAGTAAACGGTGATGTTTGAAAACTAATGAGAAACGATAGGTAGCCTACGCTTCTACTGCTTCTTTTGTTTATCACTGCAACCAGATCATACTATTTATTGCCAAAGGAACGCAATATTGTAAGAATGCTCTCTAGTGGAGAAAAAATGAAACACATCAATCTGTATATTAATTCATTTTTGATGTCGTATACATTTAAGAAAGTGCAAACAGTGGTTTTTCTTTTTTTGGTGGTATAATCAATTGCTACAAATGTTGACATGTAAGCACTATTATATACAATCTGGTAGCCGTATTTGTTATAGGCTCAGTCACTGCAAAATAACGGTCAGACCTGTTCAGAATATTAAAAAGGAGGAGCTTTGCTTAATATATGATAATCCTAACGTTGATAATTATTTCGTGAAACACGTCTCTGATTGGTTGTAATACAGAAATCATTGAAACGTGATTGGTCATTGACTCCCATTTGGGGCATGAGTTAAATAGTCCGTAAAAGATAAACATGTGCTGTCGCGAACTTTTTGTAGATTTTTTTGAGATATTTAATTCTGTGTACTTTAGTATTTGTCATGGTTTACGTGGAGTAAGTTATTTAAGCGTCCAAGAAGCTACTCTTTCACGTTTTTCACTACAAAGAGTGTATTTTAAGGGTGAAGGGGTTGAGTATTACAACTCTCTTATAGCCTATACCTTCCCGGGAATCATCTAAATATTTTGCATAAAGCCCCATCGCAATCGGATGAACGGTATGGCAGCGCATAAAATACGATCAAACAAACAAATATTCATTTAAATATTATATATCTTCTTCTTCACTTCACGGGCTAGGCATAAATTGCCTGTTCCGCCTCACAGTTGTTCTGTCCATCTTTTCACTGGTCTTCCTACATTCCTTGACTTGTAATTGAATGCTGCTCTTGGTAATCTTGTTACATTCATTCTTTTCACATGTGTAAACCATTTCTCTCTATATTCTCTGATTTTTCTCATTTAATGGATATATATATAACTCTGTTCTTATATCTTCATTCCTTATCCGACCCAATCTTCTGCAGCCTTTTGTTCTTCTAAGGAAGTTCATTTCTGCGCTTGGTATTCTACTTTGCAATTTTTTGGTCATTACCCAAGTTTCGCTCCCACATAGTAAAGCAGGAACAGCCAATGTTTTATAAAATTTTAATCTAGTATCTCTTCTTGTTTTATTCTTTAATGTTTTATGTATAGCTCCGCATATCATTTCAAATTTCGACAGTTTCATATGTATGTCTCTTTCAGTTTTTGTGTTTATAGGAAAATTACAACCAAAATAATAAAAATGTGTTGCTTGTTTCAAACTCATCTCTCTCTCAGTATTCAGCCGGACGGATTTAATATTTTATATAGTTATAATAATAGTTTGTTAGTGAATAAGGCCTACAACTCAATGATGTTAATAAGCTATTAGTTTATGCTGGTGATGTATTAAAGATAACGAGAAAATACTAAGGACCAACACACACTCTCTCAATAAAAACCAATAGAAATGCTTGTACGTCAATTCGATCAGCTGTGATTGTGCTTCAGATCAAGTCCTTGCCTAGAAGTCTCTTGGTCAACCAGCCGGCTGCTGGCTTCACACCACATGCAGTAATTACAGAGGTGGACGTCAACCAACCAATATTAGAATGATAGGTGGTCAACATTTCGGTTTTCACAGCCGTTATGTCTGATTTTCTCAACCTGAAGCCGCTACTTATTGCAGCTATCATAATTCGTCATGATGCTAAGTGGGCATTGGTCCCACAGTGCTCAAAATTCCATGAGATAATTCCTTCCTCATAAGGATTTGAACCAGGGTAAGTCTCGTAGCTCTGTGGCAAGACATCATGCCTTAAACCGTTCGAGGACGGTGCGGGACCACCACTACCATTAACAACAACATTAATAATAATAATAATGATAATAATAATAATAATAATAATAATAATAATAATAATGATACGAAGGGCAGCAAGAATTTCAAGAAGAGAAAAATTAGAAACTCAGTTATAACGGAGAAAAAATATGATTGAAGACACTATTTTAGATTATATTAAAACTCAGCAATTAAGATGGTACGGACATGTCCAGTGAATGGAAGAGGATCGGCTACCAAAATGTGTTTTGGATTGGAAACCTGAGGGAAGACGAGGCAGAGGAAGACCTAAACCTCCTGAAGTCAGGGAATATATTTATACATGAAGGAGAAACATCTACAGCCAGGAGATTAGATGGATCGACAAAATTGACTATTAGAAATCGGATGATGTCAAAGACATTAATCAACCGATGACCTATCTATCTATAATAATAATAATAATAATAATAATAATAATAATAATAATAATAATAATAATAATAATAATAATAATTATATATTTGAAATAATGGCACCAGAAAGATAACATTAGACTACCAACCCACAGAAACAAAACCCATAGGAATAGCGAGAACAAGATGGAAAGAGAACTTTGAAGGAAACAACTGGGTCAATCCTGAAACCTGATGATGTTAATATTATACAAGCATACAAAAAGGATTTTGCAAAGTGTGGGTACATTTAACTGTCCTTGAGTTGTATTGATACCACCGAGTGGAATGATTTGTTGATGCGTAATGTAATTATTTGCGTAAAGTGGGAGGTTTGTGTGTCAACACTATTATCAGGTAATAACATTCATAATCCAGCTGCAGGTTACTTACTGGTGAAGTTTACTCTTTACCTTCACCGTTTCACAACAAAAATTATAAAATTCTTTAAGCAATATGCTAGCTTATAGTCTCCTGTTTTCTCAAAGCTGAAAATTATTACTTACTATATAACAAGAATAACAACAACACCAATAATAATAATAATAATAATAATAATAATAATAATCATCTTTTCATCGTCCGGTATCATGACAGCTGCCGCCGTCTTTCGGAAACCAAATGTCTTCCTCTTTCTCCATTCATTGATCTTCCTCTAATCCGCTGATAATTATAGCAGCTTGCACACATTCTATCCAGATTTTCTTTGGTCTTCCCTTCTTCCTCATTTCCATTGGGATCCATTCCATAATAAGTTTAGGCAATCTTTGTCCTACCGTTGTTTTGACATGGTCATACCACTGTAATCTTTTCTTTTCTATGTCTGTGTTGTCCGGCTCCTCTGGTACACCATAATTTCTCTAATTTCTTTATTTCGTATTCTATCCATTACAGATTTTCCAGCTGATCTTCTTATAACATCCATTTATGTACTTAATAATAATAATAATAATAATAATAATAATAATAATAATAATAATCTATCCATCCATAGTAATTCTGTCCGAAGGCAGGTCCTTCACTGCAATCATAGCATTTTTTTCATGCTATGCTTGCAGCTTTACTAGGGAATTGTAGGTGTGGTAGCTTCCCGTTGCTTTCCACACCGGTGAAGGATTATGATGATGGCCATATGATTTCGGGGACCGTTTGGGCCTTAAAGTTTCCCTGACATTTGTCTTACAGGTGAGGAAAAACCCCGATAAAAACCTCACCTAGAAAAACTGCCCCTACCGGGGATCGAACCCGGGCCCGCTGCTTGACAAGGCAGCACGCTACCTCGAGACCACAGCGGTGGACACATAATAATAATAATAATAATAATAATAATAATAATAATAATAATAATAACAATAATAATAATAATATTGTGTTTGAATCGCATAAACTTTTAGGGTGCGGGTAAAAAACAGATTTGTGATACTTCTGAAATTCAAAACGGGTTAAACCAAGGAGATGCACTATCCCTTCTGGGTTGATATCACTAATCAGAGTAATCAATAAAATATTTAGAGAATAAAGAGAGCGTGAAATTAAATGGCATTAATCGATTGTAGGTATATGCTGATGGTGTAGAGTTATTATACGGTAGAAAGTACTAAATGCCAACAAACACATTCTGTTAAATACCGTCAACTGGGGTTACTTTGACTCGAGGGGCAACTTTGACAGAATTGGGGATTCTTTGACATTTTAAATTTCTTATGTGTTTTGGGGTATTTTGACAACAGTGCAATGGTGTAGATAATTCGTTGAAGGCGCACGAATAATTAAATTGTTTTAAAAGCGGATGTTAATTGTTGGATACACATCTGTGTTACTTTCAACAACAATGAATTGCCAGCAAGGATAAAATTAATTTCTTAATAATTTCTTAGTTGATTTTCTGTGTGGAAAAGAGTTAAATGGTTAGAGGCTATAAGAAGAAACCTGGGAGTCGTGTATACAAGAGTTACCGTGATGGAGATCTTAAAAAAGCTCTTGAAGAAGTGAGAAGTGAGAAGTTATCTCAGAAGCAGGCTGCAGAGAAATATAACGTAAAAAGAACCACTCTTTTGTACAAACTCCGTGGTGATCATTAGGGAAAGCCAGGGTACCGCACAATTTTGAATCAAGAAGAGGAGAATTTGATTTCTGAAACCTTAGGAACTGTTGCAGACTGGAGCTTTCCTATGTCTAAGAGTGATTTTCGCTCTGTTGTAAATAAATGTTTTCTAATTAATTCCTGATTGTCTAATTACAATAATTATATGATAGTCTAAAACATGCAATATGCTTACTTAATCTGGAAATGAAGTTTGTGTTCTGTTGAGTGTCAGAATTTTGTCAAATTACAGTTATAAAAACATTTGTAATAAGGTTGTTTACAATAAAAATATTTTAAAAAGATAAATTGGTGTCAAAGTAGTGCCTACAGTGGGTCTATTTTGAATTATAGTGAAAACAGATATGATGTGAAAGTAGCCCAGCACATGGGCAAAACAGACCCAAACAAAACTCATTGTTGTCCTACTAAGTTTTTGTTTGAGGAGAACAGTACCAAATGGGATTTGTAGTCTAAGGTTCAATTGGTACAATAAATCATACATTTAATTTTTTCGGCATAAATCATACGAGTTAGACCTTAAAACCCTTCGAAATTATGTCAAAGTAGCCCCGTTTTAGGTAACTAATAAACTGGGGCTTAACGTTAACATCAATAAAACTAAATATAGGTCACAGTTACACAACGGATATGGAAACTCAATAGAATCCAGGAACAATAGTTTCAAGCAGGAATGAGACACAGAAAGAAGTTTAACAAAACCTTAATTTAAAAAAAAGCTATTCTTCTTTACTGTCATTATTCCATACTCACCCAAAACATGTTAAACAAAAAAAATTATAATAATAAAACGGCGTTACTTCCACTCATATGGATGCGAATTATGTTCCCTTACTTAAAAAAAGTATGAGCAGGACATGTGGCACGGATGGGGAATGAAAGACGTGTATGGAGAAGCTTCTTGTAGGAAAACAGAGAGAAAACGCCCAGTTGGTAGACCAAGAATGAGGTGGGAGGATAACATTAACTATGATTTGAGGTAAGTAGATTATACAAGGCATGATTGGAAAAAAATAACTCAGGATAGGGATATATGGAGAGTTTATGTCGGCGCGGCCATGAACCTAAGGGTTTGATAGTGCCAGTGAGTTAGTTAGTTTAAAAAGTAGAAAATGTTACGAGTGAATTAAGTCTTTAAAAAATGTAGTGGACTAAAATGAGCAGACTTGCCGATGGCGAAATAGTTATTTATATACCTGGGGTATTATTATGGTTATTATGTCCTGAGAGCGACAAGTTACCAGTCCGGGGGCCTTTGGACTGAAACTTAGTAAGTCGCACGAGGGTATAATAACTAATAGTACCACTGGTGCATACATAATTTCATATTTTAGTACTTTATAATGTAAAGAAAATATAGGGTGATTCACTATAAGTATTACAGGGTTCTAGAGGTTGTAGAGGGGACTTACTAGGTAAAGTTTTGATAAGGAACCCATGTCCGGAAACGTACCATTTTGATGTAAAATAAATTGAAGATCGGAACACAATAGATTGATATCGCATGTCTTGTGTTTCAGAATAAGTATTACAGACTTATTACAAGTGTGTTTCCATATGGCGACCCTATTATTCGTTGCACAAAGTGTACCTGCGACGCATACTCTAATACACACACACTACAAGACCTGGTGTGTGCTCAATAATGTCTGCTGCAAGTAGACTTGTATTCTTGCAAGTAGATCTTACTCCGACTCGACAGGTGTAGTACGAGCCGTAGAAGTCCGAAATACTTATTCTGAAACAAAAGACACGCGATATCAGCCCATTTTGTTTCGATCTTCAAACTTATTTTACATCAAAATGGTACGTTTACGGACATGAGTTCCTTATCAAAATGTTATCTACTAAATCCCCTCTACTACCCCTAGAAGTCTGTAATATTTATTGTGAATCACCCTATATTCTATTTCGCTTTCCTTTTATGAATTTCCTAAAAAGTTTTTACTTCTTTCTGTAACGAAGAATCCTGCATTTTGGTTCTTAATTGTGCCATTTAATGATTCTAAAAACTTTCCATTCGTGTAGTTTTGTTGGCGTGTAATTTTCTCTGTCATTCTTCATGTTTCATACAAATACATCATTATGGTCTTCTATTAAAATTAACTTACTATTTATAGGTACGTAATTGTTAACATAACGACGGGTTTTTCGTAAAAGAAGCAATGGAAGTGGTTACCTAAGAAATAAGAAATATGTCGCCATTATGTGATGTAATTCATCCATGATTTACAAGCATTGAAAGAGTGTCATGGTCATGTTCAAGCGAAATCGAATAGTAGTTTGAAACTACTAAAACAAACCAAATGTGTGTTTTATTAGTGACACCTTTCTGACCCCAGATGTCAGTTAGTTGCCACCCATAAACATGCTGTACGTTGTGAGATGTCCTTCACTCAAGTAGGCTATTTAATTATCTCATTGCCCGAGTTTGTCCCTCTGCTCGACTACACAACAATTCGTTTCAAACCTGTACCCTGTGTAATTTTACATTAAATAAATTTAACTTGAATTCTGTGCTAAAACGTTTCGTATAAATACAAGTTAAAGAAGGCTTGTAGGGCTAAATTGAGTAGACTATTTAACTCGTGCCCTAAATGGGAGTCAATGACTAATCACATTTCAATGAATTATGTTTTACGACCAATGACAGTCGTGTATCATCTCGATCTTTATCGAATTCTGTTTACCAAAATAAAGAAAGCTCCTCCTTTTTAATATTCTGAGCAGGTCAGAGCATTATTTTGCAGTTATTGACTCTCCAACAAATACGTTGAATATAGCAAATAGTGAACAGATTCCTTCGAACTACACATTTGATAATTGTGTGTTCAATAATTGTGTTTTTAAATACTGCTTTTACTAAGTTGTTTCCTAAAAAAAAATATTAACTTATAATGTTGGTTATAATATGCAGCTTGAAGTGTTTAATGTTTTCTCCACTAGGGGGTGCATTCTTACAATATTGCGATCCTATTTGGCAATAAATAATATGATCAAGTGCAGGGACGAACAAATGAAACAACCAAACAACTCTCATTTGTTTTCTAACATCGCCGTTTACATTAAATATATAAATATTTAAAAATAACTATATTGAAATAATGATTTGTTATAATAAACAGCTTAATTTTATTCGTTAAATAGTCCTAATAAATGCCACTCTTGATTTGCAAATCCTCTAGATAAATTGGAAATCACTCGTGGCATTACTTATGAATAAATGTGCTAAATAAATAAATAAATAAATAAATAAATATATATATAGGCCTATATTTGAAATTTTAGAATTATCGTTGTTTATCATTTCATCTGAATTTTTCATAAGTAACGCCACGAGTGATTTCCAAATTATCGATAAATTCACGACTCGCGAAGTGCGGAGTAAATTTATCTAGAGAATTTGGAAATCAAGAGTGACATTTGTTAGGAAAATTTAACGAATAAAATTAAGCTGTTTACTCACAAATTATTATTTAACTATAGTTATTTTAAAATATTTATATATTTAATGTAAACGGCGATGTTTGAAAACAAATGAGAAACGATTAGTACGCTTCATTTGCTTCTTTTGTTCGTCACTGCAACCAGATCATATTATTTATTGCCAAAGGATCGCAATGTTGTAAGAATGCACCCTAGTGGAGAAATTTATAACCAACGTAATAGGTATTAATTAATTTTTGATGTCCTATGACGTAAATATGTCAATTATATTTTTCTGCAACGTCATTTCCTGGAAAACAATTCGTTTAAGAAAGTGAAAACAGTGATTTTTTTTTTTTGTGGTATAATCAATTGTTACAAATGATTTTGTGTTATCTCTCGCATGCGCTTTCTATCGACATCTATACACTATATGTACAATCTGGTAGCTGTATTTGTTGGAGAGTCAGTCACTGCAAAATAATGCTGTGACCTATTCGGACTGTTAAAAAGGGGGTGCTTTCTTTATTATGATAAACTTTAGTTGGTAAATTCTAGGCGAAAGACGACTGTGACTGGTTGTAAATAAAAAATCATTGAAATGTGATTGGTCATTGAATCCCATTTGGGGCCTGAGTTAAATAGTCATTGTAATTATGCCTTCAAAATAAATACATAAAATGTGAAATTATTAGATAATGGATTGAATAAATTCATTCCACACATTCATCCTGCCTAGAAATGAGATCGAGAGTGTATAATATCTGCCACATTTCCGAACTGTAAGTGGGTCACACCCTCAAATTTACAAAGTTTTCAGTTAATTATTGTATCAAATTATTTAACAATGACATTGTTTGAACTATTTAATATACATTACTAACTAACTCACTGGCACTATCAAGCCCAGTTAAGTTCATGGCCGCGCGGAAATAAGCTGCCCATACATTCGTGCCCCTAGCTATTTTTTAAATCACCCCCTCAAATCACGGTAAATGTTTTTTTTTTTTTTGCCCTATCTCATTCATGGTCTACCAACTCTTCATTCTCCTTGTAACGTTCCTATAATATATTTCCATGCCTCTCTTTCATTTCCCATTCCTACCGTAAATACTATCCACCGCAGTCTACTATACTTAACTATAATTTTTGTATCTGGATTAGTCATATAGGTCACTGTTACGCAGTTTTCTCCATCCACTTGACTTTTCTTCTCACTTTGGTCAAAAATTGTCGTAATCATTTTAATTTATAAAACATTTGTAATATTTTCTCCTCTCATATCCATATAGCTGGAAGAATGATAGTTCTACAGTATTACTGAAAGAAACTGGACTGACAAGAGTGTAAGTATACATTATGTACACTAGCATGAGTTTGCTACAATTGTTGCCAGGTATTTGAATCCTGCCACTTCTTCAAAATTTCCATAATATATTTTTAATATAATTTCTAATAATGTAATTTTAAGTGAGACCATATATCTACCTTTATTGACATTTTTAATATATTTTGTGAAATTATTAATACATGCTTTAGATTTTTTAATGTAATTATTTATTAATATAAATGTATGTGTTTTATCTTGCAAGGATCTACAATTCAGGATGTACAATTGAAGCATGTGAAGAGAATGAAAGCGAGTTACATACCTATTTTACATTTGACACTCTTGAGGGCACGATTTTCCCATTTATTCAAGTTTATCACGATCTCTCACGATGCACGGATGTTTATGAAGAGACATGCGAAGTTTGTCATTCTCAAAGCGGAAAAAGAAATGAAATTGCACGGCAGGGTGCCTTGACATCACTAGTTCAAGGCTTCAAGGTTCCAACGACTCTTTTCATTGCAATTTATGATCCTTAGTCTCTTGCAGTAATTGTTAATAATGCATTACTATATACATATTGTAGCTGATGGGAACTCACAACACACAATTATTATTATTATTATTATTATTATTATTATTATTATTATTATTATTATTATTTACACAGGTCAACAAAAATGCATTTTTGAGAAGTTCCAATTATTCAAAATAGCTGAACAGCCTAATTTTGAGTCGAGAAAAATTAATATGGCGTTATATTTTGTTTATTACCCCTTGTGTTTTATATATAGGCCTACTAATCTCAAATAGAACACACTATATTATATTCCCTCTCCCATAGTATAGTATCAGTATATTATATTATATTATCCATTATATTATATTATATTATATATATTAAGTTAGTATATTATTATATTATATTATGTTATATATATTGTACTATATTATATTGTATTGTATTATGTGGTATTATCCATCAATAGTAATCACCCGCCCGAAGCGCAGGTCGTTCCACTGCAATCATAGCAATTTTCATTGCTATGCTTTGCAGCTTTAATAGGGAATTATAGGTGTGGTAGCTTCCCGTGCCTTCTCAACACCGGTGAAGGATGATGTGATGACCCTAAGATGAATATGAATCCTGCCTGATGATTGCGATGGCCATATGATTTCGGGGACAGTTTGGGCCTTAAAGTTTTCCCTGACATTTGTCTTACAACCGCGTGAGGACAAACCCAGATAAAAACCTCACCCAGAAACAACTGTCCCGAGCGGGGATCGAACCCGGGCCCGCTGCGTGACAAGGCAGCACACTACCTCGAGACCACAGCGGTGGACATATTGTATTATATTGTATTATATTATATTGTATTATATATTATATATTATATATTATATATTATATATTATATTATATATTATATATTATATATATTATATATTATATTATTATTAATAGAGTTATATATTATATATTAATATTATACATTATACTTTACATTATATATGTATATATTATATATTATATATTCTAATTATATATTCATCTCTTCTCTCTTCTCTCTTCTCTCTTCTCTCTTACTCTCTTCTCTTACTCTTCTCTTCTCTTCTCTTCTCTTCTCTTCTCTTCTCTTCTCTTCTCTTCTCTTCTCTCTCTTCTCTTCTCTTCTCTTCTCTTCTCTTCTCTTCTCTTCTTCTCTTCTCTTCTCTTCTCTTCTCTTCTCTTCTCTTCTCTTCTCTTCTCTTCTCTTCTCTTCTCTTTTTCTCTCTCTTCTCTTCTCTTCTCTTCTCTTCTCTTCTCTTCTCTTCTCTTCTCTTCTCTTCTCTTCTCTTCTCTTCTCTTCTCTTCTCTTCTCTTCTCTTCTCTTCTCTTCTCTTCTTCTCTTCTCTTCTCTCTTCTCTTCTCTTCTCTTCTCTTCTCTTCTCTTCTCTTCTCTTCTCTTCTCTTCTCTTCTCTTCTCTTCTCTTCTCTTCTCTTCTCTTCTCTTCTCTTCTCTTCTCTTCTCTGTCTCTATCTCTCTCTTCTCTTTCTCTTCTCTCTTGTTCTTCCCGCTCCGGTCTTTCCCTTCCTTTTTGATTCGCTTTTTTTCAGGGATTATAGGTGTGGTAGCTTCCTGTTGCTTTCCACACCGGTGAAATGATGATGATGATATTGATAATTATAAGGACGATAATGATGGCCGGATGATTTTCGGGGACCGTTGGGCTCTAAGCTTCCTGAAATTCTCCTTACGGGTGAGGAGAAACCCCAAAAAAACCTCACCCCGGAGCCTGTCCCGATCGGGCCCGCTGCATGGCAAGACACCACGCTAACTCGACACCACAGCGGTGGACTAAAAATAGAAATAACTTACTAAAAATGCACTTTGAAAATCATTCCCTTCTAAACATAGCTAAATTACTCTAATTTTGGGCGGAAGAAAACAATAACTTACTAAAAATGTACTTTGAAAATCTTTCCCTTCTAAACATAGCTAAATTACTCTAATTTTGGACGGAAGAAAATGAATATGACATTATATTTTGTTACATAGGCGTAATTATGCTTATATATATATATATATATATATATATATATATATATACTAACCTCAAATATAAGGGCTTAATCAAGTGAACGTGTTCCCTTTGATAGTCCCTTGTACTCAACTCTGGATTGTCTCTTGTGATTGTCCAACAGTAGTCCGCGAGCACAGAAGTGTTCCATTTTTCCTGATACCTTTGTTCCATTTTCGAAATGTCCTGATGAAACCGCTCTCCGTGTTCGTCACTTATAGCACCCCAGTTATCAGGAAAGAAGTGTAAGTGAGAATCTAAGGAAATTGATTTTGAATGATATATTGGAGCCTAATCGATGACACTTTTCGAGAAGGTTATTCACAATCTCAATGTAGTTGCCAACTCTTAGATTCAAGGAAGTCTTGCACAACATCTATAATGTTTCTCGTGCTGATTCCTCATGACCCTTAGCAAATTGTTCGAAATTTTTATTTTTAAGAAGATCACTAATCTGCGAGCCAATGAAGATTCTTTCTTTAACTTTAGCTTCACTGAGTTGTGGAAATAGTCCTTTGAGATACTGCAAATCTTCTCCTCCTTAGTTCATCGACTTTACAAAATTCTTCATGAGTCCACGTTTAATTTAAATAATGTTGCAACTTTCTTTCTGAGGATAGTGCTGGCCATTTTTTCTCCGGGGCAGAGATTTTCCTTTGGGGCCAACCTTTTTCTTGTAGTGAGAAGAATCTAACACGACTGTCCCACTGATACAGGAAACTTCAGTACTTGATTGGGCATCCCAACTGCATGCCCAGAAATATTGCAATGCCCTTCGGGGATTCTACAGATCTGTAGTGATAGTCGGTGTATTTCATTGCTTTCAGAAGTGATTTTATTTCTCCACAGTTTTTTTTATGTGGGCAACATTACCTATAGGAACTGAAGGGAGAGAATCGGGATACAACTTTAAACTTAATTTAGATGCGTCTCCAGTCCTGTGGTTTGTTCTCCAAATTAAAAGCTGTCATCAATCCCCTCACATTATAGCAGGCAACAAGATAAATTTCCTTTGTAAAGTAACGAGTGGCATATTTTTGTCGAATCCTGCACAAGCAATATAACAGTATGCAGTACTGTAGAAGATTTCATCCTAGAAGACTTGTGAAGCTCTACTTTGTTTTAAGTTAGGTCCAAATTGTTTAGTTCAGCCTGACTAAAACGTTGACCATCAGTCAGTTCAGTTTCTCGCATAAAATCAGGATCCTGTGACGTGGACAGAAGAGGCGATTTCTCCATTTCATAGCCTTGTCTGAATCTGACTGCTGAGTGTAATCTTCTAGAGGGAGTGTTAAAAGCAGGCAGTTTTTTGTGGTTCTGGTCGAATAGCTGACGGGATTTTGGTGTATTTCACAACCTGCTTCTTTTTTCGTGTGTGCCGTGCTGGAGGTGAGGTATTATGCCGACATAAGTGATTTGAAATCATCGGCATTGGTCGTATATTTTATTTTGTTTTATAACAATCCACTTAGGTTCTCAGCACATGCAATGCAGACTATATGCGGGTGCCACTCTTGATCCCCTAATTTAATTGGATACCAAAATAGGACGATATGCTATTTTATTATTGGAGTAATTCGACATTTCTGAGCAGAAAATCTCACTTCATCGTTATCAAGAGATTTTTTTACAATGGTGTGACATCTTCGAGACTGAAATTAAAGAAATAAACGAAGCGAATTGAATTCAATTTGTGGATTCTAACTCAAATTTGTAAAGTCAAACTAAAAAAAATCAGCTGATATAATCTAGTACTTCTCAAAGCTATACAGAGGAAATTTTACAAAACATTAGCAATAATAATTACCCCATCATTCCTGTATTCAGTTGTGCCAACATGATATTAATTTAACATCCAAATGTTCCTAGTAGTCATATAAATTACCTTTAACTCATCACTGCTGTAGGAAGATGTGCCACCACAATCTCCAGAAGTCAAATTTCATAAAATATTCCTTATAAATTAAATGGGCTATATCTGACAACCAAGATCTAAGCGAAAGTTTTTAATGCCTTTTTTATGATGGAATTAACAGTAGCTAAACTTTTAGTCACAAATTATTTTCACTGTTCATCAGTAATTTGTTATATACATGATCGCTGTCGTCAAAGGGTAACGTCATTGGCTCAGATGCAACAAGCCTGAGTTCGATCCCGCTCGATCCCTGAATTGATTTCTATTCCGTGTTTGATTAGTAAGGCAACTATCTGGAAACATTAAGGCCAGCATAATTGCCGTCACTATCATCCATATCATATTCTCCTTGTTCGAAATGCGTCCATATGAGTCTTAAATATGCCTGTTGTCTTGGAGGTGGTCGTGGCATTCAGCTAATCAGTCATCCGTTTATGTGTTAGAGGAAAAGTATGTGATCCAGAGTACAAAATCCAGTTCAGACAAGTCGTGTCTCTCTAATGTTCAGTTGACAAGGTGCAAGGAAATGGTATCAGAAAACTCGGAAACGTTTTATAATTGAAAAAATGCAAATAGCGATATATTACGTAAATAAAAATTCAAACACTCAATAAATAACTTCCTCAGATAGCATAAACGAATGATGAAAAACCTGCGGATAGGCACGAGATAGTCTAGGTATACTTACTTACTTACTCACTGGTACTATCGAACCCGTAGGTTCATGGCCGCGCGGACATAAGCTCTCCATACATCCCTATCCTGAGCTAATCATTTCTAATCATTCCCTGTATAATCTACTTCCCTCAAATCATAGTTAATGTTATTCTCCCACCTCATTCTTGGTCTACCAACTGGGCGTTTTCCCTCTGGCTTTCCTACAAGAAGCTTCCATGCACGTCTTTCATTCCCCATACCTGCAACATGTCCTGCCCATCGCAGTCTACGAGACTTGACTGTTCTTATTATATCTGGCTTCCTATAAAGACCATGTAGTTCATTAGTCTAGGTATACAGTAATGTATTTATTTACAGTAATGCTGTAGCATAATAGTCCACCGCTGTGGTCTCGAGCTAGCGTGCTGCCTTGTCACGCAGCGGGCCCGGGTTCGATCCCCGCTCGGGACAGTTTTTCTGGGCGAGGCTTTTATCGGGGTTTTTCCTCACCTGTAAGACAAATGTCAGGAAAACTTTAAGGCCCAAACGGTCCCCGAAAATCATATGGCCATCGCAATCATCATCATTCATATTCATCTTATCATTATCATCCTTCATCGGTGTGGGAAGCTACCACACCTATAATTCCCTAGTAAAGCTGCAAAGTATAGCATGGAAATGCTATGATTGCAGTGAAAGACCTGCCCTCGGGCAGAATTACTATGGATGTAGCATAATTACTTTCATACTACGTTTCATTTCGGTATTTTATAGTATTTCTAGAGAATTGTGTGAACATTGTATGTACGTACATGAAGTTGTCTAAATAAACATAAATTGTTTTACATTACAACAAAATGTTGTAACATTGCATTTAATTTCTTCAATAGACAGTTCACTCTTACAAGTTATATTGTAACTAAATGTTCCTAATTCTAAGTTTAAGCATCACACGTTTTCAAATATGTCACTCTTATTCTAATTTTATCTTAAAATATTCTAGCTCATATTAACATCACATAAGATAATTAGTTAATTGTTTAGCATATTTTTGGGTATGTCGGCGTAAATGTTAATATTAACAATAATGAAATATGGAACACAAAGTGTTTTCCGGTCTCAGCTCATTCTTAGAACGTAAATAATTTACATGTTCTGGTGATACGATGACAACACCCTGGACTGTGAAGTAGTTAGTCTGGTGTCCGAATGGTTCTGAGGTTCGTAGTTTCAAGCCTGCATGGAGTCGATACATTTATAGGGTAAAAAATCTTGTTAGGAGGATCTATAGTAATACAAAAGCTAAAGTAAAAACACAGAATAAATTAACAGAGAAATTCACAATGAATAGAGGCCTTAAGCAGGGATCCAGTTTATCGCCAATTTTTTTAAACATTTATTCAGACCAGGCTCTTAATTTATGGTATAAAAATGTTCTGAAATGGGTATTCCTATAGGAGGAAAAATACTACATTCATTATTGTTTGCAGATGATCAAATAATTTTTGAAGGAGATGAAGATGATATCAGGTATGTGATAAATAAATTAATGGAAGAATATACAAAATCGGGACTGAACATACATTTACAGAAAACAGAATATATGTGTTTGGGAAAGGATGTGGATGACCTCATACTCGAAACTGGGGAAAATAAGAAAACATGAAATTTTAAAATATTCTTGGGTCAGTAATTACAAGTTTAGGTAGGGCCTACATGTGAAAGAGATGTACAAACTAAAATTGCAATGGCAAAAAATGCAACTAAGACATATACATGGAATAATTTGGAACAAAACCATTACAAATGAAACTAAAATGAAAATTTATAAGAGCATAATTCAAAATATTTTGTCATATGGAAGTGAAACTTGGTCTTCGACGGAATTACAATAGAATAAAATTAGAACAGTTGAATTTGATTATTTTAGAAGAAGCCATCAAAAAACAAGACAGGATAAAATAAGAAATGAATTCATTTGGAGAGAAATGTATGTCAGCACATCTGTTGTTAAGAGGATTGAAAATCAAACTCTTAAATGGCATGGCCATGTACAGAGAATGGAAGATGAAAGATGGACAAAAATATATATCAATGGTCACCCCCTGGAAGAAATAAACGTGGCTGACTAAGATGAAAATAGAAAACTTATGTCAGAACTATAATGGATGATAGGAATTTGGAAGAAGGAGATTGGAATGATAAAGATAAATGGAAACTGAAGATGGCAAACTTATAAGTGGGGGAAAGCCGAAGAAGAAGAAGAAATCCTGATAATGGTTTATTTCGGAAAGCAAGTGAAGCTAGCGGTTCCGGTACTTTAAATCAACTTGAAATCTAAAAAAAGAAAAGCCTCCGAACAAAATATGTCAGCAATTTCATGCCCAGATTTGAATTACGACGCTAATTGCTTGATAAAGAATGTCGTTAGGCTTATATAAATTATGAATGATTACTAAATTCAGTTGTATGGCTGAACAGGCTTTTTAAGAATCCCAAGGTCACACCTTCAACACATTTTGGTTTATTTTTTAAATACGAGTAAGTTATATTGTATAACAGACCCTATCATATTTTCACATTTTTAATATTGGAATTAAAAAGAGAGGCGGCGAACTGTCACTATTATACTGTTACTGTTACTACATTGTTCTAATTTTTATCTTAAACTTGAAATTTTGTACTATTAGAATTAAATAAATATGAACTCCATAGTTTTCTATAATGAATATATTATAGAAATATTTATTCAGAGATAACTTTATACTAAAATAACACAATAGCTCTCTTAAATAAGTTAGTAATTGGAATTATAATCACGAGTCTGAAATAAGAGGCTTTACGTTCAGATTGTATTTGCAATGCCAATGACATGAGAAGTTAAAAGAGCCTCATAAAAATTCAAATACCTATAAACAATTAACAATCTGATGCTAAAAACATAAGTTTTCTTAACCCTTAAATTCGCAATGTAGGTATCCTATAGGATATATCAATTAGTTTATTTAATATTTTAATGCCAGGAGAGAAACCAGGAATGTCGAAAGACAAACCTGGGGCATTTGAAAAAAAAAATATTTTAAATAAAACAGAATAAATCGAACGACTAGAAATTACTTAAATGTGTGTGGAATTACACAGTATACACAACAATAATAATTATGTATGATACATTTTCAGTGCCGTCCTCAACATGCTTATAACTGTCACGAGATCTTAGTGCTTTGCCAATTTAAGGGTTACATATCGAATCTTAACGAAATATATAGGCGATAGACGGTAAAAATAATTCCTTTTTACACGCTTTATATTAGCTTGACCTGAATATATATATATGTAACTGAATCATTTAACGCGATTTTCGCCCACTTAAAATCATTGGATCGACTTGAAACTTTGTATACGTGTAAAGGACCCGTGACAATACAATAATTTCATTTTTATTTCTAAAATCCTGGCCATAATCGTCAGAAAAAAAAAAGTGTCTTTGTATCTATGTAACGGAATCTTTGAACACGATTTTCACCCATTTAGAAACATTGGATCGACTTGAAACTTTGTGTACTTGTAAAGGACCCGTGAGAGTACAATAATTTCATATTTTGTTTCTACAATCCTGCCCAGAATCATCGGAAAAAAATGAAAACTGGTATAATAGGTTGCGTACTTGTCGACTTTTTAGTCAATCGTTGTATGAGCTCAGTTGGAAGAGCGGTATGCTCTAGTGGTATATAATTTCAGTAATCCATAGGTCGCTGGTTCAAATCCGGCTGGGAGGTTTTTTTTTTAGAAGAGTATTACTTTCAGCTCATACTACAATAGTATCGAATTTATATATTTACATTTTATCTTATTCTGTAAAATATTAAAACTAAAGAATAAAAAATAATCAATAGTTTTAAAAAACTAAAAGAACACGCTTTATTAGAAAACCGAACTAAAAAAATGAAAAATAATTTTAATTTCCAACACGCTTGGGATAAATAATTTTACCATCAAAAGCGTGGGGTGCTTTTTATGATTTTTACATTTTCTTTTTAGAGACTTTATTTTTACCAATATCTGTTTATTATCAAATATATTAATTGATAAAGATCGACTTGAAACTTTGTATGCTTGTAAAGGACCCGTGACAATACAATAATTTTTTTTCTAAAATCCTGGCCAGAATCATCAGAAAATAAACAAAAAGTGTCTTTGTATCTATGTAACGGAATCTTTGAACACGATTTTCACCCACTTAGAAACATTGGTTCGACTTGAAACTTTGTATACTTGTAAAGGACCCGTGACAATACAATAATTTCATTTTTGTCCTAAAATCCTGGCCAGAATCACCAGAAAATATAAAAAGTGTCTTTGTATCTATGTAACGGAATCTTTGAACACGATTTTCGCTCACTTAGAAACATTGGATCGACTTGAAACTTTGTATACTTGTAAAGGACCCGTGACAATACAATAATTTCATATTTATTTTCTAAAATCCTGGCCAGAATCATCAGAAAATAAAAAAAATGAAAACTGGTATAATAGGTTGTGGACTTGTGAAAAAGTCTTACTTTTCAAATTCAATTAACAGGCAAAAGAGGCAAAAATATGTAGTTAAAACAAGGACAGAATTGTAATATTGTATTCTCAACGGATTTGCTAATTTTGCAACACTTTTTTTTTAAATAGCATGAAAGGGGCGATTTTTTTTTTCAAAGGCTTCTTCATTATTTAGTCTTGAAGGTTTTTTTTTACTTCCGAAAATTCGAGAAGGGGTCCCTGGTTTTAGTTCCCTTCCGAAGGAAGCCATACGGTATAAAACATCATTGACTCGACTAGGTTTGAAGCCACGTACTGTGGAACCAGAGATGAGCATGCAACCAGCAGTTCGGCAGGGCCGATCCACTCACATAAATTCCAGAGCATGGACACTGAAGCATCCAGTTCCGACCGTTGCTTCCATATCTCACATAACTCTTTTACAATTTGTATAATTTTGACCTAAAGGTTAGAGGCATTCTTCTTCCCCCATGTACAATCTGAATGTTACAATATCACTTTATCAACAGACGTGTCGTACATTTCACTCAATAAGACTCGTAACAACCACATAAACATGCAATTTGATATCCGCGATAAATTTCGTCATCTACTTGGTTATTTTATGTTGCGGAAGAAAAGGGCGTAGGTAGAACCGGGCCCAGCACGAAGTTACGTGACAGAAATAGCGACCGCCAGCAAACACAATCAACTTATTTATCTACATTACCCAATAATTCTGATGTGACGCCATCTACCATCTACTTTTATAAAAATTGGTAATTAACTTAATCTTTCCATCATATCCTCCTTATTAAAGTTTATTGTTGTCGTTCTTCCTTATATCCTATGTTATTACGAAGATTTAGTATTTACACTTAGTTATTTTCTTCTTAGATATTTTTTCCTTCACTTAATTTTGTATAATGATAATAATAATAATGATGATGATTATGATGATAATAATAATGATGTTAATCCATCCCTCCATCCATAGTAATTCTGCCCGAAGGCAGGTCCTTCACTGCAATCATAGCATTTTCGTGCTATGCTTGCAGCTTTACTAGAGAATTGTATGTGTGGTAGCTTCCCATTGCTTTCCACACCGGTGAAAGACGATGATGACGATGATGATGATAAGGATGGTGATGATGGTGATGGCCATATGATTTCGGGGACCGTTTGGGCCTTAAAGTTCTCCTGACATTTGTCTTACGGTGAGGAAAAACCCCGATAAAAACCTCACCCAGAAAAACTACCCCGACCGGGGATCGAACCCGGGCCCGCTGCGTGACAAGGCAGCACGCTACCTCGAGACCACAGCGGTGGACAATGATGATAATAATGTTGATTATAATAATAACAATGATGATGATAATAATGATGGTGATAATAATGATGATAATAATAATAATAATAATAATAATAATAATAATATTAATAATAATATTAATAATAATATTAATAATAATAATAATAATATTAATAATAATATTAATAATAATAATAATAATAATCAGTACTACAGTATAATTTTGAACCCCATGTTCCTTTTGAACAGTCTTCCATTCTTCTCTGTCATTGACAACCAGCGTAGTTGTTCAGATCCTCCTGAACTCCATCATATCGTTGTTGGTCAGTTCACCCTTTTTTTTTTTTACTTCCAGATTTAGTCTTCGATTTTGTTTTAGGAATTTCTTGTTCATAAAGCGATGACTACTTCGATATATTGAAGCCCTGTAGGAATATACTCCGTACAATTGCATTTTGAACATAACTCACCTGCCATCTATTGTTGATGATTTTGAACTGCTACGATTGCAAAAAAAAAAAAAAAAAAAAAAAAAAAGCAAATGGAAGATAATTCAAAATCCATTAAATTAGAACAAATATCGACATTAAAAAACTAATGTATATTCGTGTTCAGCTCATTGATTTTATCAAATAAACACTAAAAAAAGAACATAAACAATTTTTGTTATCTAGTGATATTCTGTACATTAGTGTCATATTGATAGATTTTTCTCTTTTGTTTGTGAGTAGACTTACGGATTTACAAACCCGAACCCTCGCACATGATATGTTATACAACAGTAGACTGTGCGCGGTGCGTTTTCAGCAACTTGTAGGCGGAGTGTAAATCAAAATAGACTCATATTAATGTCTAGAGTGTGGGTGGAAACAAAATTCATATTCGACGACTGACTCGTGAAATATGGACTTGCTCACTTAAAGAAAGTCTCGTATCCATCACTCGCGGTTAGTATCGGATTCATCAAACCTGAAGCCGATGAATGTTTTAATGGCATAAAAATGCAGAGTATCAGATTCTTCAGAACGGACGTACTGTCGCCGGCTCTCTTATCGTATATTAACGGAGCCTAAAGCCTGACATAAGAGGTATCACGGCCAACTTTGAACTGCGGCTCTAAAGACGAGTACCGTTACACAATACTTGAAGGGTGCAGGGAAAGAACAAGGTAAGTCACTTTTTTTGTCGTTAGATTCCCCATGGAAAGCACTACATTTGGAAGTGTGAGAGAATGAAAAAATAGACAACATTTAGTCTTGGTTTATCTAACTCCAAAATTTGGCATTAACGTGAAGAAATATGTATGTTGTACACTAAAATTACCTTTGCGAAGTTACAAGAAAAAAGTGACTTACTTGTGTATGTGTTTTTTTCTGTACTCTTCATATTGTGATGAGTCATAATAACGACGTTTGAATTTCGCTGGTAAAAGCGAGAATATTGGTCTCACATTGGTAGAAATGAATTTGCGAATCGAAAACTCGTGGAATCGAAAGGACCGCTAAGACTATCGAAATGTCTAGGCTTTCATTCCAGAGATCTCTACGAGTCTCTACTCCTACTCTCCGGAAAGATCGGTGGCTAGAAACTTCCGTATTTGGAAGTGTCCCGACTATAAGCCTAGACAGTTCCTCCTCTCCTTTATCTGTGGCGAATGCAGGAAGTCAGTCAGTCAGTCAGTCCTGTTTTTCACAACGATATCTTGTGAATTGGCATCGGTATAGTGAACAAAGAGAGAATAAATTTTAGTGAGTGTAATCATTAGAGACTGTAAAAGAAAAATGCGTGTCAAATAAACATTAAAACAAGAATAATTGTTAATGTATATTGTGAGTGATCTTTATAACTACCATTTAACTTCTGCCTCAAATGGTAGTCAGTGACCTATCACGTTTCAATAAATTTTGTTTTACAACCAATCCCAGTCGTGTTTCTCCTCGCTCTTTATCGATTTCTCTTTATCAGCTCCTGATTTTTGTGTTAAAGAAAGCTCCTCCTTTTTAGTATCCTGAACAGCTCAATGCATTATTTTTCTCTAACAAATACATTGAATATAGCAAATAATGAACAGATTCCTTGATTTTACCGAGTTATTTAGTAAACAATAAATGAATAACCTATAATTTTGATTATAATATACAGTTTGATGTGTTTCATTATTTATCCACTAGGATCCATTTTTACAATATTGCGATCCTATTTGGCAATAAATAATTTTTTTAGAGGAATTAAACCCAATGGGTACAACTTGGACACTACACACACCCAGTCCCAAGGTTGAGATTTGTTTTAAAAATCCCTTACCCCGCCGGGAATCGAACCTGGGTCGCCTGAGTGGAAGGTAGGGACTCTACCGACTACGCCACAGCGACGGACTGGCAATAAATAATATGATCAAGTTGCAGTGAATATACATAACCTCACAGTTCTTATTATTTTCAAACATCACAGTTTACATTAAATATATACATATTTTAAAGTACCGATAACTATATTTAAATTATAGTTTTGAGTAAACAGCTTGATTTTATTCGTTAAATAGTCCTAACAAATATTACTCTTTATTTCCAAATCCTCTTGATGAATTGAAAATCATTCTTAGTATTACTTATGATAATTTGTGGAATTGAATAAAGTTCTTGTATTACACCATAATCTGTGTGATTATTTACATCGACACTAAGTGAAGACGAAACCACCGCAACAGTTACAATATGAACTAGCTGAAATTCATTTCGATGTAACATGTATTTAATTTATGTATTCGCAATTGCACACAGTGTCATAGTGACCAGTTTATAAAGTAAGTTATCAAGAAACAGTTTTAACCGGACTATTGTATTTTATGCGGGTGGTCTTAGAGTCCCAGAGGCAATTACCTCAACATGGCAAGTACATCTGCAAATTTGTATAATTACAACTTCATTCTGACATACACAAGCTCTTCTTATGTGCACCTCTTTACAAACTGGGCACAGTTAAATTATAACATTAAGTGAATGTAATTTAATTCTGACGGAAAAGAATTAAAATTATCTTAAAATTGATTTTTTTTAAAACAACCATTCTTACTTGCAGTTAATTTTGAGCAGTTTGCTTTATATATACCTATCCTGATCTGTTTCAGACTCCGTTATTTATGTCTCGTAGGTATTTCTGTTAATTTCACAATTTTTTTTATAAAAAAGTGTAAAGGTTTTCTTTATTCACGCTTTCGTATGAATTCGAAATATGAACATAAAAACAGTAAAGAGAGTATACGTTTTCGAAGGAGGGAAATCGGAAAACGCTAGCTTTCATAATGGACAAAGTACTCATGAAACCATTTAATACTGCTGATTTTCTAGGGACAGCTTAATGTTAAGCTACGAAACCTATACTTATGACAATAACATTGCTTGCTTCATAAATTTTTAAAATGTGTGCATATAATAACTTATGGATAAAATATTTACGAATATAATAAATAATAATTAAAGAGTTAATACACTATTCAGACTTAATTCTAATGTATTTATTTATTTCATGAAAATGACTCATTAATCAAGTCAATAGAATTACAGTTTGGCTATTCCATTAGAGGAAAACATTTAAACAAGAAATTACGATAAACGTAGGCCTACATCAAATTTATATAAAATATAAAAATAAACAACATAATAAAATATTACAATGAAATTTCAGAGACTATTTAACTCATGCCCCAAATGGGAGTCAATGACCAATCACGTTTCAATGATTTCTGTTTTACAGCCAATCAGAGTCGTGTTTCACGAAATATTTATCAGTGTTATAATTACCATATTAAAGAAAGCTCCTCCTTTTTAATATTCTGAAATAGTATGATCTAGTTGCAGTGATAAACAAAAGAAGCAGATGAAGCGTACCTATCGTTTCTCATTTGTTTTCAAACATCGCCGTTTACATTAGATATATAAATATTTTAAAATAACTACAGTTAAATAATGATTTGTGAGTAAACAGCTTAATTTTATTCGTTAAATAGTCCTAACAAATGCCACTCTTGATTTCCAAATTCTCTAGATAAATTCACTCCTCACTTCGTGAGTCGTGAATTTATCGATAATTTGGAAATCACTCGTGGCATTACTTATGATAATTAAAAAATGTTAATGAAAATTCATATTTATTCTAGTGAGTGTGTGTATATATATATATATATATATATATGCTCTCGAGGTAGCGTGCTGCCTTGTAACGCAGCGGCCCCGGGTTCGATTCCCGGTCGGGTCAGGCTCCTGGTTGAAGTTTTTTCGCAGATTTTCCTCACTTGCAAGACAAATGTCAGGAAGCTTAGGGCCCAACGGTCCCCGAAAATCATCCGGTCATCATCATCCTTCTGGAAAAGCAACGGAAAGCTACCATACCTATAATTCCCTAGTAACGCTGTAAAGCATGGCATGAAAATGTTACGATTGCAGTGAAAGACCTGCGATCGGGCAGACTTACTATGGATGGATATATATATATATATATATATATATATATATATAATATAATATCAGCATTTTTCTATATAATGGCTATGAAATGCATTACTTAACATTACTTCCATTTCATTAAATTGCAGGTTGTTTGCAATTTCAAAAACTCGCAAAACACATAAATATTAACTAGTGGAAATGTCCGTGTCCCGCGCCGTAGCCGAGCGGTTAAGGTAGGAAGCCTTGGCGCAGAGCTACGGGACTTGCGCTGGTTCGAGTCTCCATGGGGGAAGAAATTTTCTCATGGTATTTCGGCCAGTATGGGACCGGTGCCCACCTAGCATCGTGAGGCAATTGGGTAGCTACAATAAGTAGCGGCTCCAGGTTGAGGAACCAGCTATAACGGCTGGGGGACTCGACATGCTAACCACATGTCACCCCTACACTGGCTGTTGATCATCTACCTCTGTGATTGACACATGTGGATGTGAAGGGCCAGCAGCCGGCTGGTAAAAGGGCAACCGCTGAAAAGTGGAAAGACCCTCAATCGGATCGGGAAATGTCCGTGACGTTCAGTGCCATTTTAATACTAAGTAGTAATACGATAAACTATAGTTCATACACTAATGACAGCCCTGTTCACATATAATGCAACTAACTCAACTTATACGCCTATACGATAATTCAGGATCGTCATATTAAAAAAATGGAAACATTCTGGCCCTTGTAAATATTAAATATGCTCAGAATCGAAAATCATTGTTCCACCCAGACATCAGCTGCCATGTTCGTGAATCAAGGTCTCAATACAAGATTAACGCATTTATAGAGCGTAATGCATACTTGGACCATCTCCTCTAACGCTGGTGTTGGTACATATTTATCTTTTCTTCAATGAAAAACAGAACAGAAAATATATGGCTACCCGTGAGGGACAAAATATCAGCATTCAACATAAGGAGGATGTCAGGACTAACTTCCGTAGCTCAGTATGTAAACATTCGGAAATAGAAATAACCACGTTGCGCTGTGAGACCTCCGCAAGATGAAAACCTAGAATAAAGTGGAATGGACCGGTCCTTCACAACACGGAACCGCGAACTTGCAGGAGCGTTCGTACAGAGCTTGCATAAGGAAGTTAACGCCACTCTGTAGGGTGACATCTTTGGTGAGAATATAGCACCAGTGCTGTGTGATAAGACTGGGTCACCACAACGAGATACCTGCTTAGCGGAGTCTCCATCCCTTAATGGGACATACGTGGCTACATTCATTTTTTTAATTGGGTGTATGAAATGAAACGCAACAAATTACTTATAGCCTTATTTTGAACATCCGCCGCTGTGTTCTCGAGGTAGTGTGCTGCCTTGTCACTCAGCGGGCCCGGATTCGATTCCCGGTCGGGAGAGGCTTCCTGGGTGAGGTTTTTTTTGGGATTTTTCCTCACCTGTAAGACAAATGCCAAGAAGCTTAGGGCCCGACGGTCCCCGAAAATCATCTGACCATCATCATTATCATCACTTTCATTCACAGGTGTGGAAAGGAACAGGAAGCTAATGCACCTATAATTCCTTAGTAAAGTTGCAAAGCATGGCATGAAAATGCTATAATTGCAGTGAAAGAGCTACCCTCAGGAAAAACACTGTAGATAGATTATTTTGAATTTTTGGAATTATTGTATTCCATATTCTCTGCACTTAACTTGAAGTAGTAACGTTACTCAGAAAAAATTCTGTTTCGTCTTTAGAAAATGAGTTCTAGTCATTTGCACAGCGTGAGTATTTGTTAACAGTGATATCCACCCTTTTTTTTGTTTTGATTAAACATCTATGAACGCACACACGTGTTGGTGCTACAGGTTACCTACAATATGTATGCAATATTTCCACTCCAGACACATCTAATTATTTGGAATCGGATATTGTTTTCAAACCGTTTACCATAAATGTAAAATTGTAGGTGGAATTGCCGGTATTGAAAATAAGGAACATACGACTGCGAAACGTCCATTTGAGTAAAATATTTACCCGCATATAATTTAATGGGACAATGAGATAGCAAGAATAAAAATACTACAGTTGATAGCAACTCAAGGTGAGTTTTGTAAATTTATTATTCTTATTGTTACGTTTAACCTACTGTATTTCATTCCATTTTAACTATGTTAACTTTAACCTTGAACATTGCATAAAAAGTTGCGAGTGAACACTGATATGCCTAAGCATTTTAATATCCGATAATACAAGCAATTTCGTCTTCTTCTTCGTCACGATTTAGGCTTCTTTATCAGCCTGTTCCGGCTCCAAATTGCTGCTGTTTCGATATTTTCTTTGTTCTTCACAACCTTCTCCTTCCTCTTGGTAAACAGTTGTATACTGCTTTTGGTATTATGTTCTCAGTCATCCTTGCTAAATGTTCTTTTCAGTTTGTTTTGTATTTCACTATTGTTGTGTTTAACTCCTCTACCTTTAATTGTTTTTTTTTGTGTTGTGTTTTTTTTGTCTGTTCTTTGATATCCTGCTATTGGTCTGAGGAATTTCATTTCAGCAGCTTGTATTCTGGCAGATTGTTATGTTGTCACTGTCCATGTTTCGGATCCATAAATGGAACTGCCATTGTCTTGTGTAATTTAATTATATAGTTTTTCCTAGGTTTATTTTTCGAAATTCTTCTTAGTGTTCCGGTTAGGCCTATATAATTAAATGTATTTAGTTTGTTATTTATATCTGTTCCGTTGTGTGTGATATTTCTCAACCTAGGAAGTTATATTTTGTCACTTGTTTTATTGTTTATTTTCTGATATTATCTTTGTCCGAACTGGATGAGCGCCCTTGAAGCCATTGTTTTTTATTTTTCTGATGATATTTCCGTATTATATTGTTTGCAAGGAATTTATTGTATGATTAAAGTATGAACACTTCTATGATTTTTCTCCTCAGTGAAACTTTAACGTTATATTGTTAAAACGTTACGGTGTAGTGCCAGTTCGGGATGAGATAACGTCCTGTGCGGATGACCAAGACTGCCCCACCAACATAGGGAAAGGTGAAATTAAACGAATGGTATGGAGAAGAGATTGAACTAAGTTTTTGGCAGAGAATGCTGGTAAAATTCTTCCCTGGTTATATAAGCCGTTGTTTATGCTGATGATACAATGTTACTAAGCGATAGCCAGGTCATACAGAGGGGCACAGCGCACATTCTATTGAGTAACATTAAGAAACGCGGCTGGAATTAAATATAAATAAAACTAAATCTATGGTGACACACATACACACATATAATATACATATTGTTACATGTCGCGCATAGCAACGTTTGAATTGCATGGGCGAGTCGCCCATGGCGAGTTAGAGTACCCACACAGCCGGCGAATTATCTGGAGCGTGTTGCCAGATGGTTCTATCGGTGTCTTTCTCCCCTGTGGAGAAGGATTCTGATTATTGGCGTCGAAGTTACTCGAAGCTGTTTCTACAGCTTTCCTCGCGCTTATATAAGAGCGGAGGCGAGTTAGTTTTGTGTTTGGCGCCGGCGATAGCAGTCAGTTTGCGATAGTCAGTCTTCAGGTAAACAGTGTGACGATAAGTTGTGGTGAATTTATTTATAGTGTGTGAGAAATTGTTGTGAGATAACAATTAAAAGAATATTATTTCGGGAATTGTAATTGTGAATAGAAGTTTGTTGATAATTGAAGAATTAAATAAAGTGTTTAGTGAAATTTTAAATAAATTAATTGTACTTAATTACGGCTAAATAACCTAGAATGAAAATGGAGACTATCACGGAACAATATATATATATATATATATATATATATATATATATATATATATATACTGTAAATGCACAATTAATATCAAATGAGAAAAAGTTTGAAGAAGTTGGTGAAGTAAAATGCCTAGGAACAATGAATACAAACATGAATGGGGTATACAAGAAATTAAACATAGGCTGAATTTTGGAAATGCATGTTATTATGCATTACAGGGACCCTTGTCAACCCAACTTCTTTAAAAAAAACTATTAAATTGAAAATGTATAAAACAGTTATTATCCCGGTTATATGGATGCGAACATGGACTCTTACTTTCAGGGAGGAGAAAAAAATTAGAGTATTTCAGAATAAAGTTAGGAAAAATTTTGGACCAAAAGGAGACGAACTGACATGTAAATGGAGAAGATTTACTAATGGAGAAGACTGATCTTTATCCTTTATCGGAAGCCAGTTGTAATACGAACAGTTAAGTCTTGTACTTTGTAGTATAATGTACGGTTAAAAAGTATAAAATAGTTACCTTGTAGGTCCGTCTCCTCAACTTAAGTTGTTTTTATATTAATTATCTTCTCATTTATAAATTATTATTCATCTCTGCCGTATCGACTTGTAGTTTGTGATGGGGAGGATATGTGGCACGAATGGAGAATGAAAGAGGTGCTTGGAAAATCCTTGTTTGAAAACGAGAGGAAAGCACTCAGTAGATAGGACAATAATGAGGTGGGAGAATAGTATTAAAAATGATTCGAATGAAGTATTAAAAATGATTCGAAGGAAGTCTATTATATAGCGATGATTCGAAAAAATAGCTAAGGATAGGAATGTATAGAGAGCTTATATCCGCATAGCTATGAACCTAATGGATTCATAATGGCAATGAGTTACTTATTGTGAGATTTTTTAAATAATAATAATAATAATAATAATAATAATAATATCGACCGCGGTGGACTAGTGGTTATGCTCCTTGCCTCTGGTTCCGACGGTCACGGGTTCAAACCTGGCCGGGGTTGATATTGCTTAGGATGAAAAAATTCATGGAACAAGTTCTCCGAGAGGGACTTTATGTCGTGGATTCCGAATCTGAAGATTTTCAGGCTCGTAAAAGATCCTTAACCCCGAATAAAGAAGCCGATAAGCAATATTTACCGAATTTTTCCATCCTAGTACTATCTTGGTTTCCTAGATGTCACTCAATGACATATATACAAACAAGTGTAACTACATTAGTATAATCTAATTTCTCCTCTGTAGGGGGAGAACGCCTAAATATCGTTGAGTGGCCTTTCAAGATAATCATATTAATAATATTTTGTAAGTATAAGGTGAATACAAGTTTTAAAAAATAATCATTCGGAAAGCAAATATATAGGCCTATTGGATGTATCTGAACTTATATGTAGCTTATATTCATTTCCGATAAAAACTACAACTAGCGGAATATTTTGCAAAATAGAAATTTACTCAGATGAGAATATTTTAGACTCGTATTCGGGAGGTGCCGAGTTCAGATACCGTTCCGACCTATGTCCGTTAGACTTCAAGACAATTTCTGGGTTTTAATTTCATTTCTAGGATACATTTCAACATCAATTTATTTTGCGAATTTCATTTCTATGATTAATTTCATCATCAATTAATTTTGCGCGTATCACTGTTGCAGAGTTATGACTTGTATATTGTAAATTCCAATCTTCGTAGGCAGCGACTTTTGAAATACATGTTGATTACATTACACCAGTACAAACGATTATTTAAGTTCGTGCATTATTTTGTCTTTTAATGTTATATAAATAAATGTCCTCAACTAGGGCCCAACTCAGGGTGGGGTCGAGGAATTAGATCAGATGAAGCCCTATATTTATAGAGGTCTGTGAACTACAATGGTGCCGGTCGACCATCCCTGACGCACCGTCACAGGGGCGGATGAAGGAAATGAAACGAAATGGATGGGATGAGTATGGAGAAATGATGAAATGAAATTGGTGCAGGGGAAAATGGGAGAAACCCCGAGAAAAACCTGCCCAAACTTCGTTTCATCTACCACGAAACCCACATGGAGTTTAATGTTATGTACATTTATAATATATGTACATTTCTGTGGCGTGGATTTTCCCCCCGGGTCACCCCTTGAAGTCATCACTGAAGAGGGAAGTTCATATGGTTGTGGGAAGATAACCGATATCTTCTGTAAAAAGCAAATTTTGTCTTCGGTTTCAGCATGACGCTACTGTAATCGAAAGCAACACTGTTGTCTTCATCAGTTTACTGTCTAATGAATTTAAAATGCATTACTAATAAATAAGTAAGTAAATAAATAAATAAATAAATATTTACTTTATCTCTTTCTCTCAGCTGTTACTTGTAAATTTGCTAAGTCAATTTGTTTATGCTGTAGTCAAATTAAATAAATCTTTACATGGATTGTCGGTGACCACCTTAAAAAAAAAAATATATATATATATATATATATATTCTTTATGTGCTTACTTGTTATAATGGTCACGAGATGGCAGCTAGACCATCGTCCCACTGCCCCTTATAATATATAATCATATACATAAAAGAAAAATACTAGTTTGTGCTGGAATGTCCGAGTGGCGAAGTTGGAATCGCGCTAACGTATAGAGTTAGAGGTGTGTGTGTGTGTGTGTGTGAAATTAATTGAAACGAAATATGGATAAGGGATGGATTAAATGTATGTAGCCTTTTTTTTATTTTTCATGTTATATAATGAAAGGTAGACATTTATTTGAATATAATGTACACTTAGCGACAAAAATAATAAGCCGTTTCAAAAAGCAGAGTCAATTCTCGTTCATAGTGTAAAAGTAAACACGGCAACTAGTATCAGACGTTCGAATAGCGTGGATGGTTAAACTACTTACAACAAGGTGAAATGTATGTGAAAGCCAGGGTTCAAATCCTCCGACAATTTTTTTTATTAATTTGTATTTTCGCAAAATACATCCTATAATATTTAATTCCTGCCACATAATCTACGTTCACTTTACACTATCTTAAGTAATATTCCTGCCTCTGTAACACTATTTAGCTACCGGTATAAATTTAATTGTGCGTGCAATACCATGTTTTAATAATAATGCTATAAATTTATGTAATAAAATTTAATATAGCTTCATATATTTGTGTTTATTTATTTATTACGAATTAGTGAGGAAAAAGTTTCAACCTTCAATTAAAAATTTAATTTATATATGTCAAGTCCATCATAATAATAGCTCATAGATGATTGACAATAATAAACAAAATAATAATAATTATTATTATTATTATTATTATCCGTCATCTATAATAATAAATAATAATAATAATAATAATAATAATAATAATAATGGGATGTATCAATTGATGTGAAGAATGTAATTACCTGGGGATCAAAATTAACTCAAAATGTCCCCAAGAAAATGACATAAAATATAGAATTCAAAAAGGCAGATCGGTAATAACATTGTTAAACGGAGTTTTGTGGGATAAGAACATAAGAATAGATACCAAATTAGAAATTTATAAATCCATAATTCGAAGTACGCTAACATTCGGTGCAGAAACTTGGCAGCTGAATAAAAATTTGAGTTTAAAGCTTATGTCTACCGAAATGGATTCTTACAGACGCTCAACTAGACATTCTAAATTGGAAAAAAAAAATCAGAAATACAATCATCACACAAGAAATGAAAGTCCAAAATTCAATATTAGATTTTGTGACATACAGAAAACTAGAATGGTATTGTCATATACGTAGGAAGCCAGAGAAAACATTACCCAGACAAGCTTTGGAATGGATTCCACCTGAAAAATGAAAGAGAGGTGGACCAGATTTAAATGGATGGATGATGTAAGAAGGGATATGAGGGAGCTAGGTCTGGAAGAATTAGAATGAGAAGATAGAGAAAAATGGAGAAAGAAGATAAAAATTTAAAAAGCTTTGGGCATAGGAAGATGTTTTATTACACTGTAAACCTGTTTATAAATAAGTAAATAATAATATTAATATTAAAAATATTAATACTTCCAAATAGTTAGTACGTTTTTTCTTTAAGAATGAATATACAGAATAAAATAGAAAGCACTTTAACAATTAAAAAAATTAACCTCACCGGGAATCGAACCTGCAACCTCTTGTATACGAATCAAGCCACTAAGCACTGAGCTACACTTTCGCTGCCATGTAGCACTTAGAAAGAATACTCTTCGAGGGAAGAAGGAAAACGTATTGTAGCACCATTGTGCAATTAGTTTACTCGTGTGAATCGCGCGTTAGAACTTGAAATATTCGAGATCGAGAGTCGGCCCGTTCTTTTTGTCACTAAGTGTACATCTTCTTTAAAGTTATTTATTTTATTACTTCGATATATCAAATAATGATTCCACACGATGATCGAAGTTTGTGATTAAGGACAGTGAATTGATAGTAATTTTCATGTTTGAAAATGTGTTTATCTTGGTTTTATGTTTTTATTAGTGCGCCATCTGTAGCAGATGAATACACAGCTCTTTCACGTTTTATTTAGATTGGTATGAAATATATTATCTTTATATATAAAAATTAGTGTAAGTGTATGCTTGTCCTTTATGGACTCAAAAACTACTTGACCGATTTGAAAAGGGTTTCTTCCATCACTTAATTTTTTTTTCTGGGACAATTAACGTATATAACATATTATCCTACGTACTATAGGGTCGGAGCTAAAAAAATGGGTCATCGGTGCACTAAAAAAAATAGCTTTTTGACGCTTAAATTGCTTACGCTGCCTAAACTATAACAAATACACCAAATTAATGTACACAGAATTGAATATCTAAAAAAAATACAAAAAATCCGGAACAACATATGTCTATCTTTTATGAATAACACACAATAACAATTTGTGTCTTTCAGCACATTCATGCCAAGATTTTATCGGGATGAGTAGATTGCGGGGAAGCACAGCGGCACACGGCGGAAATTATTTTACAGATAACTCACAATAACCATTTTTTTTTTCTTTGAGCTCGTTTATGCCAAGAATATAGGGATGAGTAATCAGCACGGGGAATCTAAAATGAATTGCGACATACATTTATAAGGTTTTTTTTTGCTTATTGAAGTAAACATGAAAACGCATTTCATTTATTTAGGCGTTGCAACGCACGCCGGACATTGCCTAGTACTCTATAAACTCGCGCCAGTTTGAAATACGTACTTGGCGCACAATCAGTAACATTTAACTGCATGCATCAATATCAACAAAGTTTGTAAAGAAAATTGGTGGTCGACAATTTGAACATAATAAAGTTTATAATTAACAATTTAATTTCTTACGACTCTGATGGATTTCTTCTTCTCCATCGTAGTTAAACCTCTCACATTATATGTACATGTATTACACATCCAAGTTAACTGTTCACGGGCGGAGAGGAAGGGTTTTAGCGCTAGTGTCGCCGAACTACTGGATCTGTGGAAGGGATGTAGGAGAAAACTGTACATCCGATCATGTATTGAAATTTTTCAACTTGAAACGTGGGGGAAGAATCTCTAAACACGTGTGAAAAATCTTAACATGGGTCAAATTAGTCATTTAAGCACGGAACGCTCAAGCCGTCGGATCATTTAAAATCACAGTATTTGTCTTCTTTCTGTTACCAGCCTCACAATAAATCACAAGTGGCAACATGTAAGGGAAAGGAAGAGACAGCTCATTCCTAGGCGTAACCCCAAAAGTAACAGGGTTGTCAAGTTAGTCATTCTGCCACTGACCGCGCAGAACGACGGATCATTAAAATACATAGTATTTGTCAGTTCTCTACCTGCCAATAAAACAACATAATACAAAGGACAGGAAGTGGCGACATAGTAAGGAAGAGAAAGAGAAAGACAGTTTGTTAGTTAACATATTTTCCGCCTGCACAAAACACTTGGATGGGTAATACATGCCCCCGAGCCTTATATTGAAACGATCTGTCGGGAGAAGGATTTTAAACTTTATATCATACACTTGCTTTTTTGACTACACGAGGACGTGCAGGCCTCCTGCAAAACAACACAACATTAGGACCAGACACTCACACATTAATACTAAACATGGAGAATATGATAATGATGGCCAGATGGGTCTTAAAGTTTTCTGACATTTGTCTTAACACTTTAAAAAGTCTTGACTGGGGATCGAACCCAGCCCGTTGGCTATGAGGCAGTAACACGATGATGGGTTTCTTGTAGATAACCGGACATATTACGTGCGAAGTGATATTGTCGCAAACTCTATAATGTGGAACATTGTTTCCTCCCATAAACTTTCTAGTGCTTGTCAAGAATCACATGGGCTATAAAGTGATCACTTTTTTTAAAACATTTGCATTAAATTTTAAACAAGATTATGTCGAATTTTCGCACAAAACCTATTTTACGTAAAAAAAAAAAAAGGATTCGCGAAATCGACCTAATAAGGTTGGATTTGTTGGTATTTTGCAGCCGTTTAGAGATGCCATTAAATTATTTAGAAAGGAACAGACATTTCCATTAACTTCTAAATTATATTTCTTATTATTTTGCCCCCATGTTTAGTGTTGATTTCCTTTTTTTTTTTTTTTTTTTTTTTCCCTTTGCCATAGTAAAACCTATCCCTATGTAGGTATTTTACATGCTCCATCCACGCCACCGGATGATAAAGAGACATTACCTTTCGAGAGGGGATGTAAAACTCTTGATCACACTTATACAATTCTGACCATACATGGACATACATGAGTGATCAGCTCAATGCTAGAGTCACCTTCGAGACAACAAGAACAATATTGATTTAAAAACTCAATAAATGTGATTTAGTAATTATATTATCATTTACAATAAACGATTATTTATCATTCTTTACTTATTTAACTTTGAATATAAAAACTTATTTGTATGCTGATAGGTAAGTTGCACGCACTTTGCCTTGAACTCCTCTATGAGAAATTTGACCTCATCTGAATATTTAATAATGCCTTAAGGCCAATTGACACAATACTTTTTCACCTTTAATCACCTCTTCCTTGTGAAACAGTAATTATTCTCCATATACGCACTATTCAATAACAACATTGGCATTTATATTCCATTAACACACTAATAATTAAATTGTTTGTGACAGAAAACCAATGGTTTTTATCGATATAACTTCCTTATACGTCCGTTGTTTTTTTTAAATCTGTAATTTATTAAATGTTAATAAAATAACACATATTTCACACATTTTTATTATAATTTATCTGGAAGTTATTTTGTCGGTCCATCCAATCTCCTGGTTGTAGATGTTTCTCCTTCATGTATAAATATATTCCCTGACTCCAAGACATTTTAGGTCTTCCTTTGCCTCGTCTTCCCTCAGGTTTCCATTCCAAGGCATATTTCGATAGTCGATTCCCTTCCATTCGCTGGACATGTCCATACCATCTTAATTGCTGTTTTAATATAATCTAAAATAGTGTCTTCAATCTTCATTTTCTCCCTTATACCTGAGTTTCTAATTTTTTATCTTCTTGAAATTCTTGCTGCCCTTCGTATAAAATCCATTTCAGTTGCCAAAAGATACTTATTTGTTTTTGTTGTTAATGGTCAAATTCTTCTCCATAAGTAATGCTACTTTAACAATTGTATGATATATATTAATTTTATATTTATTACTTATGTTTTTATCCTATAATAATGGTAAAAATAATAATCATAATAATAATAAATTGGAAGAAGAGGGAATACCAAAGAAAATCCATAATTGGAAAGCTAATGGAAGAAGTGAAGGGGAAGGCCTAGAGAACGATGGATGGATGGAGTGAAGAGAAGTATGAAAGCTGGAGATTTGAGGGAAGAAGATGCTTTAGACAGGAACCTCTGGCGACAAATCACTTTGGGTTGAAGAGGAAACACTGTTTGTGGAATATTCCTAAATAATAATAATAATAATAATAATAATAATAATAAATAATAATAATAATAATAATAATAATAATAATAATAATAATAATAGCAACTATTATTATTTACACATAGCCTATATAAAATATGTTCGTGTAAAATGTATATATGTATGTATGGTATCAATGTGTAGATTTGAGGGAAGAAGATGCTTTAGACAGGAACCTCTGGCGACAAATCACTTTGGGTTGAAGAGGAAACACTGTATTGTGGAATATTCCTAAATAATAATAATAATAATAATAATAATAATAATAATAATAATAATAATAATAATAATAATAATAATAATAATAATAGCAACTATTATTATTTACACATAGCCTATATAAAATATGTTCGTGTAAAAAGTATATATGTATGTATGGTATCAATGTGTAGATATGTGCCAACACAACCCTAGAAGGCGTATAGAAATTTCAACCCAATTTCGTACACATATGATTAACAGTCTTGAAAAGTGGCATCTTCTAGCACTCCTAGGGGGTAAAAGAGTTGGTTTGAAATGAAAAAAGATCGAAAATGAAAAATATATATTCCAGCATATCTCTGAAACACCTGGAGCAATTTCGATCAAACTCGGTAGACGTATAACTTGCAAATAGGAAAATATATTGCAGAGGTAAAAGACCCCTAGCATCCCTAATGTGGTGGTGCATACCTATTCTGAGCGAATATATCCCTCAATCCATTATCCAATGGCGCCCAATAAACTCTAAAGCCATATAAACCCATTACCCCCCGTACATGTGACAACTAACGCCTTTTCTCTGCTTACAAGACCTGATAATATAAGGGTTATATAACTTATTTTATGTGATACAAAATTTGTTAACGACACTCTAAGGCAAACATATTAGAAGTATAGATCAAAACATTGAAAAAAAAAAGATTCTGTACTCCTAAACAGTGTATCTTAGATATGGTGGGATGCAGATTGTCGACCTGCAGTTAAAAATATAACCATAATTTAATTGAATTTAGCATTTTACGCAGTCAATCTAATGAAATAGCTGTGAAGATTGTTAGTAGTGCTTGTATTTACTTACAAACTGAATTAGTGGACGTGCAGAATGCTTCAAAGTTGGACGAAAAGTAATGAAAAGTTCAAATTCCAACTTCTACACCGGCACGTAAGAAAGTCTGCAGCAGAAATACTGTATTACTTTGAAAACAACTTTCTCACGTATCAAAGCTAACAAAACAGTTGACTGATCGAGGATAACGGATATCGATTTTTCTTCAACCTGAAGGTTGTCTCTTACGCCGATTTTTTCGAAATTCGTTGCAAACAAGCGGTGCAAGTGTCTGGCAAAAAATCGTTAATTATTTTGAGTTGGTCTATTTGTGTTATAATCTCCTCAGAATGTTGTTGTAAAGAAAAATATTCTATTCTATAGTAATTCTGCTCGAGGACAGGTCTTTCACTGCAATCATAGCATTTTTATGCTATGCTTTGTAGCTTTACTAGGGAATTATAGGTGTGGTAGCTTCCCGTTGCTCTCCACACCGGTGAAGGATGATGATAATGATAAAGATGATGATGATGGCCGGATGATTTTCGGGGACAGTTGAATCCTAAGCTTCCTGACATTTGTATTACAGGTGAGGAAACCCCCGAAATACCTCACCCAGGAACTTGTCCCGACCGGGAATCGAACCCATGCCCCCTGGGTGACAAGGCTGCTCGCTACCTCGAGACAACAGCGGTGGACAATAAAAATACAAATGTATATATTTTAACAATTCTTTTTTCTTTTTCCATTGAAACAGTTGTTATGCATTTTCAACTTAAATATGAAAAGGCAACAAACATCTTAGCCAGTTTATGTAAATGTATCAATATTAATTCATGTTTTCCCGCAGGTGCAAATGAGTTTGATTAAACTTATCACCTCCCCTCCAACGGAAAAATGGGTATCTGTAGGATTTTGGTTACATGTAGGCCTAGAATATTTTCTTTCACTTCTTTGGGCCAATCATCGCTGAAACGATGTGAACGGACTTTCGAAACATGCTGTTTGAAATAGGAGTAGAGTACTATCCCTTCCTTTAACCAATTAAGTTTAATATTAATGTTTTATCTGGATTGTACTGTAGACGTAATTGAATTAACTCAGTGGCACTATCAAACTCGGATGTTCATGGCCGCTCGGATATTAACTCTCCATACACCCCTATCCTGAGCAAATGTTTTCGAATCTTCCCCTGTGTTAATTTATGATGCTAGGTATAATATATAAAGTATTTACATGCTTATGTAGGCCTAATATAATTAGTAAAATCCAAGCAGCCGAGATGAAATGTTTATGAAGAGTAAAAGGATGCATTAGAATGGACCAGATAAGAAATGAGGATATCCGTGAAGAACTGCAGACCTACTCCATAAAAGAAAATATATTTAACAACAAGAATCGGTGAAAAAACGTGTAGAAGGAATGGAGGAAAGTAGATTAGCAAATAAAATCTTACATTATTTTCCGTGAGGAAAAAGAGATGTCGGACGTCCTCGGAAGAGATGGTCTTAGATCTATTAGTGAAGACGGAACTGGCAATTAATACCTAAACGAGTAAGTGAAGAAGAAGTAGAATGTAATACTATTGGATGAAATATGTAACAGTACATTAGGCGGCTCCGTGGCGCAAGCGGTTAGACGTTCGCCTCTCACCGCTGGAGTCCCGAGATCGAGTCTCGGTCACTCCATGTGGATTTCGTGGTGGACGAAACGGAGCTTGGGCAGGTTTTTGTGGTATAACGGTTGCCATTATTTTATTTGAATACAAATTAGATGCACGTATTTTACGAATTCCCATATGTTTCCCGGTTTTTCCATTTGCTTTCAAATTCCCGACTTATTCCCGGTTTACAAGATTTTCCCGAATGCTGGACATCCTGCATGCCAATGTTGGTTCAATCCAGTTCATTGGAGCAGTCATTCAAATAGAGATTTCTACTCCAATTGTGCCTCTTACTTATTATCCGCATAATGTCCATGTAGGGCAAGGGTGTTCTATAGTGGATTTACTTCACCAAGGATAATACAGGGAATCTATTTTAAGCGGAAAACTTTTTTACAGCGTTGCAGTGGCTCTCACTTTGCCTGCTATTGTGCTTGCACCGGCGGGGAGCGTGTTCTGTTACTACCGGCAAATGAAGACTTTAGTAGCTACAAAATACAAATAACTAATTACATTATTATAAAAACAGGCCTACACATAGAGACTTATTACTCACCATTTATTTGAGATTTGAGATTTTTTTGGGAAATTTCAGCAGTCTAATCGTGGCGGCAGAATATACGACGTTTCCTCTTAAAATTGATTCCCTCGGCGTGCGACAAGTGGTAGTTCATTTCCACAAGGAGACATACTAGTAACAAAGAAACTAAGATAGGCATATTACTTAGATGGGGAAATACAATTCAATTTTCCTCTGAGGATTTAATTTAGGCTTGAGGTATTTTACTTACAAAAAAGATATCTCACACATTCAAGCCACTGAAATGAAATTTTTAAGATCCGTAAACGGATGTACATGTATGGATAGATTACACAGTGAATTAATAAGAAATGAACTGGAGATATTTTCAATACTCGATAAACTAGAAGAGCACGAGTATCGATAGAAAGAACATTTAGACGGAATGGACAATACAAGGTTACCCAAAAGGATCAATACCTACAAACCGCATGGAAAAATATCTTTGGGACGGCCAAGGAAACGATGTATTTGAGACCGAAACAGGTCGCATTGACCTAATCCTGGAAATGAAGAAGAAGAAGAATAAGAAGGCATTTTAACACTCTGTGGGACCTATGTCTTGAAGTCTCTCCCGGAGGACTTCGGGCCTTTGAATTTTCCTTCCTGTAAACCGCGTCACTTCGATCAGGTTTGAACTCGTGAGAATGATAATTTCTATGATATAGCCAGGAATTGAACTCTAGATCCATGTGACGCTACTAAAACATATTAAAAATATGAAAAAAAAAAAAAACAACTGTTAACCGATACTAAATTTGTAACTCGTGTAATGGAATCGTGTGATGATTTAATGAACGCTTTATTGATCCTTAGTTTTTTTAACGCGATGTATCTAGGATGTAGAGGAAATTAAAGACTGCCCTTTTATTACCGATCCCTTAACACCTTCGTAAGATTTTAATCTGTTGGGAGTTGTTTAAACGAACTTGATGACTTGTTTCTTATAATTCGTTTTGAATGATTCAAGTAGGATAACTGGTTTTTTTCGTGATGATCCTATCGAAAGATGTACAGCAATACATTATAAGACTGCAACTTTCTTCATTAAAAACATGCAATAAACCTCCTCTCCTCATCAGGCGAAGCGATACCAACCTTGTAACTAGAGAAGATTGATACATTTTATAAACACGCAAGAGATACCTGGAATTTATTGCCAAGGTATGGTTCACCTATTTACTCAAATACAGAGATAACCAAAATTCCCTGACAATATATCATCTCACCCCCCCTCTCTTTCGCTCTCTCTCTCTCTCTCTCTCTTCCCGCTCTCTCTCTCTCTCTCTCTCTCTCTCTATATATATATATATATATATATATATATCTTTCTCTCTCGCTCATATATATACATGATCTATTAAGTCCCTCTACAACCCCTAGAAGTCTGTAATATTTAATCTAAAACACCCTGTATATACCCCCCCGCACACACACACACACACACACACATATATATATATATATATATATATATATATATATATTATATATACCTGAAACAATAAAAAAAATAATTCAGTGCAACGACGATGCCAAGCAGTGATTAAAGCTTAGGGGTACTCTACTAAGTACTACATGAAGAAATTGTTGTGATTTGGTTTTGTGTTTTAAGTGTATGAACAGAAAAAAAACACATATATATATATATAGTCCACCGCTGTGGTCTCGAGGTAGCGTGCCTTGTCATGCAGCGGGCCCGGGTTCGATCTCCGGTCGGGGCAGTTTTTCTGGGTGAGGTTTTTATCGGGGTTTTTCCTCACCTGTAAGACAAATGTCAGGAAAACTTTAAGGCCCAAACGGTCCCCCCAACATCAGTCATCATCATCATCCTTCATCGGTGTGGAAAGCAACGGGAAGCTACCACATCTACAATTCCCTAGTAAAGCTGCAAGCATAGCATGAAAATTCTATGATTGTAGTGAAGGACCTGCCTTTGGGCAGAATTACTACGGACGGATATATATATGTTATAATTAAATGCTTAACATTGAGCAATGCAAGCTTAATATGGAATGGTAAGAAAAATAAATGCCTGGACGGGATTCGAACCCGGATCTCTGAGTCTGTACCTCAGCTGATATCCATTACACTCCAGCAATATATATATATATATATATATATATATATGTGTGTGTGTGTGTGTGTGTGTGTGCGCGCGCGCGCGCGCGTGGGTGTATATATAGAATGTTTTAGAATAAATATTACAGACTTCTAGGGACTGTAGAGGGGACTAATAGATCATGTTTTGATAAGGAACCCATGTCCGGAAACGTCATTTCGATGTAAAATAAGTTTGAAGATCAATAATGTGCTGATATTGAGAGTGCTGTGTTTCAGAATAAGTATTACACACTTCTAGGGGTTTTTCTACACCTGTTGAGTGTATGATATCCGAACCTTACAGTGAATGATGTCATTTAATATTGTAAAATTAAAGTAATAGCTATGTACGCATCAAGGGAACTGAGTAGTACTCGTTCATTACTAATCGAAGACGTGTTCAGCCGAGCTTTAGCGAGGGCTAGCAAATAAGTTTAAGACAAGTAATGTACTTACTTCCCGAATTGCGCATATAATTTTGTTCACTCCTATACTATTAATTATGTTTAATTTTTATATTTCGTGTGAATTTATATCATGGTTTGAAGAGTTCAATTATTTGATAGCAAGGGAATATTGATAAAACAAGTGAAATTCTTTATTATTGTCTGAATTAGTGGCAGCCATTTTAAATAAAAGTTTCAGACTGCATATTAATTACATATATGATTAATTGTAACGTAAAGGTAGCGGCGAATGCTGCGGTTCATTTTCTATTATCAGCAAAGTCTAAATATATATATTTATATATATATATATAATATATATATATATCTGGTAGTTTAATGTAAGTTATATAACATGAGTTATACATAAAGTAGACAAACATATTAACATAAATAAGAAAAATACTAATGAAAATGAACCAAATATTGTGGCTAATGTTAATAATTGTAACAACTGTTCAAATTTGAAATCAAAGTGAGAAATATGTGTGATACAATAAAATTGTATTATATCACTCAATACAATTTTACGTAGGTATCATTTTACATTATTAATTAGGTCAATTAGTTAAGTCTCGTAGACTCCGACGGGCAGAACATGTGGCACGAATGGGGAATGAAAGGCGTGCGTGGACGCTTCTTATAGGAAAACCAGAGGCAAAACGCCCAGTTGGTAGACCAAGAATGAGGTGGGAGAATAACATCAACTATGATTTGAGGGAAGTAGATTATACAGGGAATAATTGGAAAACTTTAGCTCTTGATAGGGATGTATGGAGAGTTTATATCCGCGCGGCCAAGAACCTGCGGGGTCGATAGTGCCAGTGAATTAGTTAATTGGTTAGTTATTAAGTCAAATACTTTTCTTCCCTAGGGAAGTATGTTGAGCAATTACATGCCGTTGTCAAGGCCTCTGTGGTAAATCCAACGTACTTCCCTAAAAACAGAACAATAATTAGGCCATTATTAGTATGAGTGAACAAATAATTTTAACACATTCTGATTATATAATTTTACCAATTATATGCCTGACAGGTCTGTTAAGATTCGCTGAACATATTAATGTTTAACTACTGATTGAAATGTAAAGTTCTTTTGATGTGAGTCGGTATAGTAAATAAATGATTTCCCACACTCTGTTTCCTCCCTCATCTTCATGTTTTTGCGGGTTCCTTGTCGAGTTTCCCAGATCTAATTATTTAAATATACGGAATGTAATCAACCGATGACTTGTACCATGTTATTTTATAATGATTTTCTTCCTTTACTCACATTTGCAATTTTTTGCAGGCTCCTGTGTTAGGAATTGATGTTGTAAAAATATGAACTGCCAAGTTAGAATTACGTGTTCCCTTACATGTCGACAAAACTTGTTCACCGGATGAGAAGACCGGAATTCTTTATCTGCTTTGTTTGTAGCGATCTCTTTCAACGAAGCAAGAAATGTGTTTGAGAGCTTATTATGCGTTTTATCCCATGAGGGGAATATCCTGAGTTCGAGTTTTGCGTGCTGTTTTAAGTTTGTTCTGCAGGCTGTCAAGTGTTAAATAACATTAAAGCGATGGTGAGAATTGAAGCCCTGAAGGTCGGTGGAAATAGTAAAAATGACTCAATTTAAAAATAAAATTAGCACTCCAGAAATCAACGCAATATGTATTATATTATTATTATTATTATTAATTATTATACTATAAATATCAGATAAATAAAAATTAAACCGGTAGCAGAAAGGACTATGGCGAAGATCTGCTAGGAAATCAGGAGAAAGACAAAATTAGAAATGAAGCATAAAAGAAAACATAATGTACAAAACTCAATTTTAGAATTTATCCAAGAAAAGCAACTAAAATGGTACGGCATATTAGACGAATGGAGGATAAAAGATTACCAAAAATAATGGAATGGACACCCATCATGAACGAGAGGAAAGGACTACCAAATCTCACGTGGATTCAAGGGATTAGAAGAACTTTGAAGACTGGGAAAAAGAAGAAGAAATGTGTTATAATAGAGACGAATGGAGGAAAGTCAAAGCGAAATTGAAGAAACACATTGTGCCGAAAAATGTTCACATTGTATATTCAGATGTATATATATATTATTATTATTATTATTATATTATTATTATTTATATTCCCCGCGTTAATACTATAGTGCACGCGATTGTTTAAGTCAGAATTCGCTTCATAGGACAGTCCTGTGTTGGGGCTTTGGCGTGATTCCCTGAAGTTGTCCCCGCCCGGAGAGCCGAAGGGGGACTCTTTTAATCTCCGAAAATTTTTACCCCGTGGAACCCAATGCCCGCGTTTCTTGACAGTTTATATTTTTAGGTTTAAGATCGTCACTCTTGCGACAAGGTACTATTTTCCTCTGGTTATCACATCCGCACCAGTCCGGCATGGGTAAACCATATCGCACAATGCTATCGCCACATTGTTCTCCGGATCATTTAAGAAGCAAGCAAGCAACTCCACCCGGCAAGGTAAGATCCATGGAGGTACAGGTAATGGAGGACTTCATAACATGAAAGTACATAAGTCATTATAGGAAACCAGATTATAGAATAATACTCTCGTAGAATGCATGGACAGGACTTGGCCGAAATGGGAATGAAAGACTGCATGAAGCTTCTTGTAGGAAACCAGAGAAAAAGCCAGTTGGTAAACCAAGAATTGGTGGGAAGTAACATTAATCAAAGTTGAGGGAACATCGATTATAAGGGAATGAATGGGAAAACATTAGGTCAGGATAGGAATGTAGGAGATTATGTCCGCCCGGCCATGAACCTATGGGTCGATAGCGCCAGGGAGTTATTATATATTTTTATTATTATTATTTATTATTACTATTTTATATTATTATTATTATTATTATTAATAATAACTACGAAGTAAAATGCATGAACACCAATAAAAATTCGGATGATGGGATACTAAACTGATGAATTACAAGAACAAGAATTCGGAAGGAGAAAGATTATAAGATAAGAATTTACAATGAATAATGTAACAAGATTACCAAAAGCAGCATTTAACTACAAGTCGGGAGATTCAAGGAAGTAGGAATGCCACTGAAAAGATGGACAGAACAACTGTGAGGCAGAACAGGTATTCTGCCTAACCCGTGAAGAAAAGAAAAAACGAAATAGTACACTTAATTGATTTACTATTTTTGAAATTGAATATACATACATCACTTTCCCGTTTCACGAATCATTTTAAATTCAGGAATACACACGATTTAAAAAAAATACCTATTATAAAATTTTCTCTTTTCTTATTATCCACTCATCTTGTTCAGATATTTTGTTGTATAATAATATTAATCGTACTTGACCCACGACGATACTTTCTCAGAACAACAACTAAACTTTGTTGTTCTGTAATCCCGCTGGTTTTGGGTCTGGATGATCAATTCTGGGTATGGTACCAAGTTCGCTAATTTAAACCGATGGATAATTAAACTTTTTTTTTCTCTTCCCACTCATTAGTAACAATTGAATGTGTACAATACGTGCATATGCAATAAAATGTTTACAGATAACGTGTGTGCCAATATAGACAATAATTACAATAATGGTAACAGATTAGTGGAGATGTACAATAACTGTATTTTTTTCAGAGCAATTTTTTTTGAGACGAACTTTTAACAATATCCGCCCTCTTTTCGTTTACAGTGTTTTCCTTCTTGTCTTTTCTTTTGTTAACTTTCTGTTATTCTCACTTATAGACACAAGGAAAAGACACACACCCCAGACCCCTATCCCGCCGGAAATCGAACCCGGGTCGTCGGAGTGGAAGGTAGGGACTCTACCGACTACGCCACGGCGACGGACATATTAGCAGAAAACAAAAGAAGCCGTGTTATGCAATCAGTATAGTCAGGTTGTCGTAGGACATTTGTGGCATTCTGTCCTGGCATTGGTGGAAATTATAACCCACTTCTAAAGTTGGGGAATTACATGATAAATGATAATGAAGTACCAAGGGAGTCCGTATACCGAAACTTAATCTAAAATTCTAGATAATAGGAGTAATTCCAATAAAGACAATTTCCTCTGGTCTAGTCTAGAATCGAACCCCGGGACCACAAGACCTTAGCCTGGTGTATAAGCGAGAAGTAGGCCTATATTTGGATCATCAAAACATACTACAGAGTTGTTGGAGTTTAAAACTGAAGATGTAAGTAAAATTATACTTCTGAAACCGATATCGTGAAAACAACCCCAACTTTATGAAGTGAGATATAAAACATTTTCTCCAACTCATTCATAAATGTAAATAACTCACAGTGTTATCCTCCCACTTTTATTTTGATTTAAAAAAATAATGCAGAGTGGTTTACAGATCCCTCATTACATAGCTAGGCTCTGCATGTTGCACAAATGAAGTTTTGACAACATTCAGTCTGCATGGTATATCCAGAGTTAACTGGTAGAATCAAGGGGCCTTCTAGGGTGCCGTCGTGTCATTCATATTTTTTTTTTTCGGAGTTACACAAAACTGTTTCGCGACAGGTTGTGTCCCTCTAAGCCCGGGGGACGGGCGTGGGGGAGATTAAACTGAGGAATAGCTAGATTAAGATGAAATCATCTCATTTTTAACAAGTGTGGACTATTTTTAATTGTTGAATAATTAGTTATGGGACCTGTGTTGACTTACTTCTTGTGAGTGACACAGTACTAATATTAAAAGAAGGAATTCAATTAACCAACAAAACAAAATGTAGGCCCTCAAACCGTTAAAAATAAGCAACTGGTGAGAAGTTATCAATGGGAAGGACCACTTTTTATTCACACACTATGCTATAGAATTTTCATTTCCACACCTTTTGGAACAATAATAATTTGATAGGTTTATTTCGGCGTACCCCTTGAATGTTGTGGGAGAAGTGAGATAGTCGTGGACGTGTCTGGCCAGTGAACCCGGCACAGTGACAACAATTAACAATCAACACCTGCCCCTTATATAAATAGCGTCCATACTTATAGCTGATATTCTCATACGCTTTTAAACTTGGACCTTTAACTGCAATAAATTCTTTCGCATAAAGTATGTTCTCAGAAAAAACTGCTAACTTTACGATTTTATAAAAATGTGTATTACCGACCGCATTTACAATGACTATTTAACTCATGCCCCAAATGGGAGTCAATGACCAATCACGTTTTTAATGAAGTTTTGTTTTACAACAAATCACAGTAGTATTTCACCTCGATATTTGTCTACTTCTGTTTATCATATTAAAGAAAGTTCCTCCTTTTTAATATTATGAACAGGTCAGATGCATTATTTTACAGTGACTAACTCTCCAACAAATACGTTGAATATAGCAAATAATGAACATATTCCTTCGAACTGCACATTTGATAATTGTGTGCTCAATAATTGTGTTTTTAAATACTGATTTTACTGAGCTTGAATTCCTACAAAAAAGTATTTAATAACCTATAATGTTGGTTGTAATATACAGTCTGATGTGTTTTCATTTTTTCTCCACTAGGGTGCATTCTTACAAATATTGCGATCCTGTTTGGCAATAAATAATATGATCAAGTTGCAGTGGATGAACAAATGAAACTAACCAAACATTTCTCATTTGTTTTCAAACATCGCCATTTACATTAAAATATATAAATATTTTAAAATAACTATATTTAAATAATGGTTTGTTAGTAAACAGCTTAATTTTATTCGTTGAAATAGTCCTAACAAATGCTACTCTTGATTTCCAAATCCTCTAGATAAATTGTAAATCACTCGTGGCATTGCTTATGAACAATCCAGATAATTTCTGTGCTGTACTTCGCTGAAGGTGTAGTTATAGTACAATAGATGGAATTAAGATTGCGTTAACATCACATCAAAAGCTGCTCTAAAATACTGAAGACAAATTTGGATTTTAAATAAACTAAATTCTCATAAACTTAGAATGATCCAAATGCACTTCTTACGTTTGCTGTTAGGAGTTAGTAGACTGGATCACCATAGGAACACTATTATCAGATAAAAACTTGGAGTACCAAGTTTTGAAGAAGATATAGAATGATACCAATAGAATGGAATAATCATCTGAGAAGAATGGAAAGAAATATACTTCCAAAATTGGCGTTCCAATACACTCCAACTGGACATAGGGACCAAGAATACCAAAACATCGGTGCAGAGATCAAGACCATCTTCATTAGGTTTACCAGGTCACATGACCTAAAACGGATTTGTTCATGATGGGGTGATGATGATCGGATGGAGCCAAATATATTATCTACTGTTTGTATCGGTCTGTAGCTTATGATTTTAGCAAATTGTGTGAATATCTAAATGACAACTGATTTTGTTGGAGGTCATGTAAATGAACAACTAGCACGAATATAGATTTAGTGCGCTTGAGAACGACAAATGACTTCCGAGGTTCCCTAACCTGACTATTCTTATGGAAATACATGATTATTTATTTAATGCAGGGTATTTGAAATGCAGATCATTCACCCAAATGACAAACCTTATTAACATATTTGTAATAACTGTACACAATAGAAACAATAACGTAAACACTATAAAAATATAAACAGAATAATCTTAACTAGATTACAGAGTTTACTGGAAAGAATGAATGTATCAAGATTGCCAAGAGCAGCATTCAACTACAAGCCAAGAGGTTCAAGGAATGTAGGAAGGCCAGTGAAAAGATGGACAGAACAACTGTGTGGCGAAACAGGTAATTTGCCTAGCCCGTGAAGTGAAGAAGAAGAAGACAGTCAGAGCATTTTCCCTCCTGCCTCCCAGTAGCGTTGATGGAGTGTAGTAGGTGTTAGTGCAGAACAGTGGAGTCAAAGGTGAGCAGAATCCATATTGACACTAGTACTACACTGCATGAAGAGAGTATTGTTCAATATTCTCAGACGATGAAGGTGGATAGCGAGGCAGTCATGTATGTTGCAATCCGAAATTTTGCAACAGCTCTTTGCGTGACCAGCCTAGTACTTCAGAAAAAAATTCTCCATTGGCTTTTTTTTTTGTTTGTCCTTTCTAACAATGCCAAGTGATATTCAGATTTTATCTTAGAGTGGATAATAGTGGCAGATCTATTGTAAAGTATTTATTTCATGGGTGCTTGTAGAATTTGAGTCCCTCGTTTTGCAAGGAGATATGCGGCTTCGTTTCCTGCGATCCCACAGTGTGATGGTATCCATTGTAGTGCAACTCGCTTTTGGAAGCGAATAAGGCTGCTGATGAATTTCCTGCACTCTACAACTTCTTTGTTACAAGCCGATGTTAATAGTTTGCAATTGCACTAATTGCTGCTTGTGAATCTGAAAGAATAACAACATTTAAGAAGGATTCTGGTCTACATGTGAGGTGGGAAAGTGCTGTTCGAATGGCTTCTATATCTCCATCAAAAGGGACACAATTTTTGCCAAGTGAAATATATGTTGCGAACAGATCACTGTAGATTCCAGATCCTGTATTTCCATTTGAACTGATTTTGGATCCATCAGTATAGACATGTAACCAACTCTCTGCTGGGTATCGGGTTGAGATGGTTTCTAGCGCAATTGAACGTAGGATTTCAGGTGTTGTATCTGACTTGTTAATAACTTGAGTTAAGTTGAGATCAAATTCTATTTTTAAAATTTCAAGTGTGTTTATGGAAATACAAATATATTGTTATTTACATCCATTTCTTCTTATTTCAGTAGGAGTACATATAGCGTGAATAGGAATATCACCTTGAAATTTGCAGCATGACACATGGAGCACACATTGAGTGTGTGAGATAACATTTTAAAAGTTTCAATCTCTCTAATGCCATAATTTTCATAATATAGTAAGTACGCTTAACGACTGCGGAATATATGTTTAGATTTACACAGCATTTCTGTGGATACCCTGCATTTCGAAATGCTCATCACAGTCAATCAACAGAAGCAGCACATCTTTACCGCTCAGTTAGTGTGTACTTAAATCAAATAGTGTATTTGCTTTTATTACGGTTTATTATAATATGGTACGCACCGTTGGTTAATATAAAACAAAACAATACGCTGCGAACAGGAAAGTTCGAGGTTCGATTCCCGATAAAGTCAGGATTTTTAAACTGCTCTAAAAGTCTTCTTCTTCATCCAACCAAGTCTTAGGCCTATAGGCCTGTTATGATCTCAGTGATGAATCTTGTGTCCAGCATTTCGTTGGACGTCCCAGAGACCTCTTTCCTGTTGGGCAATAACGAAGCATGTCCTTGAGAACTCTCTCTGAACTCATTCGTCGCAAATGATTCATCCAGTTGTTCTGGTATCTATGTATGTATTCAATGACCGGTTCTAAACGTAGTTCCTTCAAGATATCATCATTACGTTTGTGATCCCATTTGGCATATCCTGGCTGCATATCATAAGCATAATCCCACATTTTGCCCTTGTTTTTACTCCTAACTCCCACTGTGAAATATTGTACGTAATTGATTGTTTCTCTTGGTCCTCTTTGTTTTCTTTTTTTTGTTACAGATATAACTGCTATTGAAATTCATTTTTTCCCCTAATATAACGTCTAATTGGTCCTCTTTGTGGGCTATACCCTGTACATTCCTGGGGGCACGCCGTAGCGTAGTGGTTAAGGCACTGCGCTACAAGCCGGAAGGTCGAGGGTTCGAGTCCCGGTGGGGTCAGGAATTTAACTGACCCAAACTTTCTAGCGGCACTATGGCCCTGGGGTCGACTCAGCCTCTAACTGAAATGAGTGTCAGACGCTTGTTCTGGGGGTAAAACGGCCGTCACGCAGGGTTGACAACCCGACTAACATCAAGTGCCGATTGTCCAGAAAAGTGGGAGCCTTAACCTCCTCTACCCCAAGGGCCTCCTGAGGCCTGTATTGGGATACCTTTACCTTTTACCCTGTACATTCCAAGTTGCTATTTTCAAAATGTTTTCCTTTTTCCAAGAGTTATTATTTTTCTTGCCTTTTTCGTCGACGGATTTATCCCTCCATCCATCCGACGCTTGTTGTGAGAATTGAAAGCAACTCTAAAGTACTATCCGACGGGTTGCGAGCCAGAACGGTAAAGTGATGGGGTTTCCATCCATATAGTATTTACTCTGCAAGTGATGTTATGGTTATACCGCCAATACTCGATCTCTAGAGCCTCATCTGTTACAAGCAGGTTGCACCACGGGCAGGTTGAGGTTAGATTTTGGATAGGAGAGGTTTAAGAATGCACTTCACGATCCCATGCAACCCGCCCTAAAAGGTAAAACGGCGGACGAACTAAAACGTTCTGGCAAAATATAAATGAAATTATTTCCTTTTAAACTTGTCTTTGCCGCCGTGGCTTCTAATTTCTCTGATCTAAAGACCGTGACTTGTGAAGGATTGTTTTCCAGTAATGCCTCTGTTTATAGGAAGGAAGTTATAAGGAAGCGTAAAGTAATGTAACTTTATTACATGCGAGTTTTTAAACTTCAAAGTTGAAGCTCTTCAGTCCATTAAAAAAAACACTGCAATGAATTATGGTGAGAGAAACGAAAACAAACGAGGTTTAAGAATATTAATGAAGTAAGACTAATTAATGTAAGGCGTCTCCTTAGCTCCTCTCATCGCTAGGGTTTCCAGTTCGTGTCTCGGACTCTCCACGTGAGTTTCGTGGTGAACGAAACGGACTCTGGGCAAGTTTTTCACAAGGTTTCTCCCGTTTTCCTCTGCCACAAATTTAATTCCATAATATCTTTAATTCATCTGTCCCTGTGATTGTGCGTCAGGCCTGGTCGTCCGGGATCCAATGTAAGGAGTTTCATCACATCTCATCCCTCGACCTCCTGAGTGGACACGAGATGAGTTTTTTCTAATTATTACAGAAGTCATAAAATGGAAAGGTAACTCTGTGATTTTGATTACTGGCTTGTGTTTAATTTAATACAAATTATTGACTAACGAAAAGCAACTTAAATATATTACTGTGCGATACTAAATAAAAGCTTAAAATGATAAAATGACATCTCAGTCGACCTCAGCTAAAACTCCATTTAAAGAAGACTTGGTTGAAGGCCTTTGAAAATATGTTCCATCTTCAGCTACTGATAGAGGTCGACTGAGATCTCAGATGCAATTTTATAACTATCAGCCTTCTTTGTACTAAATTGAAGCTTGGTTTAAAATAACTTTTAAAATCTACAAAACTCGTCTTTCAAAACTTGAGTGTAACGCCATCTAATTAAATATATAAAAATGAATGTTTGTTTGTTTGTTCGTACTTTATGCGCTGACATACCGTTGATCCGATTGTGATGGGGCTTTTTGCAAAATATTCAAGAGATTCCCGGGATGAATATAGGCTATACGAGAATTGTAATACTCAAATCCTACACTCTTAGAAATCGCCCTTTGTAGTGAAAAAAGTAGCTCTTTGGACGCTTAAATGGCTTACGCTGCCTAAACTATAACAAATACACAAAATTAATGTACACAGAATTTAATATCTTAAAAAGCTCTCAAAAAAGTCCGCGACAGCATATGTTTATCTCTTACGGATAACACACAATAACCATTTTTGTCTTTCATTGATGCCAAGAAGATAAGAGACAAGTACGGAGATTCCTGTGCAAGCATAGCAGCACACGGCGGGCATTCTTTTACGGATAACTCGCAATAACGAGTTTTGTCTTTTAGCTCATTTATGCCAAGAAGATCGAGATGAGTAAATTCCCGGGCAACACCGGGTAATCAGCACGGGGTATCTAAAAATAATTACGATATAAATTTTTCTTTTTACTTATTTAACTAAACATAAAACATATTAATTTTCCTACTTCAGCTCATTTATGTCAAGGAGGTCGGGATAAGTAGATTCTCGGACAACGCCGGGTAATGAGTACAGGGTATCTAAAAAATATAAATTAATAGTTATTTTTCCTTTTACTTATTCAACTGAACATAAAATCAGATTAATTTTCATTTATTTAGGCGTAGCAGCGCACGCCGGGTATTAGCTAGTATACATATATAATGATTTGTAACTAAATGTCAGAATTATGTGCAAATGTTTATTTGCTTTCAATTGCTTGTCTATTATTATTGTAGATATCTTTAATTATACTCCTGTTACAGTGCTCGCCTCTGATTTAGGGCTCTATCCCGGCTGAGGTAAATGAATAGGCCTACTTAAGGGATTACAAATCGTGAGTGTGGCTTCTTTCCCGAAAGGAAGTAAATCCGTGGATCCTGTCTCATACATTTACGGCACGTGAAATAACCTGAAGCCTGAAATATAAAAACAGACCTCTGAGCAATCCCTAGTTGTGAAATGAGCTACTAATTGCCTGAAATGTTGAAGATACAGTATTTTTACACGCTATATGAACTGTTACCCTTAGAAGAATTCTACTGCAGGCGCTTTTATAGTTACAGTTAAGTAGGTAGTAGCAGTGAAATTTGTTGACATATTTCGAAAAATAAAGATAAGCAAAGGGGTTATTCCATACAACATTTGGGGATTTTGTAATGCGAAGTTCCGGATTTTTTCAATATCTCATAATAATAAATAGTTGAACTGCGGGAAAACGATCACGTTTTTACAAAGAGACCTAAAACAAGTTTGGGGAAAAGAATCTTATATACTCAATCTAGGATTTATAGAGAGATCAGGGCTTGCTTGGTTCAGGTTAAGGGTATGGAAATTTTTAAAAATTAGCGACGATCACGATATGCGAATATGTCCATTGTGCGGGAGCTTTGAAGATGAGATACATATATTAGGAAAATGTATTGGAGGCATCAGTTGTTACCGGAAAGATTTCTAAATTCAAATCGTGAAAGATTGGCATGCTACGCGTTACTGGTAAACCCAGAAAATTGGATAAACTTGGGTAGATTTCTGGACAAAACACGGAAAATAAGAACAACACTTATTCAGGAATAAATAAATATGTTAACAAATTGCAGTACCATTAATTCTTAATAATTCTACATACTAAGTTAATGTATAATGTAATTGTATTGGTATCTAATTGTAATATTATTGTGTTTTTTATGTTTGTTTTAAGTATATTATTACCAAACATCAACTTATTGTAACGGACTGCCAACAGCACATACGGCTTACTGCCCGTGCGATCCATATTTGTAAATAACATTGTATGTATCTTACTTTTAGTTTAATAAAGTCCTTATGTATATATGTATGTATGCAGATAGTTAAATGACTTTATTTGAGCTAGTTATTATTAATGGTTTAGCTGTAATGGAGCTTAACATGTAATTTATTGTTAAAACATTATTAAATACGAGTATCACATGCGTTATCGTATCAATGTAATAACTGTGTCAATGTAATGATGTGTTTATATTTGAAAGCAGTTTTGAGTTTTTGTGGATTTTTACTTCGAGTAGGCCTATATGTTTAAATTTACAGTAAAATAAATAAACTTTAAAATTTTAATAATTCTAGCTTTCGTGAAACCGGAACAAGCCAACAGGCTTAATCCCTGGATGATGATGATGATTTTAAAACTCAATTTTTTTATTGCGTTTCATTTTTTACGGCGAGATAAAAAAAACCTTGATATATCACAACCGTTTTCACGATTGGATCTGTTAAAGTCCGGAAAAAATATGAAATAAATAAGAATTGGAACTGTCGACTGAAAGTCGAGTGCGACACACCACCCAACATACCTCGCAGTGACTAGCAGCAGTGATAGCGCGGCGGCATATCGTACGAGGAAATCACTCCACCTACTTTTGTGCGGAGAGCTATTTTAGTTTAATACGTCTTGATTTCTAGAGATTTCATTAAGAACATTTTACAACGTAATGAAAATGCTTTGTAAAATGTTGTATATATTATTTTTGAATTTCATGTGAAGTTTTATGTAATGGTATTTTTAAAAATATATCCATAATTACCTTCAAATCCAATTTTAACTGCTTCCCTGAAATATAGTGTCTTAATATCCTCTTTCATAAGTTCTCTGTAGTGAAATGGCCGTGTTTGAGTTCTGCACATATACATCGTAATGCTTTCAGAGAACCAATCGCCTGCAACTAGTATCGTACGTTAAACGAGACAGGGTTTGTACTTTCGTGATGCGCCGGACCCGCCTTGACGCGTCTTCGTCCGTGCCGAGACCTATAACAATGCCATTTTTTGTGATTGTTGTTATGACCAGAAAATAAATTGTAAATATGTGTGCGCGTTTTAATAATACTATTTCAACTATCCATAACTATCCATGTGATTTTGTACAAGAATTACATAAAGAGTTATATTTAAAATTTTGAACAAATTTGGTGTTACTGAAGTTTCGCGTCGTACTCTTTGTACGGAATGTCCCAATACATGCATTTACTTGACCGTGTTTGGGCGTTCGGGTCTATTTCCAATTCCCAATACATACACACACATACATACAAATCAAGCATAAATCATTCTCCCTATCTTTCTCATCCATGAATTAGAGATGTAGTAAAATTATTAGAATTTTGCTTTAAAATAAACCTAAAAGAACGCATGCACAATAAATGTAGTTCATGACTATACAACTAAGTCAACTTAAAGTTAATTAGGTATTTCATATCTATAATATTACAAAATAACAAATTCAGTATTTAAAAGTAGGCTTAAGACTGATTTAAATCTAGTATTTTTCTGAAAAGTGACAATGCTCTAATATAATGGATACCTACATTTTTTCAGTGAAAATGTTGTCTCTCATATCATTCATAAATTAACGGAATTTATTTTAACAAAAACCCATTTTTTGTAATTATTATACATAAACCGTTTTCAACTTTTTATAAGTAGTCTCTCTGTAAACCCAATTAAGTTAATTAAAGTATGTGTATTAGCAATTGATGTAAACTGTTAGGATAACGCAATACAATTTGAATATACAATACATTTTTTATAAATGATTATTTAATGAATAAACTGCGAATATAATTATTTCCTAGTATTGTTCTCTCTATATATACCCGGTGTGGGAGTAGAGTGCTCCCTACTTGGAGTGTTTTAACAAAGATAATTTAGTTACGCCTATTAACCCATATATTCCTAATTTTATTAGTAATATTTATTTATTTATAGCGAAAACCGACACTCTGTAGATTGGCAGTACGACTAACATGTTGTTTGGTTCGTTGTACAGTTGGATTTATGGTTGAATCAGAGTGTAAGGTCTAGATCGTTGCACAAACCGCTTATGCCCAATTATTAATCAGGTTATAAAATTGCTCCTGAAATGTTTTATATCTCATAATTATAAATAATCAATAAACGACAATTGTTTCACAATATTTTATTAAGTTAAATTACATTTTGTAACAAAATCATCTTGATTTAATGTTTTAAATGTGGAGTTACTCTGTACACATATTATTAACATTTGTACATAATAAAGATAAATGTAAAACTTTGAAGCATATAAAAATTTCCAGAGAAAAGGTCCATATGAAGAAAAAAAATAGATAAAAGTCCAATCTAGAAATCCCTGACATAAATTGGTCTACGAATGTTAATCCACTAATTAAGAAGGTCCACAAATTGGAAATGTCAGAATGTCTAATTTGTAAAACTGTGCCTAGTGTAAAAATGTCAGTGTGTTAAAAGTGTAATAAGCAGTAATGTAGTTTTGGCAAAAGGGACACTTGTTTGTAACCGTGTTTAATGAGAATTAATCTTGATAGAAAGATTTCCTCCAAGGTGACGAATTCAAGGAAAAAAGACTCAAGAATACATTGCTGTTTGTTTGAATGATGTCAAATTTGTTTGAAATAACGTTGGAATAGTTGAAATATTCAAATAAATTTTATTGGTTCGCAGGTGAATAAACTTATGCTTCTCTTTAGAGACAATCTCTACCCCTATCATTCACGAAATTCAAAGTGTTGTAATACAATGCTCAACGTGCAGATCTGGAGTTTGCAGTGAACGACTCACATACATTAATATATACACGTGAACCGGAGAGGAAGTTGCTCGTGTACAGTCGGATTTCTTGTCATCAGCATAAAACCAGCCCTCGTGAGCTAAATAGCTAAGAGAGGTGATCATTAAGAATCATATAACAAAACATCAGTAGGCAATACACTTTTTAATGTATAATTCGAATCTACACAATGCCATACAATGTTTAGTTTTCAACATTTAATAAACATACAACTTCTATCACGATGCCATATTTAGTGCTCACAGATTGGATAGAAACATTGTATTTCTTCTGATGTTTTGTCATATTGTTTGACAGTCAGAAAAAACCCAAATTATGTCACTCATAACAATTTTGTTTTCAGTCTAGTGACTTAGCTTATTCCACTTTTTTTTCCCCCCAAAATGTAACTACTAAACCCAATGGAGAAACATAGTTGATTAAAGGTTACGGGAGGCAGACAACCATGATCTGAGGCAACAAATTCAGGAATTATGGGATTCCCTTCATACAACTAAGAAAAAAGCGCCTAGTGTGGATTTAAGATAAAAATTACAAATTAAAATGTACCTGTTGACAGGTGCCGTCGTCCTCAACTTTGTTAAAATTATGTATTTAAAATATTAACTGAAGGCCTTTCGGAAGTCAACTTCCATCATCAGCAGCATGAGTATGCACTACTAGTAGTTAAGACGCTGTAGACGTTGCAGGTCCTGATGCGTCTTCAGTAGGAAGTGACTGGTTTTTAAATAGGCCTATCTCATATAAGAGATTGTATGTTTGGGTTGTGTTCTCATTCAGAACGCATCAGCACCTTTAACGTCTGCAGTGTCTTAGCGCATACTTATCCTGCTGATGATGGAAGTAAACTTCCGAAAGGCCTCCAGTTAATAATATTTACATAGGTCTACATCATTTTAACAAATTGAGGAAGACAGCACCTGCCAACAAGTACTTTTTAATTTTTAACTTATGACTATTCACCTCCACAGAATTTGATATGAATTTTATTAGTATTGACTTAGTATGGGATTCATCATATGACAATTTTGATGAAGAAATTACGCAGTTCGTAGAATATACGACTTCTGTCTGAGGTTGACCAGCAAGAGGAAGGAGAAATGCTGTTCTTCCTAAATTCCCTCCTGAAAGTTGGAATGTGTGCGTTTATTAGTGTTAATTGGTCGTCAATGCAAAACAATGGAGTTTCCGATCTCAGATGTAGAGATCTGTTGTTTAGAACCATGTAAATAGGCTGTATGGCGGTTTATAGAATATTCAAAATGATTACTGATGCAATTAATATGTGGTCAAGCCTCTGAGAAGAAAATGCGCACAGAATCAACAAGTTTGGTACCTAATAATTATTATTCAAGGATGCAACGGATATAGACCAATATCAATATTATATAAGGTAATTTCTTCCCACGGGATGATGATTAGCTTTAAAGTGAAACAGGATTTAAAAACTGATTTAAGCATACTTCATATTTCTTATTAATAATTCTCGACTTTTTTTTAAAGTGGTCATTTTAGAACCGGTCTGCATTCTATTAAGTGTTGGATCTTTTAAAGCGTGGACCTCCATTGGATTGAACATCTTAGTTTTGGAATATTTTCTAATTGAACATGTGTAGTGTTTATGAAAATATATAGATATGTATTATGAATGCATTTATAAAATTACTCTAATACATAGTTTATTTTTCTTAGTTTAATTCTTAAATAAGTTTACCTCAAAATATAACTGATTGTTCTCGTCTAGTTAACTTGAAGAATATATTTCAGCAGTGTTTACATAATTATAACATTAAATTCTGTATGAATTAAACCTAATTAATTTATGATAGAAGTAATTATAATTGTAAATAAGTTTATTTATTTAACACGTATATATTTACACAACGGTAATAACACAGTCTAATCAATTTTGTTTAGAAAGGGTGATGTGAAGCGAAATTATATATATATTTTTTAATGTGAATCATTCACAATTTAATAAACTTAGGTGGTTATCTGTAAATATCTAAATTATTTTGGATTATATTATTCTTCTCGGGATAACAACATTACATAAAAATGTTATAACTTACAAAATATTATTGAAAAAAGGTTTTACTTGACTGTAAGTCTCTTCTTTTGTTCCACTTGAATCTACTTTGTTCACCATACAAATGTTTTCAAAATACTGTATCACAGGTAATGAAACTCTTTCAAAAAGTTGAAAGCGGGTTTTCAACTTGGAGGCTGCATCGTCGTCTCTTCCACTGCCAGCGGCACCCCTTGCTAGAATCCTCTGTGAACAGATCTCCTCCGGACAATCTACAAAGAGTACAAAGCGTAACTCCATCTTCTGAGACAAATCATTTTTCTTCCAGTATTCAAGACTATCCATATCTCCCGGAAATCCATCCAGAACAAATCTGTTCAACTTTGAATTAAGAATGATTTTATCCAGCAAATCATAAGTAATTTCCGCTGGAATCATCAATCCATCTCTAAAATGTTCATCAATACTAGCTTTGTATGGCGAGTCTTGGTTCTTACGTTCATCTCGCAGCACCTGCCCAACCGATAGATGAAGAAAACCAAATTCCTCTTGAATGCTCTTGCTCACAGTGCCTTTGCCAGCTCCCGGCCTCCCAAGAACGAATATAACTAGAGGTTTTATTGATTCACTGATATTCATATTGCCATTAATAAGATAATAAACTGATTAAATTAATAATTTGGCACACAGAACAAATACCTAATCAGATCCCTTCTTATCACTCACTAAAAAAACACTTAAACAGATCGTTTCTTATCACTCACTAAAACAGCTAGGTCATTGGGACTTCCCCTCTTTTATATGCACTTGCGCTATGAACAATATTTAGTCCATTGATTATTTCAGTGTGGGGAAATCTAGCGGCAGGATTCCCGCAATACTGATGGTTTCAATCCAACTAGTTCCAATAAGTTAATTATATAAAAACCGCAGATAAACAAAACAAACCTGCTAAAAAAAACAGTTGCGAAGCTAATTTCTTGGAGTTATGGTTAGGCTTCGACCTTAGGCTACATATTTCTGATTCATCATATTTTCGGTTTATTATAATTAATTTTCATGAACTAGATTAAATTTAAAAATTCAGTTCTCACGTATATGCGCTCAATCATTAGTACGAGTTTCCAAATGTTACGTTCAGATTATAACACAGAACAAGAATGATTAGACAGATTTGAAATGATGTGGAAGTAATTAACGATGATTATTATTCTATCTATTATAATTTCAATTCTACCCTCCAAAAATGTATACTTCTTCGATCATTCACTAACTGTTCTATGCTTAATTATATGGATGTGTGTGTGTGTGAGTGAGTGTGAGTGTGAGTGTGAGTGGAGTAATTGGTAGCTCAGTAACGTACAAAGTTAGAGGTCTCGGTTTTAAATCCCGGTTCAGGCGTTTATTTTTATGTCATATATATGACATACAAAGAAAAATTAATGGAGAACGGGGATTTGAAACAGGAACTTCTAATTCTGTATATTAATGCGATACCTACCTTGCCACCTAGGCATCCCAGGGCAAACATTAATTTTTCCCCTTAGGATAGGGATTTATGGAAAGCTTTATGTCCGCATGATCATGAACATACGGGTTCGATACTGCCAGTGAGTTTTATACAGTATACACACACACACACACACACACACACACACACACACACACACACACATATATATATATATATATTAAATTATACATTTAGGAGTCAGTTTCAACATGTAAAATAAATTCTTGCACGTAAAATAAGAAATAATACAAGGGGAAATAAAGTGGACAAAACAATGTAGAATACATTAATATCAGACTGAAGAAGATAATTGAAAACATTAAGAAATAATATAAAACAAAACATACTCGTATTTCGGAGAAAGTTTCAAAACATAAAACTCAGAGTGACACATAACGAATTAATGCAAATGAGAATGATACAAACAAAACATTATATAATAGATTAGTACCAAACTGAAGAAAGTAATTAAATACATTAAGTAATAACACACGGCAAAGTAAATTTAGGTGAATATTTTGAAAATATCAAACTTACTTTAACATACACAAAGAATTAATGCAGTAGAGAAATATATAAACAAAATAATAATAAATATATTGATACCGAACGGAAGAAAAATATTAAATACATTAGGAAGAAATAATATAAACCAAAATAGGTAACTAATTATTTACAATTTTAAATTAAATAATTTATATAATTTAACTAATTAATTAAAACAATCAATTTATCATATGTTGAAATGGAAGATATTAATGATAAAATAAATTAATTTAATCTAATGTGTGGCACTATTAAAAGAACCCTTAAAAACACAAGAAAATAAACAAAAATTAAATTTTATAAAGTAAAGCTGTTCCTGTATTAATGTAAATCTATGGATCAGAATGTTGGACGATCACTAAAAGACAAGGACAAAGATTTGAAGCAATTGAAATGAGATTTTAAGAAATATAACAGGATATATACTCTGTTGGATAAGTAAAGAAATGATGGTATAAGAAAGGAACTAAATATTTCCAAACTTACAGATCGAATAATTAAATATAGGAATGCCTGGAAAGAACATTTTGATAGAATGCCAGAAGAAATACCCAAAATGATTGCTAAGTTATAAACTACACGGAAGGAGAAATGTTGGACACCCACACAGAAGATGGTCTGAACAATTTTAACAATTCTAGCTTTAATGAAACCGGAACTTGCCATCAGGCTTTATCCCTGGATGAAGAAGATAATAATTTGATTGAATTCTCAAAACTAAAGGCTATCCGCTCTTAAAGTGATCCTCATCAAAACAAAACCAAGTGGCCTGCTCGCTTTTCATTGGTAATGGACACCGACGTACGATGTAGAAGCAATAATTACGCGAAAAAGTATTCCCTTCATTAAATTAAAAATATTTCCTCTAAATGCATTTGTTATTCTTCGTGAATAAAAATAATGATATTCAAAACATAGAAAATATTCTAAAATATACCCAATCAATAATTACAACTTAAAATAGTTTATTACATATGGATGATGCATTAGAGTCATGCTTCGGTCGATTCTGATTGCAACAAAATGGCTGAAAGTGTTGAGTCTTGTATTGCTGTGTCGCCATCTAAATTTTTAAAGCACAAGTCTGGCAAACCTTTGATTAGTGGTCAAAAACAGTTATTTTAAATGTATTCCACAAGTTCAATGAAAAATCTCACCAGCTTTCTCGTAATCTACCTCATTCAATGATCACATTTCTTATATACTTCACACTTCTCCCTGTCAATGTGACATTAATTATAGCGTGAATGGTGGACCAATACAATTGGTGTTTGTTTATGTTAGGAACACACTAAGAGCGGATAAGGTATATATATGCGTTTAGCTCTGGATTGGATATAATTAATTCATTGTATAATTTGGGTCCTAGGTATCTCCTAATGTTTAAATTCAGCTGTTGTGTAGAATTTAGTTACATGTAGCAAGGAAGTGGTATTTTTATAGTGCTCTAAAAAGTTGTATTGTTCTCTTTAAATTCGTTATTGTTTTTATGGAAATAAGTAATTTATGCTAAACATTCTGTTCAGTACCTGGCACGCCGAATTCAATGTAAATTAAATATGTAGTGTAATTTAAAGGTTGGTGCAAGCAGATTTTTATAATTCGTTTTTGCTATACATTTTGAGGAAAAAAGGATAAAGTTATAATTCCATCCCAACCTAATATTCTGTAGTGAATTACACTGAGCAACAAAAATAAACTTTTTTTTTGTCTCAGAAAGAAGAATATATGATTCTTATTTTTGCTCCTGAATTCAAGTATAATATCGGTTTTTTCCATCACGCAAGGTTTCCAGAGACAGGAATTTATAATTTCCAACACTCTAATATTATATACATTCGTAACTACACAATATTCGAACATGCGGACTCACCGAGAAAGTAAGAAATGACTATTCTCTGTTATATTTCGCCTGTGGAGCATCCCTCTTAATAGTCCGTCAATATCGACCAGCATATTAGGATTCCATTTGCCTTGATATCTCTTTTGCATAGCTGAAACCATTTGAGTTAGCTCATTTGGTTTTATTTTACAATGGACAAATGGACGAAAGAACGTTTATTAAAAAAATAATTATTTAAATCCATTAATTGAAATTGAAATAAAAAAGAACTGGGTGATGGAGAAATTCCGAATACATATTTGAAAACGATAAAAACTGCATTAAATACAACTATTGGTACTCATGAGACAAAAATCATGTTGACCAATGTTATCGATTGAACCAGAGCTAAGTAAACATCTTCCAATACATCCGATTGAGGGTCTTTCCACTTTTCAGCGGCTGCCCTTTTACCAGCCGGCTGCTGGCTCTTCACATCCACATGTGCCAATCACAGAGGTAGATGATCAACAGCCAGTGTAGGGGTGACATGTGGTTAGCATGTCGAGTCCCCCAGCCGTTATAGCTGGTTCCTCAACCTGGAGCCGCTACTTATTGTAGCTATCCAATTGCCTCACGATGTTGGGTGGGCACCGGTCCCATACTGGCCGAAATACCATGAGAAAATTTCTTCCCCGATGGAGACTCGAACCAGCGCAAGTCCCGTAGCTCTGCGCCAAGGCTTCCTATCTTAACCGCTCGGCTACGGCGCGGGACTTCCAATTCATACATTGGCAAATACCGTATAATGCAAGGAAGATAAATTTGTGAATAGTTTTACGTAATGTGTTGCACAGCTAGGATACATGTTTGTCATATCATAAATGTTGGTCTATTAAAATACCTAGTCCACCGCTGTGGTCTCGAGATAGTGTGCTGCCTTGTCACGCAGTGGGCACGGGTTCGATTCCCGGTCGGGACAGGCTCGTGGGTGAGGTTTTTTTAGGGGTTTTTCCTCGCCTGTAAACAAATGCCAGGAAGCTTAGGGTCAAACGGTCCTCAAAAATCATCCGGCCATCACCATCACCCTTATCATTATCATCATCATCATTAACCGGTGTGGAAAGCAACAGAAGCTACCACACCTATAATTCCCTAGTAAAGCTGCAAAGCATGAAAATGCTACGATTGCAGTGAAAGACCTGCCCTCGGGCAAAATTGTACGGATGGATTAAAATACCTCGATATTTTAATTGTGTTGTTATTCTCAAGGATTAACATGTGCAATATGTATTATTACAATTGGACTGCGTTATGCATCAATCGGCTATGTGCTATTATGTTTAAAGTTTTTTTTTTTACATTTTAAACTCTAGCAAGTGTTATTTAATTACCTGAGACTTGATAATCACTTATATGATAATATTGTAGGTACATACTGATTCATACTGTATGAGTAAAACAATGCAAATTTAGTTTAACGGCCAATAATTCAATACTGCACTTAGACATAATGAGAATGATGTCATAATCGTTCTGCATTAATCAGTTAAGCGCCGAAATGGGGTGTTTAGACGATTGATGCGTGTTAGTATGGAATATTTTATTATGTAACAAACAGCCAAGCGTCAAGATAATTCGTTTACACTCTTGATGTAAAAATATATTCATAATATTAGTAGTGTTTGTATGCACAATACACTGATTATTGATATATATATATTGTTTTGTAATACTTCATACATATTATATTATGAAACGTGCGTGTTAAATTAATAATTTTTCTAAATAAATACAATTTATTCATAAAATTACCGTACATACGAAAAAAAAAAACAACGCACAAAAAATGAAATTAAAAAAAATTATGAAATCAATTCTTTTATTCCTTGGAGTAGACATCCATCAACTTGCACAATCAATTTTTATTTTGAGCTACTGGTATAATATGTTTTTAAATACATATAGATGACTAATAATATGCTTATGCAACTGTTAACATTATTTAAAATAAGTGAAATAACAGTAAATAATATAAATAATAATTTATCTCATATTTTTAATATGAATTATTCACAATGGCTATTTATATGTATTAGAATTAACATACAGCAAATTCAGAAAAATAATATTCACTTTTCGTTTCACAAAAAATAATAGGGGAACAAATTTTACTAACTTGAACAGTGGATCTCCTAACTCCGTTGCCTATTACAATGACCTCTGAATTGACAAGCGCTGATTTTTTAACCTTCATGTTTATAAAATAGGAGCATATGGACTTCATGTACGAAAAATATATGATTCACATGATAAATAAAACTCTTACATACCTGTAGTGAGACAGAAGATGCCTTTCCATTTTCAGGGCATTCTTATAAATCATATCTAAAAATTTTCTGAGCTCTGGATGTCATTATAACATTAAAAAAAAACACACTGACTTGACAATCTTCACTATTTATTGTAGCTCCAAACCAACAATACTCTATACATCAATAGCAGGAACATTTGATGCTAAGCTGCATGATACAAAATTTAGTTCATATTTATGAATATCTAGTTTCATTGCCGTTTGTTGCAAAACACAGAATCTCTGATAGGACTGATGGCGTTTACATTTGTATTTAATAATAAGGCTATATTTAAAGTGTGCGTTACTTACTTCATGAGCCAGTGCAAAAAATGGCAGCAAAATCTCAATTATTTAAAAGTGGCGCTTAGCCGGTTGATGGACAATATGGTCCTATTGTGTATAGTGAACTCACTGGTACTATCGAACCCGTAGGTTCATGACCGCGCGGACATAAGCTCTCCATACTTCCCTATGCTGAGCTAATGTTTTCCAATCATTCCCTGTATAATCTACTTCCCTCACGTCATGGTTAATGTTATTCTCCCACCTCATTGTTGGTCTACCAACTGGGCGTTTTCCCTCAGGTTTTCCTACATGAAGCTTCCATGCACGTCTTTCATTCCCCATTCGTGCCAAATGTCCAACCCATCGCAGTCTGCGAGACTTAGCTGTTCTTATTATATCTGGCTTCCTATAAAGACCATGTAGTGCACTGTTATGTAGTCTTCTCTATACACCTGTCTGTTCATTTCTCTTTGGTCGTAAATGTTTCCTAAGAGCTTTATTCTCAAATACTCGTAATCTCCTTTCCTCCCTTAAAGTAAGAGTCCATGTTTCGCATCCATATATCTGGTAGAATAACAGTTTTATATATTTTTAGTATAACGTTCTTTGAAAGGAGTTGGGACGACAAGAGTCCCTGTATTGCATAATAGCATGCATTTACAGAATTGAGCCTATGTTTAATTTATTTCTGCATCTCATTCCTATTTGTGATTATTGTTCTCAGGTATTCGAATTCAGCAACCTCTTCAAAAGTTCACTCATTTGTCATTAGCTGTCCATTTTCATTATATAATGTATTTCTGTGCGTGCCCATATATTTAGTTTTACTGATACGTACTTACTTGATAATGAGATTTATCATTTTAAGATTTATCTTCCAGAATCTGTCATTTTTTATTGTACAGATTATTCTATTTATTTTGTGTGAAAAGATAACGTTTTATTTTAATAATTCATTCTCATCTACGTTTAAGATAACACAGATAGGTCAAATTCCTGATTTTTCAGATTTCAAAGTGTGGATAAAGTCTTAATTTCTTCATTTAGATTTTAAGAATACACGGAGAGACTGAAAACCTAATTTCTTCATCTAGGGTTGAAGGTTACATAATTACTTTATCTGGGTTTTAAAAATACATGGAAATACTTAGGAACTGACTTGTTTCATTTAGTTTACAAGATTACACTGGAATGGTACATATATAATTTTCTTCATCTAGGTTTCAAGAGTACTCCGAAATGCTAATGATCTAATTTCTTCTTCTTCTTCTTCTTCCTTGCATGTGATAGGCCTGTTACGGTCTCAGTCCAACGTTTGAAGGGTCTTGCCTGGTGGCTGGTAATTTAAGATTTGACATGGTATTCTTGTTCGGCTCATTCTTCTTATGCGAAATTTCCAGTTATTTCTATATTTTTGTACATATTCCACGATTGATTCTGTTTGTAATTCTTTGAGAATCTCATAATTCCTTTTATGGTCTGTTCTTGAGTAATCTGCAGTACGTCTTATAAATTTCATTTCTGTCACAGTTAGTCTTTGTTCATTTACACTGCGAATTGTCCAGGCCTCACTGCCGTAACATAATGTGGATCTGGCCATAAAAAAAGTCTCTAATTCTTTATCTAAGTTTTATCCTATTCCCCTCGGGAGGCTTCAATTTTATGGTCCTGAATTCAGAACTTGACGAAAGCTCAATGAATGAAAATTATTTCTATAATATGTTATATATCCCTTGAGAATTACATGTTCCGGAGGACTAGTAATTATCAAGCTCGCTTCTTGATCTGAGTTCCATAGTTTTATTCCCTCCGAGGTCGATGGTTATTTAGGGACGTCGTAGTAATCATGGGTGTGGTTTCCTTAGGGTCCTGTGTCGTATATTTGCGGCACGTCTAAGAACCTTATGCCTGAAATATTAGGCCTGTAAACATGATTCGTCGGGTCTTCCATGAATTGATTTCGATGCGAATGACCAGAAGTGCTAAAAAGTATTTAAATAAAAATGCTAATTAAAGTTAACATTTATGACTAGAATAACTGGTGCCTTGGTCCATGCACTATTTTTAATAGGGTGTAGTGATTTGAAAATAGACAAAACTCAATTTCCTATACTTTCCTAATTTCAATGAAAATTTTGTATATTTAAGTTTGAAGTTAATGGGTTAAAATAGGCTACATCGAGATGGTAAAGACATAATTTATTTATGTAGGTATTAAGATTGCACCGATAGACTAAAGACCCAATTTTTTCATCTGGGTTTTAAAGATGCACCTAAGTGCTAAAGACCTAATTTCTTCATCTAGGTTTAATATTACACCTAGAAGCTAAAAATATAATTCGAATTTGTCAATCGGACTATTCAACACTTTTAAAATTAATTTTAAAGCACCGTTGAGGTTATGTAATAAGATATTAAATACAAAATTGGTACCTGGTAAATCAGTCGTCCTCAACATAGAAATTTTAAATGAAGCGAAGAATGTAGACCTACTCAACGAGAACACATCCGCAGACCTAACCCCATTGTGCAACTTATACAACGGCATCAGTACCAGTTAAAATGCAGAGGATGAAATATTGTTTTTGAAAGGCCTCCATATTGGAAGTACTTGAGGAAATTTAATGATTTAGTTGAGGACGAGTGATTTACCAGGTGACTTTTGTATTTAATATCTTAATCGGAGTAAAATGTAACGAATGAGAGAAGACGAAAGGCTGTCATTTTATTTTTTTTACACCAGTCATGATATATGTTTGGGGGGGGGGTTGTGCAGTTCAGTCGTAAGAAATGTTACAGTCCTAATACCTGCACTTGAAGGTTGTACTTTTAACTGTAGGTACGAATTGTTTGTTAGCACATGCTTACTCTGGGAATACACAATGAAACTATAGGGCTATTCAGAAAGAAGGAACAGACTTCAAACATTTATTTCTTCCAAATTACAAAAAAATAGAAACACAGTTCTAACTTCCCTGGAAAGAGAAAAGTTCAAATTTCACTATTTTATGCATTGAATATGAGCACCATGTGTTACGCGATAAATATCAAAAGAGTGACTCATATCTTGCCACACACTAATCAGCTGATCTCTAGTTACCGAATTCGCAGCTTCAACAATTCGATGTCGCAGATTTTCAAGAGTGTCAGTCATAGGAGGGATAAAAACACGGTCTTTTACGTATTCCCACAGATAAAAATCACATGGGATTAGGTCTGGTGACCTGGGAGGACACCGGTAATTGAGTTGTTTTTCTGCTCCTCATCTTTCAATCCAACGTCCTATTGTGTCGCCATTTTGATACAGAAAGTCAACATGACAAGCAACAGCGTCAATGCGGCCGTGATCGGAACTTCAAACATTTCTCTTTCCAGAAACTTTGGAATTGCGTTCCTATTTTTCGTAGTTTGGAAGAAATAAATGTTTGAAGTCTGTTCGTTCTTTCTGAATAGCCCTGTACTGCTTCATAACACAATAAAATATGATGTAATAATCTCATTTATCAGGAATGAGATACTCCAACATAAAGTTTCTGGATATTTTTGCAATGTAATTATTTATTGTGATTTAGTTGACACTCGGTTCTGCCTTTATGTGTGAAAAATAGACAAATATTATCTAATACATAAAAACGAATGCTTGTTTGTTTGTTTGTTTGTTCGTATTTTATGTGCGGCCATACCGTTGATCCGATTGTGATGCGACTTTTTTCAAAATGTTCAGGAGATTCCCGGGATGAATATAGGCTATAAAAGAGTTGTGATACTCAACTCCTACACTCTTAAAAATCGCCCTTTGTAGAGGAAAACGTGATAAAAGTAGCTCTTTGGACGCTTGAATGGGTTACGCTGCCTAACCATAAAAAATACACAAAATTAATGTACACAGAATTTAATATCTCAGAAAAACTCTAGAAAAAAGTCCACGACAGCATACGGATAACTCACAATAACCATTTTTGTCTTTCATTGATACCAAGAAGATCGAGACAAGTGCGTAGATTCCTGTGCGAGCATTGCAACACATGGCGGGTATTCTTTTACGGATAACTCACAATAACGAATTTTGCCTTTTACCTCATTTATGCCAAGAAGATCAAGATGAGTAGATTCCCAGGCAACACCGGGAAATCAACACCGGGAATGTTAAAATAATTACGATATACATTTACAATTATTTTTCATCTTGCTTATTCAACTTATCATAAGAAGTACAATAATTTTTGTCTTTCAGCTCATTTATGCCAAGAATATCGGAATGTGTAGATTCCCGGACAACGCCGGGTAAACAACACGGGGTATCTAAAAATAACTACGATATAAAATTTTCCTTTTACTTATTTAAGTAAACATAAAACACATTAATTTTCGTATTTCAGCTCATTTATGTCAAGAATATCGGGATAAGTAGATTCCCGGGCAACGGCGGATAATCAGCACGGGATAACTATAAAAATATAAATTTATAATAATTTTTCATTTTACTTACTCAACTAAACATAAAAGCACATTAATTTTCATTTATTTAGGCGTACAGTGCACGCCGGGTATTAGCTAGTACAAAATAAAACATGGACAGTTAAACTAGTAGCCCTATGTAAGCGTAACTTAAATCCTTATGTAATTTAACTTAAAACACTGCATAATTAAATATTGAAATAATGTTACATGGAATTTAGTTTGTTTAATTAACTCGTTGATTGTGTTTATACCTATCTGCAGTAATTTATTGCTCATCAATGTATTGTCTATGTGCTCGCTCTATTTGTCTTTTCATATTTACGTATAATTGAATGCAATTTCATTTCAAATTAAAATAGAACCATTTACACTGATTAATATATAAAACAAACATCTGGATGTTCCCATTAAAATGGCAGGATCACGCGGACAGACATCTCAAATAAATAAGACTGAGGACCTATCGGAAGCTATGCCTAACAGCCCGATGAATACTAGAACAGGTGCGGGAGAAAAAAAAAATCGCGGAGCCACTTGAGACCTGTACCTTGAGAAAGCCTGAGGGGTGGAACGACAATAATACGGCTAATTAAAACCAGATTGCGTTTAAATAACGAGGTAACCATCAACCAAGACCAATTCAAAAATGCTATCGAGAGAGAGAAATGATTAATATAGCGAACAAGTGATATTTATCTTTTTTAAACCTCGGTTACTTGTTCTCAACCTGTGCTGGGTCACGAGCCGACTGAAAATAAACGCAAGAAGATTCTGTTTATTCGACAAAGGGACAGTAGAATATTTGAATGATTAAATCTTCTTCTTCTCCTTCTTCACCTCACGGACTATGTAAATTGTGTGTTCCACCTCACAATTGTTCTTTCTGTCCATCTTTTCACTGGCCCACCTACATTCCTTGAACCTCTTGGCTTGTAGTTAAATGCTGCTTTTGGTAATATTGTTACATTCATTCTTTCTACATGTCTAAACCATTTATCTCTATATTCCTTGATGTTATCATTCAGTGGATATATATTGAACTCTGTTCTTTTATCTTCATTCTTTATCCGATCCAATCTTGTGCAGACTTTTGCTCTTCTAAGGAAGTTAATTTCTACGCTTTGGTTTTCTACTTTGTAATTTTTTGGCCATTACCCAAGTTACACTCTCATAAAGTAATGCAGGAACTTCCAACGTTTTATAAAACTTCAATCTAGTATCTCTTCTTGATTTGTTCTTTAATGGTTTATGTATAGTTTCGCATATCATTAAAATGAAAATAATTTGCAGTACTCTTTACATCAATTAAATCAGATACGCCAAGAATATCATTTTAAATTATCAAAAGAAAAAAAAAGAAAAATAATGGCATTTTGTGGGAATTAACATATAAGATCAAAAATCATAATAGACAACAAATCTCTGGAACAAGTAACAAATTTTAATTATTTGCGTTATAATTTTATTATCGACACAAGAGCTGAAAGAGACATAAATTTTAAACTGTCGAAATTTCAAATTATGTGATTAAATCTTAGCGAGGGAAACGGATGAAAGGGAAGTATTGTGTTATAATTAACACGCGGTGAACACAAACTGATGACGATAGTTCCGCTCAAGATTGAGGTTTTGCTTTAATGCATAATTTTGAAACCACGCGACTTCTGTAAAATTAGTACAGTATCGAAAAATGTTCTGAGGATATAGACATAGAATATGTGCCATGCATCCTTGAATCTGTGACTTTCATGGGTGTTAACAGCACAACTTTGGATTCCTTGGGAAAATAAGTATTTCATAACATTATGAATTCAATAAACATAAATTAATTCCTTTGTATAGACCTATTACTACTATATCAGTCTCGGTGGTCTAGAGATCTCGATGGTCATGGGTGCAAACCGGCCGGTGTCGATGAAATTTTTAAGAAGGAAAAATCCGTAGGACAAGTTCTCTCGGAGGGACTTTATCTAAGCCGTCGTTGGTCCTGAGACTCAAGATTTTCGGGCTCGTAAAATAACCTCAAGCCTAAATCAGAGCCTCTGAGCAAACATTTAATTCAATTTTTGCTATCCAAGTAATAGGCCTACCTTAGTTGCCTCTTGGGCGTCTCTTTCAGGCAATGAGCTAAACATTTGTTACTCCTTCACATTTGTAAGAAAATAATCGTAATTAAATTAGTCGAGCAATTTTCGCAAGGAATGTAAAATATACAAATAGTCAATTTACCAGAACACCCTTCCTCCGATAAACAAACATTTAATCAAAGAAAACCAAAGCTTTAGTTTTCTCCCTTGCAATCTTATTTTCTCCGTTAAAAATATTTCTACTAGTAAAGTGTTGAGGAATAGTGTTAAGTGACCAACGGCCACCTTATTATCTTGTTAAATTGTTTGTTAAGATTATTTTTGCACTAAGTTGAAAGCGATGACATTAATTTATACTGCAGGCATGATGAAATGTGGAAACGTCTGACATCTGCTGGCTGAGGAAGAAACTTCGTTTGGACAAGTCGGTCATGCAGCCTGCATTGTTTTCTGTTTGATGGAATCTGTTTCAAAGTATGACGTAACTATCTAGTGTGAGCTGGTTGGGAAACCCCTGTGATTGTAACAACTTCAGAGTGATTCACAAGACAGTTTGTACAGACTATTTAACTCATGCCCCAAATGGGAGTTAATGACCAATCACATCTCAATGATTTCTATTTTACAACCAATCAGAGTCGTGTTTCACCAAATATTTATCAGTGTTATAATTACCATATTAAAGAAAGCTCCTCCTTACAATATTGCGTTCCTTTGGCAATAAATAGTATGATCTGGTTGCAGTGATAAACAAAAGAAGCAGTAGAAGCGTACCTATAGTTTCTCATTTGTTTTCAAACATCGCCGTTTACATTAAATATATAAATATTTTAAAATAACTATAGTTAAATAATGATTTGTGAGTAAACAGCTTAATTTTATTCTTTAAATAGTCCTAACAAATGCCACTCTTGATTTCCAAATTCTCTAGATAAATTCACTCCTCACCTCGTGAGTCGTGAATTTATCGATAATTTGGAAATCACTCGTGGCATTACTTATGATAATTACAATCAGTTCATGTTCTTATTTTGCAGATAAGCAAAAGTTTCAAAATAGAGGCACATTTTATGAAACGATTATGTCATAGAGCAAGATAATGTTTAAATAACTATATTTTCTTTGACTCTTTTCTGTACTATTTCTTAAGCAGGTATTATAGGGTAATGAAATTCACGTAAAAAAAAAAAGTAAACATAGGTTTTCGGGAAAAAATTCTTGAAGTACTCATTTACCATTTTCTTTATGGCAAAACGAAATATGAGCCATGCAAATAAAAAAAAATTGTCCAGTCACCAGATTCTCGTTACATTTTCTGACTGTCCCTCCTGGTTAAGACGGAATTGTAACTCACGTCTGAGATTGGGGAACCTGGAAGGAGGTATTACGTTACTTCGATGATAATGAAGCACCGAGAAAGTCATAAAACTTAAATTTAATCTACATTTAAGACCACAGGACGACCTTTTAAGTAAAAATTGTTGTTACAACAACTTTATAGCACAGATTAATTAAAACATATGAACAGCTTCCAGCAATAATGGAGATTCTATATTTTCTGGGAGGGGGGAATTAAATTAAATTAGCACACCAATTAATCTCCGTAACAATATTCCCGTATTTAAAAATTACACCATTAGCATGTTTTTAATTTAAATAAATAATTTTTATACTGACCATAGGAAGATTCTCAATTGTCTTATAATTTAAAGTATATTTACCATAAAACTGTATGCAGCAGTACTCTAATATTATTAGCAGACTCTTTTTTGAGCGGATGATGCCTTGTTCCCAATATCTTACATACGTGTGTCAAGTTCTGTGTTCAACAATAATAATTACTTAGTGGGTTCATTTCTACTTAGAGGCGTATAATTATTAATAAAACAGGAACTCATTAAATAAAAGGTAGGTTGAAAAAAAAACCCAGTCGATGAGGATGATTTAATTGAATTATGTAAAATATGCTATATATATACACACACACCTATGCGCGCACGTGTGTGTTTGCATGTGTCTGTATATCTATGGAAAACTTTAAACAAAAAACTTAGTACATACTTGAAAATGCAATCTGAAAAAATGCGATTTTATGGGGTAAAAAATCCGTCTCACCCTTGTGGCAAAATAATATATGATATTATAAACTAAAATAAAACTCTAATAAAATTACCAAAATACTAGGCTCATATAATATACATAGATCTAAAACTAAAATGTACCGAAAATGTAATCAATTATGCCATAAGATAAACATGTCGTATAATATATCATTAGAATCAGAAAATTACAAGGTTTAGGGAAATCTAATCAAATTTTTATTTAAAATAATTTATCAGTAAATAAATTAAATAATCAATAAATTATCATAATCATCATCATCATCTGCATTCATGGATTAGGTCTGTTGACCAGTTCCGACTTCAGCCCATCTCTTTGTGGGTCTGCCCACATCTCGGGTGCCTTTACTTACTTACTTACTTACTTACTTACTTACTTACTCACTGGCAGTATCGAACCCGTAGGTTCATGGCCGCGCTGACATAAGCTCTCCATACATCCCTATCCTGAGCTAATGCTTTCCAATCATTCCGTGTATAATCTACTTCCCTAAATTCATAGTTAATATTATTCTCCCAGCTCATTCCTGGTCTACCAACTGGGCGTTTTCCCTCTGGTTTTCCTACAAGAAGCTTCGATGTACGTCTTTCATTCCCCACACGTGCCACATGTCCTGCCCATCGCAGTCTACGTGACTTAACTGTTCTCATTATATCTGGCTTCCTATAAAGACCATGTAGTTCACTGTTATGCAGTCTTCTCCATTCACCTGTCTGTTCATCTGTGTTTTGGTCCAAAAATTTTCCTAAGAACTTTCTTCTCAAATAGGCCTACTCGTAATCTCCTTTCCTCCCTTAAAGTAAGAGTCCATGTTTCGCACCCATATAATATAACTGGTAGAATAATAGTTTTATATATTTTCAGTTTAACGTTTTTTGAAAGAGTTGGGGCGTCAAAAGTCTCTGCAATGCATAATAGCACGCATTTCCAGAATTGAGCCTATGTTTAATTTCTTTGTGCATCTCATTCCTATTTGTGATTATTGTTCCTAGGTATTTGAATTCAGCCACTTCCTCCAAATTTCCCTCAGTTGTCATTAGCAGTCCATTTCCATTATTCGGGTGCCTTTAGGTTTGTATTTTGTTATTTGTTTTGGATATCTATCTTCATTCATTCTGTCTATGTGTTGCTTCCATTTTTGTCTATATGTATCTATTTTATCAGTTATTGCAAATATTTCAAGTTCCTGTCTTATTTCTGTGTTCTTGATTCTGTCTTCCTTTAACAGATCTAAACATTTTCATTTCTGCCGCCGTTATCCTACTTAGATCTTGTTTTTTATGTATCCAGGCTTCTGAACCATAGAGCTGTACCGGTACTGCCAACGTTTTATAAAATTTCAATTGGGGTCTCGCTTGTTGTTTTGTTATTTAGTGATCGTTTTATCGTATCACATGTTCCCTGGAACTTTGCTATTTTATTAGTTATATCATTATCATAATTAAATTAAATGTCACATCCTAGATAATTGAGATGGTCCACCTGTTCTATGATTTTGTTTCCTATTACTATTTTGGATGATTTGATTTTTCCTTTGGAATGTCATTGCCTTAGTTTTTTTCTATGGATATTTTGAGATTATATTGTTCACATATATTATGTAGTTTAAAAATATTTCTTTGGAGTTCGTCTTCCGTATTTTCTATTATTACCTGGTCATCAGCGTATAATAATGTTTTCAAGTAGTGTGTTTTATCTAATTTTATTCCTTTATTTGTTTCTTCGTTCCATTTTTTTATTATATCATTGATGTATAGGTTAAACAAAACTGGTGAGATACTGCATCCTTGTTTAACTCCTTGATTAGTATGCATTTTATTTTTGCTTACTTCATTTCTAGTTTTTATAACACAATTTGTGTTCCAGTACAAACTCTTTATAGCTGCTATTAAGTGTCTCGGAATTCCTTTTTCTTTTAAAATTGTCCAAAGTTTTCCTCTGTCTACTTTATCAAATGCCTTGACAAAATCAATAAAAGCTATGTGTGTTTCCTTGTTATATTCTCTTCTTTCGTTTATAAATTATGTTATCGTAAATATATTATCCATACATGAACGCCCAGGTCTGAATCCACCTTGTTCTTCTGTTAACATTACCTCTGCTATTTGTTTTAACATAAATGTTAAGATTCTCGAGTATATTTTATAGCCTGCAGTTGAAATGCTTATTCCTCTGTAGTTGTTGCAGTCGTTACGTTCTCCTTTCTTAAAAGGTTTTTGGTATTGTTGCTTGTTTCCAACATAAATTTAAAAAATGTAATAATCTCAGTTTAAAAAAAAATCCTCCATATTTTATTAATTCCATATATATTCCGTCTATTCCAGCTGCCTTTCTGTTCTTGGTTGTTTTCAGTACTTCTTCTAATTCTTCCATTGTTATCATATCTATTCCTATCTCACACTCATATCTGTATTTGTCGAATATTTATTTGTATTTGTGCTGGTTGAGTGGAAGAGAGGGCCTTATGGTCTTAACTCTGCCAGAATAAATAAAGTATTATTATTATTATATTATTATTATTATTATATGTTATCTTTAGTTATTTTATTTTCATTATACCACAGTTTTTTATAATGTTCTTCCCATTGTTTCTCCTCAATTACATTGATCTGTATTGTATCTTTTTCTTGTTTATTTAGATGTTTCATTACTTTATAGGCTATTTTTTGCTGCCCATGTATATCGTATTCTAGTCTGCTTATATATCTATCCCAACTGACTTTGTGTGCTTTTTTATTTCTCTTTTGGCAATTGCACTTTTATGTTTGTATTCAGCTCTTAATTCTAGTGTTCTATTCTGTAAATATTTGTGATAAGCCTCTTTTTTTATCTTTTATTATCCTCTCTAATTCTTCATTCCATATTCTTAAACCCTTCTTGTTATATATTTTATATTTTGTTCCTAATGCCTTATATGCTGCTATATCAATGCTTGCTTTTATATTATCCAATTCTCGGTTTATTTCTTCGGATGTAGGTTTTAATATTAATTGTTCATTTAGCCTATTCTGATACAGATTTTGTATACTTTTATCTTGTAATAAATGTACTTTGAATGTGGTCTCTTTATTTCTATATTTGTTTTTAGTTTTCTTCCATCTCGCTAATATATTTATTTTTGAGATTACTAAGTAGTGATCTGAATAAATGTCACTTCCTCTAAATACTCTCGTATCTGTTAATAATGACGATGCTTTCTTATTGATTAACACACAATCTATCAGTGAACGATAACCTCGTGCTGACCATGTGTATTTGTGAATATCTTTTTTCTTATAAAATGTATTTGTTATTTTAAAATCATTAAAAATTGCTAATTGTTTTAATTCTTGTCCATTTTTATTTATGACATTTTCTCCGTGGGTCCCAATTACATTTGCCACTGGTTGATTTCCCACTCTAGCATTAAAGTCTCCTAATAATATTATTATGTCGTTCTTGTTTATCTTATTTATTTGCTAATATCAATAAAATATCAAAATATGTTATCTTATTAATATTGCTATAAAAAGACGTATGTGGAAAATTAGTAATACACCCAGGTAAATTCCACTACATGACTAGAATAAAGAGTTATTGTTAAAATGCTACCTGCTACACAGGTAACAAGAAACATTCATCCCCCCCTTTAGAAAAGATAACATAGTATCTTGATAAGACATTTTACATTTTGAAAGAAACTGAAAACAGTTATCTATTAACAATATCAAGACTAGGAATAAAATACCTATCAACAATAGAGGCCGTTAAAGCCCGGTTCCTGAAGTCAGCACTGGGATTATCCAAACACACCCGATCACGACTCATATACGAACTTGCCAGAGAGACCTTACTAATAGAAGATCTCAGGACCAAATTTAACTTACCATTTACGGAGAACTGGGGAAAGCTAATGGATATAAGAAGACAGAAATCAGTAGAGATCTGGCCCGAATTTTATTCCACAGAAGCAATGGTAAATAGAACATGGATGGAAACCAACCAAGACTTACGCCACTTTGTAAATTCCCTGGCAACGCATGGATACCACCACAAAGTATGTAATCTGAAGACCTACCACGACCCTAACTCAACATGTTTATGTGAACTTTGTGAACTACCGTGTGACCGTTATCACATTACATCCCTGTAAAAGACTACCCAAATCAATAATTGCGACCTGCACAGACTAACGACACTGTGAAAAGTAGTGGTAGAAGACATTAACTTTAGTTACATTCATGCACAACTTGTGCGCTTTTCGTTTATATTAACAATATCAAAAAAGCAATTATAATCCAGTTCTCATAAAATGTAGTTAACGCCTTTGACCAGTAATTCCAAGAAATAAGGATAACATTTACACGTAAAAGAATAACACGTGAAAATTATCAAAATATTCATAGCGGTGTTGAACAAACTTATATTACAGGAACTCCTAAGGCATAAAACCCACCTCTAAGGGAACATACAACTAGAAAATAAGATTTACTGTAACATATGTATATCAAATTGTATCGAGTGGAATCGAAGAAGTAGGAGAAGCCATCTTCTTTTTAAGTGAGAACGCATATCAAAATTTCCTCACTCTCGGACACTCAGTATTCAGTGTTATAACATCATAGCTCTACAGACCGCGATCTCCGATACAGTTTAAATTTAGAATCGTCCGAGAACTTGTTAAATTTAAAATTACTTAAAACTTTACAAAGATTAAGTCTTTGTAAAAAAAATTGTACTTTGCAAATATTTTGAATCAAGCACATGGATTGCAGAATAGCTTCATCAACTCCACTCTTAGATAAAATTAATAACTGTAATAGCAATAATTGTATTTCTCCGTTAATAAATATTTTTTACACTAGTTAAAAATTTGAATGGTAAATTTACGTTTTTTCTGCTTATATAAAGTTCACAACCCTGAGATCTTCTTGCCTACCCTGAGCAACCGGTGTACCCTCCATGCCGATGGGGACTGCTCTTGCACTTAAAAGGCGCCTGGAGTCCTTATGAATTTCCGAAATGTTTGTATTTGACATTAAAATCGGTGCACGTCAGCCCCTCTTACCCATTACATTACGTAGAAATAAGTTATATTGAGGTTACATATTATATTCATTAACAGAGCTACAATAGACTTATTAACCTATAGGCCATGTAGACATTTGATTGAACCAATTTCCTAAAATCATTTCGTCATTTTACGTTAAATTATTGAGTTTTTTTCCTGTAATTTCAATCTTCTATGTTATTTCTCTAAATTGTTTCTCTAAATTATTATTATTATTGTTGTTATTATTATTATTATTATTATTATTATTATTATTATCATTATTATTATTATTATGGACACCATCGGGAACGAGAAGGAAAGGACGACCAAATCTCATGTGGATCCAAGGGATTAGAAAAACTTTGAACGTCTGGGAAATAGAGGAAGAAATGTGTTATAGGTAATAAAGAAGAATGGAAGAAAATTATAAAGCTAAATTGAAGACAAATCATTGGTGCCGGAAAAATGTATCAACATGTTAAAACCGTAAATGTATATATTTATATTATTATTACTATTATTATTATTATTATTATTATTATTATTATTATTATTATTATTATTATTATTATTATTATTATACTTACTCACTGGCACTATCGAACCCGTAGGTTCATGGCCGCGCGGACATAAGCTCTCCATACATCCCTATCCTGAGCTAATGCTTTCCAATCATTCCCTGTATAATCTACTTCCCTCAAATCATAGTTAATGTTGTTCTCCCACCTCATTCTTGGTCTACCAACTGGGCGTTTTTCCCTCTGGCTTTCCTACAAGAAGCTTCCGTGCACGTCTTTCATTCCCCATACGTGCAACATGTCCTGCCCATCGATTATTATTATTATTATTATTATTATTATTATTATTATTATTATTATTATTATATGGTGTCCGCCTGGAAGAAGGAGGAAAGGAAGACCTCGAAACTCGTGAATGCAAAAAATAAGAACTGGTATGAGAACAAGAGGACTTAAGGACATGGCGTGGTTGGATAGAGACGAGTGGATAAGGAAAACAAAACTTTAAGCACAGAAAGACGTGTAAACATTGAAAATCTGATTATAAATAAAATTATTATTGTTATTATTATTGTTATTATTATTATTATTATTATTATTATTATTATTATTATTATTATTATTATTATTATGTGCTTATGTTTTTAAAGGATCATATTTTTGCTAGAAAGAAGGACTAGTTTGATATATTTGTTTGCAGACATTTTATCACCACGTGAATTGTTAATATTATTATTTAATGTTATTTATTTATTTTTAGAGGGTAATAGGCCTATAGTCCCGCGCCGTAGCCGAGTGGTTAAGGCAGGAAGCCTTGGCATAGAGCTACGGGACTTGCGCTGGTTCGAGTCTCCATCGGGGAAGACATTTTTTCATGGTATTTCGGCCAGTATGAGACAGGTGCCCACCCAGCATCGTGAGGCATTTGGGTAGCTACAATAAGTAGCGGTTCCAGGTTGAGAAAACCAGCTATAATGGCTGGGGGCCTCTAGATGCTGATCACATGTCACTCCTACACTGGCTAGATGATCATCTACCTCTTTGATTGGCACATGTGGATGTGAGGCCAGCAGCAGGCTGGTAGGCTAAGGGGCCTTCTATGCCTGTCGCGCCATGGAATAATAATAATAATAATAATTATTATTATTATTATTTATTATTATTATTATTATTACAGTGCGATCAGTATAGCATTGGACAGCGGACGCGGGGATTTCACTGTACATTGCTGACGCGCTCGCGGCGGGGAACGGACAGCGTAGGATCGCGTTGATACAACCACACACATTTTCGTAACTGTTTTACAAATTATCGTACTTACCAATTTTATTGACGCAGGTGCTGTAACAGGGTCACCCGGTTGAAGAGCATGTGTCTTGATTATTTTATATGGAAGCAAGTTTAGCAATTCAGTATTTTTTGTACATAGCCTTAATAAATCCCTACTCGTTGCGAAAGACTCCTAAGTGATTTTCTAGGAGACTGTTCCAATCGATAACAGATGTCGTCTATTGTTTCTTTGTGTGAACACTACGCGGCTTGTGTGGCTTTTTAGTCTCGACATTTCCCGTTGCATGAAATTTGTTGTACATATTATGGATTGTTGAATGTGATGGAATTTTTACACCCGGGAATCGTGTTTCAAAGGGTCTTCGTACTTGGCTGGCAGACTGAGTTAACAAATCCATCCATAGTAATTCTGCCCGAGGGCAGGTCTTTCACTGCAATCATAGCATTTTCATGCTATGCTTGCAGCTTTACTAGGGAATTGTAGGTGTGGTAGCTTCCCGTTGCTTTCCACATCGGTGAAGGATGATGATGATGATGATAATGATAAGGATGATGATGGCCATATGATTTCGGGGACCGTTTGGGCCTTAAAGTTTTCCTGACATTTGTCTTACAGGTGAGGAAAAACCCCGATAAAAACTTCACCTAGAAAAACTGCCCCGACCGGGGATCGAACCCGGGCCCGCTGCGTGAAAAGGCAGCATGCTACCTCGAGACCACAGCGGTGGACAGTTAACAAATATTGATCATAAATAAATACACGTTGTTCAATAGAAAAATTATTAGTCATTACACAGTTTACACTCATCACACGCTATTCAGTTTATACTTATGACACGTCATTCAGTTCACAAGGAAAAGCGAGCGAGCACCTTATCCATTCGAAGCATACAATCTGACTGCGATGTGAATGCGTGGGATGTGCTCGTAAACGGCTGAGTCAGCGCACATTTCAAGTCCCGTACCTACACGTATAAGCCTTCGTAATCGCATAGCACAAACCCCGCGTGTGCTGTTCAATGCTAAACTGACCTCACTGTATTATTAATTATGCATACTTAAATAAGGTTTGTTATGACTTATGCAACTTTTGTATTTGCCCTCTTATAACTTCTAATATTGATTATCATCTTTAATAAACGGTGAATACAGATTCATTTATTTTTATTTATAAGCTTCTGTTTTAATATCACGGAATTGGGAACTCAATAAATGTGTTAGAATACCACTATCACGTATTTAGGAGCCATGTCACGTATTTAGGAATACTTGTCTTGGAGAAAAGAACGAGGCATTTTGGGGACAACTGTATATCTGTTTGGAATGAATTCGATGAATAATCTCGTGAAAGGTTCATATTTTGTTCTTGTATTTATATTTTGTCACTATTGTCTAAAATGTTATATTTGCACAAAAATCTAAAAGGAAGGAGAAGAAGAAAATCTATCATGGATTTAGACAACCTTACCCTACACACGAAGTAGGATTATATATATTTAGTAAAAGCTCCTTATTCGCTGTTCCCTTATTGGCGGGTTAAAAATTGCTACACCGTTCCTGTATTCGCGGCTAAAAAATGTTATTTATTCGCGGATCCAATCGGTATATAGAAGAATTAGTATCCTTTATTAACCATCGGCAACTTTTTTTTACTGCAGTCACGTGCCAAGGCAGCTTTTATAAGGAGCGATTCAAACCAAATGGACAAATTAATATCAAAGTAAAACAATCCTTATTGCCACTAAACCTAAAGTTGTTAAAGCCACCGCCGCCGTAATTCAGATGCCGCTATGTCCGTTTATACAGTAAATGCTACCCTCGCCACAATCTGTTTTATTGTTTCAACTTATCATTCGTTGCAATAATTTTGATTGAATAATACGCGTCTCTTATGCTTTGTTGCTAATTTATAATGTAGAGTAAAATGAAAGAAAATTAGTTTCGAAACGGGAAAAAAGTAGTGTTGCCGCTTAAAGTAAAAATATACATGTTTGGCCGTATACGTGTTGGCTAGTCGTTTGCATCCATATCACGCTGTTTCAATGTTAATGAATCAACTGTACGATTCATCATGAAATCCGAAGACAAAACAAGGAATTATATCGTTGATTTCACAGTTAAAAATCAATCTGAATTGAAAGACCTTATAAAAGAGGCAAAATAGGGGGGGGGAAAGTAACTAAGTTCTTTAAGCCCTTGCCGAAGCCTGACAGTAATAATTAATGGAAATTGTTCAAAATCTCTCACTAATTGATTTTATTTTGAATATTTAATTCATGCCCCAAATGGAAGTCAATGACAAATCACGTTTGAATGAATTTTGATTTACAACCAATCACAGTCGTGTTTTACCTCGAATTTATCAACTTAAGTTTATCATATTAAAGATAGCTTTTCGTTTTTAACATTCTGAATAGGTCAGAGCATTATTTTGCAGTGACTGACTGTCTAAGAAATACCTTGAATCTAGCAATTTATGTATTAAGATGTAAGAATCCTAGAATGAAAGTGGCTCTCAGGTTGTATATATAGTGCACGAATGTAAGCAAGTACCGCTTGCGAGATAGAATGGGGGAAAAAATCGTAACAATTGATTATACCACAATAAAAAGAAACCACTGTTTTCACTTTCTTAAACGTATTATTTCCCAGATATTAACGTTCCAGAAAAATATAATTGACATATTTACATCATAGAACTTCAGAAATTAATTAATAACCTATAGTGAAACGTGTGGTGAAAGAGGCGCTGCAGGATCCCAGCACTCTGCAGGTGTTTGTGTCCATGTTGCGGGACCAGGTAGTGGCGGAACTGCAGAAGACCATCGAGGACAACACTAAAGTAATTGAGGATCTGAAAAAGAGCCTCGATGAAAAAGACAGAAAGATTGAGGTGTTGGAAAATAAATTAGACGATCTAGAACAATACCAGAGACGTCAATGCCTCAGAATTTTTGGTGTAAAAGAAGAGGCCGGAGAGGACACTGACCAGAAAGCCATCGAGGTGGCCAAAAAAATCGGTGTCGATCTATCAGTGACAGACATTGACAGAAGTCACCGTGTTGGTGTTAATAATGCAGAAAGACCGCGGGCTATAATAGTGAAATTTGTTAGTTACCGCAAGCGCAGTGAAGTTTTTCTAAGCAAGAAAAAGTTGAAAGGAAGTGGGGTCACTGTTCGCGAGGACCTAACGAAGTGTCGCTATCGCCTGCTACAAGACAGTATACAAAAATACGGTATTCAAAATGTATGGACAATGGACGGTGCCGTCATAGCCAAAGTAAATGGCGAAAAACGCAAAATTAGATCTTCTACGGATATCAACTAGATAGGACCTGAGTGTAAAATATGTTTACTTTATTTGTCTTTTCTTTGCTAACAATTATATTGTTAATTTATTTCTAATTTAGGTAAGTTTTAAGTTATTATTTTTTATATAGGACAACTTACTTGTTTTATTTTCATTTTTAAGTTATTTGTTTAGCTAAATTATTTTAATTTATTAGAGTTATTACAGTACATAGTTTATTTTTACTTTCTGCTATTGGCAACATTGAGCTGACAAATGATGAATTATTTGCAACCCTTGACTCACTCACCTTCTCCAATCACCCTCTTATTGTGCAGACAGCTTTTAACACAGGTAGCAACATTCCTCAATCCCTACCATCCCCTCCAAAAACAACTACCAGTCTACTTAGGAATGCATTTTCTATTGATAAATCATCACTTAAAATCGCTCACGTAATTCACAAAGCATTCTGTCCCACTTTGATGAGTTTGAAACCATATTTTCATCTCTTGGACTGAGCGCCATTTTAATTTCGGAAACCTGGCTCACCCCATCCATACCTTCGTCCCTTGTTCACCTAGACGGATATACACTGCTCAGAAATGACAGAATAGATAAAAGAGGTGGAGGAGTTTGTGCCTTTATATCAAATGAGCTTAATCCAAGAATTGTCCACAAGTCCCCTTCTGTATATTCCGCTCGCCCCGAGTTCTTATTCGTAGAAATTCAAGCCAGTCTAAAAAAATGTCTCTTATGCATTGTATACAAACCTCCAAAATTGGGCACCTTTCGGATCTAGAAAACGCTCTGAACGATTCATTGCCTCATTATGAACACGTTATTGTCGCAGGCGATTTTAATACAAATCTTCTTCAGACTGACTCACCAGCCATACAACTTAAAAATATGTTCCAAAGCTTTAATATGACCATTGTTCCTCTCTCTGCCACACACCATACTGCTACTTCCGACACTCTACTGACTTAATTGTGACTACACATCCACAGAAAGTACTGTCATATGGACAAATTCCTGCTCCTGGCATATCTGCTCATGACATTGTATTCGTAGAATACTCACTCCAATGTCCTAAAAGACGCTCTAAATTAATTACGTACAGAAATTTACAAAACATAGACGATACTAAACTAAAATCAGACGCTTTAGAACTACCTTGGTATTCAATATGGAATCTTAGATCAGTTGATGAAAAAGTAGACACATTTAATACACTGATACTACAACTATACGACAGACATGCACCAGTAAAAACCCGACGATTTTCCCGCTCCCCTGCTCCCTGGATGAATGATTCAATATGTGAACTTATGTCAAAACGAGACAAAGCATACCGAACATACAGACGACATAAAAATGACGAGAACTGGCAACTGTACAAACAACTTAGAAACACAACTACACAAACTATACGTAATGCCAAACTACGACACGCCCACAGTATAATCGGACCTGAAATAAGTGCACGGGACACTTGGCGAAAGCTCCGTGCAATGGGACTTAGACAGTTGAATCCCTCAACTGACTCTATAGACATTTCTGTAGAGGACTTAAATGAACATTTTACCTCAATACCCATGACACCTCCAGACAACAAGACTAAAATAGACATTCTTAAAGACTTATCCCCATCCCCACATATAGGAAGAGATAAATTTTACTTTTACGACATTTCGCCTATAGACGTTAAAAAAGCACTCAAGCGGATTAAATCCAATGCGCAAGGACCAGATAACATCAGCATTTTAATGCTAAATAAAATCATTGACATTATTCTACTCACAGTGACTCATATTTTCAATGCTTCCCTTATAACTTCTATCTTCCCTATTGTATGGAAACAGTCTAGAGTTCGGCCTATACCAAAAATAAGTACACCTACTAACTGTAATGACTTCCGACCGATTAGCATCCTTCCGACATTATCTAAAGCCCTGGAATATATTGTACATAGGCAAATGACTGATTATCTCCAAGAAAATCACCTCCTTGATCCTTATTAATCCGGCTTTAGATCTGGTCATAGCACAACCACAGCTTTGCTAAAAATTACCGAAGATATTCGTGAAGCCGTGGACAGACGTCAATTGACTCCTTTAACCTTACTTGACTTCAGCAAAGCTTTTGACACAGTAGACCACGACTTACTTATGATAAAGCTCAAGCACCTACATTTGTCTGACAGCGCTGTATCCTGGTTCGACTCATACCTGCACGGTCGTCAACAATACGTTTCATTAAACTCTAGATCTTCGACTTGGCGTCGTAACGTGCCGGCTGGAGTCCCCCAGGGCAGTGTTCTCGGACCTTTTCTTTTCTCAATCTACATGAATGATTTGCCAACTGTACTAAAGCACTGCCGTTATCACCTCTATGCTGATGATCTCCAAAATTTACCTACATTCACCTCCTCATTCTCTCTATAACAGCTTGATGAAAATGAATGACGATCTCATATCCATCTTAACTGGTCTTCAAGTATCGGTCTAAATCTAAATCCTAACAAGTCACAAGTAATTCTAATGGGACAACAAAGACTGCTTACAACCTTTGACATATCTACACTTCCAAACATTACTATAAATAATATAATTATCCCTTATTCTTCTTCAGTAATAGATCTTGGACTACATCTAGACGCAAATTTAACCTGGCAAACACAAGTGAAACACATATGTAAAAAGACTTTCTCCATCTTACATTATCTTAGACGTTTAAAGAATTTTCTCCCAGTTTCGTTAAAACAAATCCTTGTGCAGAATCTTGTGTTACCACACTTCGATTATTGTGACATTATATATAATGATCTAAACTATGACTTGTCGCAGAGACTGCAGCGTGTTCATAATGCTTGCGTTCGATTCATTTTCAATATCCGGCGTTATGGCCATATTTCCGAACACTTTAATAACCTCTCTTGGCTCCGCCTTACTGACAGACGTAAATTGCACTCTCTTTCACTACTTTTCAAGCTTCTGAATTCCTACATCCCTACTTACCTGGCGTCCAGATTTGAGAAGTTATCCTCTTACCACAATATTGACACTAGATCACAAGATAGCAGTCTGCTAACAATTCCTCTTCATAGCACTTCCTCCTATTCTACTTCCTTCACAGTAGCCTCTGCCCGCTCCTGGAATCTCCTTCCTCAAGATATCAGGGGTTGCCGCACACTTGGCACCTTTAAGTCACGCTTATACAGTTACCTGTTGTCTAATAATTAATTGTTCTCTATTTTATTAATCTTATGCTATGTCATTAATCTTTTCCTCGTTTTTTTAATTATCTTGTACATATTATATATTTAATTCGTTAAATTTAGATTAAATCAAAATACATTATAAATATTAATTGTATTGTATTCATAACTGGTAATCGTTTATATATATATATATATATATATTGTAATTTAGATTTAAGACTATTTCTTTGTTTGTATTTTTTAAACCTGGTTGAGTGGTAGACAAGGCCTTAAGGCCTTAACTCTGCCAGGTAAAATAAAGTTATTATTATTATTATTAATGTTGGTTATAATATACAGTTTGATGTGGTTCATTTTTCTCCACTAGGGTGCTTTCTTACAATATTGGCAATAAATAATATGATCTGGTTACAGTGGATGAACAAATGAAGCATAACAAACGTTTCTCATTTTGTTTTCAAACATCGCCGTTTACATTAAATATATAAATATTTTAAAATAACTGAATTTAAATAATGATTTGTGAGTAAACAGCTTAATTTTATTCGTTAAATATTCCTAACAAATGCCACTCTTGATTTACAAATTCTCTAGATAAATTGGAAATCACTCGTGGCTTTACTTGTGTTAATAATTGTTTTATTTTATTTCGGAACTTTAGAACGTATCCCCTATATACCTATACAAATTACCATTCCATATTTACGGTTTCTGTACTCGCGGCATATTTTCTGAACATATACTGCGTCAATAAGGAGCTTTTACTATATATATATATATATATATATATATATGTATATATGATTTTTGTGAGTCAGTATGTATGATATGTACATGTGTGTATAAAATCTGAGAAAGGTAATATGAACGACTGATGTTGCATTTATCCTGCGAAGGGTAATGTCTCAGGAAGTGGCACGAGGATGATGAATGTGATGAATATTTTATTTTTTCTTAGAATGTGATGCCAGTCTATTGTATATCTCGCTCATATCTGAGGTTTCATGTTGTTTAAGTCTTATTGAGTACCTTGGTGGTCCCATGTCCAGTCTGGTGTACATGACTGTTCAACACACGGATGATCTTTACTTCAGCGACATATGTCTCTAATGCTTATTATACTACAGTATTTGATACGTAGGTTGTCTTAATTTCTTTATACAAAACTGTCATTTAATAGACCTCAGGACTTTTGTAAGTTAGAAATAATGTATTAATAATATTTTCTGCATTAGACAATTACAAGAGAAAATCTTAGCCTAAAAAAAATTAAGAACTACATATGACCTTTATTGATTTAGAGATGGCATATGATAGTGTACCTCGTCAATTGTTATGGACGGCAATGAGAAATATGAATATATGTGATAAATGGAATAATATTGTTAGGAGGTTCTATAGTAATACAAAAGCTAAAGTAAAAATACAGAATACTTTAACAGAGGAATTCACAGTGAATGGATTTGGATGACCTCATACTCGAAACAGGGAAAATAAAAAAAAATGTGAATTTTTTAAAATATCTTGGGTCAATAATTACAAGTTTAGGTACCTGTGAGAGAGATGTACAAACTAAAATTACAATGACAAAAAAATGAAACTAAGACATTACATGGAATAATTTGAAACAAAATATTACAAAGGAAACTAAAATGAAAATTTATAAGAGCATAATACAGAATATTTTGTCATATGGAAGCGAAACTTGGTCTTTGACGAAATTACAAAAGAATAAAATTAGAACAGTTGAATTTGATTATTTTAGAAGAAGCCTCCAAAAAACAAGACAGGATAAATAAGAAATTAATACCTTTGGAGATAAATTAATGTCACCACATCGGTTGTTAAGAGGATTGAAAATCAAACGCTTAAATGGTATGGCCATGTACAAAGAATGGAAAATGAAAGATGACCAAAAAATATATACCAATGGTCACCCCCTGGAAGAAATAAACGTGGCAGAACTAGATAGAAATGGAAAACCTACGTCAGAACAATAAGGGATGATAATAATTTGGAAGAAGGAGATTGGAATGATAGAAATAAATGGAAACTGAAGACGGCAAACGTATAAGTGGAGGAAAGCCGAAGAAGAAGAAGAAATCTAGTTGCCTTGAGATTCATATACATGGAGCTGAGAGTTTAAATCTAGAGTCTAGCCAAGATTTTTTTTTTTTGTGTTAAAGGAAGATGAGTTGGTTTATTAATCTATTATAGCGATTCATTACACCATTAATTAAAAATTCATAATTAAAATTAGTATTTTATTTAACGTTAAGCTTTAACAATGTTGCTCATTAACGATGTAGTTCAAACCTTCACATGAAACTAACTCACTCACTGCACTATCGACCCCGTAGGTTCATACAGCGCGGACATAAGCTCTCCACACATCCGTATTCCGAGAGATAATGTCTTCCAATCATTCCCTGTATAATCCACTCCTTCAAATCATGGTTCATGTTAATCTCTCGCCTCATTCTTGGTCTACCAACTGGGCGTTTTCCGTCTGGTTTTCCTACAAGAGGCTTCCATTCACTTCTTTCATTTACCATTCGTGCCACATGTCCTGCCCATCGCAGCCTACGAGACTTAACTGTTGTTATTATATCTGGCTTCCTATAAAGACCATGTAGTTCACTGTTATGTAGTCTTCTCCATAACCTTCACGTGAAAACACTGACAAATGTTGCTCGGATGCTCGTTTTTTTTTTCTCAGTTTAAACCGCTAGGAAGTAGAGGCGAGCACGGGAACAACTAGTTTTTCAGGACAGGACACACAACTTTCTTACAAACATCCAAACAATAAGATGGTTGATGTTGAAGTGTCCTACAATTATTACGATTTTAAAAATAAAGAATATGTTGAGGGATGTCTGAGGGAAATTACTTTATTTTCAGGCATATTTTATGGTTAGGTTTCCAGAAAACAAAGCAATTACATTATTTCAATTTTTACAGTATTTTGTTTGAAAAGTACTGATGATCAATTTATCATTTCTACTGTAATTTTTGTTGCCTACAAATTAAAAAAAAAGTCTTAAAGCCACTTAAAATGTTATCTATCAGTATCTCAATAAGTATAATATAGCCTAATATATGGAAGGCATGTATCTTGTCACATGCTCTAGATGTTTTACACTCTGAATAACCAGAGATATCAATTTAACATATGTAAAATATCTATAGAATATATATGTTTAAATGCCGGCAGATGGCAGGACGAGGTGGGGGTGGATTCATTCTTCTCGATCTATTCGCTTCGGAATGTACTCACCTAAAGGGATGTTCGGGCTTACAAATATATAATTGCAACATGTATGTAAACCACAATCCAGGAAAAAAGAATGTTCTAAGAAAAATGTGTACTCTCTTCCACTCCTAACTTTGCAATCCTCGCTTGTAATCCTACTATTAAATAACGTTGTTAAGGGGCTGTTCGTGCTAAGAAATATGATTTTACGACATGTAAATTAATTTTATTCCGGAAAAAGAAGTCTCAAAGGAAAATATGTCGGCCCTTCTGCGTCCAGCTAAGATATCTAATAATATAGTCTTAATTGATAAAGAACGTCGTTAAAGGGCTGTTCGTGCATACAGTCATTTATATGGGTTCTCATAGATTACAGTAATATGCCATGTTACACATATCCCATATTGAAATGGGTTCTGATAGATTACAGTAATATGTTATGTTAGACATGTCCCATATTGAGATGGGTCCTGATAGATTACAGTAATTTGGTGATAAGTTAGACTTGTCCCATATTGAGATGGGTACTTACAGATTACAACAATGTTCTGCTATATTAAACATTTGCCCAGTTGGGATAATATATATTAAAGCTAATCAACTAACCATCACTTGATCCAAAAACCATGAGCTACAATACAAACAGTATAACATTACATGTGTAATGAGACAAAACAACCACGAAACTCATTCTTGTTTGTTATTCACTGTACTCTATAGTACAATGTGCAATCTTCAATTCTGCACTAGTGTTAATTAGTTTGTATTAGATGCAGTTATTCGAAATGTCGACCGTCATGATCACTTGTCACATATCGTGTACCATCCAAGGTGTTTGACGAGCTTCTTTATGTGATTATTAATTGAGTAATTTTTAATTGTTCTTATAATTTGTCATAATCCAACTTAACAAGGTCCAGATGTCATGCTACACATCTAACACATCTATAATATATGACTGTAAAATGTATCCAGAGACCAAGGTTTCCTTACGTCAGAACACTCTCTGAACAACAACATGTCAAATTTTTGGATAGAGTTTCATTCCACTCTGTTGGAAAGTCAGACATAATAATACTAGTTCAACAATACTGCTCAAGGTGAATGTAAGGAAGAACCCCGTGACAATAATTAAGGGAGGTACATTGTTTCTAAATTAAGCTACTGTGTCTACTGAGATATAGTAATGTTCAGTTACATCCCTATCGAAATTGTTTACGAATTGTTTTGATTATGTTTTTATTTATTTATTATTTTTTTATTAAGCGCCCCATAATCATCCCCTTGGGTTTTCTCGGGTTTAATGCCCATATCCCCAGGTCAGCTTTTTTCCGTAATCACTATCCGCTGTTTTTATTTCGTTATTTTTTCTGGATACAAGTTTCGGGTATTTGTTCTTTAATACTAATTTTATGTACAGTTATGTTTACATATTAATCCCTACCCTAAGTCTTAAATCTACTATCTAATCTAGTAATATTTACATGGAGTTGTTTAACCTGAGTTTAAGATGAATACTTAATTTACTAACTTACAACTAACTTATTGCTAGATTATAACTAATACCTTCTTCTTTGTCTGCGGATGTCCTCCTCTTAGCGTTGAGTAAGGACCCATCCGATGAACTTTTTCACTGCTTGATATGGTTGTTTTTCTGTCCTAAACCGTAGACGAGGCGGCCAGTTCATATCTCCGATTAGTGCAGCCTCACGTAAGTCTCTCGTTTGGTCTCATATTTGATGCATTCGTACAGGACTGTTACGAAGCAATCGCAATGAGGCGTTTGTGTGAGGCCTCTTTCATGGAGTTTGGCTTTGAAAGAGCCGTGGCCGCTGAGGAGTTGCGTGATATGATGATTTGGTTGGATCCAAGTTTTGTTTAGTCTTTCTTTGTTGTTAGACAGAAATTTGTATGTTATGAGTCCATGTTCTGCCGCTTTCCACCGTTCTTGCCATTTCTCGGAAATACTTTCCTGGATAAATCGTCTGATGGTGTCTCGTCCATCTGGTGTAAGTCTGGTGTGATCACAGTGTCATCACTAGTATCGTCTGGTCTCTTCTGAATTTAAAGTTTTGTATTCTTTGAGCGGCGAACAGATCGATAGGGTTTTGATTATAGGAGATTACAACAACGAGAACATTTCCTTCCGTGCCACGGGAGAGAAGGTACAGCAAACATTTGTCTCAGGAGAAAATCGCCAACTTAAAATAAAACAATAATAACAAAAAAAAATAGAAAACAAAGCTTGTTTGAGTGGATTATAATAAAAGTCTTAATAAGGATTTGATTACAGGAAAAGAAACCCACACGATGGCAGTTATGGGTAAGGCTGATAAGTAATACGTAAGGCTTCCTGGAAGCCACAGAATGAATAGGTGATGCATCCGAAACCTTGGGATAATCTACCCCACATGGCTTTGTCAGCAACAAGGCGGAGTCTGTTAGGTGTTAACATAATCTGCGTATGATTGTGTTAATTCTCATTGTTACGTCATAATTCCTGCAAAACATTAGCTTCCAAAGTAATGTAATTGAACTGTGCATTGTAACGCCCTATTATTAGCATTGAAACTTATTTCACAATTTTAGTTTTGAATTATACAGTAGGACTGGATTTATTATTATGTGTTTCGGAAACTTTTATATCAGTTAATTTAACTCTGGAAATACATGTTAGTAAAGTAAAGAGATCCCACAACAGACCCGGAGGTCCTTGGGGTAGTAGGAGGTTAAGGTTCCCACTTTTTTTTACTACGCATTTTAGAGACTCTCGCCATCCCCACGCCTTTAAAATTGTTTTAATAAAACAAATATATATATGTTTATTCTTCCAGATACAGTATATGGTTGCGAAACATAATTCTTGTTTTAAAGAGGAGAAAATAATATAATTACTAAAGATTTCGAGTGGGAAGTGGAATGAATGGGTTTGGATATCATGATCAAGCATAACGTGTTTATATTCGAATGCAATTCTCGCAGAATCTAGTGAATATCATTACGTAATCTTTTGCCATGAATACCTAGCAGATCATCAGCAAACAGCAAACAATTAACTGTATAATTTTTCTAATTTTATTACCATGAGTAAACATTTATTTTTCCACATCATTAAGGAATTCTGTAGATATATTTCGAACAAGGACGGGAATAAAATAACACTCTTATCTTAAACCAGGCATAAAATACTTATCTACTTTTACCCTAGAAATAGATTCATCATCAGAGCGAGGAAATATAGTATATTCGAAGAAAAATAAATGACGTTACGTGCAATGTACTTAATTTGCTTGACGTCATAACTGCAGTCAGATCAGGGCTAAACAGAGTACACTGTGGCACTGGTTCGGAATGATAGTTGTAGGACACTAAGGATAGCAGTATATTAAAAAGGACAAAAATCGGTGATATGATATCTTCACAACTTGTTTGGAACGGGTGGAAGGATAGTGGTGGGCAAACATCTCACCAACAACTACAAAAAGTAAACCTTCAACAACTGTGAAGAAATGGGGGAGGGATGTAATGATTTGGAGGTGTAATTTTCCAGGTGAAGTTGAAGAGTTGGCGTTTATTAACGGAAATATAGACAGAAATAAATATTTACAATTTGTCAAAGGTAACTTACGGAAAAGTGCTGAGAAGTTAGGGAAGCTGAAAACATTCAAGTTTTACTAGGATAACGATCCCAAATGCACGGCCTGTGACGTCCGTTCCTGGCTGCTGTACAAGTGTCCCAAGAATCCTACCACACTCTCCACTTCTTATCCTTCCCCTATCATGTAATTTTGTCTTCATTTATTCACTCATTCATTTTATATCTCCCTTCACCTCATTTCATTTAGGCAAAAAAAAAGTAGTTTGGTCTGACAAACCACAGGTGTTAAAAATGTGTGATTATGGTGACCCAGTGGGTCACATTCGTACTTCCTCACGACTCTGAGTCTATGTGACAACTTAGGGCAGAATAGGGTCAAAGGGAAGGTTGTAGCCCCTCCTGCAGGTCCTTGATCTAAGCCCAGAAAATGTAGGTAGAACGAGTCGTGTGTGAATGCTTGATGTGTGTCGAAACCAGAAACACCATAACAGACAACAAAACACGGTACAAAAGATTTTATTTCCATTCATTCATAACAACAATTGTGGGGTCCTATAATAAAATGAGGGGACACGCCGTAGCGTAGTGGTTAAGGTACTGCGCTACAAGCCGGAAGGTCGAGAGTTCGGGTCCCAGTTGGGTCAGGATTTTTAAACTGACCCAAACCTTCTGGCGGCACTATGGCCCTGGGGTCGACTCAGCCTCTAACGGAAATGAGTACCAGACGCTTGTTCTGGGGGTAAAGGCGGCCGTCACGCAGGGCTGACAACCCGGCTGACATCAAGTGCCGATTGTCCAGAAAAAGTGGGAGCCTTAACCTCCTACTGCCCCAAGGGCCTCCTGAGGCCTGAAGTGGGATCACTTTACTTTATAATAAAATGAATGTACAAAAATATTGCCGTGTTAAGGGCATTGAATACCGAGGCGATACGTTCTAATCGAATCTATGAAACCTCTTTAAACGTAGAATAGAGTGATGATTGCATGAGAATATGTACATTTTTTCAGTTTAAACATTTGAATATAACCATAAGACATACAACATTATATCAATTATTGGCCGGAAACCAATTAATGCGAGATGAGGCGAGAAGCAGTGATCGTATAAATGAAGGTGAATATTCTTAAATACCCTATACTTAACCTTTCCTGTGTTGTGTTTATTGTTCCCTAAGGCGGAGTTCAGTCTCTTGGAAGGGTTAACTTGGAAGAGATTAAAGGGAAGAACTGTTTTTGAAGTTGAGATGCCCGTAATTAAATGAAAGATAAAACATCATGTTTATTTGAGCCAACCTTCATCCGAGAGTCGCTGCAGATAATTGTATCATATAATAAATAATACGTGAAGATTTCTACGGCGAGCATTCATATTATTTTAATTCTTAATGTTACAGAATGATTGCCTACACTGTTTACAGCAAAACAGGGATTGAAAATGTACAATAGTATATTACGATGCGACGTTGGGAAGTGGTTTTTACAGAAGCCAGGAAAATGTTTAGAAACAGAGCGATAGCGAGGTTTTTAATTTCCGACATTCTGTAAAACACTTCATAAACGTGCGTTGTACATTATTTTCTTGCGCGATGCTGTTTTCTAAATAATAAGTAATAGTAAAATAATAACATCTTTGTAGGAAATATTTATGTTCATTATAAACAACTGACTGAAGTTAACAGTGTGAGCAATGTTTATTAGTTGAAACTACAGCAGGCCGTGACACCAATCAGTAATAAAATGGCGGCAAGTATGTATTTATTGTTTTATATTGTTTCAAAGAAAGTTAAGTTCATTTAAAATGCAGTGATTTGTTTCGTATAATGTAGATTAACACTACATTTTGGATATATGTTTGTATATATTTATTGTACGTAATATACATAGAGGGGAGTGGTTTTACTTACCACACGTGGTCTGTAATATGCAATATTACAGTGTAGTTATTTAGGTTGGCAACCCGAACTCGCAATCATGGTCGCCATTGCTGTAAGTACGACAAAACGCACTATCGCGCAAATAATATATTGTGATTATCTTCTGTATTTCCTAACATTGACACTAGGTTTTGTTTGTAAAATCCGATGGTCCAACACTACATTAGCTATGACTCTCCTACCGTCTCTATCCTCAACTGACTCAAATATACCTTTATACACCTATTCGTTTGCAATGTTTGTAACTAAAGTGGTGAATCCTCTACTCATCCCGGCTTGAAAGATGAGATGAAGTCCCTGTTATTAAGATCTGTAGTTCCGTGTGATCAGGCCTTTCGCACAATCACAGCAGCTTATTAAACGGCGTGGATATGGAGAAATGGTGGAAGTAAGTGTTCGGCAGCAGAAAAGGATAAAAATCCCGAGAAAAACGTGCCATAGTTCCTCATGTGGAGTGATCGAAACGTAAAGAGGGCAAGTGACAAATCACTTTCGCCACTAAACCGACCAGTACCTCTAGATCTATCATCAACGCATAGGTCTTCTAATTGGTATTTTGTCTAAGAGTTTCCAATTCAACTGAGAAATCAGTTATTCTATTAACATTACTTAACATGTTGTATTGGATGAACGATTTATTTATCAAAGCGGATATGTATGTGATATACTAGATTGTAGTATTTTCTATAAATATAGGACATTTATTAGTTGCATTATTAAGTTTAGAATTTATTATGATTGAGTTTAGCACAGAGTAAACTCAATTCTAAAACTAATGAACATTTATGTTAAAGTAATACATAAAATGTACAGTCGCCATTTGATATTGTGGTTTATCCAAATTCTACATTGTGTCTACTTGTAATTTTTTAGCCTCTCCCTGATGTTTGTGGTGTAGACTATCTTGTGCTCTTTCTCACAACATTATTTTTAATGATTTTACGTATGTATGTAAAGTTGCTTTTTGTAAATCATAGATAACAATTCAGACATTCACTGAATATGCATATAAATTAGAAGTACTTTTATTATGGTGAAAATCACTGAAATTGGATATAATTATTTTTAATTAGGTCTGGTATAATGGTATACTCAAATAAGGAGTTTAGATATAGAATATGTATGTAGAATATTCTTAATTTTATTACTTTACGTGGCCCACTACAAAATGCAAAATACACTGCTCAAAACAATTAGAGGAACACTTGTAATAATTTGAATAAGTAATTGTTTTTTAAAGCTGTGATGCTGAACGTTGGACAATATGGAAATTGAATTATTAATTTTACCATTGGATACAAATTTTAAAAATCCATGGTCTAAATACAGAGAAATTACCTCAAATAACAAATATAGAGATTTTTTTTATTTTGGAAGGCACTGGCCACTTCTAATTGGTAAGCTTCCTGATGTTGCTATAGTGACGAATGTTGATTATTGTCTTGTTTATTGAAGTCTCTGACAAAATGAGGTATTTAAATGAGTTTGAAGTGTATCATGCTCTACATCTTTTACGACAAGGTCAATCTCTGCGACAAGTGGCTAGAGAGCTTGGGGTTTCTCCTTCCGTGGTGTCCAGGTTACGCAACAGGCACAGAGAGACAGGTCAGTATTGTAAAAGACGTGGCCAGGGCCGTAAATATAAAACAAGCACCCAGGATGACAGATACGTTGTTCTTTCTGCTCTTCGACAGAGTACAAAAACTGCAAAAGACCTGAAGAATGACCTTTATATGGCTTCTGGAATCCGGGTTTCAGACCAAACCATAAGGAACAGATTAAGGAAAGAGAATATTCGTCCAAAATGGCCCGTTAAAAGACCACGCTTAACAAATGGGCATAAGGCAGCAAGACGCACGTATGCTGAAAACCATGGTGATTGGAACCTGAACCAGTGGGAGTCTGTGCTCTTCTCGGACGAATCCAGGTATCGTCTTACACGTTGTCATGATCGATTGAGGGTGTGGGGACGGCCAGGAAAAAGATTTTCTGCAGAGGCTGTACAGGAAATTGATAGATTCGGAGGAGGTTCCATAATGGTATGGGCCGGAGTTATGTACAACAATCGTACGGACCTTGTACTTGTTCCCCAGCGACTGAATGCTGTCCGGTATATCGAGCACGTTCTGGAAGAGCATGTAGTACCTGCTGCCATTGGAGTAGGCCCTGGATTTCTGTTTACGCAGGATTATGCCAGGGTACATTCTGCGACTGTCACCAGGGATTTCCTGAGGAGGAATGAAATTGAGGTAATGGAGTGGCCAGCGGTCAGCCCAGACCTGAACCCTATTGAACACTTGTGGGATCTTCTAGACAGGAAGATCAGGAACCGACATCAAGCTCCACAAACTCTGCAGCAACTTGGAGATGCTCTGAAGGAGGAATGGGAGAATATCCCGCAAGAGGAAATCCAGAATCTTATTGGGAGCATGCTATGAAGGTGCCACACTGTCATCGAATGTCGTGGAGGCCATACACGATACTAACTCTATATAATGAGTGTTTAACTTTGAAAAATAAGCACAAGTTTCAATTGCTTACATAGCGGAATTATTTGAAAAGTTAATTGTCAGCGTTATTCATTTGTTTTTACTGACATGAGCAATAAATAAATAAATAAATAACCACAAATAATGTACTTTATTAATTTTATGTTTGTACCTTTATCCAATGAAAAAATATTTGCATATTTCGTAGTGTTCCTCTAATTGTTTTGAGCAGTGTACATTATCTTACAAGCCTTAGCTCTTTGTATTGAGTGTTGTTTTTAGAGGTTATGTAAGCTAATAATTTATTTTCATTTGTTTCAGGTACGTTTCAAACACTACATAATCGTAATATGTAAGTAAATATGCCTTCCTGTTTTATGTTTTTATTCAATACATTTTGTGCCGATGATTATAAGACGGACGGGCGATACGCTGTAAAAAATCCTCCCTTTTTTAGCCTGTGTCATGGTATACCCTCCCAACTATTCTTCTATGTCAATAAATTTTGTATTTCAAAAATATTTCAGAATTAAAAAAATTATTTCAGGGCGTCTGATCACTCTATATGAAAAACACATTTTATGAGTGAAATACAGAGTGAAAATGGTTATCATTTATCATTAATGAGAAGGTAGTCCAATATATATGTATATATAATGATACTCGTATATAGCGTTTTCAACTTTTTGGGTCAAAATTGGATGTATGATACGGGACACCAAGCTGAACATATAGATAGAAGAAACCTAAGGCCGGAATCGCACGGTTCATGTCTTATTTTAAAAAAAATGACATTTCCTGGAATTCATATTAGGTTATTAATTGCAAAAAAAGTACATTTCATGTCAAGACATTACCGCAACATAGGAAAACATTTAATTGAAAAATCTTACAGATCACAGCAATTGTTCAAATTTGCGACTATTAGCGTCAATGCAGACATGACACCGACGCAGACAATTTTGTGGAACTTTTAAATAATCGTGAGGTCTGTTGTAGAACGAGACTGGCAGCTATGACCCTACCAAGCAGTTCCTCATCAGTGTCTGTTAGGGTTTCGTACATCAACGACTGCAAGTGCTCTCAAATAAATGAATAAAAAGGTCCAGAGGAGTGAGACGGTTAATACGGTGGCCATGGGACAGGACCTTCGAATCCAAAACTTGGGAATGTACGAGTAATGAAGATGCTGATGGACCTCAATATCGTCCCGTCCAGTTGCAGCCACATCCCCTCCTAGTTTCGTTTCGTGATATCTAACTAGCGCCAAAATATATCATGAATTTGTGTTTCGTGAAAACTAAAGTCGCTCACATAAATTACGAATTTCGGACCGTCGTTCCTTGCTATGAAATTCACTTTATTTTTTAATAAAACTTGAACTATGAATTTCTAGCCTAGGTTCCTTATAGCTCTATGTACGTATATGTTCAGTTTGGTGTTCTCCATTATATATTCAATTCTGAGCCAAAATTTGAAGGCACCTGATACATATATTTTTTTTTTCTTATCATACCATATATATATCCATCCACAGTAATTCTGCCCGAAGGCAGGTCCTTCACTCCAATCATAGCATTTTCATGCTATGCTTGCAGCTTACCAGATGCTTGTTCTGGGGGTAAAGGCGGCCGTCACGCAGGGCTGACAACCCGGCTGAAATCAAGTGCCGATTGTCTAGAAAAAGTGGGAGCCTTAACCTCCCACTACTCCAAGGGCCTCCTGAGGCCTGTAGTGGGAATACTTTACTTTACTTTACTTTTTTGCTTGCAGCTTTACTAGGGCCTTAAAGTTTTCCTGTCATTTGTCTTATAGGTGAGGAAAACCCCCGATAAAAACCTTACCCAGAAAAACTGCCCCGACCGGGCATCGAACCCGGGCCCGCTGCGTGACAAGGCAGCACGCTACCTTGAGACCACAGCGGTGGACCATATATGTATATATACATGATTAGACTTTCCTCGACATTTTAATATGAGTCCTACAAGTCAATGTATTTAGCGAAACGTTATCACATATTATAAGGGTGAAAGAAAAACAACTTGCTAATGTAGTAAATTGAATAGTTTACAAGTAATAATAATAATAATAATAATAATAATAATAATAATAATAATAATAATAATAATAATAATAATAATAATATTGCTTATTTTTATTGTAAATACAAATTAATCTTTCTTCTATAAAAAGTAATGTTATAATTTCTTCGGATGAGAAATGTTTTTACTCAGGATAGCTTTCCAAACATTTTCATATTAAATCTAATAATTTACTTTCACTGGCAACACATTTATTTGTATTCTTCAGAAGTAATTCGTTTTTTACAACTTTACTCTCTTAAGCCTATAAATTATCCTAACACTATTTTCTTTTAATTCTGCTACTCGATGTTATATATATATATATATATATATATATATATATATATATATATCCTTTAAGTGTTATCTCCAAATACGGTGAATCATGTTACTTGAGTGGTATGCTCCCGTACGTCCCTACTTGCGGACATGGGTGTTCTTTAGCGGAAGATTCTTGGGTAATTTAGCTACGCTTATTTTCTACATATATCAGCGAGTGACATGTTGTCAGCCGTCACCTCAAAGAGACGTCTGGTAGGCAACTAAGGAATTACTTGGATGGGGAACGTGGATTAAATTTTGTTAAGATACACTAATCTAGGCTTGAAGTTCCGATAACAATGTCAATGGTGGAACAGGCCTAGAAGACCCTTGGCCTATCAGGCTTCACATCCAAATATATTAATCACAGATATGGACGATCATCTAGCCAGTTTAGGCGCCAGTATAGGTACGTCCCCGAGCCGTTACAGCTAGTTTCTCAACATGGAGTTGGTACTTAATGTAGCTACCCAAATGCCTCATCATGCTGGGTGGGCATCGGCTCCATACTGGCCGAAATTCCATGAGAACATTTCTTCTCTCATGGGGACTCGAACTAACGCAAGTCCCGTAGCTCTGCACCAAGGCACCTTAAACCGCTCGCTGCGGAGTGAGACTTGAAGTTATTTTGCAAGCCCGAAAATTTTGACACTCGGGTGCCATGACTTAAAATCCTTCCCGGACGACTTGTCCTTTGGATTTTTCCATCTTAAAAATCCATCGACCAGAACTGGGTTTGAACCCACGACCCTCGAGACCAGAAACAAGGAACAAGGTCCCCTACAGTACCGAGGCCAACAAGTCATTTTGAGCAAAATATTTTATAATAAATTTGCAGTCCCCATTTCAGATCTCGGTATCAGAACGATGAAAATATATTTTTATTATGCTTGATGAGTGTAACTTGATATACTGCCACGCCTCAGCTCAGTTATTCCAACCAATTAATTAGGGCTACTTTTTCCGTGGTTCGATCGGTCGCGAAATTAAAACCACATTAATAATGAATGAAGTTATGCGCACTATCTCCAGTATGCCAGTCGATCCCGTCACATCGCACTTGTCAGATCTGAGCGCGCAGTAAACAAGCCTAAAAGAAGTGCGTGGTATAATTAGATATCTTCATACTGAGGGGTGCAATGCAGCCTAAATTCATCGACGAATAAGTAATGTGTACGATGAAACATTTTATTAGTGACAGCAAAGTGCGATAATTGAGCAGGAACTTCGAAACAGAAGTTGATGATGCAAGCGGTCAGTGAAGGAAGTGAGTGTCAACCAATTATGTTGTTCAATGAATGGATCAGGCGATTTGAGAAAATCGTCGGGTAACAATTTCTGTGTTGAGTGATTCTTTTACTGAAATTTCAAGGTCAGCTCTCTATACCTCAGTTCTGCAAGCTGTGTGAGAGAAGTGTTCCAAATGTGCTGTCCGATGGTCACAAAACACAGCGAATGGGCGCCTCCCTAACGTTTCTTCAGCGTTACCTTAATGAAGGGCAAGAGTTTGTGAATAAAATTGTCAGAGGATATCAGATATGGGTACATTTTGAAAATGAGGAAACAAAAGAGCAATCCAAACAATGTATAGGCCTACATTCTGATTCCCCGAGTAAACCAAAGAAGTTCAACTGAACCTTATCCATCAGAAAGTATATGGTTACTATGTTCTGGGACAAAAAATAGTTATTTTGGCGCAATTCATGGAACGTTGTATGACCATCACTACAGCCTCATACAGCGAGACTGTTCATCGTCTGCGAAGGGCAATTCAGAACAAGCGAAGAGGAATGTTTTCATCAGGCATTGACTTCTTCACGACAATGCTCGGCCGCACACTGCAGCTTCAACAAAAAGGCTCATGCGGCGTTTTGGATGGGAAGTCTTTGATCACCAACCATGCAGCCTGGACTTGGTTCCCTCTGATTTTCATATTTTGCTTACATGAAACGGTGTCTAGGAGGACAGCATTTTGGCACAGATTATGAGCTGCAGACCAACGTAGAGAATTGGCTGAAAAATCAGAGGCGGCTGCCTTGGAAAGTTGGTACCACGCTACCAAAAATGTCTCTGTCAAAGCTGAGACTATTTAAAGAAGTAACTGGTAGGTATAGCGAAATAAAGCGGATAAAACTTTTTTTCACTGTGGCTTTAATTTCGCGATGATTATAAGGGTCTTCAACGGATCGTGCTCCAATTCATGTCAATAAAATTACTGTATTTACTATGATTCAGAATATAATTTGGTTAGCATAAAATTGGATTCCTCGAAAGTTAGAATTAAAGAAAGGGAGGATAAATAGGATGACAATGGATATTACAAGTTGAATATTTCATTTGAGGCTAATCTTGTTACATAAATAAATAAAACGAGTATGCCTCCTAAGAAAATTAAGATCGGACCTTGTAAAAAATTGCCTTCACTTGTATGTTTTCCGTGTTTAGGTCTTAATTTTAAATCTGTGGTTTCACATGTTTTGTGGTTGATTAAAATGTTTCGCTTGGTGTTGTTAACATAAAATAAGACTGTCTTAAGGATTATCTATACTTTAACAAAGGCAGTAAATCATCGATAGAAATCCCCACAAATAATAGCTGTAAAAATTGATGTATTGTGAAAAGGTTACCTAGCAATGAAAGGCACCTTCCTCAGGTGACTCAGCTCCTTGTCTCTGTGGATATAATCGTGCCATAATGATACAGATGTAATTCACATCTGTTACGTACTGACAAGTAATGTGATGTCCCTGATCTGACACTGCACTACAGGGGATGCTCGTCCCTCGATGTTGAACAATTGGCTCCTAATTACATTTAACAAGTCAAATAATTGTACAGAGTGTTTCTAAACTATTTAATATGTTTTTATAAATAATATTCCCTCAGAGTAATTAATAATAATAATAATAATAATAATAATAATAATAATAATAATAATAACAAGAATTAATCGTCCTCTCAGTCAACAAAACAAGTCGGTATTTCAATCTCCTGGTATGAGATCATTTTCAAGACATTTGACATGTTTTTTATATTAGATAATTACCATAACTACTTTTTTTTACAAATTTAAATGAACAAATTTAAAATACCATTTTAAGATTTGAAATATCTTAACAGCGAATCATATGTTTCACACCATTCACACAAATATTTCTATTTATTCAATGCCTTATTTTATCTTTATTTTATAATTGCCATAAAAGATTGATAGCAGAAATTGCCTATATAAAAAAGAACAAAATAAAGCATTGGATAAACAAAAAAATATTTATGTGAATGGTGTGAAGCATATGATTCGTTTTTATAATATTTTTAATCATAAATTGGAATTAATAAATTTGTTCATTTAGATTTGTAAAAAAAAGTGGTGATGGTAACTATGTATTATGAACTACCATGTCAAATGTCTTGAGAATGATCTCGCGCAAGGAGATTGAAACGTCGACTTGAATTCATTATTTTTTTGTTTTTATTATTGTTTCAAAACTCCTGTCACTTATTTGGTGGAAAAAGAGGGGATGCACTAGTCACATTCTGATGATGAACTGGCTATTAGATAAATACCATTTCGGAGCTGCAATTGAATCAAATATCTCAATTTCATCTACATAAATACATGCACTACAAATGTGTTATTTTTGAGGACCATAAAGTAGACACAAACATTCTATCTTACAAAAGACGTTCTCGTTCACGTGAAGTTTGCTGAATCTGTACAAGAGCTTTCACGTGACCCACTGAAATATTTTAGAGGAGATTGTGGAAAGTAACCAATTGGTCTTTTTCTCAAGTGTTCTGAAGAATTTTCATCGGAATACTGAATTTTCAGGAATAATTAATATAAAATCTTTGAAGATCGCCGCCAGACTTTTGATGGAATGTCCGGTTCCTGCGACTGTGGTATTTCGGTCATCACATGTATTTTGATGCCGAATCCTTGTTGAAATCTCTCAGAATGAGTACCGTGAGGGTTTTCTATTACAAAATAGAGTTGTATAGACAACTGCCTTGACAAATACGCCTAATGGACCAAACGAAGGAGCTCTGAAAACTCGTGCACGTTCAGACATGAAACACGTATTGTTATTAGCACAGTACATATCGGGCTCGGTTGTCTAGGGAGTACGTTCCTTGCCTCCTGGTCCCGATGGTCGGGGATTTTAACCCGGCCGGAGTCCATAAATTTTTTATTGTGAAAAAATCCAAAGCACAAGTCCTCCAGGAGAGCCGTGGGTACAAAGTCTGAATATTTTTGTGATAATAGTAAAACCTCAAACATAAATTTTAACATATGAGTAAAATTTAATTCAAACTATTAAATAGAATTACACAATACAGAGATAACACATTACAGAGATAAATGGATGGATCACATCAATAGAATTGATAACAATAGAATTCCGAAACATATTCTTCATTACAAACCACTAGGAGGAAGAAAAGTTGGATAGACCCAGTAAAAGATGGATAGACTAATTCTAACCATTGTCAGTCGATAACATCTGGAGGGAAAATAAGTGTAACTAAATGTTCTTGGTTAAGTAACTAACTTATTGGAGCACCCTTGCTCCAGGTCGGAATGTACGGGAACATAGAGACAGATATAGACAAATAATATTGTAATGCTAACATTGACATAAGCCACTGTTGCAACGAGAGGAGTATTGGAATACAATGTATCAATCACAACGTGTGTATTACCTTCTCGTGTGTCAAGTGGATTGCCTTTTGTCTCCTGCACCACGGGGTATCCACGCGGTCATCCTTATTATGAAAACAATCTCCCCTTTCATCTCGTCCACCAACTTGAACTTGAACTTGAACATAAACTTGGAGATAAAATGTTCACTTTTCTTGAATGTAATAAAACGAAAATATGTCTACCGACATAGTGTTGTACCTGATTAAAACTTGAGTAAAAAAAATACATAAAATTTTATCATGGTGCCCCATGGTGTTATATTGGAATATGAAATTCAAGTATGGGTCTAAGATAGCTAATGTTGACTGAAATTATTGCTTAAGAGAGCATATCTAACTACTCCTTCCAAAAATGTGTCAACATGTTTTCACTATTACTGACAACTTTAATTACCTTGTCATAATCTAGCTGTTTTTTAATATTTCCATTGTCACAGTTCATTTGTGACTATATAGCTCATACCCCAAATGGAAATCAATGACCAATCACGTTCCAATGAATTTTGTTTTACAACAAATCACAGTCGTGTTTCACATCGATATTTTTCGAATTCCGTTTACCAAAATAAAGAAAGCCCCTGCTTTTAATATTCTAAACAGATCAGAGTATTATTTTGCAGTTACTGACTCTCCAACAAATACGTTGAATATAGCAAATAATGAACAGATTCCTTTGAACTACACATTTGATAATTGTGTGTTCAAAGTTGTGTTTTTAAATAATGATTTTACTCAGTTGTTTCCTAAAAAATAATGAATAACCTATATTGTTATAATATACGGTTTGATGTGTATAATTTTTTTTTCTCCACTAGGATGCGTTCCTACAATATTGCGATCCTATTTGGCAATAAATAATATGATCAAGTTGCAGTGGATGAACAAATGAAACTAACCAAACATTTCTCATTTGTTTTGAAACATCGCCGTTTACATTAAATATATAAATATTAAAAAAAACTATATTTAAATAATGATTTGTGAGTAAACAGCTTAATTTTATACCCTAAATAATCCTAACAAATGCCACTCTTGATTTCGAAATCCTCTAGATAAATTGGAAATCACTCGTGACATTAAAAGTAAAGTAATCCCTCAACAGGCCTCGGGAGGCCCTTGGGGTAGTAGGAGGTTAAGGCACCTACTTTTTCTAGACAATCGGCACTTGAAGTCAGCCGGGTTGTCAGCCCTGCGTGACGGCCGCCTTTACCCCAGAACAAGCGTCTGTACTCCTTTCCGTTAGAGGCTGAGTCGACCCCAGGGCCATAGTGCCGCCAGAAGGTTTTGGTCAGTTTAAAAATCCTGACCCCACCGGGACTTGAACCCTCGACCTTCCGACTTGTAGCGCAGTGCCTTAACCACTACGCTACGGCGTGCCCCCTACTCGTGACATTACTTACAATAATTATTGCTTCCAGACTAAATCCTCTGGTGACTAGGTCTAGATTTAACATTATCACGAGAGAAAATGCTGCATTTGATTTGAAATTATTTGAAGCACAGATTTCTTGCTTTACGCTTTAGTGTTTCATCGTTGACCTATTTAACTATATATTTCGCTCCTATCCTGTTTTATTATGTTTTACCATGACCGAGAGATGTGCCATGTTAGATCTGTGGTATAGGTTGTATTAGTTTAAATAAGATATAATTGAGTATCTTATTTTTTGTGGAGATGTCAGCACTACCATTACTATAGAGTGAGGTACCTGTTCTATATTTTTGTATAAATTTAGATTACGTTAACAAAATGTGCATACAATAAAAGCTCCTTATTCACGGTTCCGTATTCCACGTTTTTATTATTCGCGGGTTAAAAAATTGCGACACAGTTCCTGAATTTGCGGCAAAAAATGTGTTTATTCGCGGATCCAGTCGGTATATTAGAAGGATAAGATATCCTTTATTAACGCATCGGCAACTTTTTTACTGCAGGCACGTGCCAAGGCGACTTTTACAAAGAGCGATTCAAACCAAATACATATTAAACAAATAATTATCATAAGTAATGCCACGAGTGATTTCCAAATTATCGATAAATTCACGACTCACGAAGTGAGGAGTGAATTTATCTAGAGAATTTGGAAATCAAGAGTGGCATTTGTTAGGACTATTTAACGAATAAAATTAAGCTGTTTACTCACAAATCATTATTTAACTATAGTTATTTTAAAATATTTATATATTTAATGTAAACGGCGATGTTTACAAATGAGAAACGATAGGTACGCTTCTACTGCTTCTTTTGTTTATCACTGCAACCAGATCATACTATTTATTGCCAAAGGAACGCAATATTGTAAGGAGGAGCTTTCTTTAATATGGTAATTATAACACTGATAAATATTTGGTGAAACACGACTCTGATTGGTTGTAAAACAGAAATCATTGAAACGTGATTGGTCATTGACTCCCATTTGGGGCATGAGTTAAATAGTCAAAGTAAATCAAACGTATTGTCACTAAGTCTAAAGTTTGTTATTAAAAGCGGCCGCCGCCGTATTTCACGTGCCGTATGTCCTTTGAAAAATGCCGTCTCCGCCACGATTAGTTTTTTTTAGTTTCAAATTGTCATTCGTTGCAATAATTTTGATTGAATGACACCTGTCTCTTCTGTTTTGTTCCCAATTTATAACGTCGAGTAAAAGGAAAGAAAAATTAGTTCTCAAACTGAAAAAAGTAGTGTTGCCTCTTAAAGTAAAAAATACAAATGCTTGACCGTTTACTCGTTGGCGAGTTTTTTCTATCAATATCACACTGTTTCAAAGTAATGAATTCTATTAATAGAATTTGTTCTAAATCTCTCATTAAATTGATTTCATTTTGATAATTTATATATAACGTTGGGACGTATCCCCTATATGTCCATCAAATTACCATTCCATATTCACGATTTTTCTATTCGCGGCTTATTTACGGAACATATCTCCCGCGAATAAGGAGCTTTTACTGTATAGGAACATCTATGAACCTTCCATGAGATTACTTATAGAATTCACTACAAACCGATATACAGTTGTTCCCAAATGTCTAATTTTTTTTCCAAGACAAGGATTCCTAAATACTAGCACAGCTCCTAAATCCGTGATAGTGGTATCCTAACGCCGTGAGTGAGTTCCTAATTCCATGATATTAAAACAGAAGGTCATCAATTAAAAATAAAACTGAATTTCTTCATTGTTAGTTAAATTATTGACTTTTCTGTATTTTCAATTCCAGTTGTTTTATGTTTAAATTTTGCATTCTTTTTTGGACGATGAAATTTTAGAACGAGTAAATACATTTAATTATTTGGGTTATAATTTAACATTTCAAGATGAAGCTGATATATCAAAGAAAATAACAAATTTCATAGAAACAACGGGGATAATTAACAGTATAATGAAACTACTCGTATATTTAGTACAAGAGAACATACGCTTACGGCCTTATAAGGTTCTCGCAAGACCAGTATTAAGATATTGCTTTACTGAAGCATGGACAATACGAATAAGAGATGAAAGCCAAATAAAAACAAGTGAGATGCCATTTATGCGCCGAACAGCAGGCTATACAAAGTGAGACCCTAAAAGAAAAGAGGAAATTATGGAAGAGTTGGAGGTAGAACCCATTCTCTACCATATACAAACTACCAGAACAACTGAAAAGTCCACCTTCAACGAATGCCATCTCATAGAATTCCAAAAGCCATGCTTCGTTATTGTCCCCAAGACAAAAGATCGCTTGGGACGCCCAAAAAAGCACTGGACGGAAAATTTCTCTTTGAGACCGTAACATGCCACATGGCCTAATACTTGCATGAATGGTGATGTTACCTTTAAATATTATTATTATTATTATTATTATTATTATTATTATTATTATTATTATTATTATTATTATTAGTATTATTATTAGTATTATTATTATTTCATGCTTATTGTATAGAGGTCAATATTTTTGCTAGAAAATAGGACAAATATATTTCTTGACAGACATTTTATCACTATGTTTATTGTTGGTATTATTATTTAATGCAGTTTTCTTTTAGAAGCAAATAGACCAAAATATGAATTTGTTTGATATCACTCATGGAATTTTGCCCGTATGTAGCTTCTAATATCTATTATCAACTTTAATGAACGACGAATTGGTGCTAGACTCCAATAACCTAGCTTGAGATTTGAGCTCCAAATTCCAAATCAGCCGTAACATTTTCACATTAATCATGTTAAATATAGTCCACTGCTGTGGTCTCGAGGTAGCGTGCTGCCTTGTCACGTAGCGGGCCCGGATTCGATCCCCGGTCGGGGCAGTTTTTCTGGGTGAGGTTTTTATCGGGGGTTTTCCTCACCTATAAGACAAATGTCAGGAAAAATTTAAGGCCCAAACGGTCCCCGAAATCATGTGGCCATCATCACCACCCTTCACCGGTGTGAAAATCAACGGGAAGCTACCACACCTGCAATTCCCTAGTAAAGCTGCAAGCATAGCATGAAAATGCTATGATTGCAGGGAAGGACCTGCCTTCGGGCAGAATTACTATGGATGGATGGATGTTAAATAGAGCGAGTTAGTTCAATAACTATAAAATTACTCTACAATTTACAGTAATGAAATTAGTTGAGGAACAGCGAATTCTTGTTATATTAAGTCCATGCGAAACCTTATGCCAATTAGGTAAAATAGCTGAACTGGGCAACATTTGAGCCAGATTCAACAGATTTTCAAGTATGTAGGCTATGTATACGTCCCTAATGGAGACATGGGTGTCCCCCTAGCGGGAATTGTTTTATCAAGCCTTTTTCATTTCGCTTATTTTCTACAGATGTCAGGGAGTGGCATGTGGTCAGCAGATCGTCTCAATGAAACATCTAGTGGGCAACTAAGGTGTTACTTAGACGCAGAAGGTTGATTTGATTTTACTCAGAGGCACTAATTCAAGTTTGAGATTCTTTTACGTTATAGTGTTCTATATTTTTGGACACATGTAACATTTTAGATAATGGTAACAAAATATAAATACAGGAACATCGTATGAACCTTCCACGATATTATTTATGGAATTCTCTCCAAACAGATGTACAGTTATTCTCAAATGTCTCATTTTTTTCTTCAAAACAATACGTGACATGGATCCTAAATCCGTGATAGTGGTATCCTAAGCGCTGTGAGTGAGTTCTAAATTCCGTTATATTAAAACAGAAGTTTATGAATTAAAAGTAGAACTGAATTCGGCGTTTATTAAAGTTGATAATCAGTATTAGAAGCTATATGAAGGCAAATACAAAAATTGCATTATATCAAATGGCATTTAATATTTAGGTCTATTTCCCTTTAAAATTCAATCAATATAAACAATGTTTACAATATACATGGTTATAAAACGTTTGCATAACAAATATACTAGTCCTATTTTCTAGCAAAAATATCGTCCTATATAAAAATAAACTTGAAATAATAATAATAATAATAATAATTTATTATTATTATTATTATTATTATTATTATTATTATTATTATTATTATTATTATTATTATTATTATTATTATTATTATTATTATTATTTATTTGCAAACAGGTTTACAATGTAATAAAACATCTTCCTGTGCCCAAAGTTTTTAAATGTTATCTTCTTTCTCCATTCATCCCATTCCAATTCTTAGACCTAGCCCCCTCATACCTCTTCTTAAATCATCCATCCATTTAAATCTAGGTCGACCTCTCTTTCCTTTCCCAGGTGGAATCCATTCCAAAGCTTGTCTGGGTAATCTTTTCTCTGGCATCCTATGTATATAACCATATAATAATGATGATGATGATGATAATAATAATAATATTAATAATAATAATATTTTACAGTAAAGAAAAAATAACGAAAATTGAAAATACAGAAAAACTCAATAATATAACGAACGATGAAGAAATAATTTTAGGAAATTGGTTTCAACCAAATGCTTATTTAATCTATAGACTTAATTATTATAGCTCTTTTAGTGAGTATAATAATTATGTAATCTTAATATAACTTATTTCTGCGTAATATAACTAATATGAATCCTTATTAATATTAAAATATAAAATTATGGAATATTCACCTGAAATGTGCGTCTCCTCAACTTAATTAATTATTATTTAACTGTAGCGCTTTCAGGACTTGTCCCATCATCGGCAGGATTCAAGTCCCGAAAGCGCTACAGTTAAATAATTAATTAAGTTGAGGGGACGTGCCTTTCAGGTGAATATTTCATAATTTTATATTTTAATTTTGAATAATACCTCAACGGAACACATCATGAATCTTATAAAAGTTCCTTATCAATATAATTAAGAGTTTTCTTCTCGCTGTCTGAATTCACACGGTTAAATATGAGCGATTGAGCTACAGTATATCAGAAGAATAATATAAAAAAGTCGCAAGTACGGAAGCTGTCGTATATTATTATCCTTTTAATGCTCATGTATCAGTTGGTCCAGTTGATATTAAAACACAGTATTAGAATGTTATGTTACTTTTAAATATAAACTTATCCAAAATATAGAACATTTCTTCCAGGACAGTCACGAGAGAAAAAAAATTACTTATTCAACCACTTTCAACTTCACGATGTATTGTTTTTCAGAAAGTGGGCAAAGTAATGAAATGGGAAGAAGAAAGCTTATGGTTTGTCTGGAGTAACCAAGGAAATATTTTTTAAAATATATGATTCCGTGACAACGAATTTAAATTTGATCAGGGAATTAGGAACGTATGACGGAAATGAACGTATTTACTCTATACACCCTATATTATGCTGAATGTAGATTTGACTTTGTAACTTTTTAACGGTGAACTAATTTGCATAAACATTTTAAAATGTTTTGTGTTTCCTCATCTGTAAGACAAATGTCAGGTAACTGTTCCCGAACACCATCTGGCCATCATTATCATCAATATCATGTTCACCTCATTAGATTAAGTTCAGATCAAGGTATCTCCTAGGCATAATTACCACTATCGCCACCTTTCATATCATCGGCGCAATCGTAACCCCGCCTTCCAGGCGTCCCAACCTCGGAAGCGGGTTACAAATGCGGCATTCCAGGAGAGAATACTAGAAATGTCTTAATGACAACCAGGTGGTATTGATTAATAATTTACATAATTTTGTAGGTAAAAAGTATTTCAGAAAATCTGTTTGTTTTCTTCAGTTTAATCTCTCCATTATAGGTATTTTTGCTAGCCTCACGCCACCCAACATGTCGGAAAATGATCACTTGACCACTCAAGCACATGGAGTGATCAGCTCACTCTACTTGCCACATCCACATGGAACATCAACATTTAAGACAAGATGTTAATTATATATAGGCCTATATGTATGTTTTTACCTGGTAAGTCAGTAGTCCTCAACTAAAGTATTAAACTTATTCAAGTTATTCTATAATGGAGGCCTTTCGAAAACAATGTTTCATCTTCTGCGTTTTAGTTCCAATTAAAACGCAGAAGATGAAATATTGTTTTCGAAAGGCCTCCATATTAGAATAACTTGAAGTTTAATAATTTAGTTGAGATGGCTGACGTACCAGGTAAAAAATTATAATTAACATCTTATTACATAACCTCAACGGTGCTAATATGAATTTGAAAAGCGAGATATTCATATAACCATACTAAATAATATGGCGTATAATTTGAAGGACTGGTATGGCTACTGAAGAGGAGGAGTACCATAGCTCCTCTTTAAGATAATGAGTCTGCTTGGACTGGTATGGCTACTGAAGAGGAGGAGTACCATAGCTCCTCTTTAAGATAATGAGTCTGCTTGGACTGGTATGGCTACTGAAGAGGAGGAGTACCATAGCTCCTCTTTAAGATAATGAGTCTGCTTGGACTGGTATGGCTACTGAAGAGGAGGAGTACCATAGCTCCTCTTTAAGATAATGAGTCTGCTTGGACTGGTATGGCTACTGAAGAGGAGGAGTACCATAGCTCCTCTTTAAGATAATGAGTCTGCTTGGACTGGTATGGCTACTGAAGAGGAGGAGTACCATAGCTCCTCTTTAAGATAATGAGTCTGCTTGGACTGGTATGGCTACTGAAGAGGAGGAGTACCATAGCTCCTCTTTAAGATAATGAGTCTGCTTGGACTGGTATGGCTACTGAAGAGGAGGAGTACCATAGCTCCTCTTTAAGATAATGAGTCTGTTGGACTGGTATGGCTACTGAAGAGGAGGAGTACCATAGCTCCTCTTTAAGATAATGAGTCTGCTTGGACTGGTATGGCTACTGAAGAGGAGGAGTACCATAGCTCCTCTTTAAGATAATGAGTCTGCTTGGACTGGTATGGCTACTGAAGAGGAGGAGTACCATAGCTCCTCTTTAAGATAATGAGTCTGCTTGGACTGGTATGGCTACTGAAGAGGAGGAGTACCATAGCTCCTCTTTAAGATAATGAGTGTGCTTGTTCATTACAGTAAAAGCTCCTTATTCGCGGAGGATATGTTCCGCAAATATGCCGCGAATACACAAACCGCGAATATGGAATGGTAATTTGTATGGGTATATAGGGTATACGTTCCAATGTTCCAAAATAAAATAAAAATAATCAAAATAAAATCAATTAATGAGATATTTTCAATAATTTTCCTTTTACTCCACATTATAAATTGGCAACAAAGCAGAAGAGACGCGTGTTATTCAATCAAAATCATTGCAACGAATGACAAGTTGAAACAATAAAACACCGATCGTAGCGAGGGCGGCATTTATCAACGGAGATAGGGGACACGCGAAATACAGCAGTGGTGGCTGTTAACAACGAACTTTAGGCTTAGTGACAATAAGGTTTGTTTTAATTTGATATTAATTTGATTTGAATCACTCTTTGTAAAAGCCGCCACGACACGGGCCTGCAGTAAAATAGTAGCCGTTGCGTTAATAAAGGATACTAATCCTTCTAATATACCGACTGGATCCGCGCATAAAGACATTTTTAGCCGCGAATACAGGAACTGTGTCGCAATTTTTAACCCACGAATAATGAAAACGCGAACAAGGAGCTTTTACTGTACTGTAAATTTTGGCAGGGATGCAATATCCACCGTACATTCAATATTTTAATTTGAACTTTTCAATCAATTCACAATGTTACGGCAGCTTTGGATCAATTGCGACGAAGGTGGCTAAAAGAACAAAGCTCTGGATTACTACGTTATAAAACTTGCTAAAATATAATAGTATCTGTCGAGTTGATATCAGTTAGTCCTTCTTTGACAGGCATGCAAAAATAGAAGAGAGCGCTATATATACCTGTTACTACATAAGTGGACTGAATATTACCAATCCAATTTACAGCCTATAACAGTGTGAACTAACTAATCACGGTAGATTATCACTGAAATATTCTCAAAATTAAATTATCAATCCCGATGCGCAATTGTTCGGAAATGGAATCTAACTCGCAATTTTCTCTCATTTGTAAGTTATAGAACACAAAACATTGTTACTCAATAATTAAATATGATTATATAGTATACTTAGTTCAATTTTATTTATTTTATTTTATTACAAATTACATTCAGTAAATAGTATTTCAAACTCCATGTGGGTTTCTTGGTGGACGAAACGGAGCTTGGGCAGTTTTTTCTCGGGGTTCCTCCCGTTTTCCCCTGCCACAATTTCATTCCACTATTTCTCCATACTCATCCATTTCGTTTCATTTCATTCATCTGCCCCTGTGATGGTGCGTCATGCGTGGTCGGCCGGTACCTTTCTCATTCACATACCTCTATATATATAAGAGCTCATCTCATCTCATCCCTCGAACCGACCATGAGTTGGACACGAGTTCAGGATATATTTTTTTTTAATTTAAATATTATTTTACATTATGAAGCGAGTTGTCATCTGAAACATTACTGCTGTTGCAAAGGGGTACAAAACTTTCGATGGCAACTGTTATGCTATTGATTGACGTGACCGCTCCGGAAGGAAATGCATTAGGAATTCCCTAAAGTACGAAAGCACTATCAATTTTGTAAATGAAAGAGGAGGCAAAATACGTTGTAACCAAATATTATCATCGTTGTATGTTGTATTAGGTTATATATAGTTCATTTAATATTCACTTGACCTTAGTACTAACGCTATTTGACTATACAGAGTGAACAGTAAATTACACCGACAAACTTCAGGGACTGATTCTTGACTGGAAATTAAGGAAAAAAGGTGCTATAAATATGTGTCCGGAAATGAACGATGTGCGTGCAACGACAACAAATCGTCCCGGCACACAGTACATAGCATGATGTCATCCACGTCACAACAGATGTTCAAAGTGGCCTCCTCTGGATGAAATGCATATGTTCATACTTCGTATCATGGATTGCCCCACTCCGCTTGTTCCGGCCTGTCTCTGAATAGCGTCACAGGCGACGTGAACACGCTGTTGAAGCGTATGCATATCAGGAATTGGTTCAGCATACACAATACTTTTCAGATGCCCCCAGAGGTAAAAATCCAAGGTGTTTAAGTCCGATGATCTAGCACGCCATGCAACAGGGTCGAGAGAATAATGCCATTTGTCAGTGCTATCTACCGTGGCAACGAGCCATTTATGGACACTTATTCATAGGGCTTTTTTTTTTTTTTTTTTTTTTTCCCTTCATTTAGAGTCAGGAATCAGTCCTTGCAGTTTGTTGGTGTAATTAAAACTTACCCTGTATTTATCTTAAAGAGCCTTTTTCAAAGTAAGAAGTATGTATTTTACATCAGTATTACAGAATGTTACTTAACTGTTAATACTTAAGTTACGTGTGGTAATAATTACTTTTTATTTTTACATCCGATCATGTATTTTAACCTACATAGTTTTTTTATTAGATTAATTCAAAGTTAATTTGCATTTTATTATTTCAACAACAATATTGTATACTTAACACTTTCCAATATTGTCATTTTAACACAGTTCCAATAATGGATCATATTATAATATTATAATGATATTGTGAAAAGAAAAATTAATGTCTGAACCAGGAATCGAACCGTGGACCTCTCGTATTCCGTACGAGCATGTTTTGAATTGTTAATGTTTGTACCATGTCTCGAATAGTATAGTGGTCTTGCACGCTCGTGCGGAATACGAGAGGTTCACGGTTCGATTCCTGGTTCAGACATTAATTTTTATTTTCACAATAGCATTATTATATTATAATATTGTCTACGTTAGAAGAATTGAGAATTAGGTTTTATGAATGAGTCGAGGAATTTCGAAACGAATTTGTAGAACATTTTCAATCCTTGAAATGTATGTAATTTTATTTTATATTCTATTGAATTTCATTATTTTAATGTCATTATTTTAATAACTAAATATGAAAATATACTTTATACAAGTAATTCAACAACTCATATGAAATGACGCCCCTAAATGTGTTCACAATGAACTTGCCCGTATGGAATGTTGAACTGTTTTAAGATACGAGTAAATTACAAATAAAGTAACATATCCTACATCTTACATTCCAACGAAAATTAATATTTTATAAACTTAACAGTTATTTTTCTATTATTTATGGACGGCTATTTATTTATTTATTTCTAATGATACTATGAATCAGTGAATAAAATGAAATAGGTTATGGTAACTGAATTTACCACACGATTGAAAAAAACCTGGAGATGTTTGAATTAGGTTAGTAGGTACTGGGCTTTGAACCCGGAATCTCCCGAATAGGAGTCTCACATGTTACCGCTTGAGTCATTCGCATGAATGTGTAGTCAGGCACTTGCATTATGTATTACTTGTTGCAATGAAACATTTGAAAGCCGTAAATCAGTACTGCCAATTGATAACATAAATGCAAAATGTATAACTGTTAAAATATTCAATTGATTTGGCGTTTACTTGATGAAAATCCATATCCATTTAATTAAATAAAAATAAAACTTAAAGTTTTATTTGATTTTCATATTTATTACAATATAAATTCGTAACAGCTGTTTCGGTACTTCGTACCTTCTTCAGACATGATTACAAATGAATAATTTTGTTATTATGTATAAACTAACTGTAACTATGCAACTGAATGTATACAAACATTTTTTTAATAAATAATTCTCTAGTGGAATGCAGGCTTTCACGGCCGGTAATCATGGTAATAAAAGATTCCGGGCTATGTGGCCGTGGTCTATAACTGGCGTTTCTTCCAGACGTTTCTCCCTCAACTGCGGAGGGCATCTTCAGTGGCGAGCGCTTCCAGCTGTTGTTTCCCTGTCGTAGACTCGACTCATTCGCAGTCGAGTCTACGACAGGGAAACAACAGCTGGAAGCGCTCGCCACTGAAGATGCCCTCCGCAGTTGAGGGAGAAACGTCTGGAAGAAACGCCAGTTATAGACCACGGCCACATAGCCCGGAATCTTTTATTACCAAATAATTCTCTATTATAAATTTAAAAGAGGCAAATCATTTAAATCTAGTTGGTAATTTAACAGCCTATTGCTATTCTTCAATTTATTTATCTCTACAATTTCCAAAATATATATTTTTTTCCCATTGTCACAAACATGTAAAACTTTAAAATTTGAATAAAAACTGTTAAAATCTTGTCTTGTATCTTGTAAGCCCTTGTTTCCCTCAACAGAGATTTATGCGCTCTCCCCTACAGGGAAGAATTTGAACCATACTAATTCAGTTACACTTGTTTTACATTTTTGTAACTAGAATAATTAATTTTTATTTAGCCTTGTAATGTTCTGATGCTATAAAAGTCTTAGTCATGCCTGTATAATGTTACTTGCTTGTTTACTTGTAAAATTACTAATTAGGTTTGCAATGGTTTATTCATATGTTGGCTACATTGCGTCTGAATATTACATTAGATGTTCATTTTCCGACCTTTTTGTGAAATCGTAGTCTAAAGACTGAAATGAAGCCACCAACTACCATACAGAGATAATACAAATGAAAACTTAATAGTAAGTATAAAAATAGTTTTGATTACGCATTGTGATGCATCATAATGCTAGTGTTTACGAAGCATCTCTACCCGAACATAAAGTTTCCTGCCACAAAATCCATCAATTTAATAATTATCAACGATCAAATAAGGCATCAAGTAATGTTCCATTATGCGACATTTTCTGCAACTGTCATTGGAAAATATGCGTCAATTTATTATATAATGGCATCGGCTGTCAATTAAGTAATGCAAAACAAAAATGGATAAGTGCCAGTGTTAATGTCACAAATCGAACGTTGAGTTAATGTATTAATCGCAAGGCGATAGACGAGTAAAACATTTATTAAAACGTTTTCGTAGGAGTTTCCAAGATTTGAGAACAGTTTTTGGCAACGACTTACGTTTAAATCGTAATGCCTAATAGCTTAAATCATTAAAGCACTGGTGTACAGAATAAGAGATGTTGGATTCAAATCCCGATTTAGGCATATATTTTTCTCTTCATATTTAATTTGTCATTGAGTGAGAAGTGATAAATTTAATATTAAATATCGAATATTAACTTTACTTGCTAAAAATGCAATGTGTTGATATCCATTTTAAAGTGCTCTTATTTAAGTGACCGCTAGATGGCGTTAGTGGAAAAAAAAAAGTTCCCTGCTGCCTGGCGCACTGGAATCGTATTAGTATAAAAGAAAAGTCTATGTTTAAATGTGATGCCTAATAGCTTAAATCGTTAAAGCACTGGTGTATAGAACCGGAGATATTGGGTTCAAATCTCGATTTAGGCATATATTTTTTTTCTTCAAATTGAATTTGTCATTGAGTGAGAAGTGATAAATTTAATATTAAATTACGTGCTCTGTTCGTCAAGTGAGATTTGTTCCGTTTTCTGCAAGATACTTTAAAAACAAAAAAAAAAACACAAGACAGAAATTAAAGTATAGACAAGTATTTCAGAAGTAGAGAAAAACAAATAGTGCTGCCTCTCTCTTCATATTTTCACGATGTTTTGGAAATCTGATTACGTTTTGTACTTATGTGCGTTGTGATGATGATATTGGGAGAGAGGAGCACACATTGGCAGACCTCTACGCTATAGTCAAGGAATTAGGCCTTGTCCACATCCTTCCTTCTCTTTATGGAACGACCATTTATTTTCCCTTTCCGTCTATAATTGAATCAAATTTCATGTGGCAACAGTCTATCAATCTGTTTGAACCAAGTACTTGATTTTTCAGTCTTGTCTAAAAGATTGAATATATTAATTAATTTCTTATATCTTGGTTGTATTTTTTATCCATGTTTATGTAACCTGCTAACGGTCGTAAACTTTATTTCAGCTGCTTCTATTTTTTCTCTTTTATTTAGGTACTGACACTGTTTTGTAAAATGTAGGTTTTATTCACCCTAGTTGTCTGTAAGTCGGGGGATTTGATGCCAACTTACACTCTTGTTGCAATTTAAAGATCTAAAACGTTTTAAAGCTTCATTATATCGTGAATTTTATGATAAATTGCAACTTTAACATAAATAATATCCGAGAATATTTTATATTAAAATTTTTCAGAATTATCTTTAGCGTTTGTTTGTAAGCGATAACCGTTGTCTGATTTTCACCTTGACTAGATGATGATCCGAATTGCAGTCTGTCCCTCTAACTGATCGAACGTCGATTATGCTACTGTGCCAGCTTTTGTCCACTAATACATGATCTATCTGGTTCCGAGTTTCACAATCTTGAGACGTCACCTTTATGCTGGAATGTTGTGCTCTTAACAATGAGATTCTTTGATGTGGCAAAGGTGACTAATCTAACCCCATTGTCGTTACTATCTTCATGAAGACTGAATTTACCTATTGTTGGTTTGAATATATCTTCCCGCCCCACTTTTACATTAAAATATCCTAGGACAAGGATACGGATGTATAGAGATCATATGTCCGCACGGCCATGAATCTTCGATAGTGCCAGTGAGTTGGTAGAGTTATATATTTTATATACCGTAGTACAGCACCAATTTGGAGCCGCAACAGGTCTAAACCGTGACGAAGAAGAATAAGAAGAAGAAGAAGAAGATATACAGTAGTAGCAAGAACATTTAAATTAATTTTTACTTAATTTATATTTAACTAAAATTGGTCCCAATATAAAAACTGGTTAATAATATCAGCAAAATCTATTAGAGAGACGTGTCGAATCATTCAACTCTAAAATCAATTGTTATTGTTATGTGGGTCAATCGATTGTTATGTCAACGTAATGATGTAATATTGTTAAATTAAACATGAATGCAATCTAGGTAGGTGTATTGGGTTTTATTGTTTCTGTCTGGCAGAGGATTCACCACGAGATAACCTTTTTTATTTCTCACCTGAGTTTTCCCACACCACTTCCTACAGTTTCCGTGTGTATCAATTGTATTTACAAGGTCGCTATGTTCACAATGAAATAAAGGTTATCCTCACTTTTTCTATAACATGGTGAGTCATGCAAGGGCGTGCCAAATAGCCAGTTTCCGAGCCTGAGCACAATACCTTACATGATCAACACATTCTTTATCTTGACAATGTGATAGTTTGTGAACATTAAAGGAAAGTGCTAAATGTGATTCATGCCGGGAACAAGAGGGTGTAATAATTGAGATTTAAAAACAAATTGTTACATTTTAAACGAACTGAAAACCTGAAATAATATAAATCAGATCAATTGGAGGCCCATCTTGAGCATTACTACAGAATTCCAAAGACAGTCTACAAATACCATGGTCTATGACCGTATATCTGTGAGTCGTTCTGCTAAAATATGGTGTGAGAAAGTATGCCTCAAAGCAACAAATTGTTAAGCATAATAAAGACATTTGAAGAAGTAAGTTAAATGACTTCGTTAACAAGCTATAAAGGTCCAAGAGGGCATTAATGCACAGAACGATGAGAAGATAGACTGAGCAGACCGAACGGCTAATTTGGACACGAATTACTGAAAAAGTTCCTACCCACTTGGTGATTGAACTCATACTTTACTAAGTTAAAATTTGGCAATTTTAATTATTTTAATTCCCTCTAGAAATTATTATAAACTTGAAATTTAAAATTATGACCTCAGAGGGTCCGGTACATATGTCCCAACAGCATGTAAAATAATGTCAATGGTGAATAACAGTATTTTAGCAAAATTTGTAAGTCCTCTAACTCCCAGATATAAATTGGAATGCTGTTATTCTGAGATGTTACAGAGCGTCGTTAAACAAAATACTAGCTATCTAACATGTCTTCCGGCAGCGTTTTTATTGTGAAACATATCTGAAGAAAAATTACTCGATACAAGCGTTGTTCGTTGTGTTTAGATTCCATCGATAACAAGAATGGTTGACGAGACTCCTGCAATAATTGTCTTGATGATGTATATCAGGCTCAATATATAAATATTTGCACTGATCGAGCCAGAAGACAAGCTACTCAAACAGGATACAAGCAACAACAGAGAGAGAGAGAGAGAGAGAGGAGAGAGAGAGAGGAGAGAGAGAGAGAGAGAGAGAGAGAGAGAGAGAGAGGGAAAACTACTCAGAAAGAAGGTAAGCCACTCCTCAGACAGGACACAACCTACTCAGAGAGGAGACAAGCTACTCAGGCAGGAGACACGGTACTTAGAGAGGAGACAAGCAACTCAGAGAGGAGACAAGCTACTCAGACAGGAGAAACGGCACTTAAAGAGGAGACACGCAACTCAGACAAGAGACAAGCTACTCAGACAGGAGACACGGTACTTAGAGAGGAGACAAGCAACTCAAGAGTTGAGACAAGCAACTCAGAGATGAGACAAGCTACTCAGAGAGGAGACAAGCTACTCAGAGAGGAGACAAGCTACTCAGACAGGAGACAACCTACCTCAGACAGGAGACATGGTACTTAGAGAGGAGACAAGCAACTCAGAGAGGAGACAAGCTACTCAGAGAGGAAACAAGCTACTCAGACAGGAGAAACGGTACTTAAAGAGGAGACACGCAACTCAGAGAGGAGAAAAGTTACTTAGACAGGAGACACGGTACTTAGAGAGGAGACAAGCAACTCAAGAGTTGAGACAAGCAACTCAAAGATGAGACAAGCAACTCAGAGATGAGACAAGCAACTCAGAGATGAGACAAGCAACTCAGAGATGAGACAAGCAACTCAGAGATGAGACAAGCAACTCAGAGATGAGACAAGCAACTCAGAGATGAGACAAGCTACTCAGAGAGGAGACAAACTACTCAGACAGGAGACAAGCTACTCAAACAGGAGACACGGTACTTAGAGAGGAGACAAGCAACTCAAGAGTTGAGACAAACAACTCAGAGATGAGAAAAGCTACTCAGAGAGGAGACAAGCTACTCAGACAGGAGACACGGTACTTAATAATAATAATAATAATAATAATAATAATAATAATAATAATAATAATAATAATAATAATAATAATAATAATACTTTATTTATTCTGGCAGAGTTAAGGCCATAAGACCCTCTCTTCCACTCAACCAGTACAAATACAAATAAATATTCGACAAATATAGATATACACTATACTAATTATAAACACTTAAAGATACAATAAATGTAACAATGTAAATGTCATGTACAAACAACATTTTATAGGGTAATAACAATAATGATACGATAATAATAATAATAATAATAATAATAATAATAATAATATAAATATGATACATTATACGGGAAACACCAATTAATATATATATCTTAGAGAGGAGACAAGCAACTCAGAGAGGAGAAACGGTACTTAGAGAGGAGACAAGCTACTCAGAGAGGAGAAACGGTACTTAGAGAGGAAACAAGCAACTCAAGAGTTGAGACAAGGAACTTAGAGATGAGAAAGCTACTCAGAGATGAGACAAGCTACTCAGAGAGGAGACAAGCTACTCAGACAGGAGACACGGTACTTAGAGAGGAGACAAGCTACTCAGAGAGGAGAAACGGTACTTAGAGAGGAGACAAGCAACTCAAGAGTTGAGACAAACAACTCAGAGATGAGACAAGCTACTTAGAGAGGAGACAAGCTACTTAGAGAGGAGACAAGCTACTCAGAGAGGAGACAAGCTACTCAGACAGGAGACACGGCACTTAGAGAGGAGACAAGCAACTCAAGAGATGAGACAAACAACTCAGAGATGAGACAAGCTACTCAGAGAGGAGACAAGCTACTCAGACAGGAGACACGGTACTTAGAGAGGAGACAAGCAACTCAGAGAGGAGACAAGCTTCTCAGAGAGGAAACAAGCTACTCAGACATGAGAAACGGTACTTAAAGAGGAGACACGCAACTGAGTGAGGAGACAAGCTACTCAGACAGGAGACACGGTACTTAGAGAGAAGACAAGCAACTCAAGAGTTTGAGACAAACAATTCAGAGATGAGACAAGCTACTCAGAGAGGAGACAAGCTACTCAGACAAGAGACAAACTACTCAGACAAGAGACAAGCTACTCAGACAGGAGACACGGTACTTAGAGAGGAGTCAAGCAACTCAAGAGTTGAGACAAGGAACTCGGAGAGGTGACAAGCTACTCAGACAAGAGACAAACTACTCAGACAAGAGACAAGCTACTCAGACAGGAGACACGGTACTTAAAGAGGAGACAAGCTACTCATTAATGAATCACATCAAACTGCATATTATAATCAACACTACAAGTTATTCATTTATTTTTTAGCATACAACTCGGTAAAATCAAGGAATCTGTTCATCATTTGCTATACCCAATGTATTTTTGGAGAAAATAATGCTCTGACTTCTTCAGAATATTAAAAAGTAGGAGCTTCCTTTATCACAAAAGCAGGAGGAATAAAGAGCGAGGTGAAACAAGACTGTCATTGGTTGTAAAACAAAATGCAATGAAACGTGATTGGTCATTGACTACCATTTGGAGCACGAGTTAAATTGCCGGGGCAATTGTACATGGATTTATAATATTTACAGAAACATACAGTGTGCTTTTGAATTGAAATTTATAATTTAATAATTATTCGACCTACATAGTACACTTCTTCTATAGTTAAACCGTCAGTTCCACAACATAAACGACATATATCCTGTCATCTGTTATAATTAATCAATAAAATAATATTATTTAATTTTTTATTTTGTTATTTGTTACAAACTTATACAAATTGTAAGTATTAATGATAGTGTACAGTTTAACATAAAGAACCTGACTGATTTATATATACAGAATAGTCGACATTTCTTCAAATGTCTTGCCAACATGACTGATTGAGCTGATAAATCCTGTGTACAAAATGGGAGTTGCTACAAAATATTTTTTTAGATATATATACAACAGTTAGGCTTATGCAACATATATCTCAGTTTCTCAGGAATATTTTACAACTGGCCTTATAGTAAAGGTTTTATGGAGTGAACCGTCTACCCGTCATTCTTACAAGGTCATTCCACTTTTTTATTTTTTACAATAACACTTTTCCTTGAAATATGCATTTTATCCCCGTGTACTATTCAGAAAATGTCTAGGGCTTGCAGGTGGGAGAAACATTTCCGACACAAGAAATATTATTGTCGTAATATGTTTACACAAGTGAACTCTGGCCTGAGTGGGCCGCAATGTGCTCATTCATATGCGAGGACACACCCTAAATGTATTCGAAAAATAGTCATTCACTCCCTTATTGCGAAATATGTAAATCCTCAATTTTAGAAATTTGCTTAAAATTTGGCAGAGTAAAGAAATAACATAGTTTTAATTGTAGGATGCACTTTACATCCGAGTTTCTGTGTCGCTTGTCAAGCAAGTAAAACCTCGCACCGCGCGATACTGTCAGCGTTTACTATTTTTTTCCAAGTTGACATTCATAGGATCACTAACAGAATATTCATAAAGGGTACGATTGAAGTTACAGTCATAACTATATATAAATACAACTGGAATATATTCATCTGCCAACATAAACTAAATAGTAGCCTGCCGTTAATTTTAATCTTAACTTTTAAAAACTTTTAAAAAGGGTCCCTGAAGGGTAGGGAATGACTGGGGCGGATCTGAGGATGAGCTCTCACACTCTACAAAAAGGCTCCAAAGAGTCAGCGCAAAATATAGCCTCTCCCTACCAAACCCTTCCATCTACCTTCATGTGGTGGGACTGGTTTTATTGAAGATGGAGGGTGAATGGCGAGTTTCTGGCGCCATAAAACCAGATGCTCGGGGCAGACAGAGCTCTGTAGCCTTGTAAGGCAGTCTGTCTAGGAGAAAGACAACTCCGAAATTTAACTCTGGTCCTCCAAGTTGGGGGTTTTGCGGTTGGGCTGGTAACCCACCCAAGTAAAAAAAAAAACTATCACTCAGAAGTCTCAAGTGCGAATACGAAACTCGGACAGATTCAATGGGAAAATATATTTGGGACGGCCAAGGAAACGATGGACTTGAGACCGAACAGGTCGCATTGACCTAATCCTGGAAAGGAAGAAGAAGAAGGAGAAGAACTTTTAAAAACTTAAAAAGAAACTATATTATATAAAATACAAAAACGCATCTCTTTGTCAAAATAAACAGAGCAGTTTATTGCTTGAGATATACAGAATGATTCACAATAAATATTACAGACTTCAAGGGGTAGTAGAGGGGATTAAGTAGATAAAGTTTTGATGAGGAACCCACATCCGGAAACGTACCTTTTCGACGTAAAATAGGTTGGAAGATCGGAACACAATTGACCTATATCTCGTGCCTTGTGTTTCAGAATAAGTATTACAGAGTTCTAGGGGTTGTACTACAAGTATGGTTTCGGAGATCCTGTTGTTCGTTGTACAAAGTGAACCAGCGACCATGTTTCCATACACACACCACACAAGACCTGGTGTGCTCAATAATTTCTGCTTCCGCCAGAATTCGTGCAAGACGATCTTCCACCGACTCGACAAGTGTAGTACAACCCCTGGAAGTATATAATACGGTACGTATTCTGAAACACAAGACACATGATATCAGCCCATTGTGTTTCGATCTTCAAACTTAATCAAAATGGTACGTTTCCGGACATGGGATCTTTATCAAAACTTTATCTACTAAGTCCCCTCTACAACCTCTACAAGTTTGCAATACTTATTGTGGATCACTCGGTATATGAAGTTGCAGTGTTCAAAATATTTAGGAAGTTTCCTTTCTATGGATATTCTGGAAAACACTATTAACGCGTGGCAAATACCGTGCAGTTACTCTGCCAAGGCAACTGGTAGATTCCTGTGTGCACAAACATAAGTATGAATTTCTAGTGGAAAGTATAATAAATGATATATATTGTGGTCTTTGAACCACAATGTACCCATTTTATAAAACAATTATACAAATGTTTATCGGTGAATTACTTTATAATGACAGTGAGTATTAGATTAATTTTCACATAGTATTTTGGAACATCAAATTAATCAACTTTTGAAATCAGTATTTTCAAGAAAATACGTAATAACACCTCCAAGTTCTCCATGTGAGATATCAGCATTCCGTTCCGTTCATGTTGTAAAAAATACCAAAAGAAAAGATTGTGTAATTTTCCGTACTATATATAACGACTGTGTGAAAATCATACAAATATTGCCATCATTATAAATCCATCCGTAGTAATTCTGTCTGAGGGCAGGTCTTTCACTGCAATCACAGTATTTACATGCTATGCTTTGCGGCTTTACTAAGGAATGAATGTGTGGTAGCTTCCCGTTGCTTTTCACATCGTGAAGGATGATGATGATGATAATGATAAGGATGATGATGATGGCCGGATTTTCGGGGACCGCTAGACCCTAAGCTTCCTGAAATTTGTCTTACAGGTGAGGACAAATCCCGAAAAAAACCTCACCCAGGAGCCTGTCCCGAACGGGAATCGTACCAGAGCCCGCTGCGTGACAATGCAGCACGCTACCTCGAGAACACAGCGGTGGACATCATTATAAATAAATAAATTGCCATGAATAAATTTCAGTACAATTTTCTTACTCATTAATGTGAACATTTGCGAGCCAAAGTGTGTAATATATTTTGAAATTCATACTTCAAATCTGGGTATTTTTATTACTCCCATTATGTAGGCTATTCCACAATCGTTAGATTCCTCCTGATATTCATTATATTCTCTAAGATGTTACTAAATTTCTCTCCAATTAAAATAAGTAAAAAAATACTAATCTCGTAAAACGTTAAAAAGTAGGCCTACTTGTAGCTTCTAATTACAAATGCCTCTAATGTAGTAATTTGTCAGAAATGCTTAGCAGAGTTCGACAAACCTAACAACTCTACAATCATGGTCATTTTCTGAGAAAACTAATTGAAGTCATTCGCTTCAGGGATGTAAATGTCTATCATTTTGATGTCACTAAACATCAGTGCAGGGCTCAGACAACCTGCATTTTGTCGACTTAACCCGTTACAGTTTGAAAGGCCATGGGGAGGTCCATGCCCTCAGGATTATGAATGCTGGTTCCTGTAGATTGGAATCTTCTTAAATAGCTAACTTTTTTTTTTGTCAGAACAGTATTTCAGTTACATTATACCTCATTATTGTAATATTATATTAACAACCAATAGTGTGTATACGTATGAATTGGTTTTGAAATGCTCAAGTATTTTCTCTAAATTCTTCTCTAATCCCTTAGTCTCCCTCTCCTAACCCACTCATCTTCAATTCATCTGTAATTCTAAGGATCAGATTTTATTTATGGAAGAGAAAAATATACGCGGTGAGAAGTGATAAATTTAATATGTAAGCTCATATTTTATGCTTTGCAGAAATCATTTGGCCTCCTATTTAATTATCATTGATTCTTCTGTTATTTGTTATTAGAAGTCTCTACTCGATCTATATAATAGTTAAGGGTAAAGACAAATGAAGAATAAATCATAAATTAAAACTATTCAAAATTAAACAAATTTTACATAGCATCATACATATAATAATAATAATAATAATAATAATAATAATAATAATAATAATAATAACTCCTTGGCACTATCGAACACGAACCTACCTAGTAGCGAGTAATATTTTTCACTGTTCTGCTGTACAATTCACCTCCTCAAATCATGGTTGGTTATGTTATTATTATTCTACCCCTCATTTCTAGCTTACCTAATGGGCATTTTGGTTTTCCTATAAGAACTTTTCATGCCACTATTTTGCCCAAGTGTTCTCATTACTTCTCACATACCGTATATATATCCCACAGTTATGTCGACTCAGCAGTCATGTTGAACCACGACAAATCTGTCAGTCAATGCATATTAAGTGGAGCTGTATCTTTTTTAAAATAAAGTTTAAGTAATCGATTTTTGGAACATGGATAATTTCACTTTTTTTTTATTTTGTACGATTAATTTTGAAAATTACAAACAACATTGACTTATGAATAATGTAATGAAAAATACATAACATTTCAACTGGTGTAGTGAAAAATACATAACATTTCAACTGGTGTAGTGAAAAATACATAACATTTCAACTGGTGTAGTGAAAAATACATAACATTTCAACTGGTGTAGTGAAAAATACATAACATTTCAACTGGTGTAGGATCATATAGACATAATCTTGTCATAGGCAGTCTATCGCTGAGGCAGGAAGTCATTCCCGCTATATGAGTAAATTTTGTATTTATTTCAATACTTTCCGTTCAATTTTAACGTAACCAGAGCCTAAATCAATTTAATTTGATTGAGATATAAAAAAACAAAAGCAACAAACAATTAAAATAAAAATAATAAATATCCTCAACTCGTGTCCAACACGGGATCGGGTCGAGGGATGAGATGAGATGAAGCCCCTTATATAGAGGTCTGTAAATGACAAGTGTGCCGGCCGACCACGCCTAAGCACCATCACAGGGGCAGATGAATGAAATGAAAGGAAATGGATGAGATGTGTATGGAGAAATGGTTGAAAGAAATTGTGGCAGGGGAAAACGGGACAAAACCCCGAGAAAACCCTGCCCAAGCTCCGTTTTGTCCACCAAGAAACCTACACGGAGTGACCGAGACTCGATCTCGGGACCTCAACGGTGAGAGGCGAGGGTTTAACCGCTTGCGCCACGGAGCCGCCAAATAATCGAGTTAATTAAATAAATTATCGTATTATCGGACACAATTAAAATAACATGAAACAGTGAATTAGGTTTGGGAAAAAAAAAAAAAATATATATATATATATATATATATAGTACGTGGGAGAATATGCCACTTCACTCATCCTCCACTATATGACAATGTTTCGTAAGTATGGTGACACACAAGATATTTTCCAGATTTTTCATATTTGATAGATCAGTAACATTTGTTTAAACAAAGTGGTGAGAGAACCTTTCCCATAATTTACATGTCTTTTTTGATAAGGTGGTACATAATATATTTTATTGGAAGTAGATTTATTTAATACAGTTTAAATAAAACCACATTCAATAGCTGTCTCACGACCCGAGCTGTCAATTGTTCTACGAAGAACTTTCCATATTCTCTTAGGTGCCATATTCCGCTTACAACTGGTCGAAGTTGCCACATAATTAAAAATATTTACCTAACATAATGCTGAAACAAATTTTGAATCCTTACACGAGAATCGGAATGTTTATAGAACCACACTTCCTGTACTTAATATTTCAGGAGATAATTTAGTTTCTTAGTTCTAATCCTGAGCTAATATTCTTGCAGCTGTACTATATGGGTTGGATGCAAAAAATTGTCTCTTACTTTAAGGGAGGAGAAAATATTAGGCGTATTTGAGAAAAAAGTTGTTAGGAATATTTTCGGACCAAACAGAGATGAACATGTGGTGAATGGAGAATGTTTCATATCAGTGAGCTACACGATCTTTATGGGAATCCATATGTAATAAGAAAAGTTAAGTCTCGGAGACTGTGATGGTAAGGGCATGATAAATGAAATAGTGGCATGGAAAATTCTTGTAGGAAAGCCAGAGGGGAAGCGTCCAATATGTAGTCCTAGAATGAAGTGGGGAAATATATTAACCATGATTTGAGAAAGATGAGTTATTCAGGGGATGATAGAAAACATGAACTCTGGATAAGGATGAACGGTGAGCTTATATCCACTAAATTATGAACTCTAGGTTCGATAGTAGCAATTAATAATAATAACAATAATAATAATAATAATAATAATACTTTTATTTATATACAGATTTTCAATGTTTACACATCTTTCTGTGCCTCCACTCGTCTCTATCCATCCATGCCATGTCCTCCAGTCCCCTTGTTCTCATTCCAGTTCTTATTTCTTGCATCCACGAGTTTCGACGTCTTCCTTTCCTCTTTCTTCCAGGTGGACACCACTCCAATGTTTTTCTGGATAATCATTCTTCTTGCATTCGTCGTACGTGCACATACCAATTTAATTGCTTATATTTTATATTTTCTACTATTGAATATCTAATATTCATTTTTTCTCGTATGAGAGATTTTTTTTTAATTTTGAACATCTTGCTGATCTCCTCAAGAAATCCATTTCCATCGACATACGTTTTTGTTCTAAGTTTTTGTTGAATTTCCAAACTTCAGCTCCATATGTGACAGTACTTCTCACTATTGAATTATATATTTGCAAACTTATTTTTGTGGTTATATGTCTGTTCCATAAGACTCAATTTATAATTAATAATAATAATAATCATTATTATTATTATTATTATTATTATTTATTTATTTATTTATATACAGAATTTTAAAGTTTACACATCTTTCTGTGCCTAAAGTTTTATTTTTTTTCTCCACTCGTCTCTCTGCATCCATTCCATGTCCTCCAGTCCTCTTGCTCTCATTCCAGTTCTTATTTCCTGCATCCACGATTTTCGGGTCTTACTCTCCTCCTTCTTCCAGGTGGACGCCATTCCAATGTTTTCGTGGGTATTCTTTCTTCTTGCATTCGTCGTACGTGCCCATACCAATTTAATTGCTTATACCGTTTATAATATACTATTGAATAACCAGAATTCATTTTTTCTCTTATGACAGTGTTTCTTATTTTGTCTAATTTTGAACATCTTGCTGCTCTCCTCAAGAAATTCATTTCCATCGACATACGTTTTTGTTCTAAGTTTTTGTTGAATTTCCAAACTTCAGCTCCATATGTGACAGTACTTCTCACTATTGAATTATATATTTATAACTTATTTTTCCTGATTATATGTATGTACCATAAGACTCCATTCATCATTGCTGTTATTGCTATACCTTTATTTATTCTATTCTTAATATCACTTTCTTGTTTATCCTCTTTATCTAATTTTACTCCCAGATACTCAAATTCTTCACATCCTCTAATATGCCCCTTTTCATCTTCTAATATAAAATCTTCGGTTTCGGTTCCACATCCCATATAAAATGTTTTTTTCTAAATTTATTTTCAAACCCCAGTTATCGTATTCGTCCAATAATTTTCTGAACATAAACTCCATGTCTTCATATTCTTGAGCAATTATTATCTGGTCATCCGCAAATAACACTGTATATATTTGAAGAGAAAAATTATACGCTCAGACCGGGACCTGAACCCGGGACCCTTGGTTCTCTAGACCAAGTGCTCTACCAACTGAGCTATCTGAGCAAGTACCGATCTAAACGCAAATCTTTCTCTATATACATTGTAATTCCCGTCCACCAAATGCTATGAAGCCATGCTTCTATCTTGCAAATGGCGGCTCCTTTATTAAGAAGACATATTTGGGAATTATACATTACAGCCAGTACGGCTTTTTCCATGTTTTTATTATTGATTTCGTACATCTCAATGGTGGATAAATCATATTTGAAGAGAAAAATTATACGCTCAGACCGGGACCTGAACCCGGGACCCTTGGTTCTCTAGACCAAGTGCTCTACCAACTGAGCTACCTGGTCCCGGTCTGAGCGTATAATTTTTCTCTTCAAATATGATTTATCCATCATTGAGATGCACGAAATCAATAATAAAAACATGGAAAAAGCCGTACTGGCTGTAATGTATAATTCCCAAATATGTCTTCTTAATAAAGGAGCCGCCATTTGCAAGATAGAAGCATGGCTTCATAGCATTTGGTGGACGGGAATACAATGTATATAGAGAAAGATTTGCGTTTAGATCGGTACTTGCTCAGGTAGCTCAGTTGGTAGAGCACTTGGTCTAGAGAACCAAGGGTCCCGGGTTCAGGTCCCGGTCTGAGCGTATAATTTTTCTCTTCAAATATGATTTATCCATCATTGAGATGTACGAAATCAATAATAAAAAAACTGTATATATTGTATCTGTTGATCCATCTCCAATTGGTACTCCCATTCCTGAACATGGTTTGCTCCAGTTTGATAGTGCTTTTTATATAAATATCTTAAATAATGTTGGTGATATGCTACAACCTTGACGAAGGCCTTTGTTACTTTAATTTGTTGTGATATATATTTTCCAATTTTAATTTTAGATACTGCATTTTTATACAATTGTTTTATTGCATTAATAATTGTATCGTTTATGGCCATATATTCTAATGCTTCCCACAACTTTTGTAAAGGTACAGTGTCATATGCCTTTTCTAAATCCACAAATGTGAAATGTACTTGTTGGTTGTTATTATTCGCCTTTTCAATCAATTGTTTTACCACAAATATGTGATCAATTGTAGATCTCTCAGAGCTAAAGCATGCTTGTACTTCATTCTCCTTACGTTTATAATTTTCTTCCAAATAGTATTTGATTATTTTTCCATATATACGGCTAAAAACATTCATTACGGTGATTCCTCTATAATTATTGTACTCATCCTTTCTTCCTTTCTTATGAATGACTGATATCAACTCAATTTTCCATTTTACTGGTACATCTTCTCCGTTTAGGCATCTCTCAAAAAGGCTCCTTAACAATTAAAATAATTTACTTGTACCATATTTAATTAATTCTGGCTGTACTCCTTCTTCCCCACAAGCCGTTCCATTTTTTAAACTTCCAATTGCTATCTCTACTGTCTCAATATCTAAATGTATACTCGTTCTGTTTTGATCATCAGTTTCCTCTGCAATTCCACTTAAAAATTCCAAACGATCTTCCGTCAATAGCTTGCTAAAATATAACTTCCATTCATTTCGTTAAATTCTCTGAATATTGATTTCATTGTGTCCTGGCTCTCTTAAATTTTTCAAAGTTCTCCATGCCTCTGAACACCTTTTTCCTCCAATATAAGTCTGAATTCTTTGACAGGTTCTTTCCCAATATTTATTCTTTTCTTCTGTCACCTTCTTTCTTACCTTTGCTTGTGCTTTTTATACTTCATTTTGTCCGTCAAATTTTTTGTACTTAACCATTGAAGATATTTTCTTTTTTATCATCTACATCATTCTTAATCTCCTTGTTCCAAAAATAAGTTTTCTTATTCTCCACTTCCTTTTCTCCCAAAGCCTCCCTAGCAGCCATATGTATATTTTCGACAATATACTGATATTGTTTTTCAGGAGTATCAAATGTATTTTCAATTAACTTTTCGTCCAGCCTCTTGCGGTAAAGTTCGTCCTCTAATAACTGAGTATTATATAGAGATGTGTGCGTAATTTCTGATGTCTCCAATTTATCTTTCTTATCGTCACTCTTATTAAAATATGGAAAAAAATATTTTTGCATTTACCAAATAATGATCACTGCTACAGGTTGGGCCTCTATACACTCTAACATCTTGTATTTTCAAATCTGTATTTTGTCCAACAATTATATAATCTATTATTGATCTCTGCTGTAAAGTATCTTGATATCTTGTGTATTTATTAATGTCTTTGTGTTGATAAAATCCGTTTGTAATTTTTAACGAGCACTGCTCACATATTTCTATAAGTCTTTCGCCGTTATCATTAATTTTCTCCTCTCCAAAAGGACAGACCACTTCACTTCCAATCCTGGTGCCAGTTCTACCATTAAAATCTCTCATCATAATATTTTCTCTTGAGTTCCCAATTTCATTTATTACGTTATTCAAGTTTCCATAGAACTCATATTTCTTCGTAGGCGATTCATCTTGGCTTATTCCATACACTCCTAGAATTGTAACTTTTTTCCCAAAAACATTTATATTCATTTTAATCATATTTTCATTTACGACCTCCCAACTAGTTATAAATGTCTTGAATTTCTTCTTAATTATTATTGAGATTCCTCTCTGCGCTCGTTTATGTTTCTCTACTCCACAGAATAATAATAATAATAATAATAATAATAATAATAATAATAATAATAATATAATAATAATAATAATGGAGGGAATCAATGGTATTGTATAAAGGAAGGATGTATGAAGAGCGCCCAAGAAATATAAACGCGGACAAATATACTGGTTGCAGAAGCTGCCCCTTGTTGGGGTGGAACATAGTTAAAACACCATATTGAGTAACGCCATTTACATGTTCACGTGGACATGTCTCGAATGGAAGTACAACACGTGAGGGTTAGTTGCATCGATATCGATTATACATTTATTTGTTATTGCATTTAGTTTTTTTTATCGTTTGCTTTGCTGATTTTGCAATGTACTTCTTTATCTCCATTTTTTTGATTTTATTAAACATGTTGACACATGCAGATAATTCATATTCAACAGATGCCGAAGAGAAAATCTACTCATCCATTAGCGGGATTTGAACTCGGGATCTGTTTTTCATATTCAAACCGTTTAATACCAGTGGAAATTTTTAACTGATTGCCAATAAGAAATGCCTCTAAGTAACTAACTGACTGGCACTATCGAGACCGTAGGTTCATGGCCGCACAGACATAATATCTCCTTACATCCCTATCCTGATCAATGCTTTCCAATCATTCCTTGTGTAATCTACTTCCCTCAAATCATGGTTAATGTTATTCTCCCACCTCATTCTTGGTCTACCAACTGGGCGTTTTCCTTCTGATTTTCCTACGAGAGCTTTCATGCGCGTCTTTCATTCCCCATTCGTGCCACATATCTTGCCCATCGCAGTCTACGATACAGAACTGCTCTTATTATATCTGAATTCCTATAATGAGTATGTAGTTCACTGTTATTAGACAGGCAGTATATAGAAGCCGAGTGTAGCCAGAAAATATCGCTCACCCTGCAGACGGAACTGAAACTTTCGTGGGGAAGGGAGAAGTATATTGACTCTTTGGATGGGGATGATAGAAGTGCTATTGCATGGTTTCATTTGGGGGATGGATGGCCCATAATTTAACAAGTGAAGAAGGCATTAAACTATGCCCGCTATGCGATGACCATGAAAACTGGCAGCATATTATAGCATTCTGTAGAGAGGCAGAACAACTTAGATTACAGATTCTGCCGGAGAGATTTCTCAGGTCGGATCGTGGGAGAGTGGCGTTTTGGGATCCTTTAGGACGGATCGAGAGTGAATCAAAAACATGCAAATCTTTGGGTACAGTAAGGAAATTGAGATATAGCAAAATTGTAGATTAAGGATATATGTTTTATCAATAAGAAGAATCTCAATATGGTCTTTGTTTTCGATCTTTAATTATATCATATAATAAGTAGGTCTGATAAGTTGAATATTCTGATAGTGCATTTTATGTCTGCAGGGTCGGGGGGAGGGGGTATGAGCGTGCGCGTGTGTATATGTGTGGGGGTGTGTGTGTGTTTTTTTCTAATTTGTTTTGTAGCAATTTTTTTTAATATTGATGTACAGAATGATACTTTTTTTTATTTATTTATACACATGTTCTTTTCATGGATGAGTGTAGATATGTATTATTGTGATGTAGTATAGGTATAGATTTTACTTATATGTAGCTTATTATTGTTTTTGATACAGGTGTATTTGTAGGTATTTGTTTATATTATGATTATTTTAATTTTTTTATTCATGGAAAAATAATACACGTACGGCCAAGCAGGCCCGTGCGCAATGTAAATGCATATGTATTTTCTTTCTTCTGAAAGAAAGGCAATAAATTTCATTATCCTGATTATCTTGTTATTAGTCTTCTTCATTCAGCTGTCTGATCATGTCTCTTTGGTTCAAAAATTTACCTAAGAACTGTATTCCAAATACTTGTAATCTCCTTTCCTCTCTTAAAGTAAGAGTCCATGTTTCGCATCCATGTAACATGGATCCTTACTTTAAGGGAAGAAAGGATATTATTGGTATTTGAGAATAAAGTTCTTATAGAACATTTTTTAACCAAAGAGAGTTTTCAAAGTTGTGTGTGTCATATTATAAAGGTGTGTAACATATTATGAATATATTTGAAAGTTTTATAGTGTATCATGGAAATTGAATAAAAATGAAGAGAAAGGGAGGAAAAAGTTTTAGTCCTCGTATTGCCGATAACAGTAGGTAAAGTGTGTGTCCATATTTTATTATATAACCATACAATTACCTAAGACTCTGCATTAAATTGAGAAGAGTAATAAATGTGACATAGTGTTTTGTCCAATGAAATACATCAAACAATTTTGAAAAAAAAATGTACGACGTCATGAATTATCCGTAATAAAATGTATTAATTAAATAAAAATAAAACTTATAGTTTTATTTGATTTTCATATTTATTAAGATATAATTCAGTTACAGCTGTTTCGGTACACTGTACCTTCTTCAGACATGTTATAAATTATCCGTAATAAAATTGGTTCATAATCGTTTTTCATTGCCAAAATGTGTTTACACGTTTAAGACATACTGTGCATGACGTAGACTTGCTCCTTATAGAACATTGATAATGTAGCACCCGTTGTTGGGAAGAGAAGTTGACGAGGTGAAGTTTATCTTCGTGAAAATAATATGGGATTTAAAAAAGCGCGTATTTGTGGACATAGAGACGCCAGAACTGAGGATCAAGATGTGGGGAAGGGGATTTTTAGTGCAGTCAATGAAAGAACTTTAGCTTGGTCTTCCCTTCCTGCACACATTAAAGAAGGTTGCTTATTTTGAGGGAAGCGACGGCGCAATGGCACTTTGCGTCCAGGCGCCTGTCCTGACTGCCAGATTCCAGTTCAGTGTGTGTTTGTGTGTGTTGTGATAGAGAGGCGTTGACCGATCTCGCCCTTTCTGACAACGGATACAGCTACCGTGGGTGGATGTTACCTCCCTCGCCGTGGGGGAGACTACCTACTTTACATACCCGGTTGTTAAGTGCAAGTGTACCCGCTTATTGGATTAATTTCAAACGCGTTCTGTTTGTTTGATTTACATTATTTTTCAGTGATTAATTGTGTGCAACATGGCAAAGCAGATTAGTTTTATATCGATATCAGGATGCCTTGAAACCATTGGTAGACGTAACAAGGTAAGATTTTTGTTATTAAAATACAATAATAATAACAAAATAATAATGATAATGATAACAATAATAATTATTATAATAATGTTTTTATATTGTGGTAGAGACAATAAAGCCTTCTCTCCCATTGAAACAGCACAAATAGGATAAACTCGGCTGAATCGGGACACAGGGTGAATAGGGACTCTCCTAAATTTTCTTCACTCCACTGAAATCTATGGGCGGAATTCATGAAACCATCTTTACGCAAAGATCGACTCTTTCCCCCTCTCTATGACGTAGAGAGTATTAATTTTATGAATACTCTCTAACGTCATAGAGAGGAGGAAAGAGTCGCTCTTTGCGTAAATATGGTTTCATGAATTCCGCCCTTAAGACTCCCAGCGAAAGTGCTGGTATCTGTCGAATAATCTCTGTACTTCATGTATCAAACCCAATTGTATGACATTTTGTTTCTCATTTGGTTATGAGAAGATTTCGCAACAAAGAACTGGAGTTCTAAGTAAGTGGAATAATAGCTTAATACATTCAATGTTTAGGTTTTTTTTTGTTATGCGTGGCTCTTATTAACTAATCGTTCAACTACGAATTAATTTTTGCTAAAATATGAACTATTTATCTCCATAGAGATTGGGATAATTCCCGTCTTTGTCGACAATGGTTTAAGTGTTGCCAACCTATGAAAATTGAAGCATTGTATTTCGGGTGAATAGGTACACTAATTTTCGGCTCAATAGGGACAGCGCATTTCATTATTTTATTTGTAATTATTGCATTGCAGATGGATAATTATAAACAGAGTTGGACAGAAGTTATTTGCATAGAGCTATTAAAACATTGCGTCAGGGGAGGAGGGAGCTTGTATCATCCGGCACAGTTATTTGGAGCACCTCGTTAATGTCTTCCCCGTCACCGCAACAATGGGAGTACGATCCGCTGAAATAAATCAGTTAGTAGCCTACAAAGAATTCTTCCATTTTCTGCACATGAATTTTGAATTAGATTTCAACAATGTAAGAAAGACAGCTGTCGGCCGCGGTGGAGTAGTGGTTATGCTCCTTGCCTCTGGTCCCGAGGGTCGCGGGTTCAAACCCGGCGGGGGTCGATGGATTTTTTAGGACGGAAAAATCCAAGGAGCAAGTCCTCCGGGAGGGACTTTAAGCCGTGGGTCCCGAGTCTGAAGATTTTCAGGCTCGTAAAAAATCCTTAAGCCTGAATGAAAAGGCCTCTAAGCAAAATTTACCGAATTTTCCCGTCCTAGTACTACCTTGGTTTCCTAGATGTCAATAAGAGGCGGAACGCTGACCACGGACCACTCAAAATGACATCTATACGAAAACAAGTGTAACTAAATTAGTATGGTTCACATTCTTCCCGGTAGGAGGAGAGCGCCTAAATCTCTGTAAGGGGAAAACATAGGCTTACAATACAATACAAAAGAAAGACAGCTTTTTGCTTCAAGAAAAAATGCAATAAGCATGATGATGATACTGAAGATGGGACAAAATATGCTATATAATAGAGGAAGCCAAACTGAATATTTTGATAGAAGGAACCTATGACTAGAAATACATACTTGATGTTTTATTTCGAAAAATGTACATATCATATATTTATATTATTTATTGCAGAAAATAACGTACATTCCATGAAAAAAAAACTTTACCACAATACCTTACAGATCAGAGCAATTGTTCATAGTTGCGACCACCAGTCTCAATGAAGACATGACACCGGCTCAGAAACTTTTGTCGAACTTTTTCAAATATTTCTGGAGTCTGTTGTAAGAGACTTGAAGCTAGGACCCTATCAAGAGCAGTTTCCCGTAATTGGCTACTGGGGTTTCGTAGACCAGCGTCTTCAAGCGCCTCAATAAATAAATCCAGAGGAGAGAGATCTGTCGAATGGGGTGGCCATGGGACCGGACCTCCCCTTCCAATCCAGCGATTAGGAAATGTATGATCAAGGTGCTGATGGACCTCAACATGGAAGTGAGAAAACGCTCCGTCCAGTTGCAGCCGCATCCTCTCGTTGACAAGTGCCAGGCAGTTGTTAGTTATTACTTATTATGCTCGCTAGCTAGCGCCACCAGACGTCGCCGTCGTAATCATCAACGTGTGTCTCATGGATATAAAAGTTGCTCTCACGAATTATGAATTTCCGATCACTTGCTTCCTTGCTATGAAATATACAAAATAAAACAAATATCTCTTGGTTCATATCGGGAAAGATTGGCATGCTACGAGTTATTGGTAAATCCAGAAAATTGGATGAACTTGGGTAAATTTCTGGACAAAACGCGGAAAATAAGAACAACACTCATTCATGTTATCAAAATGCAATACCATAAATTCGTAATAATTATACATAAGTTAATTAATGTATAATGCTATTGTATTATTATGTAATTGTAATGTTATTGTGTTTTCTTTATGTAATTGTAATGTTATTGATTTCTTTTTTGTTTTTCTTTATATTATTGCCAATTATTACTTTATTGTAACGGACTGTCAACAGCACGTACTGCTTACTGCCCGTGCGACCCATATTTGTAAATAATGTTGTAAATATCTTACTTTTTGTCTTTTTGTCCTTATATCAAAACGTTCAATTTGTTGTCTTCTGTCATAGGCCTATATATTATTTTGACCGAAAAGTTTAAAGGCAACCTGTATATATATATATATATATATATATATATATATAGTGAGCAGGATATAAGACGCCACCAAACATTTACTGTACTCAGCATGTGACCATCTCACTCGCGGTGATAACATATTCTACATATATACATTTTGGATATGGTATAGGATCAGCGAAGATCTGAAGAAATTAAAAAAAAAGTTTTCATGTGAAGAACTTCAACAGCCTCATTCTTTCGGGAAAAAAATCAATACAGAATTCATATACAATATAATAATAATAATAATAATAATAATAATAATAATAATAATAATAATAATAATAATAAATCTTCTCTGTTAAGGGAAACATGGGCTTACAAGATAGCAATAATAACTTCTTCTTCTTCGTCTTCTTCTTCTACTACAAGGTTTAGGCTATGCAGCCTGTTCCGGCGAAGTTAAAAGTGGAGTCCATCTTCTACGTGGTCGGCCAACATCTCTTGTTCCTCTGGGATTATACAGGAAGCTTCTTTTTGATATTCTTTCGTTGTTCATTCTCATTAAGTGTTCTGTCCATTTCTTATTATTTTCGCTGATTTTATCTTCAATCTTATATATATTTAATTCTTCTCGTATAGTTTCATTCTTTATTCTATCTGCTCTTGTGCATCCTTTCACATTACGTAAAAACAGCATTTCCGCAGTCTATATCCTGCTTTTATCCCTTGATTTCATTATCCAATTTTCACTTCCATACAACAACGAAGGAACAGCCATTGTTTTATATAATTTAAGTTTCGTATCTTTCCTTGTTTTCCGACCTAAGGTTCTTTTTATGGTTCCACAAATAGCCTGAAATTTATTTACTTTATTTTCTATATCTTTATTTTCTCTATAAGTTATATCACATCCTAAATATTGAAAATGTGATACTTGTTCTATTATTTTGTTATCCAGTACAATTTTTTATCTAATTCCATATTTACCAATAAATGCCATTACTTTTGACTTATTTATTGATATTTTACAATTATATCTATTGGCTATTAATTTAAATTTATATGCTAACATTTGGAGCTCATTTTCAGATTCTGCTAAAAGTACAACATCGTCAGCGAATAATAAAGCATTTATTTTATCTTTATTATCAATTAAACAATAATAACAATAATAATAATAACAACACCGTTCTGCATTTTAAAACTTTTCTTTTAAAATCTGATAGGTGATTCTAAACGGATTTTTTGTGCTGAATTCGAAAATGATCTCCATTTTCTCCGTTACGTCAGGTTTTCAAAATATTCAAGAATAACTATTTGCGAGATGATTGTTGTCAAACCAAGTCCATAACAAAAATAACATTATAATGATTTTCACGGCAAGAATACAAATACATGACAAAGTAGTAAAGATCATGTAAGAGTAAGTTTCAGTAGGGCTGCTATAAAAATGGCTGTAAATATACTTTCTCGTTTTTACTCCAAGATCACGTCTTAATGGCATCGTGTATTATGTTCAGTCGATAAATGTAAAATAACGTTAGTTCAGTGTTATACAGCACTCCACAAGGATTGCCACAAGGACAAAGTGATATAGACATTTAATTTTCGAAATTTATGAAATACATTTTATAAATAGGTTACATTAAAAAATTGTAATTGAAGTATATTCTATAAAGGGAGAAATTTTGTAAAGATGGTTTCTTAAAATTGAAATTGGCCCTCTAATGGCAGCGATGGCAATTCTAGAAAGATACACTCTATCCAAATCTAAGGATTTCCAAAATTTAATCAAGAATCCTGGCATAATACCTCTTGCCCCGATCATCAATCCTGTGACTTTATGCTATCTAATTGGTATTTAACATAAGTAATGCCACTCTTGATTTCCAATTTATCTAGATAATTTTGAAATCTAGAGTGGCATTTGTTAGGACTATTTAACGAATAAAATAATCTGTTTACTCACAAATTATTATTTAAATATAGTTATTTTAAAATATTTATATATTAATGTAAACGGCGATGTTTGAAAACAAATCACAAAAGTGTGGTTATGTTTCATTTGTATATCCACTGCAACTTGATCATATTATTTATTGTCAAATAGGATTGCAATATTATAAGAATGCAGCCTAGTGGAGAAAAAATTAAACACATCAAACTGGATATTATAAGCAACATTATAGGTTATTAATTCATTTTTAGTAAACAGCTCAGTAAAATCATAATTTAAAAACACAATTATTGAACACACAATAATCAAATGTGTAGTTCGAAGGAATCTGTTCATTATTTGCTATATTCAACGTATTTTTTGGAGAGTCAGTCACTGGAAATTAATGCTCTGACCTGTTTACAATAACACTTTAAAGCCCAAACGGTCCCCGAAATCATATGGCCATCGCAATCATAATCTTTCATAATCATCTTAGATTAAGCTTAGGATTAGGGACTCTCCTGGCACGCCATTATCATCATCAGCACCCATCATATCATCGGGGCAACGTAACCCCGCATTCCAAGCGTCCCAACCCCAGAAGTGGGTTACGAGTACGCCATTCCAGGAGAGAATACCAGGAATGTCGAAACACAACCTGGGGCATTTGCAAAAAAAATCATAATAATCATCAGCATCAAAGATTAGTCCTTAATATCTGTTCCGATCTCATGCTAGAATTGGTCTATCCATCTTTTACTGGGTCTTCCTACATTTCTTCGTCCTAGTGGCTTGCAATGAAGAATCTATTGTTATCCATTCTATTGATATGGTCCATCCAATCATCTCTATATTGTGAAATTCTATCTAATAGGTTCAATATATTTAGTTCACTTTGTTTATTTTCATTTCGTTTTCGATCTGTTATTGTATAGCCAGCCACACTCCACAGAAACCTCATTTCTGACGTTTCTATTCTTCGTTCGTGGTTTTGGTTAAGATCCAGTGTTCCGATCCAATAGTAGTGTTGGAACCGCCATTGTTTTATAAAATTTTAAATGTGTCTCCTTTCTAGTTCCTTTGAGACTTTGTTTTATGGTGCCATACATATAATTAAATTTAATAATAATAATAATAATATTAATAATAATAATAATAATACTGTGAATTATTAATCATTTTATTACATTTTGATTTTCCAATATAAAAGGAGAATTAATTCCAAGGGATTATTCAAAAGGAAGGAAAATCGTTGTTTTTATTAGTTTTTAAATGCTATTTTCTCCGTTTTATATAAGTCACATAAAAAACGTTTGGTTTTGTTTGCAAATTGCTATGAAATATTAAAATCACTAATCCGTTAGGAAATAACACGAAGTGTTGTATAAACTCCTATTGATTTTAATATTATAACGAATGGATTTGCTGTTTCTTAGAGATAACCCTCATATTTAACTTATTATTAATTTAATTTCACTATGAACATGATTTTCAGATCTGCAGCTGATATCACTGAGTATCCAGTTAATCTACTTTAGTCCACTGAGAACATATCTCTTTATGCTTATATATTGGGATGGATTTAAGTCTACACAATTATCAAATTCGAGTTTCCATTTATCACAAACTATTAAAAGTATTAAGGTTGTACACCAGGCATGAAAGCATACATCGAGATCAGGTTTTATATTCTTTCCCCTAAAAATGACTATATATTTTTGTTTTTGTCGTTATACAATTTGTTTAGGTTTAAAATATCCCTCCATAAATTTCAAGCCGATTGGAACTCTCCATTTATGCATTTAGATTGTGTTTATTTTGATTAACGTAGGATATTGTACATAGTTGAAACTTTGAAACTCATTTTCTCGGCTTCGCTTTATTTTACATTTTTGTTCATAAAAATGCTACTCCTTTGCAAAAATTAGTAGAGGGTCCATGTTTTTGTTATGAATACGTTTGAATATGTGATTAACAGAGGCTGCTTTTAGGGAATCCTTCAAAATTCAGTAAGTGGTTACATATATTTACAACAAATTTTATATAGGATGAACAAACATAAGTTTTAACATCAGATTTAAAGAACATTTTCGAGACTTTATTCACGCAGAAGGAAAATCAAGCTATGCAAAACACGTTATCCATAAAGGACATCGCATATTAGATATTGAAAACACCCTAACAGTAATGCACAGAGAAAATAATCCAGCGAGGATAAGCGTACTCGAGGAGATAGACATTTTGAAAGCAGTTAACAACGACCATCTGATAAACGAAAACGAACCCAGTACGTGTAACCCCCTCTACCAGATCTTCAGTGAAACACCAGTTTTGAATCCTGCTGATGATGGGACTAGTCCCGATGTATATAAAAGTTTCTAAAACAAATTTTGATATTTTTCTATTGCGAGGGTAGTGATGTTTCAAAAGATGATTTATAATTTACAAAAAGTTAATAATTAGTCAATTTCTTAAGAACACTGCCTGGAACTCCTTGCACACACTGTATCTAGAACCATAACTATGAAAATTACAGTATAAAACCTCTGAACTTGACCACCCTTTTAACTTGACCACTGCTATAGTTTATCACATTTTTATGGAACCGGCAAATCTCTATTGCATTTTACACATGACCAAATCTGTATCTTGACCACATGTGTATCTTGGAAGTTGGAAAAATTCTCAATTTCAGTTTATAATTTATTAATAATTTTAATTTACCTTAGTCATCCTGAACTACCTATCTTTAAGTGTATCAGAACTCCATGCTTGTCTTTAAGCTACCTGCCTATTTTTTGTTAGAAAGCTAAGCAATATATTGAAATTCTCCAACATAATTACAGTGTCAAGTATACTGTTAAAATATTGTATTTCTAATCTTCTGCCAAGAGAATTAATTTCAGAAAATAGTTTTGCAGTGAATAAGTACAATGTGTTTTGTGTCCTGTATAATTTATTTTACAGTAGTTCTAGTAATGTACTTAGTAAAGACAGTCAGCTTGTAGCGAACAGATTGCACTTTTAAAGATGAGTGGTGCAAGTAATATCTTCTTGTATCTTGTAAGCCCATGTTTCCCTTAACAGAGATTTAGGCGCTCTCCCCCCTACAGGGAAGAATTTGAACCATACTAATTTTTAGTTACACTTGTTTTCGTATAGATGTCATTTGAGTGGTTCGTGGTCAGCGTTCCGCCTCATACTGACATCTAGGAAACCAAGTTAGTACTAGGACGGGAAAATTCGGTAAATTTTGCTTAGAGGCCTTTTCATTTAGGCTTAAGGATCTTTTACGAGCCTGAAAAATCTTCAGACTCGGGACCCACGGCTTAAAGTCCCTTCCGGAGGACTTGCTCCTTGGATTTTCCATCCTAAAAAATCCATCTTCCCCGGCCGGGTTTGAACCCGCGACCCTCGGCACCAGAGGCAAGGAGCATAACCACTAGTCCACCGCGGCCGATGGTGCGAGCAATAAGCGAAATAAATTATTTGAATTCAAAATTTAATTTTAATTCACCTTATACTTTTATGCATATAATAATATTTTTAACTATGTTATTTTCATTTGTTTTAAACATTTATTTCCTTATTTATATTAGTTTAGTGAATTACTGGATAAATACTTTACGAACAAAGGTTTTTTTGTAAGTTGACCCCATGTTTAAGTTAACCAACTTGTATGGAAGAGTGGATGGCCAAGATAGACAGATTTTACTGTAAGAGTGTTCTGACTTGAATTGAAATCATACTCCGCTACACCCTTAAGTTATATCAAATGTAAATATATTTTCTAAATACGTAATCCAATTACTAGCTTCATATTTTTTACTCGATTCAGATGTTAACTAATTTAAATATAGAACATTTTAATTGAAATAGTATCCGTAATTGTAGCTCATACATACATGAACTCGAGTAGCAGCTCCTAATTAATTTTGTGAAATATGATATACCCATATGCAAACATACTTCCGAGTATATGAAAATCCAACATTGCAACTAAAATGCCAGCACGCTTTGTAATTTTCTACAATTAATACATACATAAGTTACTCCTAAGGTGATTGAAGAGTGCTGTAATTTATTAGATTGTGTTAATATTGATTATTTTTATTTGATCAATCGAATTTGCCAATATTTGTCAATTATTTCATTAAGTTTGTTTTCTAAGTCAAACAGCAAATATGCCGAAGAAATAATTGTATTATTTCTTCCTTTTATTTGAACATGAACTATCAAAGAATAATAATAATAATAATAATAATTAATAATAATAATAATAATAATAATACTAATAGGCCAAATAATATTAAAGATGATGGTGTAAAATTTTGCGTGTTTTTACGGGTTTTGAATAGGCTATGACAAATTCTAGTAATACTATTCTTCTTTAGAATAAAATAATGCGTATTTAAACATTTGAATATAGAATCAGACACTTTGATCTTTAAAGACAAAATCATCTCTACAACAATTTCAAAATGTTCACCTCAATATGATATTTTCATGGAATGGCTGTCTAGTCTTAAGTTTAGAAATTGTGATAACCAATATCGGAACGTCAGTACCTCCCATTTCTTATAAATCTGATAAAGATGTGTCAGTTTGAGTTTTCAGATATAATTTCTACGATTTTCAGTTAGAATTGTAAATATAAAAAAACGATAGCAGAAAGATTTCAATGTGAACTTAATGTACTAGAATTGGAAGGTAATTTGTGGTAAACCCCAGCTTCTTCACTCTGAAGGAACTTGAATCCTTGTAGTGTATCAAGTAAGAGGAACTCCTTCAACTGTAGTTTGGTCTTATTTGTTATTCCCCTTGATGTTATCGTGATACACCTTTTTTTATTACATTTCAATTAAGTACCCATCCCAGTTCGAAGGGGGATCGGTAAAGTACGATTGGTTCGAGGGCTGACAAAATTGCATGAAAGCTGAAGCTGTTGTTTGAATAGAGGGGAGAAAACTTTCCCCAACACCGAGTTCAAATCCCCTTCATATTTCCCCATTCCGTACTTTACGCCTCAAGAACAGCTGTGACCATCTTGCTCTTAGACTTCCGCGCTCTCAAGAATAACTCTCTTTTGAATGACATCTTTGTTCTACGTCCTACCATTATTTATTTCATATGTATTGCTTCTTCCCCTCACTTTGAAAGTAAAAAAAAAAAAAAAAAAATCTGTTGTGACATCGAAAAACTTCTTACTATTGTAACTACATATAATAATAATAATAATAATAATAATAATAATAATAATAATAATAATAATAATAATAATAGTAATAATAATAACAGTAATAATAATAGTAATAGTAATAATAATAATAATAATAATAATAATAATAATATAGGTAAAGGTAAAGCGATCCCACTTTCAGGCCATAACGAGACCCTTGGGGTAGTAGAAGGTTAAGGTTCCCATTTTTCTAGACAATCGGCACTTGATGTCAGCCATGTGCGTTCAAGGTTTGCAAAATAGAGTATATCATAGTATTTAAAAAATAACTTGGAAAAATAAGCACAATTTCAATAATCAACCGAGTTCCTTGTTTGGTTTGTACTTTGTTTCTCTATTTGTTTTGAATAAAGCGTGTGTTTCACTATGACTCTTTGAGGATGTCTGATTCTCAGCTTCTTTTAAAATGTCTAAATTACATAACCTCAGCGGTCCTTTAATATGAAATTTAATAGTAGGGCCTATTATATACAATGTTACCGAAGGAAACTACCGGTTTTAAAGCAATTATATGAATTCACTTTACGCTGTCATTCTTGAAGACTCCTGTACAAAAGGGTTGGATAGAAACAATATGAACACCCACAGAATGTGATATAGAGTTGCTTTGGCAATGATTACAACTTTAACATCCCTGGGAATCGATGCATACAAAACCTGGACGGTAGTCAGTGGGATTCTATACCATTCATCAAAAGAAACTTTGCAATTTCTTGAGATTCTATGGAGGATAATAACGGGCGCCTTTCCGCAGTGGTTCAACAGTAATGAAATGAGGCAGTCTTGCAGATCAAGCAAGATTTGTAATTTCGACATTATGCTCATGAAACCTATTTGTACACTTCCAGGTGAAGACATCACCATCTTAGAAGATGACATGCTGTGTTGGAAACAACGTACTTGCCACGGCCACCTTAAGAAAACCTTAGTGATTATCCGTTCATTTCAGTTTTATAATAAGACGTAGACAATCCAATGATATGACCGACAAAACATTTACGGTTCCTCCAGCATTGGCCACTTTATAGAAAGATATTCCGGACTATATGTTCCAGCCGGTGCACCGCCGTACGAGCATAAACACATGTACACTTTCACGGGTCGAGGACTTTACTAGAAGGAGCAGAAAACAAACATGAACTCAAGAGAAAATCAGCATATGAACCCCGTGTATATCACAATTATTATTTTTTGGTATGTGTAAAGTAAGTTAACAATCAATTCAGTTTATTACTGGTTTTTCTATACACAGCAAAATTGTATAATTACTTAGCGATGATGATACAATATATTATATTTGATTAATATAACTAATTAATGGCATAAACTCGATAAATTCATTTAGTACAAGAAATTCAATTTGCAACCAATGATAAATGCACTTTTGAACATGCATGGTTCCAACATAGCGTGACACGATGCAATGAAAACGCAACACCCGATAAGTTACACCAGCACATCGTGAGACACTCCCCATATGGTCATTCTAAATTGAAATAGCATTTCATTGTGGAACGAATCACACATTAATTAAACTCTTGCCTCAGCGCTGTTGTGTTGATTACATGGTATCATTACAATCATTTTTTTAATTCTTGTCCAATTACGAAGTTAAAATATTTGTCAGGGATCTTTTTTTTTTTTTTGACCATTTAAAGTGTCATAAATATGACTGCTGATGTTATTAGTATCTCCGTTCGGTGGAATTCGAGACACGGAAGCTACTCTTTCTTGTTCACGTGTTTAGATAAATTAGAAGTGAACAGATTCTACGTTCTGAGTTATCATACGTCTATATCAGTTGGTATGATCCTGTACACTAGAGGGAAGCAAGAAGAGAAATATCATAAGTAATGCCACGAGTGATTTCCAAATTATCGATAAATTCACGACTCACGAAGTGAGGAGTGAATTTATCTAGACTATTTAACTCATGCCCCTAATGGGAGTCAATGACCAATCACGTTTCAATGATTTCTGTTTTACAACCAATCAGAGTCGTGTTTCACCAAATATTTATCAGTGTTATAATTACCATATTAAAGAAAGCTCCTCCTTACAATATTGCGTTCCTTTGGCAATAAATAGTATGATCTGGTTGCAGTGAGATAAACAAATGAAGCAGTAGAAGCGTACCTATCGTTTCTCATTTGTTTTCAAACATCGCCGTTTACATTAAATATATAAATATTTTAAAATAACTATAGTTAAATAATGATGTGTGAGTAAACAGCTTAATTTTATTCGTTAAATAGTCCTAACAAATGCCACTCTTGATTTCCAAATTCTCTAGATAAATTCACTCCTCACTTCGTGAGTCGTGAATTTATCGATAATTTGGAAATCACTCGTGGCATTACTTATGAGAATTTGGAAATCAAGAGTGGCATTTGTTAGGACTATTTAACGAATAAAATTAAGCTGTTTACTCACAAATCATTATTTAACTATAATTATTTAAAATTATTTATATATTTAATGTAAACGGCGATGTTTGAAAACAAATGAGAAACGATAGGTACGCTTCATCTGCTTCTTTTGTTTATCACTGCAACCAGATCATACTATTTATTGCCAAAGGAACGCAATATTGTAAGAATGCTCTCTAGTGGAGAAAAAATGAAACACATCAAACTGTATATTAATTCATTTCTGATGTCGTATGATGTAAATATGACAATTATATTTTTCTGGATTGTTACCTGGGAAAAAATATATTTAAGAAAGTGGAAACAGTGGTTTCTTTTTTTGGTGGTATAATCATTTGCTACAAATGTTTTTATATTAACTCCCGCAAGCGGCATGTGTTGACATTCATGCACTATATATACAATCTGGTAGCCGTATTTCTCACAGGCTCAGTCACTGCAAAATAATGGTCAGACCTGTTCAGAATATTAAAAAGGAGGAGCTTTCTTTAGTATGGTAAATATAACACTGATAAATATTTCGTGAAACACCACTCTGATTGCTTGTAAAACAGAAGCCATTGAAACGTGATTGGTCATTGACTCCCATTTGGGGCATGAGTTAAAAGTCATAAGTAATGACACGAGTGATTTCCAAATGATCGATAAATTCGCGACTCACGAAGTGAGGAGTGAAATTATCATAAGTAATGCCACGAGTGATTTCCAAATTATCGATAAATTCACGACTCACGAAGTGAGGAGTGAATTTATATAGAGAATTTGGAAATCAAGAGTGGCATTTGTTAGGACTATTTAACGAATAAAATTAAGCTGTTTACTCACAAATCATTATTTAACTGTAGTTATTTCAAAATATTTATATATTTAATGCAAACGGCGATGTTTGAAAACAAATGAGAAACGATAGGTACGCTTCTACTGCTTCTTTTGTTTATCACTGCAACCAGATCATACTATTTATTGCCAAAGGAACGCAATATTGTAAGAATGCTCTCTAGTGGAGAAAAAATGAAACATCAATCTGTATATTAATTCATTTCTGATGTCGTATGATGTAAATATTACAATTATATTTTTCTGGATTATTACCTGGGAAAAAATACATTTAAGAAAGTCAAACAGTGGTTTCTTTTTTTGGTGGTATAATAAATTGCTACAAATGTTGACATGTATGCACTATATATACAATCTGGTAGCCGTATTTCTTATAGGCTCAGTCACTGCAAAATAACGGTCAGACCTGTTCAGAATATTAAAAAGGAGGAGCTTTGTTTAATATATGGTAATTATAACACTGATAAATATTTCGTGAAACACGACTCTGATTGGTTGTAAAACAGAAATCATTGAAACGTGATTGGTCATTGACTCCCATTTGGGGCATGAGTTAAATAGTCTAGACTATTCAACTCATGTCGCAAATGGTAGTCAATGACCAATCACGTTTCAATGAATTCTGTTTTACACTAATGACAGTCGTGTTTCACCTCGCCCTTTATCGATTTATCTTTATCAGCTCCTGCTTTTGTGATAAAGAAAGCTCCTCCTTTTTTACTATTCTGAACAGGTTAGACCATTATTTTTCTCCAACAAATACATTGAATATAGCAAATAATGAATAGATTCAGTGATTTTACTGAGCTGTTTATTCAAAATATAAATGATTAACCTATAATGTTGATTATAATAGTTTGATGTGTTTCATTATTTCTCCACTAGAGTGCATTATTACAATATTGCGATCCTATTTGACAATAAATAATATGATCGAGTTGCAGTGAATATACATAACCTCACATTTCTAATTTGTTTTCGAACATCGCCGTTTACATTAACTATATAAATATTTTAAAACACCGGTAACTATATTCAAATAATTATTTTTTTAGTAAAGAGCTTAATTTTATTCGTTAAATAGTCCTAACAAATGCCACTCTTGATTTCCAAATTCTCTAGATAAATTCACTCCTCACTTCGTGAGTCGATAATTTGGAAATCACTCGTGGCATTACTTATGATAATTTCGGAATCAAGAGTGGCATTTGTTAGGACTATTTGACGAATAAAATTAATCCGTTTACTCACTAATCATTATTTAAATATAGTTTATTTTAAAATATTTATATATTTAATGTAAATGGCAACCAGATCATACTATTTATTGCCAAAGGATCGCAATATTGTAAGAATACACCTTAGTGGAGAAAAAAATGAAACACATCAAACTGTTTATAACCGACATATCAATTATTATTATTATTATTATTATTATTATTATTATTATTATTATTATTATTACTATAACATTTTTAATATTGCTGTTATTATTATTATCTTAAAATTAAAATGGCCCTATATTGCCCCTTGTTACATATGTATAAGATCGGGAATTTATCACATTATTTCCACAATACATTAATATTTACCGTGAATGCATGATTTACAGTTATGTAAAAACGTTAGGAATGCATGTCATTTCGCTACAACTAGGCCTACACGTTGTGTAACTTATAACCCGCAACTAGAGTAACTTTAGGTTTTAACCGTTAAGGGAATTGCTTGGAATTCAATTTTATGTAGGATATATTTAAAAGTCAGTGGTTTACCCAACTCAGATCGTTGTGGAAGGGGTTCGTGAGTCGAGAAAGGTTCGGAATCGTTGCTCTATGTCATTTAGTTTTGATAAAATATTGATTAAAATGATTGTGCGATTTCATTGACCCTCTGTGCCCTTCACATAATTGTTATTCTTCCCCCAACATTGTTTGCATCGTGTCGACAATTGTTTACATGCGTAATTTAAATATTTACTTTTTACTTATGCACTTCCATATAAAAATAGACGAGATAATTTAATCGCTTTATGTACTGGGTGAGGCGCTAAATCTCCGTTAGAGGTTAGCGTGCCGGTTGTTTTCCATGAATATATTCATATCCAACGTTCGTCCATTTGAATATGAAACATGTGAATAATTCCTTAAATTTTATTAGAAGCGGAGATGTACTTTGTTCTTGATGACAGGGACATCAACTTTTCTCAGTTGGAAGGGGAGTAGGCAAGCCTTTTTCATTCATTTCATGCCGACTTCCCCTATGTCTTCCTTTCCCTGTTTGTATTAGAGAAGGGGGAAATTAACTTATTATGTCCGCTCTGTGTTTATCTGCCTGAGTGCCTCACCTTCAATTTTAGTAATATGCCTTCGTTTTCGCAGTGACGTTTATTAAACGCCGGTACAATATGCATTGTAATTCACGAAATATAGTCTCAACCAAGTGTTTCATTATTTACTATATGTAGGCGTTTGTCTACATTTCTTAAATTTTATATGACAGGATATCATGCTGGTGCTCTTGAAGACGCCCGCTTTTATGATATCAAAGATACAATGTATGTTATAAATTAACCATACGTGGTTATTCATCTATCTTTATAGAAATGCTTATTGTCTAACTAACTTACTTACTGGCACTATCGAACTCGTAGATTAATTCACGCGCGGGCATAAGCTCTCTATACATCCGTATCCTGAACTTAAGTTTTCCAATAATCCCCATGTAATTTATCTCCCTCAAACAATGGTGAATGTTATTTTCTTACCCATTGAATCTTTCATTCCCTAAAACATTTGAAAAATTTCCTTCCTTCTTCATTGAAAAAAGTATTTGTTGTAACTTTGATTATGCCGCATTTCGATTATTGTGACTTACTCTTAACTGACATGAGTATCACATTCGGACAGACTACAACGAGTTCATAATGCTTGTACACGTTATATATACAACCTCCGTGAATCAGACCACATAACTCCAGTATTTGAAATGTTGTCTTGGCTCCAATTGGAACACAGGCCTCTGCTTCTTAGTACAACACTTTACTCCCTCATCACCCCTTTATATTTCTACTCGTTTTCATTCGCTATTCTCCCACCATAACTTAAACACACGATCGAGAGAAAATTTAACTCCAGTTGTTCCTCTACATTGGACATCTCACAATTCCTCATCCTTCCTTGTTTCAGCCATCCGAATATGGAATTCCCTCCCCTCATATATCAAGGACTGCCCGACTCAAAAACAGTTTAAAAAGAAACTCACTTCATATTTCCTTAGACAATATAATATATAACCGTGTTCCATGTATACTTTTATTGTTCCTTTATATTTTAAGCTTTCTTTACCAAGCTATTTACTTAATCTAATTATAGGTTATTATTATTATTATTATTATTATTATTATTATTATTATTATTATTATTTTCTTTCTTTCCCTTGTAAACTTTATATTTTGTAGTCTATAATAATCTATTATGTATAATTTATCATACATCTTATTGTATGTATAATTTAAGCCTGGTGAAGTGGTTTTAATTTTCCAACAACGAGATTATGTGCCTCTCTTCCATTTCCCATTCGTGCAATATTTCTTGCCAATCTCACACTCTACGAGACTCGCCTACTCTTATTACATCAGGTTTCCATAATGATCATGTAGCTCATACTTAAATAATGTTCCCCATTCATCTGTCTGTCTGTCTCTCTTTCGTCCAAATTATCTTAAGAACTTTATTCTCAAATATTCGTAATGTATTATGCCATCCCTTAAAGTAAGATTCCATTTTCTCATCCATTAATATAACCAACTAACTAACTAACTCACTGGCACTATCGAACCCGTAGGTTCATGGCCGCGCGGACATAAGCTCTCCATATATCCCTATCCTGAGCCAATGCTTTCCAATCATCTCCTGTATAATCTACTTCCCTCAAATCATAGTTAATGTTATTCTCCCACCTCATTCTTGGTCTACCAACTGGGCGTTTTCTCTCTGGTTTTCTTACCAGAATCTTACATGCACGTCTTTCATTCCCCATTCGTGCCACATGTCCTGCCCATCGCAGTCTACGAGACTTAACTGTTCTCATTATATCTGGCTTCCTATAAAGACCATGTAATTCACTGTTATGCAGTCTTCTCCATTCACCTGTCTGTTCATCTCTCTTTGGTCCAAAAATCCTAAGAACTTTATTCTCAAATACTCGTAATCTCCTTTCCTGCCTTAAAGTAAGAGTCCATGTTTCGCATCCATATAATATTACTGGTAGAATAATAGTTTATTACATTTTCAGTTTAACGTTTTTTGAAAGGAGTTGGGAAGTCAAGAGTCTCTGTAATGCATAATGACATGCATTTCCAGAATTGAGCCTATGTTTAATTTCCTTGTGCATCTCATTCCTGTTTGTGATTATTGTTCCTAGGTATTTGAATTCAGCCATTTCCTCAAAATTTCCCTCATTTGTCATTAGCTGTCTATTTCCATTACATACTGAATTTCTACGTGTGACCATATATTTAGTTTTACTGATATTTACTTCCAGTCCTAATTTTTTAGTGTTACTCAGTAGTGTGTGCGTGTTGGACTTTAGTATCTCCTCGCTATCGGCCAGTAGTACAACATCATCAGCATAAACTAACAGCTCATTAATACCATTGAGTTGTAGGCCTTTTTCATCTCTAAAGATTTGATGGCATGCTCTAGTACAAAATTAAATAGTAGAGGAGATAGTGCATGTCCTTGTTTCAACCCATTCTGGATTTCAAAGGTGTCCGAAAACTGTTTGCCTACACGCACCCTACTCTTTGTGCCATTTAGACACATTCGTATAAGTCTAACTAACTTTTTAGGAATTCCGAACTCCAGCAGGATACTATATAACTTCTTCCTCTTAATTGAATCATATGCTTTTTTGAAGTCTACATATAGTTGATGTACAGTACCATTATATTCCCATTTCTATTCTAAAATTTGTCCTATACAAAATATATGATCTGTTGTAGACCTGTTTTTTTCTAAATACACATTGATGATCTCCTAGAATGTCATCATTATAGGGAGTAAGTCTGCTTACTAATATATTTGTTAGAATTTTGTACGAAGTTGAAAGTAATGAGATGCCCTTATAGTTGTTGCAATCAGTTTTATCTCCTTTCTTATAAATTGGTATGGTAATTGATTCTTTCCATACATCTGGAAGAGCTTCTTTATCCCAAACCATATTAAGCAACTGGCGTATCTTGTCCATCAATTTTTCTCCACCTGATTTTATCAGTTCTGCTGGGATCTCATCTGAACCTGATGCTTTATACAGCTTCAATTTTTCTATCGCCATTTCAACCTCTAATGTACTTGGTTCTACGATTAACATTTCTGCTGTCTGAAAATTATCCTCTTCAATATCCTGTTCTGTATGTAGGCATACATTTAATAATTGATTAAAGTAACTTTTCCATCTATTTAATATACGCCTGGAATTTGCAATCATATCCCCATTTTCATTCCTAATTATGTTTGATCTAGCCTGAAACCCTTTCTTCTCTATCCTGATTCCCTGATATAATTCTCTAATGTTTGTATGTTTGCAATTCATTTCAAGATCATTAATCTTCTCTCCCAGATATTCCCTCTTTTTAGTCTTTAGTAACCTTGTAATTTAGCTTTTGACACTTCCCAATTGTTCCAAATTTACCTCATTTGGCTCATGTAACCATTTCATTTTTGCTTGCTTTCTTTTCTTTACAATGTCGGCACATTCCTCATCAAACAATTTCTTACTTTGCCTCTTTTTTAAACAACCAATGCTTTCTGATGCTGACAATTTAATAGTGTCTCTTATATCAGTTTTCTATATTTTAAGTTCAATTTTTTTTAGAGACAAGTGTACCTGTAAGGTGCAATACCATGTATTTCCAGAATTGAGCCTATGTTTAATTTATTTGTTCGCCTCATTACGATTTGTAATTATTGTTTCTAGATACTTGAATTCAGCCACTTCTTCTAAATTTCCCTCATTTGTCATTAGCTGTCCATTTCTATTATATAATGAATTTCTATGTTTGACCATTTATTTACTTTAAATATGTTTACTTCCAGCCCCAATTTCATAGTGTCACTCAATATAGTGTGCGCATTGATCATCGCTATCGCCTAATAATAGTAATATACGTATAGTTTGTAGACATTAAACATCTTGGATGTAACATCAATGTTTATTCGCAATCCTGGAAAAAAAAGTAATATGATTTGCCTGCCTCCGCATCCCTAGTCCTAGAGTTTTATTTACTATTCTAGTTGTCAATGAAGCAAAGCGAAGACGGAATAAGTGAAATATAAACCAGTGTCAGTGACATAAATCGGACTTTCACATATTTGATTTTACTTTCCGCATTATTCAGATAACATTTATTGTGTTTTTTTTTTTTTTTTGCATCAAACGTTAAAAGTAAACACAAGACAAGAAACCGGAGAGCACGAGGCTGTACATCTCTGACATCGGAAGGATGCAGTTGCTTGTACTAAAACGGCGAGTTATTACCTAGATGGTGTAGGCCTATCTTTTTTTATTATTCCTTCTTGTTTTACCTTTTTGTTTTACCTTTTTGTTAAACCCTGTTTTCCTTCTTGTTTTACCTTTTTGTTAACTTTCTGTTATTGTTACATATAGACACAAGGACAAGACACACATCCAGACCCAAGGTGGAGATTAAAAAGCCCCTACCCCGCCGGGAATCGAACCCGGATCGCCTGAGTGAATCGAACTCAACACTGTTTTCATTCAGTGCGTCTGTAAAGTGAAATATAGAATTGAAGGGCTTAGGGCAGTAACATGATAAGCCACGTTGTGTTAAAATGCCATTTATTACAATAATAGTAAATAAATGTATTGAAATATCCATAAAGTCATTTGTAAGTGCGCCAGTGATGAGTTAAAACACCCGGACACACAATGTATTACCAACAATACTGCCCAATAGTGTTTATCATTTTTTGAAACATTACAATCGTCATATCTCAGAAAGAACAATATGTGGCTTATCATGTTATTACCCTAAGCCCTTCAATTATATCTTCTCGTACTCATACTTACGCTGTAATTTAAATATAGAGACGGTAGGCCCTATCCCATCAATGGCAAAACATGTGAATTTGAGACCCATTTTCTCAGGAACTACTAGATGGATTGTAAATGCAATTTTTACAGCATATTACAGGAGGGTTGTAAAAACCACTGAACCTCAGTCAAACTTGTATCTAAATATTCATGTTCTATATAATCTTTTTTGCCCATGTCTTTTTTTATTTAAAAATACTTTTAAAAATCATAAGTGAGGATTTATAGAAGAGATCATCATGATTGTGGTTCCATATCTTTAGTATAACTAGGTTTACTGCCTTTAAAAATGTCATGTAAATATCTCTAATACGCCGTAGCGCAGTGGTTAAGGCACTGAGCTACAAGCTGGAGGGTCGAGGGTTCAAGTCCCGTTGGGGTCAGGATTTTTAAACTGACCCAAACCCTCTGGCGGCACTATGGCCCTGGGGTCGACTCAGCCTCTAACGGAAATGAGTACCAGATGCTTGTTCTGGGGGTAAAGGCGGCCGTCACGCAGGGCTGACAACCCGGCTGACATAAAGTGCCGATTGTCTAGAAAAAGTGGGAGCCTTAACCTCCTACTACCCCAAGGGCCTCCGGGCCTGTTGTGGGAACACTTTACTTTTTTTAAATATCTCTAATAGTTCCTGAGATAATGGGGCAAATGTTCGAAATTTTTCACTTTCGAGAAAACAAGGTTTAAAGTATTACAGTCTGACAGCTGTCAAGTTTAATATAGTATATTGCGATACAAGTGAGTTAAGCACTTGTTACTGATCGAGAAAATTTTCGAGATCTGTTACGTGCTTAACTCATATGTATTGCATACTATTTTTTGGTCGATGGTGACTAATTTTTATTAAATATAGTAATAAATGCATTAAAATATTGGTTGTATCTAAATTACTTCTATGAGAAAGAAACATTTGGTGATCGTTGTTATGTAACTTTTCATTTGTTTTATTATAAGCAAGGATTGTTGGCTGTGGAGACATTTATATATGTAGTGCCGTGATTAGAATCTGTTTGATAATTTTATTATGGGAAGAGTCATGGTAGATGATAGAGAAATTGAAGAAGCCTGGAGAGTGGGATGCTCTGCATTAATTCCGGAAAAGTCTAAAGGAAGGTACGAGTTAGTGTAAAGACATTCAAGAAATGTTATATTTTACTTACCGAACGTGTGCTTTTTGAGTCCATATCAGCATTGCGATTTCTTTTGTTTGCATAGCAACCAGGTTAGATGTGGGAAGTTGACTTACTTCCAGTAACAACAATATTGGTAAGTATAAGAAATTAGTCACATCGACCAAAAAATAATTAACACACTTATAATAGGCGTTCAGTAAAAAATAATATACAGAAATGTTTAGAAAATAATAGACTATTTAATTATAAAAAAAACATTTTTTCAAACTTTGGCCAACCGTCTTACCTTAACAGATCAAGGAATATGACGACGTTTCATCGAATTAACCACATAAAAGTTCAATTTCAAAATAATGCTGTTCGATCATCGACAATGGAGGTACATGTGTGGATTCAACAGTTATTAAAATTGAGTATAGAATAAAATGTTGCCGTTAAAATTCAAGAAATTCTATTTATTTGAAAGTGACGTCTCCTACTATCATCGACTCGTTCTTGAATATGTAGGCGTAACTAATATTTCAAATGCTAATGGTGAACAAACGAGGATGACAATTACTAAGGCTGAATGAATTCGAGTGTTTAATTTACTCTGAGGTATCCTACTCTAGAAGTTACAGTAACATTAAGGCCGGTATTCAAAGAACCAAGTTCTCTAGGCCATCTCCGTCTTCCGTAAGCTGAGATTCTCATCTTTCAATGGGTTCCTGGAAACTTTTTTAAATAAATATATTGATAGCACATTATATTAAATATAGTGAGCCCGTTAGGCCGGTATTCAAGAACCAAACTTTCCGCGAAGAGCGACTCTCCGTGGTTAATTAAGTGGGTCATGCACAATCTACTCTAACTGGCTCACTCTATTCAATATCATGTGCTAACAAGATATTTATTTAAAAAATTCCAGCAACAATTGAAATATGAGCTTACGGAAGACGACATAGCCTAGAGAGCTTGTTTCTTGAATACCGGCCTAAGTCACTACGGTTCAATTCAATCTGTAAGGAATGCCTTGTCACGCAGCTGGCCCGGGTTCGATCCCCGGTCGGGGAGTTTCTGGGTGAGGTTTTTATCGGGGTTTTCCTCGCCTGTAAGACAAATGTCAGGAAAACTTTAAGGTCCAAACGGTCCCCGAAATCATATGGCCATCATCATCATAATCATCATCCTTATCATCATCATCCTTCACCGGTGGGGGGTGGAAAGCAACGGGAAGCTACCACACCTATAATTTCCTAGTAAAGGTGCAAGCATAGTATGAAAATGCTATTATTGCAGTGAAGGACCTGACTTCGGGCAGAATTACTATGGATGGAGGAGTGAACAATGGAGGGCTATCTTTCCACGTCTGGTCCATAAACATCCTGTGTAATTTATTTAATAGTAAAAATCATAGTTAGTTAATTGGTTAGTGACGCGCCCAATTCATACCTGAGCGTGATAGAGCTCAGAATCTTCTTATTTCGGACTTGAGGTTCTTTTATCATATGGAAATCACAGTGTTACTTCCTTTCCGAAGGAAACCATGCTCATGATTTTGTACTTTTAAAAGCCCATCGACCAAGGCCGGGTTTCAAACCCCGAACCTCGTAACCAGAAGCGAGGGAAGTAAGTTGTATTCCACTAACTGTATAGGTCTACCTGAAACTGATAAAACAAGATTTTGTGAAGTATAGATGGGACCATATGAGGTAGGATCAGGCTCTAGAATAAGTGATTTCTCAAGGTTGTAGCCACATGTAGGAACAATGTAGTATCCCTCGTCATAGTGACTATATGAGGTAGGTACGGGGTTCACTCATGATAGAACTCGTCTCTCTTCAAAGAGAATGATTGAGAAAATCTTGTAATCTAATATATAAAAATTAATGTTTGTTTGTTTGTTTGTTTGTACTTTATGCGCGGCCATACCATTGATCCGATTGTGATGGGGCTTTTTTGCAAAATGTTCAGAAGATTCCCGGGATGAACATAGGCAATAAGAGAGTTGTGATACTCAACTCCTACACCCTTAAAAATCGCCCATCCCATTGTAGCGGAAAACGAGAAAAAATAGCTCTTTGGACGCATAAATGGCTTACACTGCCTAAACCGTAACAAATACACAAAATTAATATACACAGAATTTAATATCTCAAAAAGCTCTACAAAAAAGTCCAGGAAAGCATATGTTTATCTCATACGGATAACTCACAATAACCATTTTTGTCTTTCATTGATGCCAAGAAGATAGAGACAAGTACGTAGATTCCTGTGCAAGCATAGTAGCACATGGCAGGTATTCTTTTACGGATAACTCACAATAACGAATTTTGTCTTTCAGCTCATTTATGTTAAGAATATCGGGGTGAATAGTTTCCCGGACAATGCCGGGTAAACAGCACGGAGTACCTAAAAATAATCACGATATAAATCTTACCATCTACTTATTTAACTAAACATAAAACTCATTAATTTTCGTGTTTCAGCTCATTTATGTCAAGAAGAACGGGATAAGTAGATTCCCGGGCAACGCCGGGTAATCAGCACGGGGTATCTAAAATATAAATTCAAGATTTTAAGATCATATAAATTTATAATTATTTTTTCATTTTACTTATTCAACTAAACATAAAAGCACATTAATTGTTAATTATTTAACCGTAGCAGCACACGCTGGGTATTAGCTAGTCTAATATATAAAAAATGAATGTTTCTTTGTTCGTTTTTTATGCGCGGCCACACCATTGATCCGATTGTGATGGGGTTTTTTGCAAAATATTCAGGAGATTCCCGGGATGAATATAGGCTATAAGAGAGTCGTGATACTCAACTCCTACACCCTTAAAAATCGTCCTTTGTAGTGAAACACTTGAAAAAAGTAGCTCTTTGGACGCTTAAATGGCTTACGCTGCCTAAACCATAACAAATACACAAAATTAATATACACAGAATTTAATATCTCAAAATGCTCTACAAAAAAGTCCGCGATAGCATATGTTTATCTCTTATGGATAACTCACAATAACCATTTTTGTCTTTCATTGATGCCAAGAAGATCGAGACAAGTATGTAGATTCCTGTGCAAGCACAACAGTATATGGCGGGAATTATTTTACGGATAACGAATTTTGTCTTTTAGCTCATTTGTGCCAAGAAGATCGAGATAACTAGATTCCCGGGAAACACCGGGTAATCAGCACGGGAATCTTAAAATAATTACGATATACATTTATAATTTTTTTCATTTTAATTGTTCAACTAATCATAAGAAGTACATTAATTTTCGTCTTTCAGCTCATTTATGCCAAGAAGATTGGGATAAGTAGATTCCCGGACAACGCCGGGTAAACAGCACTGGGTATCTAAAAATAATCACGATATAAATGTTTCCTTTTACTTATGTAACTAAACATAAAACATTAATTTTCGTATTTCAGCTCATTTATGTCAAGAAGATCGGGATAACTAGATTCTCGGGCAACGCCGGATAATCAGCACGGGGTATCTAAAAAATGTAAATTATTATTTTTATTTTCCTTTTACTTATTTAACTAAACATAAAATCACATTAATTTTCATTAATTTTGGCGTAGCTCCGCACGCCGAGTATTAGCTAATTTCATATATTTAATTTTTATAAATCAGTTAAATTCGAAGCAATACTTTATTCGTTTGTATTCAAACATATTTCTCTTGTAGTACTTATTTGCTACATATTCTATTCAAACACAGTATTAACTTATAAATAGCCAAAGTATTAACTTATAAATATTCACTGTTTCTTTACTTAATTTTTCTAAGTATGTCGAAAACATTTATTTTACTTTAATTTTATTTATCGACTCTCGTCAGCACGATTCACTCTGTTCAGCTTCTACCACCAAGTGAGATACTTATGATTAATAATAATCTGACACATGTCTTTCTTTGGCGACAATTCCGAGCAGACTTAATTAAAAAAATAACAACAGATAATTACAATATATCACGTGACTAACACCTTTATTGATATTTGTCAATATTATTTTAAAAGCTTTTATATTTGAAAAGAAGGTCAATCATAACTTATATTCTGAAATATTTACAATGGACTTTAACCAGTAGAATTAAAGTTATTGCAATTAAATCATTAGTTGGAATTTGAAAATCTTAATATTTTTCCTTTAAATATTTTGATAAGTAAACTCAATAATTATGTTGACAATATTATCTCAATTGTTACTATTTTTATATTTTCTATAAACAGTATTTAGCTAAATGAGTAATATAATATTCATAAAATTTGCCTCGTCACACAGCGGGCCCGGGTTCGATCCCCGGGTCGGGACAGTTTTTCTGGGTGAGGTTTTTATCGGGGTTTTTCCTCCTCTGTAAGACAAATGTCAGGAAAACTTTAAGGCCCAAACGGTCCCCGAAATCATATGGCCATCGCAATCATCATCATTCATATATATCTTAGATTAAGCTTGGAATTAGGGACTCTCCTGGCGCACCACTATCATCATCATCACCCTCCATATCATCGGGGCAACGTAAACCCGCCTTCCAGGCGCTCCAACCTCAGAAGTGGGTTACAAGTACGCCATGCCAGGAGAGAACACCAGGAACGTCCAAAGACAACCTGGGGCATTTGCAAAAAAAAATCATAAAATTTATTATATATTTAACATGATCTCAATAAAATTTTCAAGAACCTAATTCTTCTTCGCCCGCCTCAATTAAATTTCGACGCGATAGAGTCCTCTTATTTCAGACTTGAAGCTCATATGTTTACTTCCCTTCCGAAGAAAACTATGCTCAGGATTCTGCGACGTTAAAAGTCCATCGAGCAAGAACCTCCGAACGATACGCGAGCATTGTAACTACTACTCCACTACATATAACCCACTAGCCTACGTGACGCAATAGTAAATACTAGAATCACCACTAGGTATAACCCAGTACGTGTAACACAGTTTTGAGCAGATCAGAACGTAATATATGACTCACAGGCGTGGCGCTGTAAGGTGATAATGAAAGAGTAAACAAACCCAGTCACAACGTTCCTGACGTCCGGATGCTGGTCTTGTCACACCCTCGGTTACTACGTCATACACTGATGCGAGTGCTTCCGACGCCAACACAACTTTCCACAGTAAACACATTTTTCGCGGAATCGTGAAATATTATCGCCTCACTATGATGGTTGTCCGTTTATATAAAAGCGGGTGCCGCGCGACAATGTTTGACAATGATTAACATGCGGGATTATTATAGTGGCGGTAGTCGGCATCTTTGTATTTAATTATATGTATAACAACTGAGGGAAAACAAAGCGAACCGCTGGAAAACCATCATAGTGAGGCGATAATACTTGTGTTGGATTCAAATTAAGTGTTTAAGGCCTGAAGTAGCATTTTTAGGTTTTAAAAATGTACAAATATGAAACTAAAATAGATTTTAAACAGTATTTTTTATTCCATAGCGCGGTAGACCTAGAAGGGCCTTGGCCTACCAGCAGGCTGTAGGCCTCACATCCACATGTGCCATTTCGGAAGTAGACCAATATCCAACCAGTATAGATATAACATGGGGCATAGTATGAAGACACCTTCCGCCGTTATTTTGAGTTTCGTAATTTTGAGCTGCTATTTGCTGTAGCTATAGAAATTCTTCATGAATCTGGGTTGACACCGGTCCCATACTGGCCAAAATTCCGTGAGAAAATGTATTTCCCCATGAAGATTCGAAACAGCACATGCCCCATAGTATGCATGGAGATCGAATTCAGTCCTACTGTATGTGAAGGAATGAAATCTCTCAAGGTCATAATGGTGGACATAATAATAATAATAATAATAATAATAATAATAATAATAATAATAATTATTATTATTATTATTATTATTATTATTATTATTATTATTATTATTATTATTATTTATTTATTTCATCTCATGAAACCTGAAATAAGTGCGTTATTAGGGCTTCTGACTATACCGATTTAAAAGTTTTATTTAAGAGTATCTTAATTAATTTCTGTAGTTGTTTGTTAGATTTGCACAGTTATATTTAATTAGAATAAAATAATTCTTAATACTGCCTATTGGTGGCGACTCCGTTTCTCACGTTGCCAGGGTCTCGATTTTTCATCTCATATGTGGAGTTCATGGTGAAATCTGAGAAGGAAAACTTTTATCGGGTTTGTCCCGTTTTCCTGCCAAACATTTCATTCCACTACTTATCAATACTGTTGCCATGCATTTCTCGACATCCCTGGACTTGGCATTTCGCCGAACTCTAATAAAGGGATTACTACATTCCAGAAGTCCACAGTCATTAGAATAAAGTGCAGTAGTTATTAAATTTGATGACAATAGGCCGGTGCAGCTATTGATATTTTCAACAACGTGATATCGACAAATAATTTTGCTGGGTCACGTAAACGAATTTCCGGAGATGAGAACGGAATCTGTGGGATGTGACTGCGGCGCCAAACGTTTCTATTGTGATGTGATCTAATGTGCTCCACGTGCTTTCCTCTCCGTCACTATTTATGTCTTTGTTTCATTCCTTACATTTTTGTTGTAGCATATTCAAGACAACCACCTTCTTCCAAGTTCCTGTCTTCACGAATATATGTAATGTCATGTTTTATGTTTTCAATCTTGCAATCATATTTTAATTATCTTAATATATAAAAATTACGTGTCACGTTGTTTGTCCGCGATGGAATCCTAAACTACTGAACCGATTTTAATAAAATTTTGCACACTGTGTGCTGTTTGATCCAACTTGAGACCTACGGTTGTTTATAACTAAATTTATAGTCGCATTATTTTTATTGCAAATTATTTGTTTATTATTTAACAAAGAGTTCCATACGATTCTAACAGATGATGCTGTAAGGTAATTGGTTTATTATTTAACCAGGTGGCTGTGCTTTTTGTTGCAACCGTGTTTGTGTTTATTTTATTTTCAACATACTGATAATAATATTAATTTCGTGTGTAAGTATTAGTTTTAAGTAATCTGGCTGAAAGACAGCAACTTAATTTAAATTTAACTGGAACCAGAAGGGACATTGAACAATCTGGCTAATCAGTTCTAGAGACCATGAATGATAAGATATCAAGTGCATTTCCGCAAATTGGTATAGGCCTATGTGACATAAATCTTACATTTAAGAAGAATGTCAATTTAAAACATATGAAGGTCCTAAGGAACAGAATAACAGAATTGTAAGTAAGTCTGTTAGTTATAATAGTATGCCTAATATTACAGAAACAATCTCCATGCCTCAATTAAATGAAAGACAAGATGACTATAATGTATCGCAAGATGATATTACTATACAGAGACCTCTTGATGATGATGAGAATCCAAACTGCCAACAAGTTCGTAGAAAAAAACGAAAGTATAATGAAATCAGCAAGCCTCCTCAAAATATTCCATCAATAAATGTATATAATCCTTATGATACACTTATGGATGATACTGAGAATGCAGACAACATAAATTCATCTCAATCAACAAAACCACTTCCACATAAACCACCACCCATATTTATACCGGGTGTAGTTAACGTACCAGAACTAAAAAAAAAGTGTAAAACAAAAACTTTCTGATTTAGATTTCTTACTTAGTTTACTACAACATAATTTAACGTATATCTTAGCAACAGCAACGCGTGGCCGGAACTTATATATAACAAAATCGTATGTTACACTAATTATAACTCAAGAACGGCTGGACCGATTTTTATAATCTTTGATTTGTTGGATTTGTTTCCGCCCCGAATAGCAGATAACTATTAAAACATCGGAAAAATTAACGTAAAAATATTTAAAGGCGATACGACGTTAGCCGGGCCAGCTAGTGTTATACATTATGTAAATAAAAATAAAACGTAGTTTTAATAAAATAATAAAATAAAACGTAGTTTTATTTGATTTTCATATTTATTATATAATTCATTGACAGCTGTTTCGGTGCACTGTACCTTCTTCAGACATGTTAACAAATTATTAATTGTGTTCCAACTGATCTAAACAACAATACAACAATATTTATTTAAATTTTTCAATTTAACAAAGGGGATTCATTCAAATAAGTTGAGAATTTAACAGCTTGTTACTACTTTTCAATTTATTAATTTCTACAGCTTCCAAAAGATCAAACTTCTTACCTTTTTCACAAACATGTAAAATTTCAAAACTTTAAAATTTTGAAATTTTTCATGTTTGTGATAAATTTTAAAATTTTACATGTTTGTGATAAGGGTAAGAAGTTTGAAATTTTACATGTTTGTGATAAGGGTAAGAAGTTAGATCTTTTGGAGGCTGTAGAAATTAATAAATTGAAAAGTAGTAACAAACTGTTAAATTCTCAATTTGATTTGAATGAATCCCCTTTGTTAAATTTAAAAAAATAAATAAATATTGTTGCATTGTTGCTTAGATCAGGTGGAACACAATTCATCATTTATTAACATGTCTGAAGAAGGTACAGTGTACCGAAACAGCTGTCACTGAATTATATAATAAATATGAAAATCAAATAAAACTACGTTTTATTTTTATTTAATTAATAGATATGGATTTTCATCAAGTAAACACCAACTCAATTGATTAATTATGTTATACGACTTGTTCAGTTATGCAGATACAGTGCTAAGAAATCAAATGGTTTTGCAAGGTTTTACTGAAGGTAGATTTTTGCCCTTTTTAAGAGAGTACAAATTTGTAGTTCTGCATCTCTGTTTTCACCAGAATACCATAGATTTCAGGCGGCTCCATGGCGCAAGCGGTTAGACGCTCGCCTCTCACCGCTCGAGTCTCGGTCACTTCACGTGGGTTTCGTGGTGGACGAAACGGAGCTACGGCAGGTTTTTCTTGAGGGTTTCTCCCGTTGTTCCCTGCCACAATTTCATTCCATCATTTCTCCATACTCATCTCATCCATTTCTTTTCATTCCATTCCTCTGCCCCTGTGATGGTGCGTCAGGAGTGGTCGGCCAGCACCCTTGTCATTCACAGACCTCTATATAGGAACTTCATTTCATCTCATCCCTCGACCCGACCCTGAGTTGGACACGAATTGAGGATATAAAAATAGACCATAGATTTCAATGGCACGATGGTCAAGGTATAGTGAAGTTAGCTGCCATTTAATTTTACTTAACAACTCACATCTGATCTTGGCGTGAAAAAGGCGGCAGGTCTCTCATTTCATGTTTGATGCTCTTTCAATTTCATAAATCTACGAAATAGGATCCAGGTCTTCAGTTTCCTTAAGAAAAACACATACTTGGGTTTTCGCCTTCTAAATATCCCATATAATATAATCGTACCAGGTTTAAAAAAAAGGAAATATGTCCACCAGCATCGACTGAAGTGGCTCGTGCCACTGGCAACAAAATGATATTTAAGAGAGTCACGTCATTAGCTTGACGTAATCCCTCAATCTTAATTTCAGTTTTCTTAACAGAATTTCAATAATTCTCAATCCAATGAACTACTCTGTTGTTCTCACAAGTGGAAATTTTCCCAAAATTTACGCTAAAAGACATTTTTAAATCACATGGCAGGAAATCGATCCCCTATTTACATGAAATACTAGTCAAATATCATGTTAATCGTTACACCATAGACATCGTTACGGTACGATACAACAAATATTATGAAATATTGTTTTTTCAATAATGTTCACGCTAGCAAGTCCATAAAAAAAGCCTTGCTTTTATACACGACACATATAATATATTTTTTTAACCTATCCCTTTTATAATTTTTTACAAGTCATTGCCCCTTCGAGAGGGAGAACTGTCTAACTCATAAATATCTTAGAAAAGGGCCCGGACTGATGACATCTGAACTGAGTGTTGCGTAATTACAGGTGGAATAGGATCAATCTACCAAACACAATAGCATAATATCCTTTTTCCCCTAACTTCAGATTACAATTTAAAATATATTTGACAACTATGGTTACCGCACATGGTAACATAAGGTTAATCTGCATAGGTTTTAGATAATTGAAAACTGCACTTGCCCTTTTCTCCATTAGTGGTCAATAAGTTGACCACTTGCTTTCCAGTGTGAAATTTTACAACTGGAAAGATATTTGTTAATAAAATTTGTTATGAAGATGGACAATGGTCTATGGAGAAGACAAAACTAGTGACAAAATATGTTTTATATAATTGACAAATAGTTGATTAGAAAAATTGTGAAACACCAAACAGCATCTTGCATTATACAAATAGTTTGTCTTGAAATAGTTCATGTAACCATGCAAGTTGTATAGTAATGGAGCATGCAGATAATTAAGTATTAAAAAATGGGCTGAAAAGATGATGTTATCCATATTAAAATTTCATTTTTAATATTGTAGATTTAATTCTTAATACAGGTAGATAAAATTCAATTTTAACTATTGATTTTTATTTTAAAATAATGTTTTTCACAAACTTTCCGTCACGGGTCTGTTACGTACATTTCATAATTTGAAAACCAAGAAACATTTTTTGAACGAGATAAGATAAAATTAGGTATGAGGAAGTAAGGAGACAGTCGGATATTCAATTAATAAATTAATTGATGAACGAGAGGAGATATGGATGGAATTTGCACGTATCTTGAATGGTTCGTCAAGGGATAATCTACCAACAGATGGAAGACCAAACAAACGTTGAAAGAATCTTGGTTTCTGAACTTAACAGGCTGTAAGCCTAGCGTAACTATACAAAAAAGAAGAAGACATTTTTAATTTAATTTTGCTTTGATTCATTACGGACTTTGTTAGTTAATTATAATTCTCAAAACTTTAACGTCTCTGTCACATGTTGTGTAGATCAGTTCATTAAGTGCTACTAGGCTTATGCTATACATCTGATTTTTTTTTTAATTTCAAAGAGTTTACTTTTGTAGATTTTTAACGGGTCAGTTTTCTTTTTGTAGAAAGATCGCTATATTCGTCAAATATTTTATTTTTGTAGGCTTACGTGAATCACCTTACAATTTACAGCAAAAATAGTTAATTGCGAGTAGCTACACAATTATAAAGCCAACGTATTTTAAGTTCTTAGCCCGTTCAAAATGTCTTAAGTCAAATTTGTGTTAATATTTTATCAATTTCGTTTATTGGTTTCATTTTTGAGAATCTTTAATAATAATAATAATAATAATAATAATAATAATAATAATAATAATAATAATAATTTTATTTATTTATATAAAGAATTGTAATGTTTACACATCTTTCTGTGCCTAAAGTTTTATTTTTCTTCTCCACTCGTCTCTCTCCATCCATTCCATGTCCTCCAGTCCTCTTGCTCTCATTCCAGTTCTTATTTCCTGCATCCACGAGTTTCGAGGTCTTCCTCTCCTCCTTCTTCCAGGTGGACACCATTCCAATGTTTTCCTGAGTAATCTTTCTTCTTGTATTCGTCGTACGTGCCCATACCAATTTAATTACTTATACCGTATATAATCTACTATTGAATAACCAATATTCATTTTTTCTCTTATGACAGTATTTGTCTAATTTTGAACATCTTGCTGCTCTCCTCAAGAAATCCATCTCAATCGACATAAGTTTTTGTTCTAAGTTTTTGTTGAATTTCCAAACTTCAGCTCCATATGTGACAGTACTTCTCATTATTGAATTGTATAACTTATTTGTAACTTATTTTTCCTGGATATATGTCTGTTCCATAAGACTCCATTCATCATTACTGTTATTGCTCTACCTTTATTTATTCTGTTTTAATATCGCCTTCTTGTTTATCCTCTTTATCTAATTTTACTCCCAGATACTCAAATTCTTCACATCCTCTAATATACTCCTTTTCATCTTCTAATATCAAATCTTCGGTTTCGGCTCCACATCCCATATAAAATGTTTTTTTCTAAATTTATTTTCAAATCCCAGTTATCGTACTCGTCCAATAATTTTCTGAACATAAACTCTATGTCTTCATATTCTTGAGCAATTATTATTTGGTCATCCGCAAATAACAGTGTATATATTGTATCTGTTGATCCATCCCCAATTGAATAACAAAATAGCTATCGATGTGGCGTCTAAAATAGGTATTAAATTAGAAACATGTGATATTGATAGGAGTCATCGTGTGGGGAGAAAGGCGGACCGGCCACGGCCGGTTATCGTCAAATTCGTAAGCGATAGGAAAAGGAGAGAGGTTTCCCAGAACAAAAAACAGCTGAAAGGGAGTGGTATAACAATTAGGGAAGACTTAACTCAAATGAGGTATAAGCTATTAAAAGAATGCATCTCCAAATATGGTGTCACAAATGTGTAGACAATTGACGGAGCAATCCATGTTAAAGAAGGAGACAACAAACGTATCATTCTCCGGGCCTCAGAAATATAATTAGTGCGAACACGGCCAGTGAATAACCGACAGTTATCACTTTAAACATTTTATTAATAGTACATAAAATTAAGATATTCTTAGTGACGTGATACCAAGTTTAGTTTGTAAGTTTGTTGAAATATTTTACGACCATTTTTTGTTTAAATGATGATTTTCCTTTGACAGTCTTTGACAGGCTACAGGACAATAACCTTCCCACACCCCTTCTCGACCCCACTACTTCAAGGAATGCTTTAGAAATAGCTTTATCCCCATACCGTACTTCCTTGCAGGTAGTCCATTTCAATGCTCAAAGTATTACTGCACATATAGATGAAATCAGAACAATTTTCTTCACTTTAAATATTCATGCTCTTCTTATATCTGAAACGTGGCTAAATCCCAACATTACCTCTTCTTTAATTAACATGGATGGTTATACTTTTCTTAGACACGATCGTGTTTACAGTCGCGGGGGCGGTATTGGAGCCTTCGTTAGAACAGACCTTACTCCTAAAATTGTGTATCTATCTAATAACGAACCATCTGCCGAATTATGTTCATAGAAATATTTGTCAGTTTCAAAAAATGTCTTCGCTGTGTAGTATACCAACCTCCTGAAATAAAAGCCATCGCTGAAATTGAGTCCGCTTTACAAAACGCGCGAATACAATATGAACACGTTATCGTTATGGGCGACTTTAATATAATATGACTCTCCTACCCCTACGACCTACACATCACACTCATCACTCTGAGACGTTACTTGACTTCATTGCAACCAATAATCCAGACAGAGTACTTACTCACGGGCAACTGCCAGCCCCGGGAATATCAGCACATGATATTATATTCTTAGCATATTCACTGCAGTGCCCCAAACCGACTCGAAAGACTATTACGTTTAGAGACTTAAAACATATAGACAATGCAGCCCTAATTGAAGAAGCTATGCAGATGCCGTGGCATTCAATATTGACGCTGCATACTGTAGATGAAAAAGTTGAGGCACTAAATGACTTTATACTACAATTATACAACAGACACGCCCCACTAAAAACTAAACTCGTGAAACGACGCCCTGCACCCTGGATGACTCTTTCAATTCGTAACTTGATGGCTGATAGAGATGCAGCACATAAGAAATATAGACTCGACAAAACAGACACAAATCTCTATCAATATAAACAGTTACATAACAAGACAAATCAAGCTATAAGAAACGCCAAACTTAGACATTTATACAGCCTAACAGATATCAATACTTCAGAAATCTGGAAAAACTTGAATAGAATGGGAATTGGGAGAAAAGACACACAGGTAGACAAATTACCTGTTTCCCTGGACACACTCAATAATCACTTCACAGGTATAACTACTACTCCAAAGGATAAAGAACAAACAATAAATGAATTATCACTGACAAATCAACCCGACAGAGAACATTTCCACTTCTCATATGTTACAGATTACGACGTAAAGATAGCCATCATGCGAATAAAAACCAAAGCAGAAGGAACTGACCGTATACATATTACTTTACTGAATAAAATAATCGAAGCTATACTACCTACTATAACTCATATTTTTAACTCCTCACTACAAACTTCTACATATCCCTCATTGTGGAAACAAGCCCTCGTACGCCTACTGCCTAAAGTTAAAACGCCCTCAACCCCGAACGACTTTCGACCCATTAGCATTTTACCTACCCTTTCAAAAGCTCTGGAACGATTAGTCCATAAACAACTGACTGACTACCTAAATGAACACAACCTTCTAGATCAATATCAGTCAGGCTTCAGGACAGGACACAATACAAATACTGCTCTACTAAATATTTGCGAAGACATACGCGAAGCTGCTGATAATCGAAAACTTACCATTCTTACATTACTGGACTTTAGTACAGCATTCGACACGGTAGACTTGGACTTATTGTTGCATAAACTTAAAAATCTCTTACTCTCTGATAGTGCCACGCAATGGTTCAATTCCTACCTTCATGAGCGCCAGCAATCTGTTATAGGATATCATACATTATGTTCTTCTTGGTCCTTCCGTAAAGCTGGGGTTCCACAGGGTTCGGTACTTGGACCTTTGCTTTTTTCAATCTACATAAATGACATATCTAACTCCCTAAAGCATTGCAAACATAATTTATTTGCAGACGACATGCAAATCTACATCCACACAGACAAATATTCACTAAATGACGCTGTTGCCAAAATTAACGAGGATCTTGACTCACTAATGACTTGGACAGTTAAATATGGACTGCAATTAAATCCTAGAAAGTTACAATCAATCATTATAGGTCACCAGAGACTATTATCTACAATTAACCTAAACACAGTTTTACATGTGTCACTAAATGGAGTTCAAATCCCTTATAGTGAGACAGTAAAAATTCTAGGAGTATTTATTGACAAAAACTTAAATTGGAATACACAAATAAACCATACATGCAAAACAGTCTTCTCAATAATACATTCATTAAATCGTGTACGAAATTGTTTGCCATTCGCCCTTAGGAAAATGTTAGTAGAAACACTTGCAATGCCCCATTTTGATTATTGTGACACTCTTTTTACAGACTTAGATATTATTTCCACTCAAAGACTTCAACGTGTTTATAATTCTTGCGCACGTTTTATTTGTGGTATTCGCAAATTTGACCATGTTACACCGTCCCTGGAACAATTATCGTGGCTTCGTCTAAGAGATCGTAGAACTGTCCATTCCTTATCCCTTCTCTATAAAATACTTCACACATCATCGCCTAATTATTTATCACGCCGCTTCATTAGACTACCCGACACACATAATATTAACACTCGATCCCATCAGCACATTGTCCTTTATATCCCGCCTCATCACACTGTATATTATTCATTATCTTTTACGGTCTCACTTACCAAAACATGGAATTTCCTTCCGTCCTATGTCAGAGACTGTCAAACTATAACATCCTTCAAAAACAAACTAATGAATTATTTAATAACAAACTAACTTACACACCTCACTGATAATATTATTTTAGCAATATTAATATATTTAATTATTTATGAAAATAATATTAAAAATAACAAATATTTTTATTTGTTTTGTTTTAAATATTGTATAATCGTAAAATTAGTTTTCTATATCTCATTATTTTCCTTTGTTTTTTATATACACTAGACAGGGACAATTTAATATGCCTTGCTTGTATACATTTTATTATTAGTTTTAGTCTTAATTTTAACTAAAATTAACTGGTTGTATTATAGATCGTAATATATTAGGTATTATCTTTTGATCAAATTTTTACTTAGTGTTTAATATTAGAGTTAATTAAGATTGTTATATTCTGATGTAATATATGTTTGTCCTGGTGAGTGGAAGAGAAGGCCACATGGCCTTAACTCCACCAGGCTAAATAAATCTAAATCTAAATCTAACAATAATAATAATAATAATAATAATAATAATAATAATAATAATAATAATAATCCGAATTGTTAGCAATTCCTCTGGCGTTACATACACCTACTTTCGTAAAACTCGCTATACCTAAATATTCATACCTATTCCTTGCTTTGGTTGTGATATCTGAGACAGAAGATGGCTTACAGCGGGAAATTTACAAATCAAGTAAAATATGTGAAACATACAACTTGAAAATATCTACTCTAAAAACAAAAGTTTTAGCTTTTCAAGGGTATGAGCCACTAAGAGTAAAAATCCAATTAGAGAATAAAATAATGGAACAAGTGAGCAATTTTAATTACCTGGGATACAATACATCATATAGAAAAAGTGAAGATAATGAAAACAAAATATATACATGTAATTATATGTGTGGCACAATAAAACGAAGTCTCAAAAGGAACTAGAAGGAGACACTTTTAAAATTTTGTAAAACAATGGCGGTTCCAAAACACTACTCGGATCGGATCACTGGGTCTTAAATCAAAAACCAGGAACGAAGAATAGAAACGTCAGAAATTGGTTTCTGAGGAGTGTGGCTGGTTATACAATAACAGATTAAAAACGAAATGAAAATATACGAAGAGAACTGAATATATTCAAACTATTAGATAGAATTACACAATACAGAGATGAATGGATGGACCACATCAATAGAATGGATAACAATAGAATTCCGAAACAGATTCTTCATTATAAACCACTAGCAGGAAGAAACGTTGAAAGACCCAGTAAAAGATGGACAGATCAATTCTAACATTAGATCGGAACAGACCAGCAGGTCTAATCTTTGACGCTGCTGCTGATGATGATGATGAATAACCCGAATTCAAGAAGGACAATGGAAAGACACTATTCACACTACACCAGATACACCTCGAAAGGAAGCAGCAGCATATTTTCTACTAAACACAGGACATGATTGTCTTGCAGCTCATCTTCATCGAATTTGAATTTACAGAAGTCGTGCATTGCCACTGTGCTTCACGAACACCAACATGGACATAAACCACCTACTACAGTATCAGGTACTTCACTCTGCTCTACGCTGAAGGATAGATACTGGGAAGCAAGAACCAAACTTTCTGTTTTGATAAGATGTTTTTAGTTTTAATGTATTGTTATCAGTTAGTTGTTTAATCATAATTGTGGACAATGATTTTTGTCAAGTCCATTGCATTTGTATAAATGAATAAATAAATTATTATTATTTTTAGTAATTACTTAAACTGGCAGAAATTAGGCCTCAAAGGCTTCTACTCCAATCAATTAGTGAAAAATATTATATATAAAAATTTAATAAGATCATAAATAAATATAAGTAATTATTTATACAAATTGAATTGAAATTAAAATTAATAAAATGAATATTATGGCAGAAACGAAGGCTTATAAACCATTAATCAATATGCTAAGAAGAGAAACTACAAAACAAATATATTTGATTTATTTAAAAGATGATAAAAGCCAGCAGCCCAGAATATAAAAAATTAAAAAATATATTATATAAACTCAAAAGAATATAGCCTATTGCAACAATAACATAAATACAAGTAAAAAAAAAAAGAGAAACAAAAATGTGATGCACAATCGACCTCTTTGGCTTATTTTTATCAAACTGTATTTCAGATTTCTCTTTAAATTTCCCGAACTTTACAAGAATTAAGTAAGGTCACTAACTAACTAACTCACTGGCACTATCGAACCCATAAGTTCATGGCCGCGCGGACATATGCTCTCCATACATCCCTATCTTGTGCTAATGTTTTCCAATCATCCCCTAATAATATACTTCACACAAATCATAGTTAATGTTATTCTCCCACCTTATTCTTGGTCTACCAACTGGCTGTTTTCCTTCTGGTTTTCCTTCAAGAAGCTTCCATTCTTTTATTCCCCATTAGTGCCACATGTCCTGCCCATCGCAGTCTACGAGACTTAATTGTTCTTATTATATCTGGATTCCTATAAAGACCATGTAGTTCACTGTTGTGTAGTCTTTTCCATTCACCCGTCTGTTCATATCTCTGTGGTCCAAACATTTTCCTAACAACTTTATTCTCAAATACTCGTAATCTCGTTGCCTCCCTTAAAGTAAGAGTCCATGTTTCGCATCTATATGATATAACTGGTAGAATAACAGTTTTATGTATTTTCAGTTTAACGTTTTTTGAAAGGAGTAGGGACGTCAATAGTCCCAGTATTGCATGATAGCACGCATTTCCAGAATTGAGTCTGTGTTTAATTTATTTGTGCATCTCATTCCTATTTGTGATTATTGTTTCTAGGTATTTGAATTCAGCCACTTCCTCAAAATTTCCCTCATTTGTCATTAGCTGTCCATTTCCACTATATAATGTATTTCTATGTATGGCCATGTATTTAGTTTTATTGATATTTACTTCAGGCCCAATTTGTTAGTGTTACTCAATAGTGTGTGCATGTTGTGGTAAGACTAAATTTTTCCCAGGAGGTTTTAGTAATTTACCTGTATTCTGTTGCAAGCACTTCTGCCCGGAAATGTATTTAAGGTCACGAATTAGGGCGCCCTTTCTCTATACGACATCCCGCGGTTATTATTTATTATATGTAGTCCACCACATAATTAATGTCTTTTTTTTAAACGGCGTTCTTCCTGTGTCATGATATCTCTTGGGCAGAAATAAATTACTTTGATTGTAAAATTAATTAGCATGATCAAAAAATAAAAGTAAAACGCCGCATGTAACTGAGTTAAAAACACAAAAGGTTCGATATAATTCGCTTGCGTTGTGGTTGGCACCCCAGTGCATAAATCATCAGCCATGGGGAGAAAATGAAAATATTTGTGCACGTTTTCTAGATGAGTGGGAGGGGAGATGAGAACCCACAATCCGATTAGGTCGTTCCCAGCCGTCATGAGATGAACCACTCTTACATGATCTTCACTTATTTGACAAAAAATGAGACTTAAATTCCCCAGAGGTCTGCGACGTAACTTTCAAATAAGTTACAATTTGAAGTAACTGAAAATATATTGAAAATGAAGCGTGTTGTGAAATAGCAGAATCGAATCGCTATAAACGAACCAAAACTCTGTCAAACACAATTGAGGGGTCTAGTGAGAGAGGGAGCTATGTCACTTTGAGAAGAAATGGAAATAAATATTGGGTTTTATAAGCATTATGTTACGAAATTATTTGTACAATAAAACTTTTTTCTTCTTTAATTTACAGTTACGTAAACTATTCAAAAGGAAAACTATAAATTTTAATATAAATAGTACTGCTTATTTCCATTTATTCTCAAAGTGGCATATCTCCCTCTCTCACTAGACCCCTCTATTCACCAATTTGATTTTTTTCTGTGGAATAAAGAATCAACAACTGAAGACGTATCCACTAGCGGTACTCTATAATGAAAGAGTTATAGAAATTCATTACGCCGGAGTGGAATAATTTGTTAGCTGCAATTTAGTTGCTGTTTTATTTAACGGTACTTTTCAAAAACCCATGCATATGGACGTGAAATGGCTAACAAATTTGGTCAGCATCACCTGTTTCTGGTTTGAGTTCAATTTACGTAAATCTACGACTCGGAGCTTGCAGTTTTATTTTCACCCATAAGAAAGCCATACTCAATGATTTTACACCGTGAAATATTTATCAACATCGGGTTTAAATCCGAAATTTACGGAACCAGAGGCGAGCATATTAACCACTATTTCACGGGAATAGATAATAACTTAATTTTAAAACACGAGACGTACGTTTCGGAAGATTAGTCGACCATCGCGCAGGATTGACATCTCGTGCAGACTTGTGTAGAAGGGTGGCAGATTTAATCTCTGACGAACCCAAAGCCTCCCAAGCCCTGTAGTGGGATTGTTTTACCTTTTTCGCAACGAGATTGAATAATTGCTAGTTTCACTCTAAAAACGACTCTCCGGAGGGAACTATTCCACCCTATGGAACTTCCCCAAAATATACATTCTAACGAATTCCGAAGAAATGTATTTTTTAAGTTTGTTCTCATAAATAATATTTAATTTTTTTTTAATCTTCATCGTTCATACTCAGTATATATATATATATATATATATATCAAATACCGATTTAGGCGTTTATTTTTCTTTTAATGTTTTATATACCCATCCATAGTAATTCTGTCCGAGGACAGATCTTTCACTGCAATCATAGCATTTTCATGCTATGCTTTGCAGCTTTACTAGGGAATTGTAGGTGTATGATGATGATGATGGCCGGATGATTTTCGGGGACCATTAGGCCCTACGATTCCTCTGACATTTGTCTTACAGGCGAGGAAAAGCCCAAAAAGAATCTCACCCAGGAGCCTGTTCCACCGGGAATCATACCCGGGTCTGCTGCGTGACAAGGCGGCATGCTACCTCGAGACCACAGCGGTGGACGTTTTATATATATATATATATATATATATATATATATATATACACACACACACACACACACACACACATAATGTTAACGCTATAACGGTGCATCTTTTTTTCGAACCAGATCGTGCATGTAGCAATCATTTAAATAAAGGTAAGTCATGTTTTATAACTATCAAAGTCGTAGCATTAGAAGTGGGGGTTAACAAGAACCGAAAATTTGGAAATCGTTGTAGAGGCCGCAATTTTCCATTTTCCTGGAGAACGTTAAATAAAGGTTTCTCAAAAGAGCACTGTCAATCTCAAAATATACCAGAAATTGTTATGCCTATACAATAGTCCAGGAATCCTTCTTTATCGAGGGTATCAGACACTGCTTCGAACTACCGGAAACGCAAACGTACAGAATCGTCATCGAGGAGCGACACAACAAAGCCACCGGGGTACCCAGAGAAATTATGGAAACAGTCGCAAAGAAAACACAAACCTGGAAGGAACCGAACTTCGAACCTCGAAACCTGTATACACGTTTCGCAGCCCATGGATTTCACGGGAATATATGCCTCAACAACATATAGGCCTACCATGAACCGAAGGAAAATCCATGCAACAATCCATGCCCCAAATATCATCTAGCGAAGTGTGAAAACAGGACTCTACCACTAAAAACTGTAACAAAAGACTGGTAAAAAGCAAAATTTAATTTAATGTACACACTGTGTTTAATAAAGTCAAAAAAATCCATTTTCCGCAACGGATCTTTGTAGATGATATTGAAATAAAACAAGAATGATGTAAAAAGAAAAAAAAACAGTGGAATCTGACCATTAGAAGCGGGGATTTGCCTGAAAACCATAATTTAAAGACGGCGCAATGTAACAAAAGTGATATTAAGGTTGTTGCTGATGTAAAATATCCTCAATCTATTTCAACTGTAAATACGTCTAAACGGTAGGATTAACCTGAAAGCTGAAATTTTATTGAAAACATTTTCATCGCTGTGCCGGACACAATTTATGTTTTCTCGCAATGTAACTTAGTATATAAGATGTAATTTTCATAAGTAATGCTAAGAATGATTTCCAATTTATCTAGAGAATTTGGAAATCAGAAGTGGCATTTGTTAGGACTATTTAACGAATAAAATTAAGCTGTTTACTCACAAATCATTATTTAAATATAATTATTTAAAAATATTTATATACTCGTATTTATTGTAAACGGCGATGTTTAAAAACAAATGAGAAACGTTTGTTAAGCATCTTTGTTCATCACTGCAACCAGATCATATTACTTATAGCCAAAGGATCGCAATATTGTAAGAATGCACCCGAGTGGAGAAAAAAATGAAACAAATCAAAGCTGTTTATAACCAACATTATAGGTTATTAATTAATTTCTGATGTCGTATAATGTAAATTATATTTTTCTGGAATGTAAATTCCTGGGAAATAATACGTTTAAGAAAGTGAAAACAGTGGTTTCTTTTTATTGTGGTATAATCAATTGCTACGAGTGTTTTTCTATTATATCATCGCAAGCAGTATCTGATTAAATTCGTGCAATATATGCAGCCGTATTTCTTAGGGGGTCTATTGCTGTAAAATAATGCTCTGGTCTATTCAGAATGTTAAAAAAGAAAGAGCTTGATTTTAAAGTGATAAAATTAAACTGATAAAATCGAGGTGAAAAATGACTGTGATTGCTTGTGAATCAAAATTCATTGAAATGTGATTGGTCATTGACTCCCATTTGCGGCATGAGTTAAATAGTCAAAATAAAGACATTCCGAAAACTAGTAAAATCTATTTACTGTAGAGTTCGCTTAGTTTATGCAGTTACTCAATGAAACTTGTTAGTTTGGAAATTTGCTAAAATTTAGTAACTTTTGCACTCTGATGTATCATATTCATATAATACATTTTTATTTCTATATTTATTTAGAAAATTAGGCTATTTTTGGTGTTGATATGTATTGTAGCTTTAACTGCATGGACCATATCGGGATTTTTTCTCTAGGCTATGATTATTATTGTGTTGTAGTCTGTTAATATCTCACCTAGAAACATGCGGAGTCCCTGTCTCGCAGAAGCACAATATTTCATCCATTTGAGTGAGAGAAGCCTCAATTCATACTGGACCGAGTGCCTCAACATCTAGACTTTCAAACATGATGTCCGTCGCCGTGGCGCAGTCGGTAGAGTTCCTACCTTCCACTCCGGCGACCTGGGTTCGATTCCCGGCTGGTTAGGGGATTTTTAATCTCCGCCTTGGGTCTGGGTGTGTGTCTTCTCCTCGTGTCTATATGTGATATTTATATTGACGATATCGTATGTAATTGGCAAATAAATTTGGAATCACATTTCAAAATAAGAAATAAGACGTTAGATACTTTACTTTTTGCAGACAACTAAGTTCTAATATCTAGCTCAGAAAATGGTCTACAGAAATCACTCTTTCAATTAAATAACATTATACAGAATTATAATTTCAAAATAGTAATAAGTAAAACGAAAATCTTAGCTTTTAAGGGATCAAATGCCATAAGAGATAAAATAATTCTGGAAGGGAACCCCATTGAGCATGTGAACCATTTTAAATACCTGGGTTATGAAATTTCCTATTTTAAAAATGAATATATGTTTAACAAACTTAATAAATTTAATTATATACGTGGCATAATTAAAATAAATTTAAAAACACAAGAAAGGAAACAGAACTAAAATGTTATAAAGCAGTTTCCAATTTTTTATATGTAGAGGGTCTTACTATCACATTTGGCTGAGTTGAAACTTTTTTATTGCTTTTGATGTCACTGTAAGGGAAGAAATAAGAATAAAGCAATAAAATATATTGTTTGGACATAGTGCAATTTATTTGTACTACTGCTATTTATGCGGTAGGACCAAGACAAGCGGCGATATATCAAAAGTCAAACAGATTTAAAAAAAAAAAACTTTTTCCGCAGTAAATCATTAGTTACCGCATTACCAGAGTTCAAGCGGTTGACGTTTCTGAAGAATTTGGCATTGTTAGACTCCTCCTGTAAAACTAAAGTAAATGTTAAAATGTGATATAATTAGACATTCTGTATAGAGGCACATTCTGTTGTGTGGAAATAAGATAAATAAATGTTATGCTTTGTTAGAGTAAGTTGTGATAAATATCCATTGTGGCCCATCTAGCAGTGGCGGTTGGTTGAAGCCTGTTATTATGCTATATTGCTGTATGAAGCCACAAAATGATTCTAATACAGTGATAACTTCATTACTATGGATCTAAGATTTGTGGGATACTCTGCAAGTGCTGCTACTAGCACTACTACTACTACTACTACTACTACTAATAATAATAATAATATAGCCGTCAGCGGTGTAGGCGTTAACTTATGTGTCTCGGTCCTCAGGGTCACAGGTTCAAACCCTTCCGGGGACAATGGATTTTAGGATGAAAAGTTCAAGCGACAAGTTCTCCAGGAGGGAATTTAGGCCGTGGATCTGAAGTCTGGAATATATTAAATTTGTAAAGAAATCAGAGTAACTAAGTTATCTTGTTAAGTAACTCTATTATGGAACCTAATGATGATGATAATAATAATAATAATAATAATAATAATAATAATAATAGTAATAATAATAATAATCATAATCATAATAATAATTATTATTCTACTTGATGAAATTAGGCCTTTTGACCTGTTTTCACAACAAGTGGGATTTAATGAATCTTCCCATCTAGTAAATGGGCGTCCAACACTTCTATGTCCTATTGGTTTGTACTTTAACAACAGCTGGGGGATTCTGTCTGTAGACATTCTTTTAACATGTTCATACCAGTTGTATCTCATATTGTCAATTCTATTTGATAATTTAAAATATTTAAATATTTCCTAATATCTTCATTTATTTTTCTGTCCAAAGTTGTCACACCTGCTACTGAACGTAAGGACTTTATTTCTGCAGTTTATATTTTTGTTTTGTCCAGTTCTCACTTGCTTATGTTAAGACAGGCACTGCCAATATTTTATAAAATTTTAATTGTGTGCTCCTCGAAGCATTATTTTTCAGTGTCCGTTTTATAGTGCCACACATTCTGTAAAATGTATTTAATTTAATATTAATATCTTCCTTCTAGCAGTATGATACGTTGCATCCCAAATAATTGAAATTGTTCACCTGTTGTATTGTACTGTTATTAATGCTGTTTTTTAACACCTCAGATGGTCTTTCCCGTTGAATGCCATTACTTTCGATTTACTTTTAGAAATTGTCATATTGAATTTATTTGCTATTTAATTGAATTTATATGCTACTATTTGTAAATTGTAATAATAATAATAATACTAATAATAATAATAATAATAATAATAATAATAATAATAATAATAGTAATAATCATTAATTCATTTTGAGAATCTTCCTCATCATTGACGATTTTCTCCAACCAATCCTAATAATTAACATGAGTTTTAAAAATATATAAATTATTACGGACTTATAGACCATCAGTTTCACAAATTTCCCTTAATTAAAATTCTCCAACGTTCTCTGTCCTCTGTGTCTTCATCCGTTACACCAAATTTCCTCGTTGAATTCTGACTGTTATTCTTCCGGGTTAATATAATAATAATAATAATAATAATAATAATGGTAATAATAATAATAATTATTATTATTTATATTATTACTTTTATTAGTATTATTATTTATTTATTTATTTATTTATATACAGATTTTTAATGTTTACACATCTTTCTGTGCCTGAAGTTTTATTTTCCTTCTCCACTCGTCTATATCCATCCACTCAATGCCCTCCAATCCTCTTGTTCTCATTCCAGTTCTTATTTCTTGCATCCACCAGTTTCGAGGTCTTCCTTTCCTTCTGCTTCCAGATGGACACCATTCCAATGTTTTTCTGGGTAACTTTTCTTCTTCCATTTGTCGTACGTGCTCATACCAATTTATTTGCTTATATCTTATGTAATCTGCTATTGAATATCTAATATTAATTTTTTTCTCCATGGACAGTATTTCTTAACTTTTTTCTAATTTTGAATATCTTTCTGCTCTCCTCAAGAAATCCATTTCCATCTACATACGTTTTTGTTCTAAGTTTTATAATAATAATAATAATAATAATAATAATAATAATAATAATAATAATAATAATAATAATAATAATACATTTAGCTGAAATTAACCATTTTGTAAAAAAAATATAAATTTCATAGGACAAAAAAGGCATGTAGAAAAAATCCAGGACTTTGGACTCGGTTTCAATCGATCAGGAGACAGATTCCTCTAAATGGACTAAGATACTGCTAAATTATTTTAGTGTCAAGTTGTCATAATTGATGTCCAAAATCTCTGAATATTTTGAAGCTAGTTTGATGCAAATGAGTATTATTCTCTCATATTTGGAGGGAAAAAATCATAAAATTCTTGGTACATTATATACCAGTATGCATTTTCATCTTTCCCTCTTTGGTTCTAGAAGTGCTTCCAGTTAGCTCTCCCCTCAGTTTATAATCAATAATTCATAATTAAAGGGGTGAATATTCCTAATTTGCGACGTGTCTATCTTTACAGTATTAATGCATGACGTTAGGGTCAGAATGTGTATAAATATACTTGTTTTAATGTTTGTATATGTAAACAAGGGAAGTAAAATATAAATCTGTTATCAAAAAACCAATATTTAAGTATTTCTGTGGAAAAATACAAAAGTGGAATTGTAAAAAATATATTTCTGTAGAGCTATATTTCGAACCATTAAAAAAGATTAGCTGTGATCCGTTTTTAAAGATCCGCCAACATCATCTTTGATGTGGGGGGGGGACTTGTTAGATATAGTCATCACAAAATTGTCAACCATATTCATAATCTTAACATATCAACTCTAATTAACAGAGACATCTGGTTTTACAAGAATAGAACTTAAAAAGAGTTACTGTCGGTACCTTTAACTAATATTTTACAGGTGTGTGTGTGTGTGTGTGTGTGTGTATGTGTATGTGCATGCGTGAGTGTGTTTGTGTTTTCCACTGCCTGACTTCATCTTTTTGTGTATCGGGTACAGTGCTAGGCGGATATTTGGTGTTAATGTGGTCCTCTTTCAATTTATGGACCACTTCAGCAGCCTGCTTTTGGACCCAAGTTACATTGTGTATATATTCGTATTGTAAATAGAGAGGAGTGTAGGATGAGCACATATTAAACTGTTTGTGTGTAGTGTAGGTGTGTTGAATGAGAGATAATGGTGAAGAGAATATAGAAGACGAGACACAGGGCCGGCTCATACCTTATTCCTGTCGAAAAACACTAAGGGGGCGGCTAGGCTTAGTCTCCTCATCTGTCGGACTAATCGCCATCAACAGTACACATATCAACTGCTGAGTTATTTTAATTTAATCGAAGTATTTGTGCACAATCGTGACCCGCGATTGAGGGTTTTAAATTATATATTTTTTTTACATCGCCTGGTAGTGAGAAGTAATGTATTCTACCAGCACGGCACGGCGGACAGAGTTTAAGGCCAAATGCAGAAATGTAACGTATCTTCATGAAGGATTTTAGCGTTGAGATTCTAGATATTTGGAGTGCGGAAAGAACGTCTTACGTAGAACTTAAATCACGCCGTTGTGGTTCAGTCGGCAAATATCCAGGGCTTAGCTTCACAAAGTAACACAAGCTACAGGAAAGTTCCGGTAATAGAGTTTTAGTTAAAGCGACTGCAATTATTATAAACAGTGTAAATAATAAAACTATGTAAACAGTCTTCTTTAAATGTATTTCGTTTTATTTTGGTTAAATATATTACGGATAAGTAAATGTCTCAATAGAAATATATCCTAGTAGAAAGTTTTTATGCAAGTGGTCCATAAGTACACAAACCTGTCTAAATAAAATGACGTAAAATTAAACATTAAAGTGTAAAAAAATAATTTAATACAATAGTATTAGAGGGTTAGTTCCTTTCTACACTATTTCCTTTAGTTAGATGGCGGTGTTAGGTTTAAATATGTTACGTTAAAAACATATTATGTGTATTGTATATATATATATATATATATAGAGTCTTTAAAATGTATTAATAATCTTCTTATCTTCTTTTTCTTCTTCTATATTTGTAGGATTTCCATACTGTTTATTTCCCAAATAACTCCTCGGAGGAAGACGTATTGGATGCGCATCCATCTCTAGGCTGGTCTTACTCTTGTTATTCTCCTTTCCATTGGTCTATCTTCTTTAGCTCTTTTTTTGCAAGTCTATTGTCTTCCATTCTTTCAATGTGACCTTTCCAATATTTTCGTCTATCTATAATCAATTTCGTTATGTCTTGACATTTGTCCCATATTTCTGTATTGTGTATCTTATCAAATAATGTTTCCCCCTGAATAGTTCTTAAGATCTTCATTTCACATGTGCTTATTATTTGGCGGATAGGGTTCGTTAGTCCTGCACGGCAACACATCTAGGAGAGAAAACTCCGAAATAAAACGGGGCAGGCTCAGCTCTGGAGCTGGGTGAAGACAATCGGCCTAGGGAGGAAACCTTGAATAATAAACCCGCCATAAAAAACGGGCTAGCAACTCATTTGAAGCTGTATCTTACACATTTCTCGTAGTCCCAAGGATCATGCCTCGGATTATTAGCGATTCTTATTAATTATGGAAATAACATTTGACGAAATATTTTTGGTTCTGTTAAGGAAAGTGCGGGAAGGAGAACATGAAAGAACAATGAATTAAGAATATTGTATTGTGATAACAATAGTGAAGACTATGGTGGATTGGTAACGTATTATGTCAATAGAACACACAAGTATCCAGGGGGTAAAAGACCATTGGGTAGACCAAAACTACGTTAGAAAGACCAGGTGTATCAACATTTCACACGAGTAGAAGAGCATTTGCAACAAGCGGACTGAAGAAAGTTGTGTAAGCCCTTTGTGAAAGAAGTAAAAAAAACAACTTTGGCTTTAATTGATTCACATTTTAATTGGTTCTTGTAAGCCGTTGTTTCTATCAAAAAGACTTAGGCGCTGTCCCCCTACAGGGAATAAATTCAACTATACTAATTTAATATTACACTTGTTTTCGGATAGATGTTATTGAATGACCCGGGTCAGCGTTCCGCCTCATATTGACATCTAGGAAACCAAGATATTAATCTGATGGTAAAATTCGGTAAATTTTGCTTAGAAGCATTTTTATTCAGGCTTAAGAATCTTTTACGAGCCTGAAAATCTTCAGACTCGAGACCCTTGGCTTAAAATCCCTCCCGGAAGACTTGCGCCTTGGATTTTTCCATCCTAAAAAATCCATCGACCCTGGCCGGGTTTCAACCCATGATCCTAGGGACCAGAGATAAGGAGCATAACCACTAGGCCATCGCGCCCATTGGTTAAATGATACGAATTTGTTTTATTTAGTTTTAGTTTCTTGCAGTTTTTCTTTAATTTTCTTTCGTTTTACTCCATTTTATAATACATTATCGTCGTTAACCACAAAGAAATTGTTTCAATATTTCGTTTTTATATATCGAGCCTAGAACCATATTGTTCTCCATCTCGTAGAATAATTATTCTTGTTATGAAATGAATATTTTATGTCCCATGTCCATGTGCATTGTGAGAATAAAACAGGAATACGATATTTTGTATAGCATTTTAACCGAATTGTCGAATACCCAAATTATATAATGAAGTAATTAGATCCAATCCAGAACTAAGTAAACTAAACACAGCTAGTTTAAAAAAACAATTAAATTAACTATATCTAATTAATTAAATAGGTGAATAAAATTAATCATTTGAATATTTTAAAATAATACATATAAAGCATAATTTTTTGCTAATATTATTATAAATCAATATATTACTAATTACTTTCTTCTGTATTATTGGTCATAATCCATTACATTATATGGTTTATATTATTTATGTAAATCATTCTCCATTGCATTAATTATTTTGTTAGAATAAGTCTTATTCCCAATACATTATTATTTTTTTATTTGTATGTGTCATAATATGTAAAAATGAAACTGGCCCCTAACTTTAAATGTATATATTGTATTTGTATTATTCACGTAACTGAACTGCACCCGAGCACGAGCACTTGCTCATTCGGGTGTCAATATTGTATATAACATTTATTTGTAAATAACATTTATTCTTATTCTTCTTATTCTTATTTTCACAATGCACATGGATACGGGACATGAAACATAAGAAACATAACAAGAATTCTACAAAATGGATTTAGAACAGTATGGTTCTGGACTATGGTTATGTGAACTTTATATGTTTGATATAAATGAACAAACAAAAAAAGAAGCATCCGCATTGATTCAGATTTCTGGTAGGATTTAAATCTTTGTTAATGTAATGAGTTTATCCTACTTCATTCATCGTTATTGACTTAATTATTTGAGGTAAACAAATTTATGAAATAGACCAACATGTAATTGGTAAGAAACGACAGACCGCGTCTATGGACTAGGGTTAACACTGTTGCCTCACATGAAGCGGACCCGGGTTCGAAACCCATTCGAGTTAAATTTCCTAGTTCAAAAGTTTCGTTGTTTTCCTCAATGCAAAAATGAATTCCAAGGGATTCTAAGCACAGCTTTCCGGAAAATCACCGGCCCCGTCAAACAAGTTTATAAGAAATTAACCTCAGTCAGTATAGTCATATAGTTTGGAGCAATACAATATAATCAATGATTGACGCCAGTGTCCGTCAAGTGACAGTTCAAATATCCAATCCAATTTAAAAAAGTTGTCTGGCTCAGGACATCCTACAGTTACCTATAGAAACGTTGCAACATATTCACTGTAGTTAAGCATTCCAGAACATTTCTATTTAAAAAATCATATTGCATATGAAATTAATCCTTCAGGCCATATTTTCGAAGTTTTTAAAATTTAAAAATTAACATTTAAAAATGTTGATGCTTCTTGGGCCCACAAGAGTTCTCTAGTTAATGGAATTAAAACATTTAACTGCCATAACCGCAGTAACTAAATTAATTAAAAAATAAAATTATCATAAGTAATGCCACGAGTGATTTCCAAATTATCGATAAATTCACGACTCACGAAGTGAGGAGTCACTTTATCTAGAGAATTTGGAAATAAAGAGTGGCATTTGATAGGACTATTTAACGAATAAAATTAAGCTGTTTGCTCACAAATCATTATTTAAATGTAGTTATTTAAAATATATATATATATATATATATATATAATGTAAACGGCTATGTTTGAAAACAAATGAGAAACGTTATGTTTCATTTGTTCATCACTACAACCACATCATATTTATTGCCAAATAGAATCGCAATATTGTAAGAATGCACCCTAGTGGAGAAAAAACGAAAGGCATCATTTCAGTTTATTATTTAATTTATGATGTCCTATGATGTAGATATGTCAATTATATTTTTCTGCAACCTTAATTCCTGGGAAATAATACGTTTAAGAAAATGCAAACAGTGTTTTTTTTTGTGGTATAATCAATTGCTATAAATGTTTTCTATTATATCTCACAAGCAGAATCTGGTTACATTCGTGCAGTATATTCACTTGTTGAAGTGAAAGCGATATGATGAAAGTGATAAAATCGAGATGAAAAACGACCGCGATTGGTTGTAAATCAAAATTCATTGAAATATGATTGGTCATTGACTGCCATTTGGGGCATGAGTTAAATAGGCAGCAAATTCATGTATAGAAAGTAAACTATAAAATAAAACTGAATTACGAATGTATCCACTCTAAACATCAAAGAATTGAAGGTACTATACTTAACAATAAATACAATAACCAAAAGTAGGAAATTGGACTAAATACTGTAGAGGAAGTGACTTACATGGAGGTAATTATTAGTAATGATGCAAACAGTTGAATATAAATTGTCATATTTGTTGGTTAAATAAGGAGGAACTCTCCATTATGTTGGAATTGAAACGTGTAAATGGGAATGAATATCTGTGACACTTGATTCTTTATCTTGAAGTTAAAGCACGTCCCAGCGGGGGCTTTTCAAGACAGAGATTAGTATGAGAAGTATAAATTCAGAAATAATGTAACGCAATCAGGCTGCTTGAGCTTATAGCCCATTACGTTTATTTTATGTTACATCCTTATTATAGACTATTTAACTCATGTCCCAAATCGGAGTCAATGACCAATCACATTTCATTGAATTTTGAATCTCAACCAATCACAGTCGTTTTTCACCTCGATTTTATCAATTTAATTTTGCCACATTAAAATCAAGCTCCTCCTTTTTAACATTGTGAATAGGCCAGAACATTATTTTGCAGTGATTGACTCTCTATGAAATATGTTGAATATAACAATTTACATATTAATATGTAAGAATCCTACAATGCAAGCGGCTCCATGATTGTATATATAGTGAACGAATGTAACGAGATTCTGCTTGCGGGGTATCATAGAAAACCATTTATAGCAATTGATTATACCAAAAAAAAATAAACCACTGAATGTACTTTCTTAAACGTATTATTTCCCCAGATATTCATGTTTGAAAACATATTATTAACATATTTACATAATAGGACATCAGAAATTAATTAATAACCTATAATGTTGGTTATAAACAGTTTGATATGTTTCATTTCTCTTTCTCCACTAGAGTGCATTCTTACAATATTGCGATCATTTGGCAATACATAATATGATCTGGTTGCAGTAACGAACAAATGAAACATAATTAACGTTTCTCATTTGTTTTCAAACATCGCCGTTTACATTAAATATATAAATATTTTTAATTAACTATATTTAAATAATGATTTGTGTGTTTTTTGCTTAATTTTATTCGTTAAATATTCATAAAAAATGCCACTCTTTATTTACAAATTCTGTAGATAAATTTACTCGTCACTTCGTGAATCGTGAATTTATCAATAATTTGGAAATCACTCATGGCATTAGTTATGAAAATGGCTCTCTATGGTAACTTGTTTGTCAGGGTGGTTACTGGCTATCTTGTTCATCTTAAAACTGCAGTACACATTTCCAAACCCGTCCGAAGTCGATGGGTTTTTTAGAGTGTAAAATCGTGTTTATGTGATTTTCTGCCGATGGGATGTAATGTCGCGGAGATCCCTTGACGTAGATTTATGAAAAGTAAAAAAAAACTTGAAGCCTATAATAAGAAGCCTCTGAGCAAAATTGTCGGCCCTTTCACTCCCAAACATGAAATCAGATACTAATGACGTGAGATGTTAGAGAGCGTCGATAAATAAAAACATTATCCAGTAACAGTAACAATTTAAACCACCTTGGCTTTACACATCTCTTGTCCCACGAGTTTATTTATTGTTTATATAAAAACAATAGTAAGGATCATAGCAGCAAGTTGAACAGAAATTTTACAGTCCAAGTTTCAAACAAATTCTAAATTATTATACAGAAATGGAATTTTGGGAAGTTTAGCCTTAATATGAAAATTAGCATGATTAGTCACAAAGTAACACAAAAAGATACGAAAAATATAACATAAGCTAAAAAATATACCAATAAATTATATATTATGTACAACAGAAACAACTGCAACGATGCAGCCATGTGAAATGCATGAAAGATTACAATTGTATCGATAAAAGTATACAATGTTACGACTATGTAAAAACATGATTAAACAACGATTATAACGATGAAAGTGTGGTACAGCCATGTGAACAACATGATTGAAGAACGATTATATCGATGAAAGTGTGCAATGTTACGATCATATGAAAAGCGTGACTGAAGATCGAATATAGCGAAGAAAGTATCCAGTGTTTTGACCACGTGAAAAGTATGACTGAAGAATGATTATATCGAAGAAAGTGTGCATTTTCATTACCATGTGAAAAACTTGACTGAAAAAGACTAGATCGAAGAAAGTGTATAATCTTACGATCTTGTGAAAAGCGTGACTGAAGAACGAATGTAGCGAAGAAAGTGACCAATGTTTTGACCATGTGAAAAGTATGACTGAAGAATGATTATATTGAAGAAAGTGTGTATTTTCACGACCATGTGAAAAACATGACTGAAAAGAATAGATCGAAGAATGTGTATATCATGTGAAAAGCGTGACTGAAGAACGAATATAGCGAAGAAAGTGACAAATGTTTTGACCATGTGAAAAGTATGACTGAAGAATGATTATATCGAAGAAAGTGTGCATTTTCACTACCATGCGAAAAACATTACTAAAAGACTTGATCGAAGAAAGTGTATAATCTTACGATCATGTAAAAAGCGTGACTGAAGAACGAATATAGCGTATAAAGTGTCCAATGTCATGACCATGTGAAAAGTTGGAGTGAAGAATGATTATATCGAAGACAATGGGTATTTTCACTACCATGTGAAAAACATGACTGAAAAGAATAGATCGAAGAATGTGCATATCATGTGAAAAGAGTGACTGAAGAACCGATATAGCGAAGAAAGTGTCCAATGTTTTGACCACGTGAAAAGTATGACTGAAGAATGATTATATCGAAGAAAGTGTGCATTTTCAGGACCATGTGAAAAACATGACTGAATAGAATAGATCGAAGAATGTATATAATCTTACGATCATGTGAAAAGCGTGACTGAAGAACGAATATGGCGAAGAAAGTGTTCAATATCATGACCATGTGAAAAGTTTGAGTGAAGAATCATTATATCGAAGAAAGTGTGAAATTTCACGATCATGTGAAAAACATGAGTGACGAACTTCTATCCATGAAACTGTTGAATTGGCTGCCGCCCGAGGGACTGGAGAGAAGGAGATACAATTCGACTTTGATTTAGGTATAAAAACAGCTGTGAAGAAAAGAAGAATAGATTATGTATAATGGAATAATACAGAAGAACGGAGAAAAAAATACATTCTAAATGTAACACATAGAACACTGGGCACTGAAACTTTTTTAAACCGGTTTAATACGGATATATTAAAATGTGCCACGTGATACATTTTGAATTGTTTTGAATTAAGTAGTTCGTAGTTCGTTCCGTAAGCGAGTCCCACGCTCTTATGTGGAAACATGATATCTGTTATGTTGGGTTGTTTAAATTGAGAATTGAAAATATTGCTGAATTTAAATGGGACGAATAAACGGCGAACAGGGCTTCTGTTCATTTCTCATAGAAATAAGTCTGTTCCGTGGGAGTCGTTGAATGGATGAAAGAACATTGAATATAGTTATATACACCTGAACCATCACATTTCTTTAATTGACATAGATTACAAGTTTTAAAAAACCTAATCATTATACGTCTTTGCTTTCTTTAGGACGTGACCTAACCCCCACTGTGCAAAAAGTGGGGCAAACAAAGTCACTCCCATATTCTCGTGTAGAAAACACTCAACTCTTTGTTTTCACAGACTGAGTTACGATGATACAGTATCGGTTGTCGACTTTACCAAACGAAATGTTGGTTAACTTTTGTAACTTCTCGACATCATGTGATTGGAATTGCTTTCTTCCTTACGTTTATATTTCTTCTGGATATTTTATAAATACATCGTGTCCCATTCAAACCTCCCACATTTTAATTAATCAAAACTCTCAAAGTATGGGGAATTACGAAATGGGATTAGTATTAAAAGAAAGAGAAACTCAAAGAATGTTTGCTTTCATTGTTGAAGTTAATTCATCTGTGGCTTGTTGGACAATAATGACATAAAACCACGTTCGCCAGACATCACTCCACTGGACTGCTTCCTCTGGGGGTATGTAAAAGACCGTGTGTTTGCGACTCCAGTTCAAGATCTTCATGATTTACGGACCAGTATCCTTGACACAATTGCAACAATACAAATGGACATGTTGGACAGAACGTGGTACGAAATCAAATACAGACTTGATATTGTTCGTGCTACTAATGGTGCACATATAGAGATGTTTTAGTGTGTGGCAATGACAATTCTTTGAGTTTCTGTTTCGTTTAATACCGGCCTTATTTCATAATTCCGCATACTTTGTTACTTATGATTAATTAAAATATGGGAGGTTTGAATGGGACACCCTGTATTTTTTAATTTCAGTTATAATTAACGCATATTTGAACCTCTCTCTCTGTGTCTCTAACTTTTTATTTAACCTCTCCGCTTGTAAGCACTTTTACACTCCTATACCACACGCGCCTTATAGGGATACGACCTGTCGTAAGAGGTGTTTCTTTATACTCTCGCTCGTAAAGGCATACATACATTTTGACCACATAAGGACATGGATGAGTTATTAGCTCTATTCCAGAGCTGCAGAACAGGAACATTTAAGACATGACCAATCATTCAGCATTGATATTAAATAATGAGTATATGATGTTTTGATGGAGACTATTTTTCAGGAAGACCATTTGGGACTTAGCCCTTTCGAGCCCAGTGTCATTTCCAATTGTTGTGATTCAAATTTTAATTTTTCCCAAAAACGAACCCATGACTACAGTTCATTGCAGCTGGATGTTGTTTACGGACATACGTATCACGTACACGTTAAATAGGCGACATATCTAGCGAAAGAACGGACACTAAAAAAGCTGAATGTGTTGGACATTGAAGAGAATTTGAACACATGTAGTTGGGGATTGTGTTGCTGGAATTTAGAATCAGGAGTTCGCTGAAAGAAATATATGACTTCTGTCTGTACAACACCCTTTCATCTAGCGTGTACTCTCAATACATAGCAGTCAAGATGCCCCACACTACATCTCCTGGCGTTCAGCGGACAATTAAAAATAAAACTTTATGAGTATAATGTAAAATTATGGATGAAGTGAAAATATTTATGAAGTAGTCCTTACTGCTATAGGAATAAAAAGCATTCTCGCGCATGTGCATACGAATGTCATTGTAGAAGAAAGGGTATGCGTCCGAAAATATCACGTGTTGTTACCGCTATGTGTTTTCACGAGCTCGTTGTAACTTGATCTAGGGTCAAGGTAATAGGCCTCAAAAGAGTGCATGCAACCAGCTGTGTGCCAAGCAGACGTCATGGATCAGTGAAAGCAGACAAAGCTTCACCTGTTGCATCACTATGGGCAGAAAATATGTCTGTCATCCCGTGGTATCGTCACATATCGTGATCCACTGCCGAATTTTTTTGTTTGTCTCATTGTCTTCCGTCAACTGCTCCCATTCTCGCTTCGCTTTAGTGGCACGATGTTACACCAGCAGCAACTCCACGTTCTCTCAGATCAATCATTCATTTCCGATCAAATTTGTTGTTTGTTTATATTGCACCCTTTTAGCAGAAGAATGCTACTAGCATTTAGAGAAAGGTTTGCTGCCATTTGACTCGTCTGGTTCCACAGGAGCCCGCGCCTGAGGGCACTGATGGGTTCAGGGATGCAAAATAATGTTAAAATTAATCTAAATACTTGATTGTCGTACACTATGTTGTATTTATTATAATTTGCACATGTCTATCTATATTCTCTCATGGTGCTGCACTTTTACAGATAATAGCATATATCGATTGTTATAGATCATCTTCAGTCTCATATTGTACTACATACAATCCTGCCAGCATGTATTTTTTGCGTTTCAATGTCCTATATCGTTAGTTTTTTTTTATTATTCTGAGAAGTGTGTAGACATAAACGCGTTTGATTTGGTTAGATTAACTGTAGTTTAGTTAGCATAAGTTACGAAAAACCGACGGAGGCAACGTGACCAGCAGATGATACCAACATTCCCATTACTTGGCGTTACTATTTTTAACCATCATTCATAGCTAACGTTTCACGATCCATAACTTATTAACATGTCATTTTATGTTCAATAATTATTTTATTATATTTTCCGCTATTGTTCGTGATAGGCCTATTCCCTGATCAAATTCTATATAGGCGCCTCTCTCTCTTCTCTTCTCTTTCTCTCTCTCTCTCTCTCTCTCACTCTCTCTCTCTCTCTCTCTCTCTCTCTCTCTGTCTACATATATATCATCTCGAAATCGGTAATGAAGTTCTACAACAGTAATTCAGCCGTTTAATGTGTGTTTTTGTTTCAAATACCGTGGTGGAATTAATAACATTTCATACAAAAATGCAGCAACCAAAACATTCGAGACGAATTACTAGGATTATTGATGTATTAGACAAAATCAGGGTTGACTAGATAACTCACCTTTATGGATTTCTGTTGATGAGGCGACGCTTCATCGCTAATCTAGTTGTGGGCAAGTTATAATCTGAAGCTTCATCCAAACCCTTATTTAATTTATTTAAGCTTTTGGAAGCAACAAATAGTTCAACAAATGCTAGATCCATTAATCATGGACTTAAGGTACTATGGCTTGATCGCGTAAAAGAAAAGAGGGACATATTGATGTACACAGATGTATCTCCATACGTGTTGAAAGCGGGAAAATCGCTTACTGTACTTTATCCAAACTTAGTGTATGTTACATGCACAGCTTATGCATTACATCAAATGGCAGAAACAGTGAGACATAAATTATCAGAAGTAAATACACTAATATCAGCAATGAAGAATGTTTTCTTGAAATGCCCTTATCCTGTACAACGCTACAAAAGCAGCTACCTGTTGTACCTCTGTCTCCGGAGCCAGTGATAACAAGGTGGATAACATGGATTGAAATTGTGATTTTCTACAATATTACACTTTGAAGCTGTGAAGTCAGTGACGGAGAACTTTCCTTTGATCCTGCAGTGTATTTGCCTTAACAGGTTTCAACAGTTCTAAAGTTTCATACATCGCAAGTCACTTCAACGGGCTTCCCGACAAAGAAACTGAAGATTTCAAGTAGCTGTGGGAATAATAGAAGATGCAATTCAGAAGGTCAGTGTAGTACCAAGTAAAGTGGGTGGTATACATTCCACTATACTTCAGTCTGTGCTGAATAATAACCCAGGATTTTATTGTTTTATCTCGCTTATTTAATGGTGAAATTGTAGACCCTCTGAGAATATTATTCCTTGCACAATCCCTTTGTATAAATATGCGAAGTTCAGCGATTTTCCTCTATTTATAAAACGGACAGAAGACTGTATATGAAAACAGAACATTTGAAAAATTATATGTAATTGTGCATACCGTTACAATATGACTTAAACGCTTGAATGGGAGGCATTTGTACTTCAGTACTTTGTAACAGAAGTGAACTGATTAAGAATTAACATAGACATTAGTTTAACCTATCTGTGAACTTCTATTTTGTAGCAAATATATTAAATGTTTAAATTTAGTTTAATTAGTTCATTGCATATTTATTTACATATTTCACCAACTTTGATTACATATTTATGTACATATTTCTTAATTTAATATTACATAAAATCCGGCCCCTAATGAATACGAATTGTAAAGCAAATAGTAAAAATAGTATATTACTACTAAACTATTAATTTATCATGCGTTTTCCCCCATAATATAGTATAAAAAAGTAACTTAGGCCTACTAAATAAACATACATTTAAGTTAGCACAACCATATCAAAAGTGAAAGGACGGCGTTTGACAGTTAACACTTTTACTCTTCGAGATAATACTAATAAAATTCATATCAAATTCCGTTGAGGTGAATAGTCATAAGATAAAAACTTAAAATATGTACCTTTTGTCAGATGCCGTCGTCCTGAACTGTGTTAAAATATTTTCTTTAAAATGTTATCTGGAGGCCTTTCGGAAGTTAACTTCCATCATCAGCAAGATGAGTTTCTGATACTAGTTGTTGTTGTTTACGACGATGTATACTCAAAGTGTCTGTACCAGCAACTGACTTGTTTTTTTACGATCTCGTGTCTCTTCTTAGCCGAGCGGTTAAGGTGGGAAGCCTTGGCGCAGAGCTACGGGACTTGCGCTGGTTCGAGTCTCCATGGGGAAGAAATTTTCTCATGGTATTTCGGCCAGTATGGGACCGGTGCCCACCCAGCATCGTGAGGCAATTGGGTAGCTACAATAAGTAGCGGCTCCAGGTTGAGGAACCAGCTATAACGGCTGGGGGACTCGACATGCTAACCACATGTCACCCCTACATTGGCTGTTGATCATCTACCTCTGTGATTGACACATGTGGATGTGAAGGGCCAGCAGCCGGCTGGAAGGGCAACCGCTGAAAAGTGGAAAGACCCTCAATCGGAATCTCTTCTTAATGAGAACGCACCCCAGTACAACTCATTATACGAGATCATCAAAAACAACTCAGTTGTTGCTACAGACACTTTGAGTATACATCCTCGTAAACAACAACTAGTAGCAGAAGCTCATTTTGCTGATGATGGAAGTTAATTTCCGAAAGGCCTCCAGATAACATTTTAAACAAAATATTTTGACACAGTTGAGGACGACGGCACCTGCTAAAAGTATATATTTTAAGTTTTTATCTTCCAGATAATTCTCTCTACTTCTCCAGATGCGCAGTATTCTGTCTGTCATGTTACTGGCCTGTTAAATTCTGTAGTCTTCTCCTAACTAAATGCTGGCTATATAATGTATTGCCTTGTACCCTTTATTTTTAACAAATACAACTATTATTTTGTCTATGTCCAAAATCTCAACTTCATATCTTACCTTATACAATTTATTCGTAACTCTACTGACTTGTCCATGTCATTGCAATTTCTTCTTGTAGGGTTATGGTTTCTGAAGTAATCCAAAATCTAATTTAATAAAAAGCAGTTTTCCATACTTGAGGATCAGAAAGTAGGTCTTTTCACTCTCAATTTCCTTAGCATCTTCTATTCACTACTTCCATCAGTAACTGAAAATTGTAACAGTGGCATGTAAATACCGAGAACCACATAATCCAGCGTCTTAAAATTGCTGCTGGAGGCAAAATTATGATCGGGATCTTATCTTCGTTCGGGATAGCCGTTTCAAAAATATTTTCTTTGCTGGGAAATAATTTATCTTACTTACTTAATATTTAATGCAGGCTTTCCACTTTACAGCAGTTCGCCCTTTAAGTCCTGCTTTCCAGAGATTCCTATCTTCCCATTGTCCTTATTCCATGCCCATCTTCATCATGACATCACATATTCCCTCATACCATGTTCTTCTACTTCTGAAAATGTCGATATGACTAATGAATAAAGTGGACTAGGCATCATCTTACTTTAAAAGGATTAATTTTTCTGAATTTAGCATGTGAGCCAATACGTCTCTTAGGAAGAGAGTAGCGTTTTCTTGTTGTATTCCACTAGGCCACATTAAACACAATGAAGTTATTGAACATTTTTCATATCTGAGTGAGGTTAACCACATCCAAAATAACTCTGAGATCAGAAAAAAAAAGGTTATCCAGTTTCTAGAGTCCCTTTCACTACAATATGTACATGTCGCCCCTATGAATATTCTGTAGACTTGCCAATTATACATAATTTTTCCAATTTACTATTTTGTTAAATGAGTCGTCATAACTCTGTAACAGGAAGTCCTTATGCAATGTTTATTCATAATAAGTGTGTGACCTTCAAGGAATAAAGTAATTTACAATAGCTTAGTTTTTCCAGCGGAATATTTGCAATAACAAACACTTCACATAATTGTTCATAAAAATATGACTTTGTTAGTATTTGCGATAGATCATTTTTCGTGATATATTTGAGCTAATTCTTAATATCTGTGTTAGTGTATTTCTGGCTACTTAGATTTTATTGTCGACTTTATAGTTGTGTTCTTTGTATTGAAATAGGCCTATTACATTTATAGTTTTCGTGAACTTATCTATTCATTTCTCAATAAAAAATAAGGATTTGTCCTCAACGGCTGTGAAGATGAGTAAAAAGTAACTTTGATTCTAATTACCTGGCTTACTACAATGTTTGTGTGTTTACACTTGTATATACAGGATGTTTCTAAATTAGACCGATAAAGTTTGGGACCAGATAGATAACCTTCGTTGAAGCATATTTTGTTAAGGAATCTATGACCTGCGACGCTTCGTTTCAGTGCTAGAGGGATATTTCAGGAAGGGATTGAAGGGAACTGATAAACACTCCTTTCAGTCCAAGAGGGGTTGTCAATACTACTATAACTTGGTTTGTTTACTTCCGGAGCTCAGTAGCATTCGGTATCAATTACAGCAAGTTTGTTTACATCCAATGGTACGATCTGTTGTTATCCGTAGTCGGAACAAGGGAGGGTGAGTGAACCTCATTCAGTACTGCTGTATATACTGTACCCTCAATGTGTCTTAGCTTGTAGCTCTGAATATCAGACGCAGCATGTGGTTTCAACATAACGGGGCACCACCTCACTTTGGGAATGAAGTATTGGACTTGTGACAGCTACGTTCGGCGCTCGTTGGATAGGTAGAGGTGGGCCCACTGCCTGGCCGGTACGCCAGTCTGACCTGACCTGCCTTGATTTATTTTCGTGGGGCTACATGAAGACAATGGTTTATGAAACCGATATTGACTCTGAAGAAGATCTTATAGTACGCATTGTCAGCGCAGCAGCTAAAATAAAGGAAACTTCTAGCATCTTTGGAAGGATACGACAAAGTATGGCATGTTTGTGCACTGTTTGTCTAGATGTCAATGGACGTGTGTTCCAGCACTTGTTGTGATCGGACAGTAAACTGGATCCGTCCTGACAATGCAACACTGGAGTGAATTTTTTTCTGATTTTCTGTAAAATATTTGGATTAACGCACAGAATTATATGATACAGAATGGATTGTTACTTCCTTCCATCCCTTCCTCTAAGACCCCTCTTGCACTGAAATGAAGCGTCACTGCCTATAGGTTCCTTAACAAAATATGCTTGAATGAAGGTTAACTTCTGCTCCCAAAGTTTGTCGGTCTAATTTAAAATCACTCTGTATAATCTAATTATGTATTTTTATATATTTTAAACTATTACGACTGAATTTATAAGTCATTCCTAAATCTCCCTATTGGTACGCTTTTCTCATAAACAACTCGAGGTATAGCTATGAAATTTTCAGTGCATTTTTTCCACTATCTGATTGAACTCCTGTAGCAAATTCAGTAAAATAGTATTTCAAAGATCACATTCAACTACATCGTGCATTAAAAAATAACAGGCACAACAACAAAACTGCTAGGGCACATTTCTATATAATCCGGTTTGTAACTAAAATATGACTTTTTATTAATTTAATATAGTTATGCGGTGGTCAAACGTCAATTACTTAAAAAATTAATTTTAGACTGAACGGTTTAATATTTCTAATAATATATGTATATATTTAAAACTAAATGTATCTTTAATTATCACAAATATATTTAATAATCTGATATAATTAGAAACAAAGATACAAATTTTATTCATTTTGACAACCGACTGCGCTTAACTCAAAAACATAATTTATTATATTAATTGTTACTTACACATTCTATTGGAAGAAAACATATACAGGGCAAGTCAAAATGTTGTGCAGGTTTTCAGAAATTTATTATGTGAAATGTAATGAACATATAATATTGTGAGACATATTGTATGAAAGGTAAACTCTCAAAGTTTTTTTTTTAATATTCACAGATGTTCTATGTGAGCGCCTTTTGTTACACGACAGATGTCAAGCCGATATTCAATCTCCTGCCAAACTTTCTGTAGCAGTCCGCGGTCGATATCAGCAATGGCTGCTGTGATGCGGGCACGCAGTTCATGCAGTGTTGTTGGAAGTGGTGGTACGTAAACATGATCCTTTACAAGACCCCACATGAAGAAATCACATGGGGTTAGATCTGGTGAACGAGGTGGCCAATGAATGAGTTGTTGATCACCCTGAGATGCACGGCCTATCCAGCGTTGTGGTAAAGCCGTATTCAAATGGTCTCGAACACTGCCATGGTAATGTGGAGGGGCACCATCCAACTGAAGAATGAAATCTGGACTATCCGCTTCAAGCTGCGGAAGGAGCCATTGTTGTAGCATATCAAGGAAAACATGTCCGTTCACAGTACGTTCATGAAAGAAAAAGGGCCCATAAACCTTTGCATGGGAAATGGCACAAAAGATATTCACTTTCGGAGAATCGCGTTGATGTTCCAGAGTTGCATGGGGGTTACCAGTTCCCCAAATCCTTACATTGTGTCTATTCACTTTTCCTGAAAGGTGGAAAAGTCGCTTCATCACTGTAAACTACCCTCTCATGGAACTCATTCTCTTCCATTAATGCGAGAAAATCAACACAGAAGGACGCTCGCAAAGCATAATCGGCGGGTTTTAAGGCTTGAACCAGTTGCAAGTGGTAGGGTTTCATCTGTAAACGTTTCCGGAGAATCCGCCATACAGTTTTTTGTGGTAGTTGAAGTTCTGTCGCTCCCCGGTAGGTGGATTTCTGTGGACTCCGCACGAAGCATGTGCGAACGCGTTCGACTGTCTCTTCACTCGTCGACGGACGGCCAGTCGATTTTCGTTTACAGATACAGCCTGAATCCCTAAATGTGTGTACCACTTACAAATGGATCTCCCATCCGGCGGGTCTTTATCGTATCTGGTACGGAAATGTCGTTGAACACTAGTCACAGAGTTGTTTACATGGTAATCAAGCACACAGAAAGACTTCTGATCCCCAGTCAACGCCATTTTCCTTTACTGCTCTGCTGTTGACATCTTGCGGGTGAACGCGGAACTTTAGAAGTGGACAACTAAACTTTGAGAGTTTACCTTTCATACAATATGTCTCACGATATTATATGTTCATTACATTTCACATAATAAATTTCTGAAAACCTGCACAACATTTTGACTTGCCCTGTATTCAAACTTGTTCCACATTTAAATAAATGGGATTTAATGAAGATAATCGTGAACTACTCCGTACGTCATAGTTGCTGTCACATAAAACTGACGGCTCTTTTTAAAGCACATTACAGTCCACACCAAAGTATTACATTTGACTAGTAAATATGGGGTTGACTTCTAATATCTTAACACGAATACCTTATTTTCGGTTCATTGTATTACGCATATTTATTTTATAGAATGAATGAGATGTCATCTACTTTCGGTGATATGTAGTCTGTTATGGTGTTCCTCAACATTAATAAGATTCATGATGTTCCGTTGGAGTATTATTCAAATTCAAATTACATTTTTATGAAATATATAACTAAAAGGTCCGTCTCCTCAACTTTATTAGTTATTTATCTATAGCACTTCCGGAACTAGTCCCATCATCATCTCAAATAACTTGTCTGATAAACCATAATAATCAGGTAAATTTGTTGTGTTCAGTTCATGGATGAGCAACAAAGCCGTATGAGGATGGAAACTCAAATTCTCCATTTACACAGTTAAGCAACTAAACCGAATAAGGATAAAGGCTCAAATTCTCCACCTACATGGATTAATTATTGAACCGAATGAGGATGAAAGCTCAAATTCTCCATCTACGTCGAATTAGGATGAAATCTCAAATTCTCCTTCTACAACGGATGAAAAACTAAACCTAATAAGGATAAAATCTCAAATTCTCCACCTACACGGATTGGCTATTGAACCGAATGAGGATGAAAGCTCATATTCTCCATCATCAATAGATGAGCAACTGAAGCGGTGAGGATGAAAGCTCAAAATTCTCCACCTACACGGATGAGCAGCTGAACCGAATGAGAATGTAAGCTCAAATTCCATATCTACACGGTTGAGCAACTGAACTGAATGAGGATGAAAGCTCAAATTCTCCACCTACAATAGATGAGCAACTGAAGCGGTTAGGATGGGAGCTCAAATTCTCCACCTACACGGATGAGCAGCTGAACCGAATGAGAATGTAAGCTCAAATTCCCTATCTACACGGTTGAGCAACTCAACTGAATGAGGATGAAAGCTCAAATTCTCCACCTAAACGGATGAGCAACTGAAATGAATGAGGATGAGAGCTGAAATTATATATCTACATGGATGAGCAACTGTTATCCCATTTTTCTTTATTGTTGTGTAAATTGTGAGACACCTATAGTTACATCAATATACAATCTGTTTTGTGGTATTATTTTATTAATTAGTAATCAGTTGTGATATACTGTTAGGTGTTCTCTAGAAAGTGTTTGGTTTTAGTACAACATAATGTTGTTCTGCTAACCACTGATATAAGGATGTAATGTTTATGGTTACGTTTACGCAAGATATAATGTTACATGAAGGATCGTGTCTTAGGTCTATCCATATTGTTTGAAGAGGTTTGTTGCTACAGTGAATCGATTATTAAAGTTACTGCCAGTCGTAAATGTTTGCCAGACTTATCACGCTCTTTTCCTCTACACTTTAATCATACTTACATGCAGACTTGTGTATTTAAAAATATATATAGCAAATTTATCTGATATTTTCTTCATCTGAACTCTATTGCTAAATCTCTTTTGCAAAAGTTATTCTATTTTTTGTATTTTAGACAAGTTTTAAAAATCTGGGAACTTTAGCCCCTGAAAACAGGAACTCTGACACTTATCAAGGTAAGATTAAGCTGTTTTTCCAGAACGTATCCCCGACAATTAATATTACATGGGTTTCCTCTCGCAAGAAAAGAAATTCAAGTGGTTTGTTGCGGGTCTCAGCTAATCAACGCAGCGGAGCGAAGAACAAGCTTTTCACCAAGAAATAATCCACTCACTTCAGTATTCATAATCATCTCCTTTATCTCCTATTATCCACAAAGCGTCGCCAACGGATCCTATTCTGAGCCAACTTCTTCACTTTCCTCCAGTTTTTCCCCTCTTTTGCAGTTTCCTCAAGGATGATTCTCATTCATGTCTGTTTCGGCCTGCCTCTTCCCCTGTGTTTTCATGTCCGTCGATATATATTATATTCCTTGTGGTTGCGTGTAACGTTCGGTAGATGGTTTATAACCAGATCAGATTTGTTTATTTGCTTATCTATCATGAATATGTGCTATTTCTGAATATTCTGCTTTTCTCAGTTGATTTAGTGAATATCCAAGAATGGAGGTTGTCCCCATCAATCTGAACATGTAACTTCTCTGCTCTGGCTCTTTGTAATAAACATCACAAATTTGACTTATTGGGGAATTTTCTTGGTTTACGCAGGTCCTGCATGCCGGACGTTTTACTTAGTGACACTGTCGTATTATAATTCACCTTCACCGATATGTGCGTATCCTTGTGTCTACTGCGTTATCAAATACTGTAATGTGTACCTCTGAAGTGAAGATATTTGTTATCCACTAATCCCCTACTGCCTTCAGATCGGGATACAGTCAACCGGTTAGCGATACCATACATACGGTAAACAGTATTAGCTCAATTGTTTAGAATGATCGTATGTCTGTATTTGCCCAATTAAATAAATTCTCGAATTGAGTAGGCCTGATATTTGCCATATATATATTTATAGCTGTGATGGCAGTTTATACGTAAGATGAATTTTCAATATTTGAAATTACAGTTGTGTTAACGTTAGTTGTATTCTGTTGTGAGATCTTGTTGAATCTTAGAAACTATTCCTTCTTCCATTAGTCCAATTGCTGAACCATTTTGAAGATAAAACCTTGCAAGTTTGAGCTGCAGGTGTGAGGTGTTGTGTTGTTCATTTAACAGTGTCACTTCCACTACAGTTTCCTTGATAATGATTCTGTGTCAAGTCTTCTTACTGTTTAAACACATCGTTCCTGGTTCGGAGGGTCGCAGGTTCAAACACAGTCAGGTTTGATGGATTTTTCAGCGTGTAAATATCCTGCATATGGGTTCCTTGAAAAGGAACTATCCAGTGTTATAGAGTTACGAAAAGCAAAATAACCTCAAGCCTGAAGTAAAAGGTATCTGAGCAAAATGTGTCCTCTCTTTCATGCATATCTTTAAATTGGGAAGTTCATGAGTCATTAGTAATAACTATTACTTGTTAGAGATCTCGGTAAAAAAATTGTAACTACCTTCCCGCATACAAGAAGTAGAGACAGTGTGTCCAGTAATAATAATAATAATAAATAATAATAATAATAATAATAATAATAATAATATCAATAACAATATTATTATTATTGTTATTATTATTATTATTATTATTATTATTATTATTATTATTATTATTATTATTATTATTATTATTATTATTATTATAAACTTCAAGTAAGCCAAATGCGCTTCTTACGATCATTGTTAGGAGTTAATAGACTGGATCACCAAAGGAACACTACTATCAGAGGAAAACTTGGAGTAGCAAGTTTAAATGAAGATATCCAAAGATACCAACAAGAATGGAAAAATCATCTGAGAAGAATGGCAAGAAATAGACTTCCAAAATTGGCATTCCAATATACTCCAACTGGACATAGGGACCAAGGAAGACCAAAACATCGGTGGAAAGATCAAGACCATCTTCGCTAGGTTTACCGTACAGGCTACATGGCCTAAAACGAATTTGTTCATGATGATGATGATGATGATGATTATTATTATTATTATAAACCTAAGAAGTTGGTTTAAGCTATACCGTTTGAGACTCGTATTCTGAAAGTATTCGATTCAAATCTCAGTGCCGATATTCTGAATTTTATTTTCATGTGGGAATTTAATTATCATAATTCATAAGTAATGCCACGAGTGATTTCCAAATTATCGATAAATTCACGATGTCACGAAGTGAAGAGTGAATTTATCTAGAGAATTTGGAAATCAAGAGTGGCATTTGTTAGGACTATTTAACGAATAAAATTAAGCTGTTTACTCATAAATCATTATTTAACTATAGTGATTTTAAAATATTTATATATTTAATGTAAACGGCGATGTTTGAAAACAAATGAAGAAAGTTTATTAAATTTCATTTGGTTATCACTGCAACCAGATCATATTATTTATTGCCAAAATCGCAATATCGTAAGAATGCACCCTAGTGGAGAACATATTAAACACATCAAACAGTTTATAACCAACATTAATTTCTGATGACCTACGGTGTAAATATGCCAATTATATTTTTCTGGAACGTAAATACCTGGGAATTAATACTTTTAAGGAAGTGCAAACAGTGGTTTCTTTTTTTCTTTTGTGGTATAATCAATTGCTATAAATGTGTTTCTATTATATCCCGCTAGCAGTATCTGGTTACATTCGTGCACTATATATACAATCTGGGAGCCATTTGCATTCTAGGATTCTTACATCTTAATATATAAATTGTTATATTCAACGTATTTCTTAGAGAGTCACTTACTGCAAAATAATGCTTTGACATATTCAAAGTGTTAAAAAGGAGGAGCTTTCTTTAATATGATAAAATTAACTTGATAAAATCGAGGTGATTGGTTATAAATCAAAATTCATTGTAAAGTGATTGGTCATTGACTCCCATTTGGAGCACGAGTTAAATAGTCGGTATTAATTTCGTCACATTCATCATTTTGTACTATTAGTAAAAATGAACGCGCATAACCTAATATGTTAAAAGCATTTATAAATGTGACAATAATGCTTGATATAAGATTTACTTTAATCTTTAGAAAACATAAAAAAAAAACATAGTAAATATGTAAGTAGGTAAATATATTCATGTTTACATTGAAACGTCACAGGGCGTGTGTAACACTACCCACATTATTGGAATGATTATATGAATAAAATATTCAGTTGAAGGTGAACAACCTACTTTTAATGCTTCTTCAAGATTTATTATTCATAACAGAGTTCAAATCATATCGTACACGGGTCATCAGGTCCTCCCACTTGCCCTTACATAGCCAGAGGAAATTTCACATGCGAAAACTTATGTTTACGTAAAGATGACCACTTTCTGCAGTTATGTTCTTTTGTTTCGGTTGTATTCACATTTCATCCAACAAATATCTTACTTTATTAGACAATGTTGGTAATCATTAAACTTATCCGCGAATAGAATAATTAAGTTTTATAAAAATATATACATTTTGCAGATTAATAATAATAATAATAATAATAATAATAATAATAATAATAATATTTTTTATTAGGAATATTCCACAATACAGTGTTTTCCTGTAACCAAAGTGATTTGTCGCCAGAGGTTCCTGTCTAAAACATCTTCATCCCTCAAATCTATAGCTTCCATACTTCTCCTCACTCCATCTATCCAACATTCTCTAAGGTCTGCCTCTTCCACTTCTTCTAGGTTCTCCAATCAAATATCGTCTTTGGTATTCTATATTCTTCCATTCTTATGAGGTGTCCATACCATTTCAAACGTTTTTCTTATATATTTTTTTTCTAATATGTTTTTTCAACATGCATAATTCCCTTATTGTGCTGTTTCTGACCTTATCCCTTCTTGAAATTCTTGTCAATCGCCTCCAAAATCAATTTCTACTGCTAACAGCTTGTTTGTTTGTTTTCTACTTACTGCCCAGGTTTCGCACCCATATAATAAGATTATTTGTAACAGAACTTGAAATATAGTTTACTTCGTTCTTTATATTATGTTTTATTCCAAAGCACTGAGTTCAACATACCAATGATTCACTTTCCATCAGTTATTCTTCTTTAAATTTTCTGTAGTTTAATTCTGATTTTTATCTAAAATATATCCTTAATATTTAAAAGTTTTGACATTATGTATTCTTCCTGAATCACATTTTAGCTCTGTTGTATCCAATGAAATATATTCTGTTTTGTTATAATTAATCTGTAATTCCCATTTGTTGTATTCTATCTCTAATTTCCTTAATATGAAAGATGTATCATCTGAATCCTGAGCAATCACTACCTGATCATCTGCGAATAGCGAATGGTGGAGGTAATAATTATCTTCTATTTGAATTCCCATATATTTGCAGCGTCTTGACCAATTCTTTGTACAATTATCGTAAGTAATGTCATGAGTGATTTCCAATTTATCTAGAGATTTTGGAAATCAAGAGTGGCATTTCTTAGACTATTTAACGATTAAAATTAAGCTGTTTACTCACAAATCATTATTTAAATATAGTTTTTTTAAAATAGTTATATATTTAATGTAAACGGCGATGTTTGAAAACAAATCAGAAACGTTAGTTTCACTTGTTTATCACTGCAACCAGATCATATTATTTATTGCCAAAGGATCGCAATGTTGTAAGAATGCACTCTAGTGGAGAAAAAATGAAACATCAAACTGTATATTAATTAATCTCTGATGTCCTTTGATATAAATATGGCAATTATATTTTTCTGGAACGTTATTACCTGGAAAAAAAATACGTTTAAGAAAGTGCAAACAGTGTTTTTTCTTTTGTGGTATAATCAATTACTACAAGTTTTTATATTATCTCCCGCAAGCACTTTGTGTTGAAATTCGTGCACTATATATACGATCTGGTAGCCACATGCGGTCACTGAAAAATAATGCTATGACATATTCAGAATGTTAAAAAGGAGGACCATGATTTTACAGTGATAAAATTAAACTGATAAAATCGAGGTGAAAATAGCTGTAATTGGTTGTAAATAAAAAATCATTGAAATGTGATTGGTCATTGTCTCCCATTTAGGGCATGAGTTAAATAGTCAATATATATTTTGAACACGTTGGTGATAAGCAACATCCTTAACCTTTCGATGTCTGCAATATTTCTCAAAGTCTGTTTCCCATTTTAACTTGGCATGTGTTGTTTGAGTATAATGATCTTATAATACTAATTGTTTTGTCATTTATGTTTACCTCTTCTATGGCTTTCCACAACACGTTTCTGGGTACACTATCATATGCTTTTAACAAATCATCGTCATCATCCGGTATCATGGCAGCTGCCGCCGTCTTCCGGAAACCAAACGCCATTCCTCTCTGTCCATCCATTGATCTTCCTCCAATCCTGTGATATTAATAGCTGCTTGTATCCTTTCTATCCAAGTTTTCTTCGGTCTTCCTCTTTCTCTCCTTTCTATTGGAATCCATTCCATAACAAGTTTAGGCAATCAATAAAGATAAATAATAATAATAATAATAATAATAATAATAATAATAATAATAATAATAATAATAATAATAATAATAATAATAATAACAGTAATAATAATAACAATAATAGTAATAATAATAATAATAATAGTAATAATAATATAATAACAATAATAATAATAATAGTAGCAATAATAATAGTAGCAATAATAATAATAATAATAATAATAATAATAATAAAACACCAATTATACATGCGCATGCGTGAAGATAATATTCAAATTAAAGTTAAAGTAAAATATATATATACATACATACGTAGTGTTCTGCCCAAGAGCAGGTCTTTCACTGCAAACTCAGCGTTCTCCACTCTTTCCTTAACTCAGCTTTCTTTTTTGTATCCGCATAAAACCATTTATTTTTATATTGTCTATAATCTGATATCTTTTTCTGCCTCTGATCTTCTTTCTATTGACCATTCCATCTAGGGCATGCGTCAGCAGGCAGTTTATTCTTAGATAGTTTATTTTCCTCTTCTTTATGAGTTCCAGCATTGTTCTTCTTTCACCCACTCTCTCTAGTACATCTTTATTTTTTTATTTTGTCTGTCAATTTTATGCGTTCCATCCTTCTCCATTACCAGATCTAAAAACGTTTCCAGTCGCTTTTCCTTTTTCCGTCATAATGTCCAATTCTGTATACCATATAATGCTACACTCCACACAAAGCACTTCACTAGATGTAGTTTTTAATGATTCTAACGTCCGGTAACCCTTAATGTAATGGGAGGGAATCGCAATTGTGCGAAATGTATTTAGTGTATGTCGTGGAGTGATGGAATGTCCTATGTTGAGGTGTATGAGATTATTATGTGTTCGTGTGTTTAAATATTGGAAACGAGAGGCAAAATAATTTAGAGTCATAGTTTGAAGTACCATAAATAGGAGAACTAAACAGTGAATAATATAAATTGTAATGAATTCAGCCACCTTAATTAATATTAAACAGTGTTACCCGCAGTTGTCTCGTGATTTTGTTCCTTGCCTGTAGTTCCGAGGGTCGCGGGTTAAAACCCGGTCGGGGTCGATGCATTTATAGTTGGAAAAATCTAAGTCCTCCCGAGTCTGAACATTGTAAGGCTCGTAAAAGATCCTTAAGCCTGAATAAAAATGCTTCTGTGCAAAATTTAACCGACCTTATCCATCAAATTAATACTTTGGTTAATTACTATATGTCTCATTTAGGCGATGTGCTAACCACATTGCAAATAAGCATAACTAAATTAACGTGGTTAAGAAACCCTCCCTAGGAAGCACCCTGATATCTGGGTTTACATAGAGTACTGCTAATAAGTAACTAAAAATCACAACTGTGTATTTAAATGGCAACTGAATTTACAAATGAAGTTAAAACATGGCATCGCCCCGACATTACCAAACACCAAACGTCTGGGTATAAACAAGTTCTTAATTGAAGATAGAAACATAAATTATAACATTCAGATATTTTGTGATAAAATACAGCGCTTCAAGTAGATCATATTTATTGCCGCTAGTGTTTTAATGGAATATTGAAATGTCTTTTTTTTTCAAAATAATTTCCGTGGTAACACACAGATGTTTAGTTGTTTATTTGATTGAATGAACAGTTGCTTGTTATCAGATCTAGCGGATTCTACACGAAAACAAACGCTTCAGATTAGGTACTTTGCGGAGTATAGAGAGAAGTGGGGAGAAGTACGCGACCCTGCCCAGTATCGTTCGATAAATTTGTGTAATACGTTCAGGGAGTAACATTCATTTCAGTTCTGATACACATATTACAGGTATTGTTCGACTTATAAAGTGTGCATTGTTTTTTTATGTTTTTATCTTTGTGTTTGGCTGAAATGAAGATTTTGAGAGCAATAGCAGGATACCAAAGGACCGATAAAAAGAAAAACGAAGATTCAAGAACAGAACTTAATATATTTAATCTCTGTGAAAGAATAACATTATCAAAACGCTTATCTTCAGCGCGTATTAAGAATGAATGAACAGCGCATACCAAGAAGAATGTATAATTATAAACCAAAAGGGATAAGAATGTTGGGAAGACCATTGAAGAGATGGAAGGAACAATTCGACCTATAATGAGATCGGAACAGGCCATTGGGCTTAATCCTTGTTGTTAATGATGATGATTCTTTGTGTTTGCTAGCATCGACGTAATTGTTTAGTGTTTTATTTACTTTATTACACTATTATAACTTGCTGCTGTATTATACGCATTTTGCAGCACCTAACTATATCTGGTCCCGTCTTGACGTTGTGTTCCTTTTGCTCCCGTCCTTTGTCAGTGCAAGTGTTGTTTACATCGTTCCAATAGTCAGGACGTCTTGCACTTGAAGGGTTCGATGTGGGATCCTCTAGTCTTACTTGTTATTAAAAATTAAAAATTTGTCTCTTCAAAAAGTCGTATTATTTTGATTCTGTTGTGTGTGACACTGGAGTGGAGAGTACCATGGAGTCCATTCAGATTCAAAATGTATCGGCTCATCACAATATTTAGGAAGAAGATCACAGGACTCTTCTTTACTTTTGATACCACAAGCACAGGGCATATCTATACTATGAATTTTACGCAATATATATATGACTAGAGCATGAAACTCACCTTCCACTCATGTCAGGGACTGTCAATCGCTATCATTATTTAAATTCAAATTAACTGATAGGTATCTTAAGTTCGACACAGTGAAAAAATTAACTGCGTAACAACTATATTCAGTATTTTTAAATAAGCTATACTTAATTAATTATATTTTACATTATTTTAGTTTAATTTTGTTTTGTTAGTACTGTATTAGCTAATATTAGATCACATCTCCGTTGTCTTTTGTTTAGTCTATATTTTAATATATCCTAAAACTGTAATAAGTATGTATTTTTTGTATAATTTACTATTCGTTGGTTGAGTGGAAGAGAAGGCCTTATGACCTTAACTCTGCCAGCTAAAATAAAACATTATTATTATTATTATTATTATTATTATTATTATTATTATTATTATTATTATTATTATTATTATTATTATTATTATTATTATTATTATTATTATTATTATTGATGCAGACAACTAGAATGGTATGGTCATATACGTAGGATGTCAGAAAAGATTACCCAGACAAGATTTGGAATGGATTCCACCTGGGAAAGGAAAGAGAGGTCGATCTAGATTTAAATAGATGGATGATGTTAAGAAGAGGTATGAGGGAGCTAGGGCTGGAATAATTGGAATGGGTAGATAGAGAAGAATGAAGAAATAAGATAAAAAATTAAAAAAGCTTTGGGCACAGGAAAATGTTTTATTACATTGTAAACCCGTTTATAAATACAATAATAGTAATAATAATAATAGTAATATTATTATTATTATTATTATTATTATTATTATTATTATTATTATTATTATTATCATCATCATCATCAAGAACTTTGTTGGTCAGCTGGAGTGAGTTAATGGTCTTATCTCCTTCTGCTGTAATTACGTCGTATTTGCATGGTCTATTAACAGGGTACTTTCCGTATTTTTTATATTTTTTTAAAAATAAAATACCAACTTTCAATAAGATAAGTTTTAAAATAAGTCCAAATCAATATAAACAATTTCGAAAATTCACTAAAATCCGAAATCGAATTTAATGAAATCAAGTATAAAATATCTACTGAAGATGAGCTACCTCGGGAAACAGTTCACTAATTTAGTTGCGTGCGTTAGGAATTCTTACGATTTACGAACCACAGTTTGCATGTTTGTGTTGTTTCAGTCGAGTGGTCAGAGAATGAGATTTTTTTGTTAATGCGATGACCACAGACAACTATCTCACGCCATTTGTGTGTAGAATTGAATCATTAACCCCCGGATATTGTTTTTTTTAATTTTAATTTCACGGTGAATGAGTAGGCCTGTTAGTGTGTCCTCTATCCTATCACATTTAAATTAACCCTTCTTGCTACATCATTATTGGCAATTAGAATTATTTTAATTAATTTGCTACTGCATTTTTGAACGACTGGGCCAACTAGATTTACAGAGTTAAAGTGTAACACACCCAGATTACTAAATGCATAAATGAATATGTAAGATATCTAGAATATCATTTTTATTACTAAATACACTCAGAACTTGAGGATATAACAATTTATTTTTTGGCCCAAATGTACCAGTTTGTTTTACGATTTTCTGGCATTCTTTCTGCCATTAGAATTATTACCAACATTTGAGGTTGGGGCGCGTGGAAAGTATACTTACATTACCCCAATGATATGATGCGTAATAAATGATAACGAGGCACCACAGACTACTTTAACTTAAACCCAACCTAAATTACAGACTATGAGCGACCAGAAGAATAATTCCCTTTAAGGAAAAACTACTTTGGTCTGAGTGGGAATAGAACTGAGAACTTTGTGAAATGTAGTTAGAAGCTCTGACCACAGTACAATGTGTTGGTCTCATCTGAAAATACTATACTCACATATTATGTAATAATCAACAGTGCTTCAAGTAGACTGTTTTTACATGCTTTATATTAGCTTGACCTGTATCTATCTATCTATCTATCTATGTAACGGAATCTTTCAACGCGATTTTCACCCACTTAAAATCATCGGATCGACTTGAAACTTTGTATACTTGTAGAGGACCCGTGACAATACAATAATTTCATATTTATTTTCTAAAATCCTGGCCATAATCATCAGAAAATCAAAAAAAGTTTTTTTGTATCAATGTAACGGAATCTTTCAACGCGATTTTCACCCACTTAGAAACATTGGATTGACTTGAAACTTTGTATACTTGTAGCGGACCCGTGACAATACAATAATTTCATATTTATTTTCTAAAATCCTGGCCATAATCTTCAGAAAATCAAAAAACGTGTTTTTGTATCAATGTAACGGAATCTTTCAACGCGATTTTCACCCACTTAGAAACATTGGATCGACTTGAAACTTTGTATACGTGTAGAGGACCCGTGACAATACAATAATTTCATATTTTGTTTCTAAAATCCTGGCCAGAATCATCCGAAAATCAAAAAAATGATAACTGGTACAATAGGTAGCTGACTTGTCGAGCTTTTAGTCAATCGTTGTAAGAGCTCAGTTGGTAGAGCAGTGAACTCTTAGTGGTATATAATTTCAGTAATCCATTGGTCGCTGGTTCAAATCCGGCTGGGAGTTTTTTTTATAGAAGAGTATTACTTTTAGCTCATACTACAATAGTATCGAATTTAAAGATATTTACATTTTTATCTTGTTCTGTAAAATATTAAAATTAATCAGTAATCCATTGGTCGCTGGTTCAAATCCGGCTGGGAGTTTTTTTTATAGAAGAGTATTACTTTTAGCTCATACTACAATAGTATCGAATTTAAAGATATTTACATTTTTATCTTGTTCTGTAAAATATTAAAACTGAAAAATAAATAATAGTTTTATAAAACTAAAAGAACACGCTTTATTAGAAAACTAAAAAATGAAAAATAATTTTAATTTCCAATACGCTTGGGATAAAATAAAGTGGTCAACAAAAAATCATTTCCAACACATAAAGAATAAAATTGGAGTTATCAACAAAAAGAAAATAATTTTACCATCAAAAGCCTGGGGTGATTTTTATGATTTTTACATTTTCTTCTTAGAGAGCTTACTTTTACCAGTATCTGTTCATTATCAAATATATTAATTGATATAGAGCACCCCACGCTTTTGATGGCAAAATTATTTTCTTTTTTGTTGATTAACTCTAATTTTATTCTATATGTGTTGGAGATGATTTTTTGTTGACCACTTTATTTAATCCCAAGCGAATTGGAAATTAAAATTATTTTTCATTTTTTAGTTTTCTAATAAAGCGTGTTCTTTTAGTTTTTTAAAACTATTATTTATTCATGAGAACTTTAATGGAACATTAAAATGTCATACTTTCATAATAATGTCTGTATATTTTTCGTCCACCGCTGTGGTCTCGAGGTAGCGTGCTGCCTTGTCACGTAGCGGGCCCGGGTTCGATCCCCGGTCGGGGCAGTTTTTCTGGGTGAGGTTTCTATCGGGGTTTTTCCTCACCTGTAAGACAAATATCAGGAAAACTTTAAGGCCTAAACGGTTTATCATTATCATTATCACCATCATCATCATCCTTCACCGATGTGAAAGCAACGGGAAGTTACCACACCTACAATTCTCTAGTAAAGCTGCAAAGCATATCATGAAAATGCTATGATTGCAGTCAAAGACCTGCCCTCGGGCAGAATTACTATGGATGGATGGTACGTTTTCATACAGACATGGGTACGCTCCTAGAGGGAGTTTCTTGACCAAGATACTTTAATACACAAGTGATCTTCTTGGTGATATAATATTAAAATATATATGTAGTCAATATGCCCATTTCACCAATTAATGTTTTAAAATGGTTTTAATTGGTGAAATGGGTATATTGACTACATATATATTTTAAGATACTTTAGTTACGCTAATTTCCTTACATATGTCAGTGAGTGGCATGTGGTGAACATATCGCCTCAATGAGACATCTAGTAACTAAGGTAGACGTATTACCCGGATGGGGAAGGTCGTTTAATTTTCCTCAGAGGCACTATCTTTTACGAAAAAGAATATCTTAAAATTCTGAAGGACTTGTGCGCCGGATTTTTCCATCCTAAAAATCCATCAACCCCTATCGGGTTTGAACCTGAGACATTAGAGACTACATCACCGCGACCGAGTTATGATTGATTAATATTTATGTATAATTACATGATACTCAGCAAACAAGTTGCTCTTAAACAGTAATTGTACAAATTAAGAGAAGAGTTTCGTTACAATTTGTGATGATATTTAGGGCTTTAAATTGATTTTTTCAAATGCAAGGCTTCTTTGTATACCTATAGTTGAATCAAAACTTATATTTAAAATAATTAAATGCTGGACACTCATATTTATTCTCGTGCTGACCTCTGGTTAGCTGGGCGCAGTCCCAGACGTCATCATCAAACTGGCTTCTGATTGGTTCGGAACGGTCTCCTTGTTATTTATTAGTTTTAACCATCTATTGTCTAATGTGCCATTCCAGGCTTTAGCCAGTTTAATTCCTTCATCTTTCCTGTTGAAATTGTCCTTGTGTTTGAACATCACCTAGAAGCACTCGCCACTGAAGATTCCCTCCGTAATTGAGGGCGAAACGTCTGGAAGAAACACCAGTTATAGACCACGGCCACATAGCCCGGAATCTTTTTATCATTATGATTACCGGCCGTGAAAGCCTGCATTCCACAAACATGTATTATTCTGCATGTATGTTTTCCTTTGTGTTTCCGTACATGACATATTAAATGTATACATTATATTAGTACTTTTGAGAAACGTTTTGTTCCGTTCAGGTTATTGTTAAATATAAAAAAAAATGTACCTGTTATGGCACTCGTCCTCAACAAATTATATTTGTATAAATTACAAAATCAGTTTGTACAAAGTACAATTTGTTGAGGACGACTGACATAACAGGTACAGATTTTATTGTTTTTTAATATGATGTTTGTTTGAAATATTTATTGTATATTTCGAGTTTTACATTCATGCATTTGACACATTTATTATTTGTAATCTACTGAACACGTTTTGAACGTCACCGAATTGCAAGAAGTGGAGTTTCAGAACTTGCTGTTTAAAGTCATATGATTTGAATGAGGCCAATAATTCATAATTTAGAAATAAGTAATTATGTCTAAAATGCTGGACTTAGTTGATAAAGATGACAAACATATAAAAATAATTAAAATAGATAATTTTCGAATGGCCAAAAAATATGAAATACCTGGTAGCCTATAGGGCTAAAAAATACATTCAAAAGGAACATTAATTAAACACAGACCTGTTCTAAAGTGCAATTTTTACTTTCAGGTGAATCCAGCTGAGCCTCCTTTGGACATAAATGATGGTAAATGGGAACAAAAAGAAGCAACACTGCCTCCCCAAAGAGGAGGGGTTATTTCTTCACCTGCGGAAGAAGTTATTTCATCCACTGATAACCTCATTCGCCCAGATGATCTTCCTCCCGATCTTCCTGGAAATAATTCCATACGCAAATCTAGCAAAGCTAAGAGAGTTAAAAGTTATTTGAAGAAATGCAGGGATGCAGCTCTAGGCAATACATCAAGTAGTCACAATGAGGACAATTTTCAAGACAATACTTCAGACTTTTCAGTGGAACAAGAAAACCACGATTCCTCCAGAATTCGTAAACGTCAAAGTAACAGTGGGAACAGAGATGTTTCTAGCACTTCATGGTACGTTACGTCTGACATTGAACCAATACATGACAATTTGGTTTCTGTAGTGGAAGTGTGTCCTTCTTATGATGCACCTGAACATGAAAATACCACAGTTATTGAAGTAAATCCAGACGATGTGCAGTGTTCTTCTCTTTCCACTCAAGATGGTCCTGGTGATGTTTTGGATTCCAGAAATGAAGGAGGGACGACTATAATAGTGTTAGAAACACAAACCAAAGACCATGTGGTGAACGACAGTGACCCTAATGACATAGAACACGAGGAAGTGGAGTGTACACTCGCTTCAGATGTGGAAACTGAAGTAGTGTCTGTTGCAGAGGTAAGTTGAAATTATTCCATTTTTGTCAAAGTCTAATGTAATCTTTTCCAACTGCACTTTATCAACTCTTCTTTATTTTTGTTTTGTTTTTAATTACAATCATTTTTAAATACATTTTACAAAATTACAATTATTAACTGATAGATACACTAGGTGTGCAGCAGTAATTTGAACACAGGATATCGGATCTAAATAACTGAATGGTACCAAATATTGACATTTATCGAATATAAAACTCAACACAAAATCTGAAGTAAGTAATTCTTTTCAAAGTGCCATATAGTAATTTCTAACTTGCATTAAACGTTTTCGAAATGAAAATATAGGATGGAAGTAATGTAAGTGCACATATTTTTAAAGTACATATAATCAATCCGTTCTAAATTTTGGGTTTGATGGGGAAAATATTTCATATAGAACATTATTTATTAATTATTTTGTCATTTTGGTGAACGTAAGCCTGATCTGTAGATAGGGCTGCTAATGGAAGAAAGATTCTCATTCGGTAAGCTGATACAATGTAACACGAGGATGCAGCGATAAGTTCTCCTTGCGTAATTTTTTTAACTGATTATTCCGTTCCTCTTTTTTTTAAGGAGATGAGATAGTTCCGTCTCCTCTACACTGCGGTAAAATATTCATAAGTAATGCCACGAGTGATTTCCAAATTATCGATAAATTCACAACTCACGAAGTGAAGAGTGAATTTATCTAGAGAATTTGGAAATCAACAGTGGCATTTGTTAGGACTATTTAACGAATAAAATTAAGCTGTTTACTCACAAATCATTATTTAAATATATTATTTTAAAATATTTATATATTTAATGTAAACGGCGATGTTTGAAAACAAATGAGAAAACGACTGGTACGCTTCACTTGCTTCTTTTGTTTTTCACTGCAACCAGATCATATTATTTATTGCCAAAGGAACGCAATATTGTAAGAATGCACTCTAGTGGAGAAAAAATCAAACACATATTAATTCATTTCTGATGTCGTATGATGTAAATATAACAATATTTTTCTGGATTATTACCTGGGAAAAAATACATTTAAGAAAGTGCAAACAGTGATTTTTTTTGGTGGTATAATCAATTGCTACAAAGTTGTTATATTAACTCCTGCATGCGCTATGTGTTGACATTCATGCACTATATATACAATCTGGTAGCCGTATTTCTTAGGGAGTCGGTCACTGCTAAATAATGCGATGACCTATTCAGAATGTTAAAAATGCTTTCTTTATTACGATAAACTTTAGTTGGTAAATTCTAGGCGAAACCATGACTGTGATTGCTTGTAAATCGAAAATCATTGAAATGTGATTGGTCATTGACTCCCATTTGGGGCATGAGTTAAATACTCACCGTAATGGAGGAACAAATGTCTGAGTATAAATAAAATTTCCCATAAAATAAGTTTCTACCTGCGAGAATGTGATTTTTATCCCAGGAAAGTTAAAGTACTGTTTCTTACTGCGGATATATCTCTGTTGGATTGAACTATACTGCGTGCTTAATGAAGTAGATTTCTGAATAAAAAGTTCATTCATACATATACGCTACGGAATCCGTAGTGTAATATAAGCTTTCCTGTTATCCTCCTCAATTTCAATGCTCTTCCGCCTTTTTAGCTTACATTTATCTTTTTTTTCTTCCGTGGCTTATCAATTTATAATTATCAAATGTTTACTGTGTTTGTAGTCCTACACTTAGTGCTGTGTTAAATAGTGAATCATCGCCATCTTCATTTCAAGATTTAGGCGATTCGCCTGTTACGAATTCACAATGATTCCTTCCATCACGTCCTAGGTCTTCATACATCCCTTAATCCCTTTGGTTATAATTATATGCAATCTAGTTTTATCCATTCTCTAAACATGCTGTTCCCAGCCGACACTGTGTTGTTGAATTCTATCATGTATTGAATATATTTCTAATTCTCTTCTTATTTCTTCATTTCTTATGTGGTCCAATTTTGTGCATACTTTGGTCCTTCTTAGAAATGTAATTTTCTGCACTATGTATTATATTCCAACTCCTCTTATTTGTTACCTAGGACTCACTACCGTATAAAAGTACCGACACCGCCATTGTTTTGTAACTTCAGTCTTGTATCCTAACTTTGTTTTATGTTTTAGTGTTCTTTGAATGGTGCCACATATCATTTTAAATTTTGATAATTTATTTTCTATATCATTTCTTGTTCCTTATCCAGAAGACAATACACATCCTAGATAATTAAAATTTAACACTTGTGATAGAGGTTTATTTTCTATTATTATTTTCGACCTTATGGGCGACTTTCCTAAAATGACCATAATTTCGTCTTCTATATAGATATTTTAAAATAGTACTCTTTACTCATTTCATTTAAACAGTGTAGAGAAAATGTAAATTGTTTTCTGTATTTTGCATTATAACAGCATAAATAGTGCATTTATAAGTTTAATGTCTCTTTCTTAAAGAAAAACTTTTCACCGCTCACCTTTGAAATTTAACTATTTTTATAAATGTGTTGGTCCAAATAGGAACATTGTCCCTTCAGCGTGGATAAAAAATGTGGAATAATTGAGGGGTCTGGTGAGGGAGGAGAAGAAATGGAAATAAATTTGATTTTATAAAGCATTATATTTCAAAATTATTTGTACAATAAAAGGATAACTTTTATCTTCTTTAACTTACTGTTATGTAAACTATTCAAACGGAAAAAAATATAAATTTTAATATAAATAATACTGATTATTTCCATTTCTTCTCAAAGTTGCATATCTCCCTCTTTTACTAGACTCCTCAATTATTGTAAGATTGTAATGGATATTAGCAGCTTTTGAACTTTTGAAAAAAAAGTTAAAAACAGTTAAGCGGAAAGTAGTTAGTGTGGCACTCGTGTTAAAATCCACTCCGTTTCTTATATTTCATCTTAAAATATTTTATTTTATTTTGTAATAATCTATTGTCTCACAATCTGAAGATATGGTGCAGTCATGAGGTTTTGCACATCCAACAACCCCGGAAGTTATGTTCAGATTGTGATACAAAGACCGGCTACGAAACCCTAAGTAAATTTATTGTTTATTTTTTCTTAATTTTTTGACTTTTGATATCCGATGTCAGCTAAACTAATTAAATTTCTTTTTGTTGGCACGCTGTAACGTAGTGAAGAGAACATAATTCTACGATGTACGGTAGGTTTCGTTACTAAACAAATAACCAGAAGATCACCCCACACTCTTATTCCTATCATATTTAAATCTTTAGGTTTTTTAACATTTTTATGTTTTTTGTGACATCTGGAGGACCAGGTGATTTTTGGTAAAGGTTTTCTTCCTCTAGCCTTTATCATACCCATGACGAACTGCAAGGCAGCAGTATCTGTACCCTAGATAAGGGGCTCTCACAGGGTAATATCAGTAGGGCATACTGAACCCTGGTTTTTTAACGAAGTTGTTAATCCTTCCCCTCACCCTTTTCTAACCTGGCTTGGGACAGGCTTTGACCTTATTCAGAAAAAATAAGAAATACTGTCATACGAGAAAACAATTAATATTATATATTCAATAGTAGGTTATATAAGGTACAAGCAATTAAATTGGTATGGGCATGTACGACGATTGCAAGAAGAAAGGTTACCCAGAAAAACATTGGAATGGTGTCTACCTGGAAGAAGAAGGAAAGGAAGACCTCGAAATTCGTTGATGCAAGAAATAAGAACTGGAATGAAAACAAGAGGGCTGGAGGAAATGGAGTGGATGGTAGAGACGAGTGAAGAAGGAAAATAAAACTTTAGGCACAGAAAGATGTGTAAACATTGGAAATTTGTATATAAATAAATTAAATGCGTATTTTAAAAAAATAAGTGATAACCGGGAATCGAATCCAGCGCTTTTATTTGAAAATAAATTAAATAAATTGGGGGGGGGGACAACTCCGAAGATTGAAACAACTGATGTCGCTGGTTAATAAAATATTAGCATGACGCAGTCCCTCATCCTTAGTTTTTCTTAACTGGATTTCGTTACTTCCCATGTAAAATAGCTACTTAGCCACCCTAACAAGGGTCAGAGGATCCAGTTCAAGACTCGAAACTAAAAGAAAAAATCTGTCGAAGAACCGGGAATCGAACCCAGGGCTCCTCAGATGCTAGTAATACATGCTAACCGGTTGCGCCTGAAACATTTAGTTGGCTCTAATTGATTTCCATTAAGCATATCAACTAAGAAAATACATCATGAATATATTCACTAAACCATATTCCTAAATAGTAATTAAAAATATCCTTAAATAATTAACTAACTAATTCACTGACACTATCGAACCGTAGGTTCATGGCCTCGCGGACATTAGCTCTCCATACATCCCTATCCTGAGCTAATGTTTTCCAATCATTCGCTGTATAATTCACTTCCTTCAAATCATAGTTAATGTTATTCTCCCACCTTATTCTTGGTCTACCAACTGGGCGTTTTCCCTCTGGTTTTCCTACAAGAAGCTTCCATGCACGTCTCTCATTCCCCTTTCGTGCCACATGTCCTGCCCATTGCAGTCTACGAGACTTAACTGTTCTCGTTATATCTGGCTTCCTAAGAAGACCATGTAGTTCACTGTTATGTAGTCTTCATTCACCTAACAAAAATTACTAATAGCTTTTAAAGGTAAACAAGTAAATAAGGGAGCAGGGAAAATTAGTCAGTGTTCATCTGACTTTGGTCCAAAAAATTGCCTAAGAACTTTATTCTGAAATACTCGTAATCTCCTTTCCTCCTTTAAAGTAAGAGTCCATGTTTCGCACCCATATAATATAACTGGTAGAATAACAGTTTTATATGTTTTCAGTTTAACGATTTTTGAAAGGAGTTGGGACGTCAAGAATCTCTGTAATACATAATAGCACGTATTTTCAGAATTGAGCCCATATTTTATTTCTTTGTGCATCTCATTCCTATTTGTGAATATTGTTCCTAGGTTTTTGAATTCAGCCACTTCCTCCAAATTTCCCTCATTTGTCATTACCTGATCATTTCCATTATAATGTATTTTTATGTGTGACCATATATTTAGTTTTATTGATATTTACTTCCAGTTCCAATTCCTAAATAATTAATGATAATAATTCCAATAAAAATATCCAAAAAAGTTCCATCGATGGTTGCAGGTTAACAAACTCGAATTATTTATCATGCAACATATATTTGAGAGCTAAATACAAATATTCGCCCAATAGGATATTTATTTAGAGAGATAGGTACGAAACTTACACTTTGCAGTTTAAATAGAACATTATAGTTCTTCTTGAACGAATTATTTTATTAGCGCTAAGGAACTACCTCACTCTTCAGACTCAATAAATCACCGCTTTTGCTATTACATACAACACATTTATATTATTAAAACTGCTTCTTCTTCTTGTTTAACTCAGGTACATTTACGTGTCATACGTCACCCGGGTCTTACAGTGACACGACCTATCAGGAGAGTGATTTCAAATTGTTGATCACACATATACATTCTCACCAAAAATGGACATGGAAGGCCTCTCCGAATTAGAGATCAACTCAATGTCAGGCCCCCTCTAAGACAACACAACATAAGAGGAAATACGCCATTGACACACACACACATTCATAGTAAACATGGTAAATACAATAATTATGACTATGATGGCCAGATGATGTTTGGGGACCGTTTGGGCCTTGAACGTTCCCAACATTTGTTTTACTGGTGAGAAAAAAATGCCGAAAAAATAAATACCCAGGAAACTTGTACGGTCCGGGGATCAAACCCGGTCCCGGCATTAGTACTTGACCACAACTCTGAACACAGGCCAATATTTTAACTTTGATACGTAAAACAAGTAAAGCGATTCCACTACAGCCCTATACAGACCCTTGAAGTAGAAGAAAGTTAAGGCTTCCACCTTTTTTAGGCAATCGCTATGAGATGTCAGCCTTGCATGACGGACGTCTTTATTCCCAGAACATACAACAGGTACTCATTTCCGTTATAGGCTGAGTTCATTCCAGGACCATGATCCCTCCAATATGTTTAGGCTTGTTTAAAAATCATATTGTCATCGGGATCGAACCCATGATCTTCCGGCTTATACCATATTGCCTTAATCATCTAAGTTAGGGAGTGTATTCCTATGAATTGATCAGAAAGCCATCTTGGGGAAAAGAGCTTCAATTAATATAATTTAATTTCTTTATAATCTGTATGAAGACGTTTCATATATCTAAATCGAAAGAATGAAATGGGCGGGGCATATGATAAAATGTAACGATCATTTACCTTCATATAAAATATTTATTGCAACCGGGAAGGAAAAGTATCCAAGGGAAGACCCAGACATGAGAAGATGGAATAATAATTGAAGTAAAAGGTTGGGAAGTGGTTTTTACAGAAGCGAGGAAATATATATTTTTTGCACGATGGTGTTTTAAAAACACAAAATAATAGTAAAAAATACCTTTGTTGGAAATATTTGCGTTCATTAAAAACAACTGGCTAACGTTAACAGACTGGTCAGTGTTTATACGGTAAATGCCGAAAATAATTTAGTTGAGACTACAGCAGCTTATGACACCAATCAGGAATAAAATGGCGGCAAGTACGAATTTATTGTTTTATATTGTTTCAAATAAAATTCAGTTCATTTAAAATGCACTGATCTGTTTCGTATAATGTATATTAACACTACCTTTTGGATATATTTTTGTATATACATAAATATTTTTGTACATTATACGTAGTACACATAAAGGACAGTAGGTAATTTGGGAGTTGTAAAGCTGAAGTAGATAGCAGGTTAGTACAAGCACGAAGAGCCATAAAAATGTTGAATGGAGTACTGTGGAGTAGGACCATGTCAAACCACACGAAGAAGAGGATTTTGAAGTCTGTTGTGGAAAGCATAATGACTTATGGTGCTGAGGGATGGACTTTGGTAGAGGGACAAAAAACTAAGATCTTGGCAGTGGAGACGGATGGAATAAGACGCAGTGCCAGGGTGTCCAGGTTGGAAAGAAGAAGAAATGAAGAAGTGAGGCAGATGATGGATATGGAGGAGACAGTGGTGGAAATGATCGAAAGACGAGCTCTTCAGTGGTATGGCCATGCCAGGAGAATGGAGGATAATAGGTGGCCCAAAACTCTTTTGGAGAAGGAAACGGGGCAGGCCAAGAACAACTTAGAGAGGAGAGATCCATAGATTGATGAACGACCGGGGTCTGGAGGAGGATGAATGGCGTGATCGGCAAGAATGGCGAATGGGAATACAGGGTAACCGCTGAAAAGTGGAGAGGTCCTCAAAAGTAAAAGTAAAGTAAGGTAATTTTTAACATAACAGTATAGTTATTTAGTTATTTACAGGTTGGCAACTCAGAAATTTAGGAAATTGAACTTTCAATCAAGGTCGCCATTGCTGTGAGTACGACAGAACTCAGTATCAAGCAAAAAAAAAAAAATTGACGAAATGCAGATTTTTATTTAGAATCTTGAAAAGAAGAATTGAGGCCCAAAGAGGGCTATTGTGCCAACTATGATGATGACATCTAAGAGTATGAAGTAATTTCGTCCCTAGAAATAGATATTATGTAGGATATTATATTTTACACTCCAACTTTCAGGAAACTGGCATTTTTTAAAATGTTTCAGTGAGGATCTATTGATGTAGACTTTCACGGCCGGAGTTGCTATGATGATCTTGAAGAAGATTTTCGGGCTGTAGGCCGTGGTCGTGAGGTTTGTACTTCCCCGACGTTTTGCCACAGACTGCGTCTGGCATCCTCAAGACAACCCTTGAGGATGCCAGACGCAATCTCTGGCAAAAAGTCGGGGAACTACAAGCCTCACGACCACGGCCTACGGCCTACGATCATCATATCAGAGAGGAACTTATCTTCCGCATTAATTATTTGGTAACGAAAATTAACCTGTACCTTGTAGGCTTGAGTATAAAGTTCTAAAATACGTCTCTTGAGAAGAAATGCAGTTAAAAATTGCCAAATACGTACAGATACTTTATATCTAGCTCCTTATAAAACAAGTATTGGAAAATATTTTCTCCTGAAGCAAGTGATACTGATCTTATTGGTAGAAATAGAACACTATATATATACAGTAAAAGTTGCATCCTTTACATGTACCGCATGTTTCACCCGAAGCGAGACAGGAGAGATGTTAGATAGGATGGTTCTTTACAATTGTACTTTTGACGTCTGAATGCTGGAAATGTTGCCGATTGTTATTGATAGGTGTTGGTATATATAATTACTGATTGGTCTTCTGAAGCGTGCGTGATTTAATTAGGAGCTCACTGAAGCAATAAATTCAGGGTGGAGCCAAGACATGATGTACCACATCCTTCTTCCCCACGTTGTTGTCTACTACAAATTTATCTTATTGGTTCAAATACTACTATATATAGCCTACTTTACGTAAGGACGAAATCCACATTCGAGACTTCCGGAACACCTGCAGGTCCTGAAAAATAAATTATTTTACAACTGATGATTAATTTGTATATTGAAGTAGTTATTTTTTTAAAATAAAGTCAAGAGTACTGAAATTAAAAATAAATCCTTGACCCACCAGCTCCGAGAACCAAGGCCGACTGAGGTGCTTCATGCCATTGCCCATCTAGATAACAAGCCTCAGTGACAGTTTTCTTAACCCGATTGTACCAGAAAATGCACAACAAATAGAACATGTTTGACATAGGGAAGAGAGAAACAATAATTTCCAAACATGAATAGACAGACTCTTACTTATTTTCATACCACAATACAATGGTTTCCTTCAACATCTGCTCATAATGTATTCCGCCATGATTAAAACATAGTACAGCGCAACATCACTGTAGTATCCCGATAATTTAATTTAAATAATTAAACAAATGCATCTAAATATCTACAGAAACAATACCGACAAAGCTCAGTAAAGCTTATATTGGGCGGGTTGATAAACTGATAATTTTTCAAGAGCGAAACTATGTTCTGGAATTCATGTCTGTAGGGCGTCAACATGTTATCGGATAGCTTTTGTTGTGCTAATATGAAGCGCACAGGGGGAGGGAAGGTGAACAAAATGTTCCTTGAAACCTATAAAAACATATTTTCAGGCGTAGGCCTACAACATCCATTCTTCTTTACGTGAATGTCAAACTTTGGAGGTAAATAAATCAATAAATAATTGTATCTTTCACTGTTTCAACTTCTAAGTTATAGTGCTTTTCATGAAGAATCTAATGACACTTCAAACTCCATTCCGACAAAAAAACTGACTAACCTGGTTGTTTCCCTGTGTCCTTTATAAATAGTTAAACAACACATTAGTCGTGAGATGGATTGATTAACTGCGCCTCAACAAGTTCATGACTCGCATCTTAAATGGATACTTCGTAATTCTGTTCTTATATCTCAACAAAGTAATTTCGTTAATTTTGAATAAATAAAATCGATTTAAATGTTAGCGTTATTTTACTAGGCTTAATTATTATTGTGACTCCTGTGTAGTGTAACGGTTAGCGCCACTCACTGGCATCCCAGTGGTCCCGGATTTGTTAACTGACTGACTGACTAACTAACTAACTAACTCACCGGTTTTTCCAAGCCGTAGGCTCATAGCCGCGGACATAACCTCTCCATACATCCCTGTACTGAGCTAATGTTTTCCAATCATCCCCTGTAAAATCTACTTCCCTCAAAACATGGTTAATATTATTCTCCCACCTCATTCTTGGCCTACCTACTTGCCCTTTCCTTCTGATTTTCCTACAAGGAGTTTCCATACCCTTTGTCATTCCCCATTCATACCACATGTCCTGCCCACGCAATCTACGATATTTAACTGTTCTTATCATATCTGGTATCCCATAAAGATCATGTACCTCACTGTTATATAGTTTTCTCCATTCACATATCTGTTCATTTCTTTTTGGTCCAACTCATTTATAAATATTTATTGTCAAGTACACGTAATATTTTCTCCTCCCTTAATGTAAGAGTCTATGCTTCGCATCCATATAATGTAACTGGAAATTAACAGTTTTATGCTTTTCAATTTCATGTTTTTTTGAGAGAAATTAGGGATAATTTTGAGGAAGTGGCTGAATTCAAATACCTAGGAACAATAATTAGAAACAGGAAGTATGTACAGCCTCTGAAAAAGATGATGGCGCTACTCTTGATGATGGAAAGTTAAAAGAGTTTTGAAGAGCGATTCACACCAGCACGTTGTTACATGTTCTGACTCGTTTGAGTCTAAAGCGGACTGCGTAAGTCTCTCTACATGCAGCGTTCCAATCGTTCTCTTCAGTGGAGCTCTCGGTAAGATGCTCTTTTTCCTACGACGCGGGCCCACGTTCGATTCCGCTCAGGTAGATTTTTTTTTATTTTGTTTTATTTATTATTGTTTAATACATTCGTTAATTTTCGTAATCTCTACATGTTACCAGGCTTCGTTATGTAAATAAATTTGTATATATATATATGGAAATATTCCCGGTCGGGACAGGCTCCTGAGTGAGATTTTTTCGGAGTTTTTCCTCATCTGTAAGATAAATGTCAGGAAGCGTAGGGCTCGACGGTCCCCGAAAATCATCCGGCCATCATCATCATCCTTAACATTATCATCATCATTCTACACCGGTGTGGAAAGGAACGGGAAGCTACCACACCTACAGTTCCCTAGTAAAGCTGCAAAGCATAGGATGAAAATGCTATGATTGCAGTGAATGACCTGCCCTCGGGCAGAATTACTATGGAATGGAATATATGGAAATAAACAAATTAAAGGAAACAGCTCATATATATAGAAAATGAATAACGATTGTAACGTCTCATTACTTTGTTTACAAAACACAAAATAAAATTATTTGTTTCCATTATTAATACAAAATGCGTCTGATTAATTTAAATTAAGTTAATATCTAATTTCATTATACAAGTAAGTCCTGAAGTACTGCATCGCTTCATACAGATGATTCGTAGTGGAGGGAGCTTCTGTTTCCCTTGCATGAGGTCGCGTGTTCGATCCTGGTATCATGTTTTTTTTCTCTCTCTCTCTCTGTCTCTGTCTGTCTGTCTCTCTCTCTCTCTCTCTCTCTCTCTCTCTCTCCTCTCTCTCTCTCTCTCGTCCTTATTTCAGTTAATTTTCTTTCTTTTGTTTCATTTCTTTTGCTTTGTTTTATTTTCAGTTCAGTATTTACCACACTATTTATTTACATGAAATTGTTTTCCATTGCACGACACACTACGAAATAGAACGGATTTAGATTTTCAAATAGTTGTATGCTTGTGAACCAAATAGCTGATCTCTGATCATGCGCAGTGGCTTCGTTCTGAGACTTGAAAATTATCTATGCGCCATCAATTATTTCAAAGGCTGTGCATAATAGCATGCATTTCCAGAATTGAACATATGTTCAGTTTTTCTGCACCTGCTTCTAATTTGTAATTATTGTTCCTAGGGAACTTATTTGAAATCAGCCCTTCTTCAAAATGTACCTAATTTGTCATTATCTGGTCATTCCCATTACATAATGTATTTCTATGTGTGGCCGTAGGCCTTTATTTAGTTTTAAAAATGTTTATTCCAGCCTCAGTTTCTTAGCGTTTCTCAATAGCGTGTGCATGTTAGCCCTCATTATCTCCGCGTTATTCCTAATAATACTACATAATCAGCGTAAGCTTATTACTACCATTGAGTAGTACACCTTCTTCATTCTCTAAGGATTTAATGGCATGCTGAAGTACTAAAGTGAATAGTAGAGGAGATAGTTCGTCTCCTTGCTTTAACCCAATATAAATTCCAACAGTATCTGATAACCCCTTACTTACACGCACCCAACTCTTTGTGCCATTTAGATACATTCGAATAAGTCCAACTTTTTAGGAATTCTGAACCCCAGCAGGTTGCAATATAACTTCTCCCTCTTAATTGAATCGTATGCTTTTTTGAAGTCTACATATAGTTTATGTATCTCTGCAATTTCTTTTCTAAAAATCTGATCTCTTGTAGACATAATTTTTCTAATTCCACATTGATGATCACCTATCACGTCATTAATATAGGGACTAAGTCTGCTTACTAATATATTTGATAGAATTTTGAACCAGGTTGAAAGTAATGAGATGCCCCTGTAGTTGTTGCAATCAGTTTTATATATTTTCTTATAGATTGATACAATATAATCGATCCTTTCCATTAATTTTGAAGAATCTCTTTTTCCCAAACCATACTAAGGAACCGACGTATCTTGTCCACCAATTTTCCTCCCCTTGATTTTATCAGTTCAGCTGGGTTCCCATCTGAACCTGATGCTTTATACATACTTAATTTTCCTATCGCTACTTCAACCTCTAATGCACTTGGTTCTGTGATTAACATTACGGCTGTCCCTAAATCTTCCTCTTCAATATGCTGTTCTGTGTGTTAATTTAATAGCTGATTAAATTAAATTTTAAATATATTTATACACTGCTCAAAACAATTAGAGGAACACTATGAAATACGCAAATATTTTTTCATTGGATAAAGGTACAAACATGAAATTAATAAAGTACATTATTTGTGGTTATTTATTTATTGCTCGTGTCAGTAAAAACAAATGAATAACGCTGACAATTAACTTTTCAAATAATTCCGCTATGTAAGCAATTGAATCTTGTGCTTATTTTTCAAAGTTAAACACTCGTTATATAGAGTTAGTATCGTGTATGGCCTCCACGGCATTCGATGACACTTTGGCACCTTCATAGCATGCTCCCAATAAGATTCTGGATTTCCTCTTGCGGGATATTCTCCCATTCCTCCTTCAGAGCATCTCCAAGTTGCTGCAGAGTTTGTGGAGCTTGATGTCGGTTCCTGACCTTCCTGTCTAGAAGATCCCACAAGTGTTCAATAGGGTTGAGGTCTGGGCTGACCGTTGGCCACTCCATTACCTCAATTTCATTCCTCCTCAGGAAATCCCTGGTGACAGCCGCAGAATGTGCCCTGGCATTATCCTGCATAAACAGAAATCCAGGGCCTACTCCAATGGCAGCAGGTACTACATGCTCTTCCAGAACGTGCTCGATATACCGGACAGCATTCAGTCGCTGGGGAACAAGTACAAGGTCCATACGATTGTTGTACATAACTCCGGCCCACACCATTATGGAACCTCCTCCGAATCTATCAATTTCCTGTACAGCCTCTGCAGAAAATCTTTCTCCTGGCCGTCCCCACACCCTCAATCGACCATCACAACGTGTAAGACGATACCTGGATTCGTCCGAGAAGAGCACAGACTCCCACTGGTTCAGGTTCCAACACCATGGTTTTCAGCATACGTACGTCTTGCTGCCTTATGCCCATTTGTTAAGCGTGGTTTTTTAACGGGCCTTTTTGGACGAATATTCTCTTTCCTTAATCTGTTCCTTATGGCTTGGTCTGAAACCCGGATTCCGGAAGCCATATGAAGGTCATTCTGCAGGTCTTTTTCAGTTTTTGTACGCTGTCGAAGAGCAGAAAGAACAACGTACCTGTCATCCTGGGGGCTTGTTTTAAATTTACGGCCCTGGCCACGTCTTCTACAATACTGACCTGTCTCTCTGTGCCGGTTGCGTACCTGGACACCACGGAAGGAGAAACCCCAAGCTCTCTAGCCACTTGTCGCAGACATTGACCTTGTCGTAAAAGATGTAGAGTATGATACACTTCAAACTCATTTAAATGCCTCATTTTGTCAGAGACGTCAATAAACAAGGCAATAATCAACATTCGTCACTATACCAACATCAGGAAGCTTACCAATTAGAAGTGGCCAGTGCCTTCCAAAATTAAAAAAAATTCTCTATATTTGTTATTTGAGGTAATTTCTCTGTATTAGGCCATGGATCTTTAAAATTTGTATCCAATGATAAAATTAATAATTCAATTTACATATTGTCCAACTTTCAGCGCATCACAGCTTTAAAAAACAATTACTTATTAAATTTATTACAAGTGTTCCTCTAATTGTTTTGAGCAGTTTATATTCCTGGAAGCTGCAATCATACCCTAGTTTTCATTTCTAATTATGTTTGTTATAACTTTGAAACTCTTTCCTCTATATTCTAATTCCATGATACAATTGTCCGATGTTCTGATTGTTTGCATTCATTTCAAGTTCATTAATCTTTTCACTTAAGAATTTCCCTTTTTCGCTCTTTTAATAACTTAGAGGTTTGCCAAGTAATGCTACCCAATTGTTCTAAATTTATTTCGTTAGGCTCACTGAACCAATTCATTTTTCTAGATTAATTTCTTCATAATGTCGGCACATTCCTCATCAAACCATTTCTTGTCTCCTACTTTTTTTTTAAATAACCGACACTTTCTGTTGCTGACAAATTGCAGCGGCCCTTCTCTTTTTTTTCTGACCGCCTGTGGATATGTGTAAGTGATTAAATAACAATGGCGTAGACACTTCTATGCTTAAGTGGTTAGCAATAATTACTATAACAATCTTTTGCCCTGGCCCATGAGAGGCAAAGGTTGACTCATTTTTCCTGTGCGCTTCAGTTGCTGTATACATATATATTCTTTCGACAAGGAATTTTAAATACCTTTTTAAAGTAATTAAAGAAACAGTACTTAATTCCTAACTAGGATATAATCGTGAAAACTGAATAAGGGAGTAAGCTAGTATAACATGAGAAAGCTTTTGGCATAGGAAGTTTATACAAAGCAGTAATTCTATTTTAAATAAATAATAATAGACAACTTTTAACTAAAATATATTTAATTTTGAGTCACATATATGAAACAATAATTACAGTTATAAGTAAACTAAATATAAATATTCTCGACTAATAAATTAGACAGAATGAAAATAACATTAACAATATAAATTAATTAAACTTGGTCGCTTTATCATTCCTAAAATCAGGAATCATAATTACAAAAAAGAAAACATTATAATCAATCATACATACTCTCACACAAAACAGTCCAACCGAGGGCTAGGGTCCACGTCCATGATGCCCTATCCTGGTTTACAGGAACTGTTAAACCAAATAGATCCGCTCTCATGGAGCATAAAATGAAGACAATTCTGTTCTCTTGCTTGCTTCGTGTATTTGAGTTCCGGGGAAGAGGGGAAGTTGCGCTGCGCAAACGTCCACTGCGCAGAGGAGAGGGAAGATAGGAGAGTGGACAAAGAGGTAGGGATAGCACTGTTCTTGAATTCAGCTGCTAAGAATTGAAGAGATGACTAACGTTGCATACGAAAAATGTGCTTTCGGTACAAATTTAATAGCATCTCTTACACTCTATTTATTATTATTATTATTTATTTATTTATTTATTTATTTATTTATTTATTTCCTGTAACTCCTAAATGGAACATAGGGCAGCAGCAAAGTTTCTCCAGCATACTCTGCTTCCAGCCAGTCATTTCACTTGTTTCCAGCTCTTCCCTCTTTCCTTTGCATCCTCCTCTACTGATCGCTTCCAAGTTTTCCTAGGTCGTCCCCTCTTTCTTACTCCTTGCGGATTCCAATCTAGTGCAGTCTTCTCGATGGTTCCGTCTAGTTTACTCAACATGTGATCTATCCAATTCCACATTGTTTGTTTTATTTGGTGACATATTGGAGATTGGTTGGTTATTCTGCACAGTTATTCATTTTATTTTATTTCCGGCCATCGTATATTTAAAATACGCCTCACACATCTGTTTATAAAGTTCTACAACGTTTTATTTGTTGCTTCCGTAACTTTCCATGTTTCGCAACCATAGAGGACAGTCTAGGTTTTGTCTTCAAAGAGGTTTTCATAGTTTTCCTGGGGTATAACTGCGCAAATGCACTATTTGTTAGACGAATCCGTCTTTTTATATCTTCTTCTACCCCTCCGGTTTTTGTAACCATACTTCCTAAATATATGAAGGATTCAACTTCTTAAGGGGACAGGGTAGTCTGAGCGTATGGTTACTATGCAGCAGTGAAATCAATTTACTATTTCTTATGAACTTGTAAATAAATAAGCCTGAAAATTTTACACCATGCACACAACCAATTTGAGAATATTTTGGCTTTTAGTTTGTATCTCTACCTTATATACTTGATTTTATAAAAAAAAATCTGAAATATATATATTTTTTATATGCTATAAACATGAAGGACTTTGGGTACATTTTTCTCAGAAACCCCTTGTAAAATAGAATCATAATTTTCTGTGCTTATTACCATTACGATTAACAATATGCAGGCCAAAATAATTGGATTATCTCTATTGGTTCAATGGGAAAAAAATATTTGCATTTGGAAAATAAATAAATAAATATTAATACTATTTTGTCATCCTTTTCAGAGTCTAAAATCCATGATTTTTATTATAACTTTGTGAAAGTGGCGGCCCGTATTCATAAAAACGTGGAATAGAAGTATGCAAAATTTCAGCTTTCTACCTCTAGTAGTTTATGCGAAAATGGTACCTAAATATCTAAAAATAACATTTTGAGAAAATTTTATTTTCCAAATGCAAATATTTGTTTCCCATTGAACCAATAGAGATAATTATTTTGGCCATGCATATTGTTAATTATAATGATAATAAGCACAGAAAATTATGATTCTATACTACAAGGGGTTTCTGAGAAAAATGTACCCAAAATCCTTCATGTTTTGATTTCACTGCTGCATAGCAACCATATGCTCAGACTACCCTGTCCCCTTAAATGTCAACAACATGAACTTTTGTATTTTGTATTTCGATTGTTACAATTTATCATTATCTGTTTTATACTCTAGCATTATTTATTTATATCAGTTTATTCTTCTGTCACCACATTTTCATTTGAAGATTCCAGTAATTCATAAGTATTAGTAATTTTGATCTGTTATTCTTTACGCAGTTCATAATTTGTCAAGTTTTCTTGTTACCTGGCTATATCACTTTTTGTTAAAGAGTGTGTAATGAGGTGTAACGGGAAGAAGAGCGCCACTTGGATTGAGAAGCAGCAAGAAAGTGATGAGTGGTTTACACTTTTCCCCTTCTAATCCATCCCAATTCATCTGTCGCGACTGCATCAATAAAATATCAAACATGTGCTAGCTATCAACATCGAATTGCTAAATAATGAAGTCCCGGAATCCGTGGGTACAGTCACAACAAAACACTCGCTAAACATATTCAAATGTCTGTCGGTAGAGTTTGTTTCCACGCTGAGTCGCCATGTTAATATTCACAACCAGTCGATTAATGTAAGACTGCACGTTTGGTATTAAAGTTCGTAATTTATAATTCCACGACGCGTCCAGTCTAAAAGGGTCTTGTCTACCAGTCGGCTGTTGATCTCACATCCGTCGTAATTTATAATTAAAACACTGAGTTGAAAATGTAAGAAACTCCACTGCTTTGAAGAGCGAAAAAACACGTATGCAACACAGAAATTATGAATTCTTGCTATATTTGCATTCCATGTAAGCAGAGGATCAATATTTTAATTGATCAAAAATTTATCAGAGCAAGTTGTAAGAAATTAAGGGTTTCTCACAAGTAGGATACTTGCGGTTTCTTCCGTTTTCAACTCAGCGATTTAATTCCACAATTTCTGATATCCTATCACAAATTAATAACCCAAATTTAGAAATCTAATGAAATAAAGTAACTTAATGTTTATCAGGGCTGGGATTTTGTGCACTAAAACTTGAAGATGTTTAATTTATACTTGATAATAATGTATTTAAACTAGCAGAGTTAAGGTCATAAGGCCTTCTACATTAAACTCCATTAATTACAGAAGAAATGTACATAATAACATAACATAGAATGAATAATCATTTATGCAAACTAAATTAAAATAAAATGAACTAACTAAAATTTTTTGACCAAAGAGAGATGAACAGACAGGTGAATGGAGAAAACTACATAACAATAAACTACATGGTCTGTATAGGAAGCCAGATATAATAAGAACAGTTAAGTCTCGTAGACTGCGATGGGCAGGACATGTTGCGCGTATGGAGAATGAAAGACGTGCATGGAAGCTTATTGTAAGAAAGCCAGAGGGAAAACGCCCAGTTGGTAGACCAAGAATGAGGTTGGAGAACAACATTAACTATGATTTGAGGGAAGTAGATTATACAGGGAATGATTGGAAAGCATTAGCTCAGGATAGGGATGTATGGAGAGCTTATGTCCGCGCGGCCATGAACCTACGGGTTCGATAGTGCCAGTGAGTAAGTAAGTAAGTAATTAACTAACTTACTGGCACTATCGAACCCGTACGATCATCGGGATTGAGTAAGCATAGTTCGCGGAAATATGAAGAAATATGGTCATCACATTAACGAATGTTGAATATGCGTGTGTGTATGTCTTATACACATATTATGAATATATTGCAGTTTTTGTACCGGTCCATCTTTAAAGTCTGTGAATAAGCTGTTCCAATAATCAAAATGCGACATCAGTAGAGTGTGCACTAGAATTAATTTGAGATCAGTCAGAACAATTTGTTTTTAATATATTTAAAGAATGCATTATTGGAAATATCTTTTTTTGATATTTGATTTATTTCGATGTTCTAACTTATATTAGAGCAACGTTTCCCAACTTGTGGTTCGCAACCCCCCCTGGGGGTTCGCAAAATATTTCAAGGGGTTCGCCAAAACTTTTCCGTAATGGTGTATTTCCAGGCATTTATTGTTTCCTTCATTTCTGCGGCATCGTAATAATAATAATAAAATAATAATCTTCTTCTTCTTCTTCTTCTTCTTCCGAATGCAGTATTGGGTGATGATGCCCGTTCTGCGACTACAAAAACTGATCCTTCCATCGGTTGAAGGGTCTTCCGAGGTCTCTTTTGCCATTAGCGTTGAGGTGGTAAATCATCTTTGGTAATAAAATAATAATAATAATAATAATTTATTATCATTATTTTAAAATTAAATTAACCCTATAATGTCCTTTGTTACATATGTGTACCCCTATTTGTGCGAAAAGTCGTTTTCTTCATATGCCTATTTAAAAAATAAATACAGAAGCAGACTTTGTGCTGAAAGTGTTTTCAGACTTTATTTTACTTCTGTGGTTCCTGACTTCAAAGCTCTGTGCCATGGAAACCAGGCGCAACCTTCTCACTGAATTCCAAGGAAGAGGTTATTAATTACTATGAAAACTTGTGATTATTATTGCAACTAGGCCTACTTGTTGTGTAACTTTTAAGCCGTAACTGGAAGTAAATTTATATTTTAACCATCAATGGTTAAGTTAATTTAAGGTTATTATATCTTTTCTTGAAATTAAATTTTATGCTTGTCTACTTTTATCTATAGGCCTATTTAAAAGTCAACCGACTCAGATTGTTGTAGAAGGGGTTTGCGAGTCGAAAAAGGTTGGGGAGTCAAGATACAAAACTCAAATTTGTAATAAAAAATATTCAATAAGATATTTTTTGTTATCTAGCATGATACTCTGCATACTGATATTGATAATTGCATGCAATACTCTTGGATGTCCAAGAATTACCGCTTGGATATTCTCTACATTAAGTCTGAGTCCGAGGTCTTTGCAACACTCTGACATTCGTATAAGATGAGTGATAAGTCTGTCGAGTAATGAAAATTCGAATATCGTCAGAATACATGTTTGCGGGAATGTGGACATTTTGTTGAGATGTCATTAATACGCAGTGAGTAGTACACCTGACCTCATGATTCGACAGTACAAGGAACGATTTTGAACTTATTCTGATTGTTGTTGATCTTCGAAGTAGGAGTTAAACCAGCCAAGATAATTTTCTGACAGATGTAATGTTTTCAGACTGGTTAATAACATGTAATGTCTGCCGTAGCGAAAGCTTTACCAAAGTCAAGAATTTTAAGTTATCTTTTTGTCCATAGCTTCTACAGTGTCCTAAAAATATTTGCTAAAGGCGAAAGGTATTGTTAACACACCAGAAAAACGAAAATTGATAGAAAGATGAATATTAAAATTTAAAATATAAAATAGATACCTGATATCTCAGTCGTCCTTAACTTCATAAAGGTTGTAAGATGTGAAGTACTTTCGGAACATATGCTCCATCTTCAGCATGTAAATCGGTACTAGTTGTTGTTTGTGAGAATCTTGTAGAGAGGGTTGATGTCATTGGGTGTGTTCTCATTAAGCAAGCGAATGAGTGAACATCTTAAAGGCTTTAGACTTGAGGGTAAATCTAGTTTTGTAAAATGTGTCACAGAAACAGGTCACCAGTTTAATACTATCGGTAACATATTATCCATTATTCATAAAAAGCAACAGCTTAAAGATCAATGTTTTTGAAGAGATCGAAATATTGAAAGAGGCCAGAAACACTCACTTGCTTAATGAGAACACACCCAATGACATCAACCCTCTCTACAAGATTCTCACAAACAACAACTAGTACCGATTTACATGCTGAGGATGGAACATATGTTCCGAACGTACTTCACATTTTACAGCCTTTATAAAGTTGAGGACGACTGAGATCTCAGGTATCTACAGCAAAAGCTCCTTATTCGCGGAGGATATGTTCCGCAAAGTATGCCGCGAATACAGAAACTGCGAATATGGAATGGTAATTTGTGAGGGTATATAGGGAATACGTTCCAAGGTTACAAAATAAAATAAAAATTATCAAAATAAAATCAATTGAGAGATTTTGAACAATTTTCCTTTTACTCGACATTATAAATTGGCAACAAAACAAAAGGGACGTGTGTTATTCATCAAAATTATTGCAACGAATGACAAGTTGAAACAATACAACACCGATCGTGGCGAGGGCGGCATTTATCAACGGATATAGCAGCACGTGAAGAATGGCAGCGGTGGCTATTAACAACGAACTTTAGGCTTAGTGACAATAAGGTTTGTTTTACTTTGGTATTAATTTGTTCATTTGATTTGAATCACTCTTTGTAAAAGCCGCCTTGACACGTGCCTGCAGTAAAAAAAATTGGCGCTGTGTTAATAAAGGATACTAATCCTTCTAACATACCGACTGTATCCGCGAATAAATAAATTTTTACCCGCGAATAATGAAACCGCGTATAAGGAGCTTTTACTGTATTTTATGTCATAAATTTTACTTAGTGACCTCAACCATGTTTCGTCATGGATTTTAAAATGATTGAATATTAAAACTCAACAATTGCAGTTATTCATGATCATTAGGCGTTCTCGATCTCTCTATGCTCCGATTGTGGCAGTACAATTCAAATAAGTAATGTAACTTAAAGTGTGTGCAAAATCGTCACATTCAGAAAGATTTCAATGCATGACGTAATATTTGTACTTGACCGACACGTGCAACTGAATCAACAGAAATCAGGTAGCAAGCACTGAGGATACTTTCGTGTTCTAATCTAAGGAAAGTGCTGAAAAACATGGAAAAATTATACATATTTAAATATTTTTGAGGAAAATGTTGAAAATATTTTCTCTCGTAGCCTTTCTAAAAATGTGTTTTTATATTAAGTTAAATTTTGAACGTGTATTTGTGTGTACGTGTCGGTTCAAACTTTGTTTCATGAATACCTATAATAGGAAAAAAAAAAAAAAACATTAATTTACTTAATAATCCCGACATGTCAGGATTGTACTGTCGCCCCGAGACTCCATGTGCAACTAGCGCCATTCAATAATACATTTGAGGGAAGTTGGTAGTTAACGCGTGCAACAACATTCTTATAGTAGCCATAAATCAGGAACCATTTATCAGAGCACTTTAATTTTTTAAGTAGTGTGTGTACACATAGAACTTTAAAATGGGCTAAGAAAAGTGTTTTTATAGTGCAGTGTATGGTAGAAATTTTTTTTTTTTACTTAGAGCTGACTTTTTAATTTTTTCATTGTTCGTCATGGTATAGGTTCACTTCATTCTACGTGTATTTATTCTGCTTCAATGTGAATGCAACTTTAGGATCTTATTGTTAGTAAATAGTACTATTCACCTTGCCATAGTTTATTATTGTATCTACAATATTATTATCACAAGGGGTATGCAAACTATATCGTACGAAAAATAAAATAATATATAAATACAAAAAATAATGGAAATTCAATATTTTAAGGAATAATTACATAAACTGTGACAAGACAGGTTCCACCTGCATCCACAAATGTCCTCTGAAAGTTTAATTGATAGCGTAAGTAGTTTCTGAGAAACGTGTACCCAAAGTATAAAAAAAAATGTAATTTTCGAGAAGATGGAAAAGAAAATGGCATACACGATCTAACCATGTAGCACAGGGTTTTATATCCAGGCATATAAACAAGTCAAATGATTCAGTAACATATATAACCCATATATCAAAATGTTCAGGAGACTTTGCTCTATTATATAAACGAAAACTATTTTTCATTTTTTTTTGACTCACATAACTACCAACTTCCCTTAATAATACAACTAATCGACTTACGCTAAATGCCTAATCTATTTCGAACGGGAATATTTGAAAGTTGCATTGTTTATATCATTCACAGGATAAAATCGCATGTGTTTCACAGAGTACTGTTATAAGCGGAACAAGTTTTGAGAATATAATTTTAAAATTGTTATAGATTAAAACTAATAATACTGTATGAAGTGCACTTAAACAGGAATAATCTTCTTCCCCAGCCATAGGGTATTCATAAAACTGCTTGCCGATATTATTATGTGCTTGAAACCGGAACGAAATGTCTATAAACGTCTATTAATAACAGTTTTGAGAGAAGAAGGAGAGCCTGCAGCGGCAACTTGAGTACTGGGACGCCTACATTTGTCTTGCAACATACGTACGAGGTCCCTGCCTCCCATGCATTCTTACACATGGTGTGTCCACAGGTCGTATGTTACAAATTTTCCAAGAGAAAATTAAATGGATAATAGGCCTACTTAAAATATTAAACTAATTTTAAAATAATAAATCCACGGCCAACAGATCTGAAGAATGAAGTAGCTATTGTCACTGACTACTACCATAATCTGGGGTGATTTCGGACATTTTTTACATTTTTTTATTTATCTCCACTTGTATTAGTAGCAAATGACAGAAGACATGGTAATTATATCTATCAATACCCCTTCTGTTAGTTCAAGATGTGTAACCAAAACTAATGCATTCTCAACAATATATAAATACATATGAACACCGTCCGGTGTTACCCCACAGTGTGGGGCGGCTTCGGACGTAATGCATTTTCCTCATGTTCCGATTTATATTGGCTAATAAGGGTGTCTTTGGATACATTATCTTATATTTCATTCATTATAGGTCTGTATTCAGTGCCCTATATCAAGTGATTATATATATTTTTTAGATCTTGTCAACTTTTTTTACCCTCAATTCAAATTTTATTGCAGAAAAATTACAGGCAGAAGCAAACATACAGATAGGTACAAATTAAACACATAATTCAAAACAAGAAACAATTCAAATGTTCTTTCGTCTCCACCTTATCCGCTATAAGTGATCGTAACATAAACAAAAGCCAATTGAGGGGTCTAGTGAGAGAGGGAGCTATGCCACTTTGAGAAGAAATGGAAATAATCAGTGATATTTATATTACAATTTACATTTTTCCTTTTACATAGTTTACATAACTGTAAGTTAAAGAAGAAACAAGTTGTCCCTTTATTGAACAAATAATTTTGTAATATAATGCTTTATAAAAGCCAGTTTATTTCCATTTCTTCTCAAAGTGGCATAGCTCCCTCTCTCACTAGACCCCTCAATTGTATCCTTCCGCCATTCGCACCACAATTACTGTCACATTGCCAGGAAGCACGTGTGAAGTATATAAGACATGTAATTGTAGAATGAGGAGATTACAAGAAAGCTGGTGAGATTTTTCACTGAACTTGTGAAATAGATATAGAATACTCGTAACTGTTTTATGACCACTAGTCAAAGGTTTTAAAATTTTAGATGGCGACACAGCAACATACGACTCAACACTTCAGCCTTTTTTTTTTTGTTTGCTTCAGAATCGATTGAAGAATGACTCATATGCATCATCCACATGTAATAAATCTATTTTAAGTTGTAGTTTTTGATTAGGTATATTTTAGAATATTTTCTATGTTTTCAATATTGTTATTTTTATTCACGAAGAATAACAAGTACATTCAGAGGACATATTTTTAATTTGATGAGGGGAACTACTTTTTCGCGTACTTATTGCTTCTACAACGTGTGTCGGTGTCCATAACCAATGAAAAGCGAGCGGGTCACATGCTTTTATTTTGATGAGAACCACTTTATTAGCGGATAGCCTTTAGAAGACAGTAACATGGTTAACGTGTCGGAATTCTGGAACCATTTTTCACTTTACTTAACCAGATTTTGTTACTTTTCCTACCGAGTAGTTGTCCTTCCAGACGTAATATACATATCAGCTGGCCTACACCATCACTCATCTGGATATTTATTGTTTCAATTTTTCTTGTTGAGGTTTCTCCAACTCCAATATGTTTTTTTAATCGTATTTGAAACAGATATTAAACCGGCAACTAGCGAAGTTATTAGGCATGATTATTATCGCCTCACTATGATGATTGTCCAGCGGCTCGCTTTGTTTCCCCACAGCTGTTATATATAATTAAACACGAAGATGCCGACTCCCACCACTATAATAATTCCGCATGTTAATCATTGTCAAGCATTGTCGGGCGGCACCTGCTTTTATATAAAGGGACAGCCATCATAGTGAGGCGATAATAGAACTTGTATATCGAAGCCAACATTGAATTATTAAATATGGAGAACGTGTAGGAATGCGCTCCCCGAGAATCGCATTCTTTATAACAGTGAAAGAAGAGTAAACAGTTGTAATTAATTAATTCTCAGTCTCGGCCTCTCTAGTAAAGTACTCGGTTCTCATTATGATTTATAGAATTTTTCGGGAGAGGGAATTATAAAAAAACGGTACTTCTTAAGGAAGGGAAGTTTAAAGTCGTCCATTCTGCGTCCAATAGATCTACAGCACTTGGATATAACACGAAACATTTCCTTTACAATCTCGCAGACCTCAACAGAAGTTGACAAAGTTAAATCCTATGAATAAACAGATATGTCAATCATATTAGAAAATCCTGTATCTTTCGTCGTTCGCCCAGGAACTACGTAAATAAGCGAATTAACAGCATTCAAATGTATAGTCTGATTTTGCTGGTTTACGGTAGGCCCTATATATATATATATATATATATATATATATATATATTGGTTAAATTGAAATAAAAAATACTAATTTTCTGATGCCGGCTTGTTTAAAAATGTCAGACTACAGAGAAAACAAGTAAGTTACTGTTACCTATTTGCATATTGTTATATAATTTAACACTAATTGAAATTCGTATATATTTACTATTTTTTTCAATTTATTTACGTACAGATTTTCAATGTGTACACATCTTTCTGTGCCTAAAGTTTTATTTTCCTTCTCCCCTCGTCTCTATCCAGCCACTCCATGTCCCCCAGTCCTCTTATTATCATTCCAGATCTTATTTCTTGCATCCACGAGTTTCGAGGTCTTCCTTTCCTCCTTCTTCCAGGTGGACACCATTCCAATGTTTTTCTCTTGCATTCATCGTACATGCCCATACCAATTTAATTCGTTGTATCTTATATAATCTACTATTGAATATCTATATTCATTTTTTCTGTATGACAGTATTTCTAATTTTAAATGTCTTGCCGCTCTCGTCAGGTCCGAAGCTTCTAGATGCATTTATTTAATTTTTCCAATCTAATATGTAAAAATTAATGTTTGTTTGTATGTTTGATTGTTTGTTCGTACTTTATGCGCGGCCATATCGTTGATACGATTGTGATATTTCTTTTTGCAAAATGTTCAGGAGATTCCCAGGATGAACATAGGCTATAAGAGAGTTGTGATACTCAACTCCTACACCCTTAAAAATCACCCTTTGTACTGAAAAACGTGAAAAATAATCATTTTTTGACGCTTAAATGGCTATGCTGCCTAAAGTATAACAAATACACAATATTAATTTACACAGAATTTAATATCTCAAAAACCTCTACAAAAAAGTCCGCGACAGCATATGTTTATCTTTTACAGATAACTCACAATAGCCATTTTTGTCTCTCATTGATGTCAACAAGATCGGGATAAGTAGATTCCCGGACAAGCGTGCACTGACGATTGTGATGGGGCTTTTTGCAAAATCTTCAGGATTTTCCCGGGAAGATTATAGGCTATAAGAGAGTTTTAATGCTCAAGCCCTTCACCCTTAAAATCACACTTTGTAGTAAAAAAGTAAAATAAAAGTTGCTTTTTGTACGCTTAAATGGCTTACGCTACCTAATCCATAACAAATACACCAAATTGTACACAGAATTGAATATCTCAAGAAACTGTACAAAAAAAAAACACAACAGCATATGTTTATATTTTACGGATAACTCACAATAACCATTTTTGTGTTTCATTGATGCCAAGAAGATTGGGATAAGTTGATTCCCTGACAAGCAGAGATAGCCTACGTAGATTCCCGGACAATGCCTGGTAATCAGTACGGAATATCTAAAAATAATAACGATATAAATTTATAAATATTTTCCTTTTACTTATTCAACTAAACGTAAAAATGCATTATCATTTATTTAGGCATAGCAGCGCACGTCGGGTATTAGCTAGTACTTCATAAAAAATATTAAATAAATGAAACTAATGTACCTTATAGGATAGATTGTCAATTTAAGGGTTAATTGAATTATATGGTGTAAGCTATATTTAGTTTTTAATATCGTGTTTTAGGTAAACCCTCTCTTTCAGTGGTCAAATATCGCTGATTTTTTTAGGAATACCTTCCTCGATTTTTAATAGCATGTAGGCCTATTGAGTTTCGTTGAGAAACATCGAAATTTGTGACCGCTAGGACGGTTGTTTAAATATTGGTTTCAAGTGAGCTGCTAGCTTAATGGTAAGATTCTTAGTTAACGAACTCGACCTCAATTTTTTTTTCTATTAATTCCTATATATCAAGTTTGGTTTCGATTAACGACCGCTAGATCGTTAACGGACACACACACACACGCACGCACACTGCTATAAAGTAAAATATTCTCTTTAAATATATTTACTTGTTATAGTGACCACTAAATGGCAGTTTGAACGATATCCCGCAACCTCTCGTGTAAATTAAGAATACTGTATATATCATATAGGAAAAATAAATGTTTATGTACCTCAGATCGCTACAGCGCTAAACGCACAAAGTTTACAAACTCGGGTTCAAATCTCGACTCAGGCATTTATTTCCTTTTTATGTTTTATATATATACCAAATGGCAGTGAAGACCGAGTTCTAATGGAGAATATAATATATATGTATAGGCCCTATATGAGAAGGATAGATTCTTCTATTGGATTTGCCCAGTGGTGTAATGGATAGCACGCTGGAATACCAACCCAGAGGTCCGGCATGTATTTTTCTTATCATGCCATATATATATATATATATATATATACATATTATCATGGTCGTTTTCGACGTGTACTGATAGGTTCGGTGAACACCTGTAACTTTAAAAAAAATGTCTTAATGAATACAACCTCAACAGCTTCCTAATTTCGAAAATTAACAATAAAATGATTTAGAAATGAGATCAACATGAACGAAAAGTAGAAGGAAAGGGTCAGTTCGTGTTCATATCTGTTGTCAAAAATGGTTTTATTACTTCCTCGCTTTTTTGTTTTCTTTATCAAACACTTGTTTTTACATTTGACAATAAAAGAAATGTTATTCGACCCTTTGAAGTTTCCCAACCGCTTGAGTGAAGTTGATAAGATCGTGAAAATCGTAAAACTTAGTTTTACTGTTTAGCTACAGATATACGTAGTGCGTAAATCTTCCAAAGCTGACTTTTTATATCTGAATTTGTAAACTGCAGCGGATGGAAGTTGAAACAAACGATTCCATCAGCTGTTAACGTGACTGACGATGGTTCCAGTGCCTTCCTTCTTGCAAAGCATTATCACATATTAGAAAACAATGTCGTGCTAGTTCTCCATATACTCGCGCAGTAAAATCAGATGGAAGATAGTGCGGTTCAAGAGGTGAAAGTGCATGCATGATGGTCGTGCATGCGAAATCTTCCGGGATGCGAACCGTCACGGATTTGCAGAGTATATCAGTTAAGGTGCGGCTGTCAAGGGTAGCTGTGTATCTTGTGCTGATTGAGAGTCTAGCATCGTATTAATCAGGAGAATCACGATTGCGCACAACTCATTAATACAGAGTGATTCTGCGCACTGTAGAGGCAACTCAGTGGGTAAAGTTGTCGTGAAGAACTTTCATCCGGAAATGAAGCGTTTCCGTACAATATTGATAACAAGAAATAGCTAACTAACTAACTCACTGGTACTATCGAACCCGTAGGTTCATGGCGGCGCGGACATACGCTCTCCATACATCTCTATCCTAAGCTAATGTTTTCCTATAATTTCCTGTATAATCTACTTCCTTCAAATCATAGTTTATGTTATTCTCCCACCTCATTGTTGGTCTACCAACCGGGCGTTTTCTCTCTGGTTTTCCTACAAGAAGCTTCCATGCACGTCTTTCATACCCCAATCGTGCCACATGTTCTGCCCATCGCAATATATGAGACTTAATTGTTCTTACTATATCTGGCTTCCTATAAAGACCATGTAGTTCACTGCTATATGTAGTTTTCTCCACTCACATGTCTGTTCATCTCTTTTTAAGCCATTTATTCTCAAGTACTCGTAATCTCTTTTCTCCTTTGAACTAGGAATCCATGTTTCGCATCCATAAATATAATATTACTGGTTGAATAATATCGGTAGTTTTATATATTTTCAGTTTTTTTTTTTAAAGGAGTTGGGACTTCAAAAGTCCCTGTAATGCATAATAGCACGCATTTCCAGAATTGAGCCTATGTTTAATTTCTTTGTGCATCTCATTCCTATTTGTGATTATTGTACCTAGGTATTTGAATTCAGCCACTTCCTCAAAATTTCCCTCATTTGTATTTCTATATGTGACCATATATTTAGTTTTATTGATATTTACTTCCAGTCCCAATTTCTTAGTGTTTCTCAATAGTGTGTGCGTGTTGGCCTTTAGTATCTCTTCGCTATCGTCCAATTGTACCACATCATCAGCATAAACTAATAGCTTATTAATACCATTGAGTTGTAGGTCTTCTTCATCCTATAAAGATTTGATGGCATGCTCTAGTACAAAATGAAATAGTATAGGGGATAGTGCATCCCCTTGCTTCAACCCACTGTGGATTTCAAAACTGTTTGCCTACACGCACCCTACTCTTTGTGTCATTTAGACACATTCGTATAAGTCTAACGAACTTCTAGGGATAATATCCAAAATATTCTACATCATATATGATAACCCGCTCTGAAAAATATCGACTTCTGAAGTCACCTGAGTTTATAATCTGTATATTACACAAGTTATGAAACCATCCCTTGTACAAAAAAAAACACCAGATTACGTTTATATAACACTTTGGCTAGACCAGTGTTGACCTATGGTAGTGAAGCATGGACACTAAAAGGACAATATGAAAGCAGAATAACGGCTTGTGAATTGAGATTCATGCGCAGAACAGCGGGTTACACCAGATGGGATCGGAAAAGTAATACCGATATCTTAAAAGAATTGAAGACTACGCCAATTTTGGAATATATTAAACAGTACCAACTAAGTTGAAACACCATCTAGAAAGAATGAGTTCAAATCGGATCGCCAAAGCTATTTATAATTTTATACCAAGAGGACGAAGATCACTGGGCCGTTCTATAAAACGCTGGAGGGAAATTTTTCTATAGGATTGTAACAGGCCTTGGCCTAATAATTGGAAGGAAGAAGAAGAAGAAGAAGAAGTGTTACATCCACCTGTCATCCCACAAAATCTCGTCTCAACGTTTGAGGGAAATAGCGAGGTAGGAAATTGCTTGGCTGATTGACATAAAATGTGAGATATGATTTCGTTTCTCGTTATTGCAGCTCTAGAACAATAATTTCATAAACAAACTCAATCTTCTACAATGTTACATTAAATCGGACTCACCTTTCATATTGTGATTTTCAGTGCTGTGTTTAGGCTGATTTTTAAGTAATGTAGTCGCTTTATAAGTTAATGAAAAAACTGGCTTCTTTAATGAATTCTATCATAAGTAATGCCACGAGTGATATCCAAATTATCGATAAAGTCACGACTCACGAAGTTGGCATTTGGTGGGACTATTTAACGAATAAAATTAAGCTATTTACTAACAAACCATTATTTAAATATAGTTGTTTTAAAATATTTATGTATTTAATGTAAATGGCGATGTTTGAAAACAAATAAGAGACGTTTGTTATGCTTCATTTGTTCATCACTGCAACCAGATCATATTATTTATTGCCTAAGGATCGCAATATTATAAGAATGCACCCTAGTGGAGGAAAAATTAAACACATCAAACTGTTTTATAACCAACATATTAATTTCTGATGTCCTATGATGTAAATTATATTTTTCTGGAACGTAAATTCCTGAGTAATAATACGTTTAAGAAAGTGCAAACAGTGGTTTCATTTTATTGTGGTATAATCAATTACTACGAATGTGTTCTATTATATCACCGCAAGCAGTATGCGTTTGCATTCGTGCACTATATATACAATCTGGTAGCCGTATTTCTTAGAGAATCAGTAACTGCAAAATAATGCTCTGGCCTATTCAGAATGTTAGAAAGAAGGAGCTTGATTTCAAAGTGATAAAATTAAACTGATGAAATCGAGGCGAAAACGGCTGTGATTGGTTGTAAATCAAAATTCATTGAAATGTGATTGGTCAGTGACTCCCATTTGGGGCACGAGTTAAATAGTCTGTATATGATGTCCTTCTGAAATTCAATTATCTTCAGTCTAGGCGCGATAAAACATAGATTGTAAGTTAAATTTCACATTGAACTATGTGGTTTTCTGCATACACTTAATTTTATATACAACTTTTCACTAATATATTAGGGCCTTATTGATAAGTGATCGGTTAAAATTCAATAGGTACTCGATACATCTTTACCTTGTCGTGGTGGAGTGATTTGCGTGCTTAAATGATCCTGAGAGTTATGCCGACGGTAGCATTGCTGCCGATAAGATTACACATGCCGGACCGGTCGAAGGTGATAAGCCAGACTAAAAAAGTAGCTTGGTCGAAAGAGTGACGATCTTTCACCGTAAAATACAACCGTCAACAAATGCGGGCATGGGTTCAACTGGGGTAAAATTTTCCGGAGGTCTAATAGTCCCCCATTCGGTTCTCCGGGAGGGGACTACTTCAGGGAACTCGTGCCAAAGGCTCAAACTCGATACATTAATAATTACTGTGAAAATCATTTGAATTAAATTTACAAATATAATGGATAATATGCGACGATTCTCTCTGATCAAAGTAAAATGGGAAGATTTTTCATTTTTTATAGACGCTTTAATCAAAGAGCATATAACTAACTCATTGGTACTATCGAACCCGTAGGTTCATGGCCGCGCGGGCATAAGCTCTCCATACATCCCTATCTTGCGATAATGTTTTCCAATCATTCCCTGTATAATCTCCTTCCCTCTAATCATACTTAATGTTATTCTCCCACCTCATTCTCGCTCTACCAACTGGGCGATTTTCCTCTGGTTTTCCTACATGAAGCTTCCATACACGTCTTTCATTCCCCATTCGTGCCACATGTCTTGCCCCACGTAGTCTACGAGACTTAACTGTTATTATTACTTCTGGCTTCCTATAAAGACCATGTAGTTCATTGTTGTGTAAGTCTTCTTCATTCACCTGTTTGTTCATCTCTCTTTGGTCCAAAAAAAATCCTAAGTACTTTATTCTCAAATACTCGTAATCCCCTTTAATGAAAGAGCATATCATGTCCAAATTTATTGTTGTTTTCAGTAGACTGTGCAATTCTATTAATATGTTTTCTTGGTTCATTTTTGATGATATTATGAAATTATTCTATTCCATAGTAATTCTGCCCGAGGGCAGCTGTTTCACTGCAATGATAGCATTTTCATGCTATGCTTTGCAGCTTTAATAAGGAATAGCTTCCCGTTGCTTTCCACACCGGTGATGGATGATGATTATAATGATAAGAATAATGATGGAGGCCGAATGATTTTCGGGGATCTTTCGGCCCTAAGCTTCCTGACATTTATCTTACAAGTGAGGAAAAACCCCGAAAAAACCTCACTCAGGAGCCTGTCCCGACTGGGAATCGAACCGAGGCCCGCTGCGATTCAAGGCAGTACGCTACCTCGAGACCACAACGGTGGGCTGCGAAATGATGGTTACAATCATAATAATGAAATTTCAGCCCACCATTTGTTCGATGCTCAGGATTGTAAGTTGAACATATTACGACATAAATAAAATTTCGTATGAACTTGTTAAATGCGGCATAAAGAAGGAATGTAAAGAACGGGTCTGAATGTCGTAAAGAGAAAACGTTACTCCTTAAGAGAAAACTGAGTGATTATTTGGTATCTCTGTGTTATCGCCCTAACATAATGTGCTGCAGGCTGTCATTGTTCCAATTAAAACGTAGCTTTTCAGTGATACGATACCTTCCTTTAAGACATATGGACTAGACCACACGTTGTAATTGATTCACAGATTATTTCATTAAATTTATTACCAAGAAGAGAAGCAGATAAATCAAGGGAACATGGCCCTCTCCATTTAATTCCTAACCATTTTTGGACATAGTGTCTGTGATGATCAACGTTAACAGCAGTGCCCCCTGGAGCCCAGCGCTTAGGGTGGTCTCTTATAATGAATCCAACCAACCGCTGTGGTCATTTAAAACAATGAAACATAATTTCTCCGGACAATTGCCACAAACTTCCTATTCGACCTGACTCTTCGCAGATCTATCTATATACCTCGTACTTCCCCGGCGTAGAGATTAAAGTGCTCCCTTGCTGGAGTTCATTAACCAAACTATTTTTTTTATTTTTATTTATTTCCTGTAATTACTAAATGGAATATTGGACAGCAGTAAAGTTCCTTCCAGCGTACTCTGCTTCCAGCCAGCTATTTCACTTCTTTCCAACTTTTCCATATTCCCTTTGCTTCCTCCTCTATAGATTGCACCCGAGTCTTCCTAGGTCGTCCCCTCTTTCTTACTCCTTGCGGATTCCAATGTAGTACAGTGTTCTCCATGGCTCCGTCTAGTTATCTCAATGTGTGGCTTATCCAATACCGCTTTCCTTGTTTTATTTGGTGACATATGAGAGATTGATTGGATTTTCTCCACAGTTCTCAATTTGATAATTTAGTTACGCTTATTTACCTACAGATGACGAGTGTTATGTGGTCAGCACATCGCCTCAATGTGTCCCTAGTAGACAACTAAGATTTCACTTGGATGGTTAAATTTTGCATGGAAGCCTCTTTATTCAGGCTTGCAGTTCTTTTACGAGCCTGAAAATCTTCAGACTTGGTACCCACGGCTTAAAGACCCTCCCGGAAGACTTTTCCTTTGGAATTTTCCATCGATTCCGGCCGGGTTTGTACCCGCGACCCAAGGACTAGAGGCAAAGAACATAACCACTAGCCCACCGCGGCCGACTATTTATATTGGGTATATTAATAATTATTATTTTTCTCTACAGGATGTACATCCTTTGAAATAATTGATGCCGCACAGATAATTTTCAAGTCTCAGAACGAAGCCACTGCGCATGATCAGAGATCAGCTATGTGGTTCACAAGTACACAGCTATTTGAGAAACTAAATCCATTCTATTTCGTTGTGTGGCGTGCAATGGAATACAATTTCGTGTAAATAAGTAGAGCGGTAAATACTGAAATTAAAACAAAGCAAAATAAATTAAACAAAAGAAAGGAAATTAATTGAAATAAGGGCGAGAGAGAGAGAGAGAGAGAGAGAGAGAGAGAGAGAGAGAGAGAGAAAAGATGACAGCAGGATCGAACACGCGACTTCATGCACGGGAAACAGAAGCTCCCTCCACTAGACCACAACCATCTCTCCTAGAAATTGTCTGTATGAAGCGATGCAGTACTTCAGGACTTGCTTGTATAATGAAATTAGATATTAACTTAATTTTGATTAATCAGACGCATTTTGTATTAGTAATGGAAATAAATAATTTTATTATGTGTTTTGTAAACAAAGTAATGAGACGTTACAATCGTTATTCATTATATATATATATATATATATATATGATGTGATTCCTTTAATTTATTTATTTCCTTATATTCCATTCCATAGTAATTCTGTCCGAGGGCAGGTCTTTCACTGCAATCATAGTAATTTCATACAATGCTTTGCAGCTTTAGTACGGAACTGTAGGTGTGGTAGCTTCCCGTTTCTATCCACACCGGTGAAGAATGATTATGCTAATGATAAGGATGATGGTAATGGCCGGATGATTTTCGGGGACCATTGGGCCCTAAAGCTTCCTGACATTTATCTTACACGTGAGGTAAAACCCCGAAAAAATCTTATCCAGGAGGCTGTCCCGACCGGGATTATTTCCGTATATATATATATATATATATATATATATATATATATATATACAAATTTATTTGTATAACGAAGCCTGGTAACATGTAGGCATTAAGAAAATTAACGACGTTAATAAATAATAATAAATAAAACAAAAATAATATATACCTGACCAGAATCGAACGTGGGCCCGCGACGTCGGAAAACGAGCATCTTACCGACTGCTCCACTGAAGCGAACGATACGAATGCTGCATGAAGAGAGACTTACGCCGTCCGCTTTATACTCAAACGAGTCAGAACATCAAACAACGCACTGCTGTGAATCACTCTTCAAAACTCTTTAACCTTCCATCATCAAGAGTTGCGCCATCGTTTTTTTTCAAAGGCTGTTCATACCGTATAGGAAAACACTATTTCCTAATAAATACAGTGTTTAAAGTAGGCCTATTATTGTGCAACCGAACGAGTGAGAATCATGTTTAGGATATTCCGACGAGATATTTTCCTCGGTCATCAAGGAAAATGTCGGTTTGGAATTTCATTAAAATAATCCATTTTGAACATTCTTCGTCAGTTAATGTGGTCAACCGCTATGGTCTCGAGGTAGCGTGCTGCCTTGTCACCGGGTTAGATCCCCGGTCAGAACAAGTTTCCTGTGTTTTTTTTCGGGGTTTTTCCTCACCTGTAAGACTAATGCCAGGAAACTTTAAGGCCCAAACGGTCCCCGAACATCATCTAGCCATCATTATCATCAATATCATATTCGCCTAATTAGCCTAAGTTTAATTTAAGGCTTCTCCTGGTGTATAATTAACATCACCATCAACTCTCATATCATCGGGGCAGCATAACCCCACCTTCCAGGCGCCCAACCTCAAAAGTGGGTTCCAAGTACACCATGCTAGGAGAGAACACCAAAAATGTCTAAACGACAACCTGGGACATTTGGAAAAAATATGATAACTTGTACAAAAGTTGATAAAATATTATATTAAATCATGAAGTACAAAAAATATTTATGAATTATCGATAACGAAACGGATATTAGAGATTTTCTTATTTTTGTCTCACCCGAGCTTACTCTCTCTCTCTCTCTCTCTCTCTCTCTCTCTCTCTCTCTCTCTATATATATATATATATATATATATATATATAATGGTTATGGCCCCAGTTATATTATATACATACAAAACATAGCATCTTACTTTAAGGGAGGAGAAAAAATTACAATTATTAGAGAATAAAGTTTTTAGAAACATTAAGCAGAGAGGTGACGGAGAAAACTACATAACAGTGAGGTACGTGTTCAGTCTGGTAGACTTGAGATGGGCAGGACATGTGGCACGAATGTCGATTGAAAGAGGGGCAGGAAACGCCTTATAGAGAAACCAAAAGGAAAGTGTCAAATGTAGGCCAAACATGAGGTGAAAAATAATATTACCATGATTTGAATCCCGATGTGTTTTCTGAGGAGAGTCCTAAGGAAGATCATGGAGATAGAACCACTCAAATGCTGCACAATCATAATTGAAAATCAGTGTTGAGAAATCAAGAGATCCGTGGATTATTTTATACTTGTTACTTTCTGTCATATTTATTTTTAAATTATGCTACGAGTATTACGTATGCTTATTCATTTAAATTGACGATTGTTATATTTATATTCACAATCATTTTCTGAAAAAAAAAAGTTATAAAAGTAATAACTCACTGGCTCCATCGAACTCGTAGGTTCATGGCCGCACAGACATAATCTCTCCATACATGCCTATCCTGAGCTACTGTTTTCCAATCATTCCCTGCATAATATACTTCCCTGAAATCATGGAGAATGTTATTCTCCTACCTCATTCTTGGTCTACTAATTGGGCGTATTCCCTCTGGTTTTCCTACAAGAAGCTTCCATGCACCTCTTTCATTCCCCATACGTGCGACATGTCCTACCCATCGCAGTTTACGAGACTTAACTGTTCTTATTATATCTGATTCCCTATATATATCATGTAGTTCACTATTATGTAGTTTTCTGCATTCATCTGTTTTTTCATCTCTTTTTGGCCTAAAATAACATATTCTGTTGACTGTGTATGTAGTTATAAAAAATCTAAAATGTCGACGAATTAAACTAAAAGACCCTTATTCCAAAGTTTTAAATTACATATTTTTACATATTTCACACCATATTACATAATTTTACATATTTTAATATGTTTTGCGGAATTAATGGGATTGACGAAAATGTATAATGATTCCTAACAACTTTATACTCAAATACTCGTAATCTTCTTTCCTCCCTTAAAGTAAGAGTCCATGTTTCACATCCATATAATATAACGGGGAGAATAACAGTTTTATATAGCCTATTTGAAGTTTAATTTTTTGAAAGGAATTGGGAACAAGAGTCCCTGTAATGCATAATAGCACCCATTTCCAGAATTGAGCCTAAGTTAAATTTCTTTGAGAATCTCATTTCTATTTGTAATTATTATTGCTAAGCATTTTAATTCAGTCACTAAAGTATTGCCGGTAAGGAATTTAATTACAATCACTTGACTTAACGATATAATTAGACGTACCAATTGATTGGTTCTAGAATTTTGAAAGTAATAACACTCCCGACCGGAAATAAGTTTCGCATTTCCCTTGTTGTTCAGGCGAAAGCTATGAAAGTCATTACACCTTTTCTATATTATAATATCGAGCAATTCTAAATCTATCAACTTTTACAGGCCTTTAATGAGGTTTAATCATCCAATTACGAGTCACAAAATTATCTAGAATCGATTTAACATACGTGCAAATCGTCGAGTTAGTTATAAAATGAGTTCATTAACTCTATTGTTAATTTATAGTTTTAAACAGTTTGCTGTACACTACTAAAGAGTTTATCAAGCTTTTCGGGTGCAAGATCCATTGAAATCCCCGCGAATATGGTACTCGAAGGAATTGCGAAATTAATAAACTTGTGTTTCAGACACAAGTGCATATAACTATATGTGATTCTTCTCATTAATCATTATTTATATTTTACAAATCACTAACATAAACTTTTATATAACTATAAATTATTTAAGTATGAATTGAAAAAAAAAAAAAACATTAGAAAAAATAGAAGAAAAACGTTTGAAATGGTGACACCTCATAAGAATAACAAAGAATGTTCTTGTTTGGAAAGCTAATAGAAGAAGTGGAAGAGGCAGACCTAGAAAACGTTGGGGAGATGGAGTGAGGAGAAGTATGGAAGCTAGAGATTTAAGGGAAGAAGATGCTTTAGACAGGAACCTTTCTCGATAAATCGCTTTGGATTGAAGGAGAAACACTGTATTGTGGAATATTCCTAATAAAAAAGTAAGAGTTTCGTCTATATTTTGAAAATGTATTTTCAAAATTTTAAACCAACATAATATTTCGTCTTTTGAATAGAAATGTAATGTAGGGCTAAAAATTAATCTTCAATGTCTGTTCCGGTGGACAATATTTGTGTCTGGTTTCAAACTTCACAGGTTTAATCCCGGCCGTGGTCGATAGATTTTTCAAGGCGTAAAAATTGTCGGTATTTTTCACTTGGATTGGGAAAAAATATTTACACTATTTAAAAGAACCTTAAGTTTGAAATAAGAACTACCCGAGCAACAATTGTCCTCCTTTCACATTCACCTCTTAATTGCAAACCGAATGACTTGAGTTATGTAGTACGGTATCGTTTAAAAATGCTAGCTGATAAATATCGACATGAGAAAAATATTTTACCTTTCAAACCGAGATCTTTTGTATCAATTTAAAGACCTACTCGCTAGCATTAGGCATAGTTTAGATAACAACGTAGTGACTATTGATGAAACTAAATTAGTTGATCATATTTAAATGAAAAGAATTGAATTGTGTTTATTGTAGATACTTTATTGCTTTAAAATTAAGTTGCATTACATGTATTGTAAACAACTTTAAAATAAATTACTCAGTTCAACACAATACACAATGTATTATCGATCCTGCATAGAGAAAACAATACATCGAAAATCAACGTTCTCGAAGAGTTATAAATTATCAAGGAAACCACAAACACATGTTAAATGAGAACGTAGCCTTAGAAAGAATCGAAGCGAAAATGGTAGTCGAGCAGAATTTTTAGGGTCAAATCGACATTCAAGGGATCCTACAAAACAACACTGCAAATTATTGAGGACGACTGAGATATCAGGTATTGTTTTACATTTCTTAAAACTTTAATGCATTATAAATACATTATAAAACATAATTGTACACTATTATAGTTCAGAGGTTTGCAAACTGTGCGTCGAATTTCCCAGAAACATCACGTTATAATACAGTTTTGTGCGTCTTGCACATGCGTGCGTGTTTACAATTAACACGTATTATTAGCGAGTATTGATGGATACACACATCATGTGTGAATATTATTTCAATTTTGAACCGGCGCCTTTTTCGTTGTGAAATTTATTCACACATTTCTTGATCAGATGTTTGTTTTTAAATTTTACCACATGGTATTTTTAGAAACTTGGAGTCAGTGTTTGTTTAATTAAAATTTATAAGATACGTTTATAAGTCACTCTCATTAGTACGAAATTGTACAGTATTCTTACTTGACAAAATATGCAATGCTTTTATTCCATACTTATTTTGCAGTCGCTTTAACATCAAATTTCACATGGCGTCTGGAATATTTACTTGTTTTAATAATATATAGTATTAATTATCTATTTATTCTGGCAGAGTTAAGGCCATAAGGCCTTTTCTTCCACTCAACCAGCACAAATTACAAGTATATATATATATATGTATATACATATGGCAATATAGATTTATATAGACTATACTAATTATAAATAATTAAAAATACATTAAATGGAAATTTTATGTACAAACAAAATTTTATCCGATGATAATAACAATAATAGTATTTATGGTAATAATAATAATAATAATAATAATAATAATAATAATAATAATAATATATATATATATATATATATATATAAATGGATTGCGCACAAATGTGCAAAGGTGATAACACAGCTAAAAATCACTAATACTAACTTGGTCTTGCGTAATCACAAATTGTTTTTGTTCTTTGTGTACATGTTTCGATGTGATATCTTTCGCATTTCTGTTCACACACTTCGCATATGCACGACATCTTCGGGTCATGGAATGTTTTATCTCTACATATTAGGTGGTGGAATCCATGCACGCTTAATCTTGTGATGACGTGTCGTATCTGGAAATTTGCTTCTGTCCAGTTCCTATCTATCATCGCTCCGGTGCTGAAGAATTCCGGCCATACTTCCTCTCTTTTTATGCGTAGTCTTTGTAGCGCATGCTTATAGGGTTCTGTGGTTGGTAGTAGGTATGATGTTTTCAAGTCCTCGATAAGGAATAATAATAATAATAATAATAATAATAATAATAATAATAATAATAATGATAATTATAGTATAAATATAACTTATACCAGAAACACAAATTAATATATGTACTTTACACAGGGAAATGATAAAGTCGAGGTTAGAGCAAATATAAATTTAGATTTCTTTTAAAAGATGCCAATCTAGTAAGGCTGTGTAACTTATTCTTGATTTCATGACATAATGATTATGATTAAAGGATCCTGTAAAGAAATTAGACCTACCTTTAAGCTTGACGACTGAAAAAAAAATCACTTATTCTTAAACTCATATGGGTTTAATCGCGAGACCTCTTTCAGCTAACTTGTTTTTTACTTTGTATATCGTTCTAATTGATTTGCCATCATCGTCATCATCAACAACAACAATCACGGATTAAGCTAATGTGGTTTGTTCCGGTCTCATAGATTCTCATTCAAAAAGTAGAATCCATCCCTTTTTCGGTCTACAAAAATTCCTGTCTCCTTTTGGTTTGTAATTAAGTATAATTTTTAGTATGCGTTCATCTTTCATTCTTTGAACATGTTCTTTCCAGTTTTTTCTAGAGTATTTTATTTTATCCAAAAGTTTAAACATATTTAGCTCATTTCTAATATCTTCACTCCTTCTTTTATCTAGAAGTTTGCAGCCAGCCACACTTCTCAGAAATCTCATTTCAGCTGCTTCTATGATCTTCTCTTCTCTTTTAGTTAAAACCCTAAATTCACTACCATACAACAGTAAGGGAACTGTCACTGTTTTATAAAATTTTAGTTTTGTTTCCTTTCTGGTATTTTTAAATATACTCTTTATTGTGCCACATATATAATTAAATTTATTAAGTTTGTTAAAAAGATATTCATTTTTAAAATTGGAGATTTCATAACCCAGGTATTTAAAATGGTTCTATTGTTCGACGGGTTTCCCCTCCAGAATTATTTTAGTTCTTATGATATCTGATCCTTTAAAAGCTAAGATTTTCGTTTTACTTATTGATATTTTAAAATTATAATTCTGTATAATGTTATTTAATTGAAAGAGTGATTTCTGCAGACTGTCTTCTGAGCTAGATACTATTAATTATATTGATTTGTTTCGTTTGATTTTATTAGCCTTCTCTTTTACACACACGCACAAGATTCTACGCAATGCGCATGTGCAAGGGAGGGAGTTGAGTCTAGAGCAGGAGTTTGATTATAGAAACCCTGACGGTTAAATACACGAAATAACATTGTAGAGTATAAGTATATTATGATTAATTGAAAGTATCTCATCCTCCTATTTGTTATATAAATTGTTGTACTATATTAACATGAAAAACAACGTTATCCATTAAGGCAGACCGAATTCGATTCCCGGTTGGGTAGAGAGTTTTGTCTATCTCAGGCCTGACTGAGTGCATCTGTTTTGGGGTGGCGGTACTAACCATGGATCTGCTGGACCTCCATTGTGTATCTGTATAGTGTTTGTGCAACGCTTCCTGCCTGCAAGTTATACATCCAAGTTCGTAAATCCCATTGGTGGGATGTAAGGTTAAGCCTTAGAAAAGGAGGAGTTGAAAAATATGTTAAGCCAAAGTTTCGAAGTACACTTACAATATGTCAAACTGAATGTACACTTAGCGACAAAAAAAATGGGCCGACTCTTGATCTCGAATATTTGAAGTTCTAACGCGCGATTCACACAATTAAACTAATTGCACAGTAGAGGTACAATGCGTTTTCCCTTCTTCCTTCAAGAGCATTCTTTCTAAACGCAACAAGAAAGCGTAAGCTTAGCTCAGTGCATAGTGGTTTGATTCGTATGTAAGAGGTTACAGGTTCGATTTCCGTTGAGGTATTTTTTAAAATTCTTTAAATGCTTTCTATTTTATTCCGTATGTCCATTTTTAAAGAAAAAGTACTAACTATTTGGAAGTATTACTAATTTTATTATTAATATTATTTATTTATTCATTTATTTATTTATAAACAGGTTTGCAGTGTAATAAAACACCTTCCTATGCCCAAAGCTTTTTAAAATTTTTGTCTTCTTTTTCTTGGGTACATTTTGAGTTAATTTTGATCCCCAGGTAATTACATAATTTGATACGTCTCATTATTATTATTATTATTATTATTATTATTATTATTATTATTATTATTATTATTATTATTATTATTATTATTATTATTATTATTATTATCAATCATCTATGCCACTATGGGTTATTATTATGTTGGCCTTGACATATATAAACCAAATATTTCAATTGAAGGGTGAAACTTTTCCCTCACTAATACGTAATAAGTAAATAAACTCATAAAATATATGAAGCTATATTATATTTCATTACATAAATGTATAGTATTATTATTAAAACGTAGTACTGCACACACATTTATATTTGTACCGGTAGCTAAATGGTGTTACAGAGTTTACGAAGGCAGGGATATTACTTAAGATAGTAAGTTAATGTTTTTAGTGTATAATGCTATTGTGTTATTATTTAATTGTAATATTATTATTGTGTTTTCTTTATGTAATTGTAATGTTATTGCTATTGTGTTATTACTTAATTGTAATATTATTGTGTTTTCTTTATGTAATTGTAATGTTAATGTTTTTAGTGTATAATGCTATTGTGTTATTATTTAATGTAATATTTTTATTGTGTTTTCTTTATGTAATTGTAATGTTATTGCTGTTTTTGTTTATTTTTCTTTACACTAGTACCAATTATTACTTTATTGTAACGGACTGTCAACAGCACGTACGGCTTACTGCCCGTGCGACCCATATTTGTAAATAATATTGTAAATATCTTACTTTTTGTCTAATAAAGTCCTACTACTACTACTTAAGATAGTGTAGAGTGGACGTAGATAATGTGGCAGAAATTAAATTTTATATGATGTATTTTGCGAAAATACAAATGAATAAAAAACTCGTACGAGGATTCGAACCCCGGTTTTCACTTAGATTTTGTCTTGTTGTAAGTAGTTTAACGATCTACACTACTAGAACGCCGGATACTAGTTGCCTTGTTTACTTTTACACTATGAATGAGAGTTGAACTTTATTTAAAATGTCGCAATTTGAGTAATATTGCATTTGTCGAACACTCATAAATATCTAGAAACATGTCTCCTTTACTGTTCTTTAGCTATTTAAAACGGTTAAAACCAAATACAACGTATTTAAAACATTTAACAGTGTTATCTCGTGAACCGCAGCTATGGCTTTTCGAGCATGCGCAGTGGGCCATAACAGTAACTGCTTTTTGAAGCGGCTCATTCTTTTTGTCGCTAAGTGTACATAGGTCTTCTAGCCCTGAGACAAAACCTATCTTAACTCATGCACTTCCATAAACAGAATACTCACATCTTGATTACTGCCATTGTAGGCTCGTTAATATTATATCACTTTTATAATTGTCATTTTATGTCAGCCTATTTTTTTTAAATATTTGGCGCATAAATAAAATCAAGACACGACTGTCATTATTGCACTTGGATGTTATGAATGGAAGTTCGACAACAAGTCATGCACACACAGTGAGACCGATTAAAATATTATAAGTTGTAACTATGTTGAATTATTCTTTGTCTCATCAGTACATTTAAATTAATTAAATCTGGTGGACGCTGCTCACTGGTTGGGGTCGATGGAATTTTTCATGGGGGAAATACGTATATTAAATATAGAAACCATCTGTCAGGAAATAAAGCCGTGGTTTCATATCGCACAATTATTGCCTTTAAAAGAACTTCAAACCTGAAATAGAATAGAATAGAATATATTTATTTAGCCTGGTGGAGTTAACGCCATGTGGCCTTCTCTTCCACTCACCAGCCTCAACATATGTTACATAAAAATACAAAAAATTACAATAATTAGTCATACTAAACAATTAATTCTCTTTTTAATAACCCGAGTGATCTTCTTTGGTGATAAAATAGTTAAAACATATATGCAAGGAGTCAATAATACCCATTTCACCAATTAATGTTTTAAAATGGTCAACCAAGTTTCTACAGCCAAGCTGTCATTCTCAGAAGACTCAGATATTGACTGTTTATCAGTCAATATCTTGTCTTGAGAATGGCAACACTTGGCTGTCGAAACTTGTTGACCATTTTAAAAACATTTATTGGTTGAAATTGGGTATATTGACTGCATATATATTTTAATTAATTATCTGTCAAACTGAACAATAATGAAAATAATGTCTAATGATACAATAAAATTAAATACAATTAAAATTAAATTAATGATAGAATGAATACAGAAAGGAATAACAGCTCGAATCTACTATTAAGGCCTTAACTCTGCCAGGTAAAATAAAGCTATTATACATAAAAAGAAAAGTAAGAAAACAAGTACAAAGGAAGTAATAAACTATAATGAATAATCTATCGCTTATTATACAAGGCATTAGGTAAATATATTAACAAATCTTAAAACTATTTTTATTAAATAATGAAAAAAACAAGTTATTAATTTTTTAAAAGTAATATTAGTGAGTTATTTCTGTTAATCATTTTATTTTCAATAGGAGGCCTCTGAAACATATGTAGCAGCTGTTTCACGCCCACCTTTGAATTGCTAAGTTAATTTTCGGAAATGTCTAAGAGAGTCGTTAAATTAATACTACCTGCCTGGTTTAATTTCAATTTCACGAATGTTTTCATTTGATTAAATATGAAGAAGGCGTATAACATTCACTATTGCCTTTTGGTTGAAAAACAGGACACGCTATTAATTTGAATAACCGAATGCAGAATTGAAGATTGTAAACGGGTGAAATCGCATTGTAAGTGGCACGTCCTCTTTATTTGCATTTAACAATGTCCCTTGCAGTTGTCTTGTTTTCATATGTAACTAATTTCATTAATTATTTTCTAAATACATAATTCCCCTTGTTTGGCAGTTTAGTTAGGTTTTGGCGACCTGGCTTTTTCGCCTACTTTTCCATTTTCATTGTGTCCTTTATTTTGTCTATTTAATCATATATGATAGTTTTAACAAAGTCAAGTAATTTTTCTGCTAAATTCCTAAATTGTACTACTTTTACATAAAGAAAGAGATTAATATTAAACAGAAACTGACAGGAGGAAGTGCATTATACTAGTTTGTAATAAATATATTAAATTTTATATCGCCTAATAACTTAATTAAAACAAATTATTTAGAAAGTGGAGCGATTTTTTGTACGTTCTTTTCCTTAATAAATAGAAATAAAAGTTTGCCATCTGACTTCGTTATAAACTGGCAGGTTTGTTCTCAGTATGCTTAAATTGTTTATTGAAAAGAGACTCTTGTTATTATTAATTCATTAATTTTTATGTATATAATTTAATTCGATGCCTTGAAATTGTATTAAAGCCACGTAATTAGATCTCAGACGAGAACATATTTCAGTACACAAAGAAAGTGCATGCAGACTTAAATATATTATGTTAACTTCAGAAAGGTATGTATAATTTTTCTGCTTTCGTTTTCTTCTCAATACATACTTTCACCTTTAGATATGGAGCTTTATGTGTTTGGATAAGAATCACATCCCACTCTGTTAATTAAAGCAGGAGAGGACAAACTCGCTCATTGTTTGCTCTGCACCGCCGCAGCGGGAGTTTATTGCACTAAACTATCCAACTCATGTGGAAAGCTGGACTGTTCACATGTGATACTGATTTTTTTAATCTTTAAAACAATCTTTATAAATTTGGGTTAGGAAGGCTTTTAACTTGTGATTGCTATTTGAAAGTCATCTGTTTTGGCTACTCAACTTGCGCTAGATATTTTGCACTCAATAAACAAACGAGAGCAATGAAGCGTGAAGTCATAATATTTCACGGAATTGAGCTTTTATTATACGTTATTTTCGTACAAATTAATGTAGTGAATTATCGAATCTAATTAATCACCCATTTTCTAGATCGAACGTGTGTGATAGGCTTCTGAGAATAAACTAAACATTTTCAAAGTCAATTACTAACGCTAAATCATCATTTTTATTACGTAATTGTAAGTAAAACTTCCATTAGAAATGTAAACTTAATGATATTTTTATGGCTAACACAATGCAGAATATAAAATAGTATGTGGGACTTTAGGTCCATGCAATGGACTGACAAAGTAATGTTTCAATAAATTTTTGAATGTGCACACTATAAAGCATTCCTACGAACTTGGAACTTTTTTATAACTTTGGTTTATGGAGAGGTATTAATATTATTGTATAATAATTTTCATTTTTGACACAAAGTCTTATAAAAAATCGGACCCAGGAGCGAAACATATAGGCCTATATTAATGATGATTAATTTCTTAAATTTATATTTAAAAATAGTTAAATAGCATCCCATTCTCCAGAAAATATCAATTATATCTCCACTACATTATACCTATATAAATCAAGAAAGCACTCAGACGAATTAAATCCAATTCTCAGGTCATAGACGACTTCAATATCTTAATGCTAAATACAATAATCGCCATCCTCATAACGTCTATCTTTCCTGCATAATATGGAAATAGTATGGTGTTCGGCCTATACCTAAAATAAGTAACATACTATCTTTAATGACTTAAAACCGATTATCATTCTTCTGACATTATCCAAAACTTTCAAACATATTGTACATAAACAAATGACTGAATATCTTAAATAAAATTACCTTACAATCCTTTTCAATCCGGCTTTAGATCTGGCTAAAGCACAACCACAACTTTGCTAAAAATAACAGAAGATATTCGTTAAGCCATGAACAGATGGGAACAGGCTGTTTAACTTCACAAATGCTTTTGACATTATAACCATTGGTCTACTTATAGAAAAGCTCCTACATTCCTTGAGAGCGCTGTATCTTGCTGCGATTCATACTTGAACAACATGTATCAATAAACACTAGGTCTTCGTCATGTCACAACTTACAGGCATGTGTCCCCCAGGGAAGTGTTCTAGAGCCTCTCCTCTTCTCAGTTTACATCAGTGACTTAATAAACTGTACCAAACCACTGACGATAATATATCTATGCTGACGATCTCCATTTTTACCTTCATTCTCCTTTTCATTCTACTTATAACGGCTTGACGAACTGAATGACGAGAACATGTTTATCTTTAACTACTCTTTAAGCCTCGGCATAAATAATAATTCTTAACAAATCACAATTCATCCCAAATACTGTTCACAACCACTTACATATCTACACTTCTAAACATTACTATAAATAATATAATTACCCCTTATTCTTCTTCAGTGATCGATCATGTACTATCTCTACACTAATATTTAACCTGAAAACACAATTTCTGTAAAAAATACTTTCTCTGGCGTTTTAATAAATTTTTCCTCATTTCACTAAAACAAATTATTGTCCAAAACGTGATGTTGCCTCACCTTAATACACATTATGACTCGTGGCAGAGGCAGATGTGAGTATAAAGTACCTGCGTTCGTTTTATTCTCAACATCCGCCGTTACGACCCTTTCTTCAAAGACTTCAATATCATCTCTCTCGGTTCCGTCTTAGCAACAGACGTGGATAGGATTCTTCGCATATAAAATATAGTTGAAACATATGAACTTTAGAATAGGATCAGAAATCACAAACAAAACAGATCTGGAAGTAGTTTGGTGAATTGAAGCAACCAACATAAATCAGACATTAATATGAGCTAAACAGTAAAATTATTGTTGAATTTCACATTAGTTGACTGCATTAAAGCTGTTGAAAAATGTTTGTGGATGTTTTCTGTTGTTTAAAATGTGATTTCGAATGTATGTAAAATTGAGTTCTAACTTTAACAGATTTTTTCTTAAATGCGATTCGGCCCCAAGCTCTCGTGTATAAGCCAATGCGGGACCTCTGGAGACCCCTGCTATACACATTAAAACTGAGAGTATCCCTTATGCCTGAAGATCGTATTCAAAGAATGAACAGTGGTCGCACAGTGTTTATCAATTTAGCACAATTTATTGCTACCTGATGATAAATCTGCTGCAAGACACATCCGGAGCCTCGAGGTGTGTGAAAATAATAATACAGAGAGGTGTAGACAAGACGTTAATGAAAGTGTATTGGAGGCGTGGACCAGGACCCAGACCTCGGCTTTTAGAAGGTGAATTGATGGTTTAACAGCCTTGGGATAAATTAAACGTAGGAAATGGAGTGAAATCCTATACTGTTCTCACAGCTAGCTCTCACGGAGACTGTATTTAAACTGTTTAGTTTAATCGCGAAAAAATAAGTATTGAAACTGAATGCACAAGTCTGAATTTTAGACAATCATTAGAGAAAATATAAAGTAACGTAACATTGTTGCTTTCGTTTTCAAGATTCCAAACCATTGAATATTCTATCAGTTCAAACTTCAAATGCAGAACATATTTTAAATTACCATAATCATACGAACATTGTGTACGATTCACACCACTGCAGGATGAAGAACAGTATTAAGGCATCATTTTTGTTAACATAATTTATTCGTTGGTTAAATTTTATTTAACGACACTGGCGTAACAATTGAAATCTGAACGTAAAAAGGCCCACAAATGTTGCTCAGAAGCGTCTTATTTCAAGGTTGAAATTATTCTACGTGCCATAAATGTAATACATGGCATCTGTAGTTTTACTTTCCTTTGAAAAAAAACATACTGAATATTTTTAATCGCTTTTTCCATTGCCTTGGCCGGGCGTGAACCCGCGAATCTAGAAACTGCAATCAGATCGACTTCATTATGATTGTGTTTCAGTTTTGTTCAAATAACTTCTCTTCCAGTACTTAAATAAATATTACTTGAATGGAATATTAAGTTAGCTATTGTCATTTCAGAATGTGTCGTACTGCAATACGGTAATGAAATAAATAATGAACAAGTCAATACAATGAAAACAAGGCACATTTCATGATGTGTATTTCTATGGGAAAATATTTGTCATTGTATTTACATGTAGGACCTACTCAAACGAGGATCTGAGTAAAATAAATATAAGATCTCAACCGAAACTCGACATTTGGTTCGACGCACAATGAACGTCATATGTTTGTATTTTTCAGAAAGTCTAGGCGAGTATTAACGTTAGTTTACTTTGTTTGTGTACCGGCACGTCGCACACGTTTTGCTTGATGTAGAATCTGACAATACCTTATAAAAATTTAAGGAAGAATGTTGCGAAATGGACGGTTTCATAGCATCATTCAAGTTTTGAACTGTGATAAATTCCATGTCCAAACCCTGAAACAAAACACGGACTGAGTCTTGATCCTTTAGCGAGGAAGATTCACACCACAACGTCCCATATCAGAATAATATTGGACCCGGAGGGACCTGACATATGTTCACTTGCCAACAGTAAGTGGATCAGCGCGAACAAGCGTGCTTAATTTTAAATAAATATTTGACTATTGGTATGGCGACTTGAAAAAAAAAAAACGTTTTTTTAAATATTTTGTGTCGTCATTCTCCATGGAAATTGATCGTGTGCTTTCAAACCTACAACTGAACTTCGAAGATCATCAAAATCATACAACAATAAAGACAAGCCTTTAGGATCATCGTTTGTTGATTTTTACTGCAGGTAGTGTTGACGCCGCGCTGCGTTGCGCCAGCGGGTTTCGTCTAAATACAGGGGTCTCTAAACTTTTTTTGTCAGAGGCCAGTGTTGGATGAGAGATCAAGGCACGAAACGAATTTGAAATAAGTCGTTTAAAGTTAAAAGTGATATTTTGGAACATTAAGAATCGCATTTTAAAGAAAAATATTAATAAAAAACACAACAATTTGACAACAGTATCAATACCATCTAGTAATGCGAATTTGACTCTGTTTTTGCTGCAACAATTTATCAATGACCGGTTTTATGTCTGTTTTGCAGACTTTTGAGTATATGTGATTCTTGTTATGTTTCACTGAACTGAGCATCTGTTCTCACAAATAACTTGTACAGAACATAGATAAGTATGTTCTAAGACACTTCAGGATATTTGTTGTGGAACACTACCTGCAGTAATAATCAACAAACGATGGTCCTAAGGACTTGTCTGTATTCTTGTATGGTTTTGATGATCTTCAAAGTTAAGTTGCAGGTTTGAAAGCACTAGATCAATTCCCTTGGAGAATGACGACATACATTATTTCGAAACCAATTATTTTAATTTCAAGTCGCCGTATCACCAGTCAAATGTTTATTTCAAATTAAGCATTCATTGCATGTTTGTTCGCGCTAATCCACTTTAGTGTTGGAAGTGAAAGCTTACAACTTATAGTGTACAAGCTGACCCTTGTCTAGCATTCAGTTGATTTATTCCCAATATGTTAATTAGTCTCGACCAATCTATACATTCCCCAATTGTCTTTCCTTTAGATTTCATGAATATCTTTATTTATTTTCTCAAAGCTAACACCATTTAAACAAAACATTACCGACTATGTTTCTAAATATTCAGGAGATTTTGAAATTACATATGATTCATATTATGCTGGAATATTTTTCTTAAGGGGACCGAGTGGTGAATTTAATTTTTGTTATTTTCATCCGATTGTTTTGATAATTTTATCACATACATTATGTGCTTATATAAGTGTTTCTGTGAAGTTTGGTGTTTATAAGAAGAATGGTTTCAGAATTATGATTTTTTAAATATATTTTTTAATATTTTCTAAAAAATGCTCCTTACGATGCATTTTTAAATATCCTCTCATGCAATTTGAGATTCAGAGTCTTTAGGATTCAACTAAACACATTTGCCATGTAAAAAAATCATAAAGAGAGAATACTGCTTATTTTTCATTTTTTGAAGAAAACAAATTATCCACTCTCATGTATTTCCATCTCAATTTAAAAGAACTCATATGTCTTAGACTAGTAAGAGCATAACAAATTTGAATACATTAGGGAGTCAAACCACAAAATTCCACTTTGATAGCATAAAACGTGCACCGTAAGGAGCATTTTAAGTTTTGAAAAATGTCAAAAAATGAAAACAGAAAAAAACACATATTAAAGTTTAAGTAGTAATGCTGACCACACGTGCGAGGGTATTTAAACTCTTACGTCACGGACTCAATTTTGCTCCAATAACAATTTAAATATTCACATGAAAATGATCCTAAAGAATCAGAGTTATTAAAAGGCAAATAAACAGAAAATACATTTTCTCAACATTTTCATCATTCGGTGTCCTTAATATTCGTTCAATATTTCAATGGTTAATTCCATTATGGCTATTATAAGAAATGGTTAATATTCTCGTTTATTGCGAGCCGCCTGAAATACGTTGACGGGCCGTTGCGACACATGGATTCCTGTCGTGTATTAGCGTCAGAACAACCTTGCAATTTCAGTTGATTCTGAGTGAAAATTGTACGCTTACCTCATTTGTTTATTTTCCTTTTGTTATGTAAGCCTAGGTATTTATTCTCATTAATTAAAATATTATGCTGATTTTATTAAACAATGCATTTAATAACGAACATTCGGCTTTTTCTTCTATTCCAATCTTTATTTTAGCCTTCCTTTTACAAAACTTTTTTTTTTAAATTTTCCTCTAAGTTAGTACGAGTTGTAATATGACTTTATTAGAGTGAAAGTAAAATACATATAATGTTATTTACAAATATGGGTCGCACGGGCTGTAAGCCGTATGTACTGTTGAACAGTCCGTTAAATAAAATAATGTTTGGTAATAATATAACGTAATACAGAAACCAAACAAAAAACACAATAATATTACAATTAGATAATAATACTTAACATTAGCCAATTAGGTTATGTAGAATTACTGAGAATTATTGATATTATATTTTGCCAACATATTTATTTATTCATGAATGAGTGTTGTTCCTATTTTTCGCCAGAAATTTACCCAAGTGCATGCAATTTTATGGGTTTACCATTAACTCGTAGCATGCCAATTTTTCACGATTTGAATTTAGAAATCTTTCCGGTAATAACTAACGCCTCCAATATTCTAAATCATTACATTTCCCTTATATGATATGTATCATATATTGCCTTAAAATCTCCCGGTACATTGGACATATTCGCATTTACCTCCTCTATAGTGCGTGTCTAGTATCCCATATATACCACGAATTTGGTTACTGGCAACATCATAGAAATGTTTCATTGTGCTTTGGGTCTGGAAAGGATCCAATCATCCTCGTGAGAACAACTGAATAGACATTAATAATAAATAACGAAGTTTGCTTAACAAAACTATTCTAAGTTTGTTGGACTGTGTCATCCTGTACACATTGCCATTTTTGTCGCCTTTGCTCTTCAGAGCTGTCGTTCCATCAATTTATTTAATATCTCATACTAAGCTATGCTTTCCTTAGTTTGTATGAATTTGTGAATCCCTTAATAATTTTTATGTGTATTGCCTTGATTTGTGGAAGTAATCTGTAAAGTGTACATGAAAATGAAAATAACAATGACAACAACAACAATCGTCATATATTACAGTCAGGGATTAGGCCATTGGCCTGTTCCGCTTCAGAATAGGAATTGGTCTCTCCATCGCTTCTTAGGTCGTCCTGGGTCTGTTCGCCCAGTGGGGCTGTAGTTCAATACCTTCAGAGGTAGTCTATTGTTTGGCATTCTAAGGAGGTATTATGATCTTGAAGAACATTTCCGGGCTGTTGGCCATGGACCTAAGGCTTGAAAATCCCCGACGTTTCACCAGAGACTGCGTCGGGCATCCTCAAGGGTTGTCGGACGCAGTCTCTGGCGAAATGTCGGGGATCTTCAAGCCTCAAGACCACGGTCAACAGCCCCCCGACGCGACGTTTCACCAAAGACTGCATCCAGCATCCTCAAGGGTTGTCGGACGCAGTCTCTGGCGAATCGTCGGGGATCTTCAAGCCTCATGACCACGGCCAAGAGCCCGAAAATCTTCTACAAGATCATAATACTAACTCCGGCCGTGAAAGCCTAAGTCAATACATTCTAAGGTGGTGTTGATGCCAATTACTTTGGTACAATAATAATAATAATAATAATAATAATAATAATAATAATAATAATAATAATAATAATAATAATAATAATAATAGTTTTGCTTACCCTGGCAGAATTATATTCTCTCATGCAATACAAACATACAAAGTATATATTGAAAGCTATAACCAATTTAAACTGAATGAATAATCAAACATTAACAAGTAATTACCTTAGTATAATCTCTCCCTTTATAATTTTAGATGACTATCGTCACCAGATCCTTACAGGGAGAGAAAATTTAACTCTAGATTACACATATACTTTTTTTTGATCATACAAGGACATGGAAGGACTCCTTTATGTGAATTATCATCTCTATGTCAGGACCACCTCCGATATATCTAATACATCTTCCTCCGAGGAGAGATTTGGGAAATAAACAGGATGACAATCCTACAACTAAAGAATAAGAAGAACTAACTAACTCACTCACTGACACTATCGAACCTATAGGTTCATGGCCGCTCGGACATAAGCTCTCCATACATCTCTATTCTGAGCTAATGTTTTCCAGTTATCCCCTGTATAATCTACTTATCTCAAATCATAGTTAATGTTGTTCTCCCACCTCATTCTTGGACTACCAATGGGCGTATTCCCTTTGGTTTTCCTACAAGAATATTCCATGCACGTCTTTTATTCCCCATTCGTGCCACATGTCCTGCCCATCGCAGTCTACCAGACTTAACTGTTCTTATTAATTTGGCATCCTATAAAGACCATATAGTTTACTGTTATGTAATTTTCTTCATTCACCTGTCTGTTCATCTCTCTTTCGTCCAAAAATGTTTCTAAGAACTTTATTCTCAAATAGTCGTAATCTCCTTTCCTTCCTTAAAATAAGAGTCCATGTTTCGCATCCGTATAAAATAACTGGTAGAATAATAGTTTTACATGCTTTCAGTTTAACGTTTTTTGAAAGGAGTTGGGACGTCAAGAGTCTCTATAATGCATAATAGCATGCATTTCCATAATTGAGCCTATGTTTAATTTTCCCTGTCATCTCATTCCTGTTTGTGATTATTGTTCCTAGGTATTTGAATTCAGCCACTTCCTCAAAATTTCCCTCATTTGTCACTAACTGTCCATTTCCATTATACACGTGTAATGTATTTGTATGTGTGACCATATATTTAGTTTTATTGATATTTACTTCCAGTCCCAATTTCTTAGTATTACTCAATAGTGTGCGTGTTGGCCTTTAGTATCTTTTCACTATCGCCCAATAGTACATCATTAGCATAAACTAACATCTTATTAATACCATTGAGTTGTAGGCCTTCCCCATCCTCTAAAGATTTGATGGTATGCTCTAGTAAAAAATTTAATAGCAGAGGAGATAGTGCATCTCCTTGCTAAAACCCAATGTGGATTTCAAAAGTATCCGAAAACTGTTTGCCTTCACGCATCCTACTCTTTGTGTCATTTCGACGCATTCGTGTAAGTCTAACTAACTTTTTAGGAATTCTAAACTCCAGCAGGATACTATATAACTTTTCCCTCTTAACTGAATCGTATGCCTTTTTGAAGTTTACATATTGTTGATGTACAGTACCATTATATTCCCATTTCTTTTCTAAAATATGTCTTATACTAAAAATATTATCTGTTGTAGACCTGTTTCTTTTAAATCCTAGAATGTCATCAATATAAGGAGTAAGTCTGCTTACTAATTAATACATTTGTTAGAATTTTGTACGAAGTTGAAAGTAATGAGATGCCTCTGTAGTTGTTGCAATCAGTTTTAGGCCTATCTCCTTTCTTACAAATTGATATGATAATTGATTCTTTCCGTTCATCTGGAAGATATTCTTTTTCCCAAACCATGCTAAGCAACTGGCGTATCCTGTCCATCAATTTTTCTCCCCCTGATTTTATCAGTTCTGCTAGGATCTCATCTGTACCTGAATAAGAAGAAGAAAAACTAGTGTTGAAAAATAATTTTTAACATTGTCGTTGGTACTTTATTTATTATTATTTTTTTATTATTATTATTATTATTATTATTATTATTATTATTATTATTATTATTATTATTATTATTATTATTATTATTATTATTATTATTATTATTATTATTATTATTATTATTATTATTATTATTATTATTATTATTATTATTATTATTATTATTATTATTATTATGAGCATACTATTGTATGGTGCGGAAACGTGGACATTAAACAGAGAGCAAGTACATAAATTACTGGTGACAGAGTTGGACATTTGGAAGAGGACTTCTAGAAATTCAAGAAGAGACAAAATAATATTACTAAATTCAGAGAAATAATGGATGTTCAGAAAGATGTTCCACAAGTTATTGAAGAAACAAGACTGAAATGGTTTGGCTACGTAAAGAGCATGTCAGATAAGAGAATACCTAATTTTATGTTTATTTTATACAGATTTTCAATATTTACACATATTTCTGTACCTAAAGTTTTAGATACCTAATATGATATTAAATTTTGAAGCGGAGAGCAACAGAACAAACGGGGAAACGAAAACAACAGTGGATTCATGGAGTACATAGGAATATCGAGAGATTTAACAGAGAGTGATGCAGAGAATAAGGGTTTATGGAGAAGAAAAATTTACAATGGGTGGCAGGAAAACTACTGTATTGTAGAGAAATTCCTAATAAATTATTATTATTATTATTATTATTATTATTATTATTATTATTATTATTATTATCATGAAACATTAGTATGAAAATGCTGAATCAGAAACTTGAAATTTTGAGAAGTTGAGACTTCTGGCATCACCATATTTTGCTATTTTTTTTTAATTTGAATTCTAACCGTTCTATCTTTAGAGATACACTTTTTTCCTTGATTCTGAATAAGTTCACATGTGTTTGTATCTACTATTTAATGATTCATACGTAACACATGCCATATATAATCCAAATTCTTCCATATCTCTCAGTTATGCTTCGATTATTTCTGGTTTTCTATATCCTCGTTTAGTTCTTAATTTTTTGTTGTGGTATATTAATTACTCTTTACTAGTTTATTTTATCAATCAGTCGTATTTTGCAACTTCCTGTCCAACCCTGTATCTAGGGGTAACACGTTGCCTAAGATGCAGTGGGCTTGATTTCGAACGCCGGGCAGTAAAAATTTTGTAAGTGAGGCATTTCTTGGGGACTTTTCTCACCTATAAAAATATATGTGAAATTTAAGGCCAATATATTCTCCTAACACACTTGATCATCATAATCACCACACCATATTCGAGTTGTTTGGTAATGTGTGTAGGGTATGGATTACCTTAAATGTTTCATGTTTTCTCGGAGGTGCTCTTGGCATTGAGCACTCATGGGAAATCCTTCGTCAAATTGAGTTGTCAAAAGGTGTATATGTGATAAACAATAAAAATCCTCTCCCAATAGTTCATATCGCTGTAAGTCCTGGGTGGTGTTTTCCTTAAGTAGTGTCACGAGTGATTTCCAAATCATCGATAAATTCACGAGTGACTTTAGTGGATTTGAAAATCAAGAGTTGCATTTGTTAGGACTATTTAACGAATAAAGTTAAGGTGTTTACTCAAAAATAATTACTTAAACATAGTTACCGGTATTTAAAAATATTTATATATTTAATGTAAACGGCGATGTTTGAAAACAAATCAGAAATATAAGGTTATGTTCATTTACTGCAACATATTATTTATTCCCAAATATGATCGTAATAGGGCCTATTGTAAGAATGCACCCTAGTGGAGAAAAAATGAAACACATCAAACTGTATATACAATCAAAATTATAGCTTATTAATTTATCTTTTAGTAAACAACTCAGTAAAATCAAGGAATCCTGTTCATTATTTGCTATATTCAATTTATTTGTTTGAGAAAAATAATGCTATGAGAATATTAAAAAGGAGGAGCTTAATTTATCACAAAAGCAGGAGCTGATAAAGAGAAATCGATAAAGAGCGAGGTGAAACACGACTGTCATTGATTGTAAAACAAAATTTATTGAAACGTGATTGGTCATTGACGCCCATTTGGGGCATTAATTAAATAGTCATTAATATTTAATTTAAAATAATCATATTTGATAATTTCCAAACAACTGTAGGCTTCAAATTTGTTCATGTATATATATATATATATATATATATATATATATGTGTGTGTGTGTGTGTGTGTGTGTGTGTTTTATTTTTAGCAATACTACTACCATTCCACACATATTAATTTAACTGTTATATTATGTTTTACTCATAAAGCTATTCTATTGAAACAAAACATTTTGCTTGATTGATTTTGTAAGTCAGTAAAATTGCATTTTTTATTTTTTCAATTAAATCATTATTTTAAAAAAACGCATCCCTAGCACATCAGTACATTTGATAAAACAAAAGAATGTTTACGATAGAAACGGTTGACAAGAGTAGAGACATGTTCCACGAGGCACAAGATGCTGTATCTTAGAGCTATTTAGTATGCAACAAGAACTGTTGTGTAGCAATTTGTCACCGTAACCTTGCTGTCTCTGAGACTACAATAGGGACGATTAAATGATAAGTGAGACGCCGACTTGATTAAACATTCTTTCAGAGTTTCGATGTTTATTGTGTGTGAAATTTGAAACAGTACGCGCATTACTTATGACCACGCCTTCCTTCTACCATTATCTTTACAATTTGATTAACAAATTTCACTCTTCTAATAACGAATTTTCTGCGACTCTCTGCCATTGTTTAACCTCTCCCTTCATAGATGCTTTTACCTGCCTCACATCACTTGTCGGGAGAGAATTTTCAATTCAACATCACATGGATAAATAATCAACCCAACACCGGGGCCACCTTCAAGATAACTCGAACATTTAAGGCAAAATATAACATTCATTCTAAACAAGACTAATATGACGTGGTTAATTATAATGACCAGGTGAAGTTCGAGGAACATTTCGATCCTAACGATACTTGATATTTGTCTTGCAGATAAGAAACATATGCCTTCATATAAGGAATGATCTGGAGAAAGAAATTTCACTGAGAAAATTATTATAGGAGATAGAATCCGGACCTGTTGCATTTTTAGGCAACATGTGAAAGGCAAAGTGGAGTTGCAACTAAAGAGCGCCATTTCTCTCCCTTCTCTCCCAACCAGGGGACTGCAAGTTTCCACTTCGTCGGTGGCGGCACGAAACGAGTAAAGGTTCGAATTCCTATTGCATTTATGCATCTCGTAAAATATAATTAAAAATGGACATTAGAGAAATATACTGTAAAAATGTATTGTTACATCAAGTGGACTTTACAACAATGATACAGCTAAATATTTTAGAAAATAATGAATTAAAAAAAAGTGATGCTTTAATTTCATAGCCCAGGTTTCTTTATTTCCGATATTGTGGCCTGGACTGTAACGGTCTAACCAGTGAATAGTTGACAGCGGCAACAACACAACAACAACAACAATAATCATCATCATCATCAACAAGGATTAGGCCCAATGGCCTGTTCCGATCTCATTATAGGTCGAATTGGTCCTTCCATCTCTTCAATGGTCTTCCCAACGTTCTTCTCCATTTTGGTTTATAATTACACATTCTTCTTGGTATGCGCTGTTCATTCATTCGTAATACGTGCTGAAGATAAGCATTTTGGTAATACGTTATTCTTTCACAGAGATTAAATATATTAAGTTCTGTTCTTATATCTTATATAATAATAATAATAATAATAATAATAATAATAATAATAATAATAATAATAATAATAATAATTCTTTATTAGGAATCTCTCTACAGTAGTTTTTCTACAACCCATTGTAAATTTTACTCATCCATAAATCCCTGTTTTCTGCATCACTCTCTGTCAATCCTCTCGACATCATTCTCCTATGCCCTGCTTGAATCCACTGTTATTTTGGTCTCCCGTTTCTTCTGTTACCCTCGCTTCAAAATTTAATATCATCTTAGGTATCCTAACATCTGACATCTTCTTTACGTGGTCAAATAATTTCAGTCTTCTTTCTTCAGTAACTTGTGAAACATCTTTTTTGAACTTCCATTATTTCTCTTAACAATACAATACTAATAATATTATTAATCATAATACTAACAATAATAATACTAATAATAATAATAATAATATATTTTTTTATTTAGGAATATTCCACAACACAGTGTTTCTCCTTCCACCCAAAGTGATTTGTCGCCAGAGGTTCCAGTCTAAAGCATGTTCATCCTTCAAATCTCTAGCTTCCATATGCGTTCTCTAGGCCTGCCTCTTCCACTTCTTCCATTAGCTTTCCAATTAAGGATCTTCTTTGGTATTCTCTCTTCTTTCATTCTTATGAGGTGTCCATACCATTTCATAAGTTTTTTTCTATTTTCCCTAACGTTTTAATAATAATAATAATAATAATAATAATAATAATAATAATAATAATAATAATAATAATAATAATGAGCATTACTTGTCGCAAAAGAGAGCAACGAATTTCATTCTAATCGGTAGTCAGGTTAATATGAACTACGGTACTGCAGTTTCAAGCTTTTTCAGAATAACCGTTCTAATTCATGTAATAGATGACCAGGCCGCGTCGTTGTAATGTGGACTTTGGATTCAATTAAATTTACACACCAACTGTTAATTAATCAAGACATAACCCTTTTCGAAATATTAATAATAAAAACAATAATAATAATAATAATAATAACGATAGTAATAATATAAAAAAACTCAAAGTATACTGTCCTGAAGTCTCTTCTGCCTAAATTTTGTCCCTAAAGACTATTTTTTTTCAACATTACCTGATGTTTATACATTTGGCTACTTTCTAGGTTCAATTATCTGCCGACAACACTTGAGCTTTTGCAACTATTTTTATTGACATTATAGTGATAACATTCTGAATAAATGGTCATCAGTATATTATAATAAACGACGTATGTCATACATTGTGAGGAATTTATGTATGAAAGAGTGCAGATATATATGTATATATAATATAACTAACGAACTCACTGGCACTATCGAACCCATAGGTTCATGGCCGCGCGTAAATTAGCTCTCCATATATCCCTATCCTGAGCCAATGTTTTCCAATTATCCCCTGTATAATCTACTTCCCTCAAATCATAGTAAATGTTATTCTCCCACCTCATTCTTGGTCTACCAACTCGGCGTTTTCCCTCTGGTTTTCCTACAAGAAGCTTCCATGCACGTCTTTCATTCCCCATTCGTGCCACATATCCTGCCCATCGCAGTCTACGAGACTTAACTGTTCTCATTATATCTGACTATATATATATATATATATATATATATATATATATTTGATATGATATAATAGTTATAACATCTATATATATATATATATAGATATTATAAATATATTTTTGACATTTGGCAATGAAGGCAAATATGATATGAAAAGAAAAATGAATGCTTGAGTCGGGATTCGAACTCGAGTCTCTAAAGTCTCGAGTTCGAATCCCGGCTCAAGCATTCATTTTTCTTTTCATATCATATATATATATATATATATATATATATCATCATCATCATAGTACATTCACGAATTTAGGCCATTTGTTGACCTGTTTCGGCCTCAAGAGAAAACACCATCCAGAAGTCTTTTTGAGTGGACGTCCTGGTCTTCTTCTTCCTGCAGGTTGATATCTTAACATTAGTTTGGGTATTCTGTGATCTTCCATTCGATGAACATGTTGTATCCATCTTGACTTATAATCAGAAATTTTGTTTTTCTAAAGATTCCATGTGTAATTCTTCTAAGATGTCTTCATTTTTTTTGTGATCTAGTAGTGTGTATCCTGCAGTCCTCCGAAGATATCTCATTTCAGCAGATCTAAGTCTCTGTATATCTCTTCTGTTTCAACGTCCATACTTCGCTACCATACAAAAGAGTTGGAAGAGCCAGTGTTTTTATACACTTTCAGTCTTGAATGCTTTTGGACTAACTGTGGCTTGAAGATAGAAATTATTAACCCTAAAATTCTTAAAAATTTAGATATTTTTGCATTTACATCCTTTTCTTCTTCATATGAGATATTGCATCCTAGATATGTAAAATTATTCACCTGCTCCAAAATTTTATTGTCCAGTACAATTTTACTTCTGACAGGATCTACACCTTGAAATGCCATAATTTTTGTTTTTTCTGTAGATATCTTTAATCCATATTCTTCTGTAATTTTGTTAAGTTCATACAGACCTTTCTGTAGATTATCTTCGGAATTTGCTATTATTATTTGGTCATCTGCAAACAATAGGGTGTTTAATTTTCTATTTTCTGATATTCTTATTCCAAATTTATATGTTTTGTTCCAGCAACATATTACTTCATTGATATAAATTGCAAAGAGTGTTGGGGATAGGGGGCCAGCCTTGTCTCACACCACGATTTATAATTCCTTCTTCAGAAAATCTGTTATTTAATTTAATCTTTATGGTGTTGTCTTTGTAAATATTTTGTATGTTCTGCCGAAGTAAATTTGGTATATTTCTGTCTTCCAATATATTTAAGAGTTTTGATCTCTTGACTGTGTCGAATGCTTTTTCAAAATCTGTGAAAGCAAAATGTGTTTCTAAGTTGAATTCTCTTCTTTTTTCAAGCAATAGTTTAACAGAAAATGCTGAATCAATACAAGATCGTCCTTTCCTAAATCCATTTTGACATTCCATAAGGAATTTTTCACTGAAACTTTTCAATTTTCCATTTAAAATGTCTGCATAAATTTTGTAGCATGTGTTTTAACAAACTGATTCCCCTATAGTTGTCCATTTTTCTCTTGTCTCCTTTCTTGAACAGGGGTTATAACAATGCTTGTCTTCCATTCCTGTGGTATATCTGCATTTTTGAATACATTATTAAAGAAGGACAACAGTCTTTCATGGAACTGTTTGCCTGCATATTTGTACAATTCAGAATTCAAGCCATCTGTGCCAGTTGCCTTCCCATTTTTTAATTTCTTTAAACTATTGTTCAATTCTTCCAATGATATTATGGAATCTGTCTCATTATTATTTCGGAAAATTGTATCTTCATAGCTATTGTCAGTCCAAAGACTTTTATAATAATTGAAAAAATCTTCTTTTGTTACTCCGCAATTAATTTGGTAGATTCTTTAATATCTTTATTCAAATGTTTTAATATTTTGAAGGCATTAGGTTGGAGCTTATGCAAATCTGATTCTAAATGTGTAACAAAATTTAACCATGTTTTCCTATGTCTCTTTCTTATTTCCCTCTTAACCCTTAAATTAAAAATGTATCCTTTTGGATACATTGATTTCATTTATTTAATATTGTTTTTAGATCAACAGAAAAACACGCGAGTAGAAAGTACTTAAATTTATGTCAAATTACACAATAATGTATAATAACAACACAGTTTAACATGAATTTATTTTCCTTGCGGTCCGGAACATTTAAATAACTGGCACGAGAAAATATTGTATTGACAATTTAAGGGTTAACAATAGCTCTACAGCGTTTGAATTCTATTTCATTTTCTACTTTCTTTGTGTTCAAATTTTTTTTATAAGCTGCATTTTTTCTTCAATCAATTGTTTTATTTGATCATCCCAGATTTGTAGAGTTCTATTTTCTTCTTTGTTGTATATTTACTTTTCCTAAAGTTTCATTAGCTGCATTTTGAATTATCATTTAATGTTTTTCCATTCTTCTTCGACATCATTACTTTCTGGAGTTGTAGCCATATATTGCTGAATTCTTCTCGAATATAACCATTTAATGCTGTCATCATAAAATAATTTTACCTTGTACTTTTGTTCTATGCTCTGTTGTTGTTTCTCTTCTTCTTGTCTTCTTTTTTTAACCATCTTGGTGGAATATATATATATATATATATATATATATATATATATATACATTAAAACTTGTTCAGGGCGGAATCGCATGGGACCCATTTTTTTCCAGATTAGACAATATTCCGCATTATAAAAAAACAAAAATATATTAACCAATCTTAGATTATAGAGTACCGTATGTCTTTTTCCATTAATCATTTTTTCTTCGTGTTTTGAAATCTCACACTCTTGGGTCTTTCCACATTTAAATTTAGTCATTATTTCGCGTACTGAGAGTTTGTTTTTCTTTATCTTCAATCGCTTTCACTTATTCATTTAATGTCAATGTTACATACGATTTAGCCATCTTTATTCCGGAAATACAGAACGCCACCTGTGAAAGATACGTACACAATCGGTCTCAGATCTTAACCTAATTTAAGAATTTTATAACCTGCAACTGGTTTATTGTAAGACAAAATATTTCCCACGCCAAATATTTGTTTAAACGAAACCTGTATGTCGCGTAACGGGTGTGCAGTGTGAAACCGAAAGAAAATGCCAGATACAGCTAGAAAATCTACTTCACCCGGCGGGAGAAATAATTTCTTATTGTTATTTCGCCTAACGGGAATTCAATGAAGTCGAAACTAATTTATTGTTCTCTGTCTTTCCGCTTTATAACATTTTTTTACATGATTTGTATAGATATATCCTACCGTTTCCGCATTGGACAGATTCCGCTTTATACAAAATAAATAACGTAATATTGCTATAATTTCGCTGGGATCAATAAATTTGTTAACATTGGACAGATATCCGCATTATTCACGTTCCGGATTAAACATAGGCATATATATATACACACAGGGTGTTAATGAATAACACCGACAAACTTTCAGGTATTGTAGAGGAGAGTTAGACGAACAATTTGAGATAAGGAACTTGGGGTGTGTGAAGCCAAAGTTTGAAGTTATATGACTTTTTTTTAAACTGGACGTTCGTACTCATTATTCACCAATGAAGCAAACTGTTAATATGATTTGTCTTTGTAATACTTCAGTTCTGCTCCAAAAGTACGATAACTTTAATTTTAATTGAAAATATAGCAGCATTTTCAAAATTTGAGCCATGAAGTTATGGACATTTCGCCTTTCAACAAGAGCCAGTGCGCCACTGACAGTCTGTGTTTCGTGCCCTGTCAAGCAATCGTACGTATTAGATGTCTGGTAGTTAAAACATCGTTCGCAATAATAGCTCAGTGGTAGCATGCTTCTCATTGAATGTTGTAATGCCGGATTCAAATCTCTCTTTTTGGTTTTTGTATTTTTATTTCTTTTTTTTTATTCAGAGCAGGATATTGCTTTTGTAGTTATTAATTGACTCTCTGATATTCTGTTTAAGCATTGGTATTTGTTTTTAATTAAACTAGTTTCATGATTTGTTTACATGAAAAGCACAGGTATTTTTTTAAGTACTGTACATTTATACCAACTACTCATGCGCGTGCCCGTGATACGACTGATACCAATCTATTTCACTACTGTTGACACTTGTAGGAGCAACATTAAAATGAATGTTATGACTAATATTCCAACATTCGGACTCACCTAGAAAGTAAGAAATGGCGATTTTTCTGCTATATTTCGCCTGTGGAGCATCTGGTCCAACAATAATCGGCCAGCATATTAGGATTCTATTTGCTTTGATATCTCTTTTCCATAGCTGAAACCATTTGAGTTAGCTCATTTGGTTTTATTTCACAATGGACAAATGGACGAAAAAACGTTTATTAACAAAATAATTATTTAAATCCATTAGTTGGAATTGAAATAAAAAAAACTGTGGGTGATGGAGAAATTTCGAATACATATCTGAAAACATGATAAAAAAACTGCATGAGACAAAAATCATGTTGACCAGTCTTTTTATTGGCTGGACGAGTGTAAGAGAAGGCATTATGGCCTTAGCTCTGCCCGCTTATTATTATTATTATTATTATTATTGTTATTATTTATTATTATTATTATTATTATTATTATTATTATTATTATTATTATTATTATTATTATTATTATTATTATTATTATTATTATATAACTTTTCTTAGATATTTTAATTTCATATTTTAGCACGCGGAAAAAAATGCCTAGCAGATTCAAAATATCTTTTCATGTATATTTATTAAAGGGAACTGTGAACCATTGCATACCGAATCCTACCTTGAAATTTGTCCCAAAGAAGCGTTGTGACGTACCAAGACCGTGTGCAAAAAATTATCTGCAGTTTTTAACTGCAAGGCAGAGAAATAGAATCAAGAATCCTGTAATGACCAACCGTTGTGTGTAGCAGATGAACTGCTTGCATGACTTAAAGCGGTGGAAAGCAAGGCGGGTGCAGCGCGGTCGGCAGGTAGTGAGGGTTATCCAATACATCAAGTGAGGAGTTGTATTACTTCCCTGTAGTTTAAATGAGAGATTTGGCGCTGGATTTTAATGATTATCAATTAAAGTGGCATATATGTTTTGGACATGGCCTTGGTTCATCACAGTGCTTCTCTTCTTCTTCTTCTTCTTCTTCTTCTTCTTCTTCTTCTTCTTCTTCCTTCCAAGTATTAGGCCAAGGCCTGTTACGATCCTATAGAAAATTTTCCCTCCAGCGTTTCAAAGGACGGCCCAGTGATCTTCGTCCTCTTGGTATATAATTATAAACAGATTTGGGGATCCGATTTGAACTCATTCTTTCAAGATGGTGTTTCCAATTTAGTTGGTACTGTTTAATATATTCCAAATTCATTTCTTCTTTCCTTTATTTTCTTTTCTTCTCCAGAAAATCCTGACCAGAGGCTATAAGATGGCAGCCCCATCACTAGTCTTGCCTTCCTTTGGCCAGCAACCAATCGAAAGGACTATTAATATGATTTCAAGTCTTATACGAGAATTTCCCGGAAGGATCACAACGCTTCTCTGGGATAAATTTCAAGGTATATTTCGGCATGCGACGGTTGTCAGTTTCCTTCTTAGATTATCTAATTCAAAATCCTTCGACTTAGGCATTTTAAATCACTTTAGCAGAAAAATACCCTCAGCACAGAAACATTAAACAGATCTCATACTTTTTTCTTCTCTCTTTTCGTTTACACTGTTTTTCTTCCTTCTTTTACCTTTTTGTTAACTTTATTTTATTCTCATATATAGACACAAGGACAGTACACACACCCAGACCAAAGGTGGAGATTTAAAATCCCCTACCCCGCCCGGAATCGAACCCGGGTCACCGGAGTGGAAGGTAGGAACTCTACCGACTACGCCACGGCGACGGACAATACGAATACGAGTTAAGACTACAACGTTGTTTATTGGTTCGTACGTTTACAACCACTCTCTCGTAACACTTTTTTTATGCGTCGGATGTAGGTGTGACGTGTGCAATGCGTGTAAACGAACATTTCCAATCGTCACATACTTCAGTAGGAGTGGGGAATTAAATAAACATATTAACAGAACTTAGGAAATTTTTTGGACCAAAGAGAGATGAACAGACAGGTGAATGGAGAAAACAACATAACAATGAAATACATGGTCTTTATAGGAAGCCAGATGTAACAAGAACAGTTAAGTCTCGTAGACTGCGATGGACAGGACATGTTGCGCGTATGGGGAATGAAAGACGTGCATGGGAGCTTCTTGTAGGAAAGCCAGATGGAAAACGCCCAGTTGGTAGACCAAGAATGAGGTGGGAGAACAACATTAACTATGATTTGAGGGAAGTAGATTATACAGGGAATGATTGCAAAGCATTAGCGGTCATGAACCTACGGCTTCGATAGTGCCAGTGAGTAAGTAAGTAAGTAACAGAACTCCAGGATACAGATTGCTGGAGATTTAAAGATAATATTATTCTGAAAATATTATTTCCTTATATAAATTATTTTATGCCCTTAATTGATTGACTGATTGGGATTCAACTGTAACTTGGATTAAATGACTGCTGCTGTAAAACCTTAACAGAAATAAGACGACAGGAAATTACATTTTAAGCTACAACTTTCAAACCTCTGACAGCGTGAAATCTGATAGGGAGACGTGTTATTTTCAGCTTTCTAATAAAACGTTGTCCAGGCAATGATTGATACTTTAATTTTAGTGATATATTTTTATAAGAGATTCCGCTTTGCCTCAGTTCTGGGAACTTAGAGCCAATGCAGCTCAGAAGTAAGCAATCACTAAATTGTTTGCTCCTCTTTTTTTCCGAATAAAGTAAATAATAGTATTTATTATTATTATTATCTATTATTATTATTAATATTATTATTATTATTATTATTATTATTATTTATTATTATTATTATTATTATTATTATTATTATTATTATTATTATTATTATTATTATTATTAAACTTCTCAGTAATCTCAGTTAATTAAATTTTCTTTATAAAACTAAATGACATAGAAATATATTGCATAGTGGAAATATGGTAACATTAAAATACATACCTTCTTTGGTCAGTGCCATCGTCCTCAACTTATATAAAGATGTATGTGCTTTTATTTTCCTGAAGGGCTTTCAGAATATCTATTTCATCATCAGCAGGAATAGTTCTTCGCTACATTTGTTGAGATGTTCTCGATGATGTTGGTCTTAGTGTAGTGTTGTCCGTTTTATGCGGTCGGACTAAGTCTTAACAACCGAAGCATGGTAGCCGCTCAGCACGCCGTTCAAGTTATGGAGATGGTCTATGAGGAAGTCAGTTCCCTCAAAATTTGGGAATATTCTGTCATTAAATTCGAAAACACAAGGTTTTAAACACGAATCTAATTTTGATTTAGTTCCAATCAAATCAGTGGGACCTTCTGTACCATCGTTAATTATTTCTTCACCTTCCCAGGGTTCCAGAGGACTGATGCAACTCTGGACCTGAGAATTATTTCACTGAGAAGGCTGAATGATATAATTAGGAACCGAAAGGATCCTACAACATTTTTACTTTCTGCTAACGGAAATCAAGCCAATTGCAATTTAAGTGCAAAATTCTTGTTTTCTTAGCAATAATATCGATCTGCAATCAGATCCCAATGTTACAGTAACAAACCCTCCAGATCTAGCTCCCATTAAAAATCAAATAACAGATAAATCTAAGAGTAAATAAAAAAATAAGTCATCCAATGAATCAGGACACCCTGTCCAAGAAATAACTGCGGTTCTAAAAGTATCAACTCGAAACGAATATGAAGCCTTAGTTGGCTTCTATGCTGCTGTGTTCTATCCTCAAGTAAGTGGTAACACACTAGTGATTGGACTGAGACCCACCTGTGTAGTCACCAATCGACAATAATAAGAACAACGGTCGCCACCGATAACAGTAATCGGATATGAGGACCTATTCAAAATTAACAAAGAACTCAAAACGATGATCCAAGGGATCTTAAAGTGATGAATACAAGGGAGGGTCTCCTATACTATGCTTCTTCTTACTTACTTACTTACTTACTTACTCACTGGCACTATCGAACCCGTAGGTTCATGGCCGCGCGGACATAAGCTCTCCATACATCCCTATCCTGAGCTAATGCTTTCCAATCATTCCCTGTATAATCTACTTCCTTCAAATCATAGTTAATGTTATTCTCCCACCTCATTCTTGGTCTACCAACTGGGCGTTTTCCCTCTGGCTTTCCTACAAGAAGCTTCCATGCTAGTCTTTCATTCCCCATACATGCAACATGTACTGCCCATCGCAGTCTACGAGACTTAACTGTTCTTATTATATCTGGCTTCCTATAAAGACCATGTAGTTCACTGTTATGTGGTCTTCTCCATTCACCTGTCTGTTCATCTCTCCTTGGTCCAAAAATTTTCCTAAGTACTTTATTCTCAAATACTTTTAATCTCCTTTCCTCCCTTAAAGTAAGAGTCCATGTTTCGCACCCATATAATATAACTGGTAGAATAATAGTTTTATATATTTTCAGTTTAACGTTTTTTGAAAGGAGTTGGGACATCAAGAGTCTCTGCAATGCATAATAGCACGCATTTCCAGAATTGAGCCTATGTTTAATTTCTTTGTGCATCTCATTCCTATTTGTGATTATTGTTCCTAGGTATTTGAATTCAGCCACTTCCTCAAAATTTCCCTCATTTGTCATTAGCTGTCCATTTCCATTATATAATGTATTTCTACGTGTGACCATATATTTAGTTTTATTGATATTTACTTCCAGTCCTAAGTTCTTAGTGTTACTCAATAGTGTGTGCGTGTTGTCCTTTAGTATCTCCTCGCTATCGGCCAATAGTACTACATCATCAGCATAAACTAACAGCTTATTAATACCATTGAGTTGTAAGCCATCCTCATTCTCTAAAGATTTAATGGCATGCTACGCTTCTTCAGTGCAAGAATTTTAAATCTTGATAAATTATTTTCTAAATATCTTCTTCTTCACGATTTAGGCATATACTAGCCTGTTCCGGCTCCAAATTGCTGTCGTTTCCATCTATTCTTTGCTCTTCCCAAACTGTCTTCTTCCTCGTGGTGAATACCTGTATGTTGTTATTGGTATTCTATTCTCAGTCATCCTTGCCAAGTGTTCTTTCCAATTTGTTCTGTATTTCACTATTGTTGTGTTTAATTCCTCTACTTTTAGTTGTTGTCTTATTTTTGTGTTATGTATTTTGTCTGTTCTTTGATATCCTGCTGTTGGTCTGAGGAATTTCATTTCAGCAGCTTGTATTCTGGCAGATTGTTGTGTTGTCACTGTCCATGTTTCGGATTCATAAGTAATAATTGGCACTGCCATTGTCTTGTATAATTTCATTATAGGTCTTTCCTGGCTTTATTTTTCAAAGTTCTTTTTAGTGTTCCTGTTATATAATTAAACTTGTTTAGTTTGTTATTTATATCTGTTTCCGCTGTGTATGATATTTCGCAATTTAAGAAGTTATATCTTACCACTTGTTCTATTGGTTTATTTTCTAATATTATCTTTGTCCGAACTGAATGAGCGTCCTAGAAGGTCATTGTTTTTTTCTTTTTCTGATGATATTTCCATGTTGTATTTTTTTGATATTTCATTTAGTTTTATAGCATTCTTTGTAGTTCGTCCTCTGTTTTTGCTATTAAAATTTGGTCATCTGCAAAGTCTACTGTTTTTATTACTATATTTCCTAAGCTAATTCCCCCAGTCGTCATTTGCTTCCATTATCTTATCATGTCGTCGAAATAAATGTTAAAAAAGAGTGGTTGATAGTGGACAACCTTGTCTAACTCCTCCTGTTATATGTATTGGTTCCCTTTGATTTATTTTTATGTTTGTTTTCTCATACATTTTTAATTACTGCTATCAAGTGTAGTGGAATTACTTTTTCACTTAATATGTTCCGTAATTTTGGTCTAGACACTTTATCAAAGGTATTCTTATAATCTACAAAGAGGATGTGCGTCTCTAATGTTTCTAAATATAAATATAAATAATCAATTTATAAGTTTCAATTAAAGAAGGATCTTTCACTGATGGTAGTTCTAAAGAGGCCTCCCCATCCACACCCATTACTAAAATCCAAGAAGAAATCACATCCCTTGGTTATCCCATCCGATCTTTAGAGCAAATCACAAACAAACAAAAAAATGGTTCCACAAACCTTTGCCACTATTTATACTCGAACTGGAAAATACAGCTTCAGCTCGAGAGACATGAAATCTTACCCATGTACACAATGGTAACTGTGGAACCTCACAGACCCCGTTTTGGACTCAAAAATATTTTCGGTGCGAGAACTTTAACCATTCTTTTGTGGAGTGCAACTTCATGCCCCATTGAGCCATTCGTTCTTGTGCAGACAATTAAAAGTTTACTCCATGAAAGTAGAGGCACAAAAAAATTCTACAAAACTTAAATGTGCAAAATTCGGGGCGTCAGGTCATCCCGCCCCTACCGTGGTTGCCCATCATATGAGGCAGCCAAATGTGCATACTTAAAATCCCGAGAACCAAAAACCGCTACACCTACAAGTCAACGCAAGTGACTTCTAGTTTCTCCTTCAGCCATATTGCCGCATCTGGCACCAAAACTCCGAAAACAGCAGAGGAATCACTGCTCGAGTCCAGTCTCTTAATGGCCAGGTACAGTGAGCGCTCCGAGATATTCAGCCCAATGTTGGCTGGATTTAAAACCCTAATGGGACGCTTTCTGTTCTTATCACATTTAGTAAATGTGTGTTTGGGATACAATGTATAATTTCACAACTGGGATCTATCTCAATGTCATGGCATTTAATGCATTGTAATAGCCAGACAGATCCATGAATTTGAAACACTTATACAACAAAGATTTAATGACATTCTTCTCATAAATAAAATATTTAACCAAATATAGGTTTGAACTCCCAAATATTTACACATACCGTACCGACCGTCTTGACGCTCCCCTTGAAGTTGCAGCCATATGTATTAAAAATCAAATAACCACAGGTTGGTCATACTTCTGAAGCTTCAAGTTATTGAAGCCACCGTAACATTAGTCCCAATTTTCCCAAATGAAACTGCCCTTATAACTTAAATTTACAATTCTCCATCCAGGATATTGAACACACACTACCTAACTGTTCTTACGTCGATCTCTCGTTGATCTCTGTTTGCCGGAGATTTTAATTATAAACATCATTACTGAAACTGTCATGTCCAAAATGCCTGGGGTGTAATCCTTTTAACTTTCTGTCAACTTCAAAATATAGTAATCTGTGCTCCAAGGGAACATACATTATTTCCCAACACAGCTTTTGGCATCCGTTCTGATATTCTAGATGTTGTACTGTTGAAGAATGCCCCTCTCTCTTCACACATGACTTCCATTAGCTTATACACGCACTTGACTCAAACCATACATATACACTCTTTAAACTCGCATAATATTTTCTTCTATCGCCGCATTTCCATACTCAAAAAGCGCAAATTGACTGACATAAACACACTCACAAGCTTAACCGGTGAGTTGAGCCAACACTTTCTGCCCAGTCCACAAAGCAACTCGAACACGTCATCCTACATTTCCAGACGACGATTAAAATAGCTATAACACTATCTACAAAGCAAATAATTTACACTACACCACATATATGTTGTGCAGTCACATGGGAAATATGCCGCGGAAGGCCAAGATGTAGATGGGCTGGTCTCTTTAAATAATGTGTAGGAAGCCATTAGTGAAAAATAGTGAGAAATACAAGCTGAACGATGTGTTAGAACTAATTAAACGGACAAAATCAAACCAATTCAAAAGTTTAACAAACCCAAGCAAACAATTTCTTACGTGGAGCAGTCAGCACGTCAGACATGTAGAGATCACCAACATTGTGGAGACCTTCGCCTTTAATGGGACGTTACTACACAATTTATTTCATATTATACATTTCTATTTAGAGAAATTGTAGTTTAAATGTTCAAATTATTTTTAAATATATATTTTATAAACAAAATATATTTAAATCAATGTTGGTTGTTTAATTTATTTTCTTTACAATCCGGTTTACATTATACTTTATTTAAATCGGGGTTTCTTTTATTTAAATGGATTTTTCAAATCTGATATATATATATATATATATATATATATATATATATATATATATATATCCATCCATAGTAATTCTGCCCGAAGGCAGGTCTTTCACTGCAATCATAGCATTGCCATGCTATGCTTTGCAGTTTTACTAGGGAATTATGGGTGTGGTAGCTTCCCGTTGCTTTCCACACCGATGAAGGATGACGATGATAATGATAAGCATGATGAAGATGGCCGGATGATTTTCGGAGACCGTTGGGCCCTAAGCTTCCTGACATTTGTCTTATAGGTGAGGAAAAACCCTGAAAAAACCTCACCCAGGAGCCTGTCCCGATCGGGAATCGAACCCGGGCCCGCTGCGTAAATTTTTACACTCTGTGACTATGATATTACAATCCTAAATACAACACATACAAACATTACTCGGGTTTCGACTTGCATTCACTGCTTCATTAGGAACTTATGAGTTTTGAATGGACTGTGCCAAAAGTAGAAAAAATTGCTTTCACTCACCCTGATGATGTAATGACTAACACTAACTGAAAAATTACATATTTTTCCGTGTGTCGTATTTCATCGCCAGCTATTGCAAAAAAAAAGTCCAGTTATAATCACACATACTGTTCACAAAGTTAAGATTAAATTGTGGTCACTGAAAAAGTTATCTTCAAGGGTCGGAACAATATTAAACATCTGAGAGTCAAAATTGTCTTGCATTAATTAAAGTCCTTAGTTTTGTTTTCTGTTAGGCATAATTTGTTGCACTCTTACTTGCTACTAACATAGAAGGACCAAATAAATAGTATCAGATGGGCATACGTAAGAGGAGGTCATATCAAGAATTATATTTACGCAAAACGTCAGGATCACCAATAGATTTCAATTTATCACCTAGTACTTTCCAAATTAACACACATTTTGCATAGGTTTCAAGGTACGGAATAAATTTTCTGCATTCCTTTTCATAGAAAAAATACTTTTGTTTTAGTATATCTGTCGATGTCATCTCAATGATCTTCACAAGCCTTTATAAGTTTTGACCAGTTTTTCAATAAGACTCTAAACTGTCACACATTGTGTTCCATCTCATTTATTGAGCTACAATAGCACTATAAAGTGGACCCTCTGGATTAAATAATATATTGTTACTGCCAGATAGAGCCGGGGAGTTGTTGTTAGAGGCTTCTAAGACGCCGCTCAAATCACCAGAACTGAAAACAGTTCTCTGCCAATATTGTCTTCGCAGTTTGAAATTACGTTTTCATGCCAACTCCGCGTGGATATAATTATCTTAACAACTTTTTTTTGCAGTGTTATTATAATATAGTAGTTAGTGTCAGTGAATAAAATGTGACAACGCCGCTTGATACGCTAAATACTTATCCGTGCAAAATAGACCTACCTAACCACAAAGCAAAGCGCCTGTAAACTAAAATACTGAGTCCACTATACCACCTCAGCTTCATGCCATGTCTTGGGTAGAAGCGGATTACGGAAGTATTTGATGACTCGCACAATGTGTTCTGTTAGGAAGAGACTAATATTTTGCCAAAATGTTTAAAAAGTGAGCAGAAAACCTATATGTGAACACATTTATGTCGTCTTCTTGAACAAGTTCACTTCTCATTTTAACCATATATCTGCAATTATCTGTAACAAAACTTTGAACTTTACATTTGAATTTCTCTTCCTGAACTATTACAGCATCACTGTTAATATTTTCAAATAGTCACTGGTGCGTGGGTGTCAAGAATTATGAGTAGTGTCCACTAGAAAACTTTATCTCGTTTATCCGCTTAAACATAAATAATTTGTTCATTCGGATATTGAACTAGTCATCAATTGCAATACACACAGTTTCATCTTCAATTTCCACAACACTGAGTTCTCACTCTTTATTGTAAACAATTTCCGACCATTTATCATAAGTAATGTCACGAGTGATTTCCAAATCACTGATAAATTCACGATGTCACGAAGTGGCTAGTGAATTTATCTAGAGGATTCGGAAATCAAGAGTGACATTTGTTTTGACTATTTAACGAATAAAATGAAGCGATTTACTCAAAAATCATTATTTAAATATAGTTACCGGTATTTTAAAATAGCTACTTATAAATTTAATGTAAACTACGATGTCTGAAAACAAATCAGAATTGTGTCGTTATGTTTCATTTGTTCATCCAGTGGACTACAACTTGATCATATAATATTATTTATTGCCATCTGGCTTGGGAAACTTGAAATAGGATCGCAGTATTGTAGGAAAAAATTAAACACATCAAACTGTATATTATAACCAACATTATAGGTTATTAATTTATTTTTTTAGGAAACAACTCACTAAAATCATTATTTAAAAACACAATTATTTAACATACAATTGTCAAATGTGTAGTTCGAATGAATGTGTTCATTATTTGCTGTATTCAATGCATTTGTTGGAGAGTCAGTCATTGCAAAACAATGCTCTGACCTATTCACAATATTAAAAAGGAGGAGCTTTCTTCATTATGGTAAAGACAATTCGATAAATAGCGAGGTGAAAAATGACTGTAATTGGTTGTAAAACAAAATTCATTGAAACGTGATTGGTCATTGACTCTCTTTTGGGACATGCGTTAAATAGTCAGCAATATTATGACGAGGAGGTCTCAGCAGTGTGCACAGTTTATTGAATTCCTTATGCTCGACTATTCTGAAAGGAAATTATGTTGCAAACACAAATCTACCAATTTGTTCATGCAGTATTTCTTTTTTCTCTATCAGAAGTTTTTGTAACAAATTTATCCATTGTTAATGTTCTTTTAGTGGTATGTTAGACTGATTCTGAATCTGAACACAATATTTTTATCTGGAAAGAAGAAACAAAATAAATAAAAATTCAACAAAAATCATGGCTAATATTACATATCTGGAGGCTGCATGCATGAACTTCTATGATTAAAAACATTCATAAAATAAACAATAAATTATTTTGTCTCCTGTACTGCTTGCAAATTTTAATGGAATGAAGACATCATTATTTGGCATTTCTACATTCTCATATTCTGGATCACAAGATTTTCATTTCTCCAAAATATTTACTTCTAAATGTTTTCAACCTGGATACAAACCCTTACATCTCTAGCTCACATCTAGCCCTTACACCAACTTTACCTGTTAATCTTGGTAGTCCATCAAAATACACCCATATAGGGTCATGTTTCTGATCAGACTTAACTTTTTTTTTTTTAGAAACTGTATGTACTACAAAGCAACTCTATTAAAGTGAAATCAACACCAGACTGTTGAAACAAAACCGTTTTTTTTTTTAGTAATTGACTGTTAACTACAACTTATATTTTAATTTGAAACTGCTATGTTGTGCTTATGTATTTTTGAGCTGATACAATTTTAAAAATCGAACTGGGATTTAATTTTTTTAAATTGATTTAAGTGACTTACGGTAATTTAATATTATGATCAACCCAGATTTAAATAAAGCTTCATACGTTACCATTGTGGAAAAGACAAATGTATTGCTATATATTCAAAAATGTTGTATATCTGTCATTTATGTGTCAGTTTTACATGCCAAAAATTACTATATTATTTTCTTTAAAACTGTGAAATCTTACAGAAAAATTAAAATGAATGTTTTAATTGTAGCCTCCGACAAAATCAACAAGAGACATGTGAATTTGAGCGAGTAAAAGTCTGTAATGATAATTTGTATTTAAGGCAGTGTACCAGGGATGTATGTGTGAGATTGTAAAATCTGAACCACACTGGTACGATCCTGGGTAACAGAAAGGCGGAGATATTTCTTAGCTCTTTTGTATTCAAACTGGCCTGGAGCCTTCCTAGACTCTTATAATTAAATTGAGTATTAGGGACGTTCCTAGGTAACCCAGGGCTAGCCCCCCCTTCTCCATAGCCCAATATCTTTACTAGGAATGTATACTTTGTTCTGGGAATACATTACACATGGAAAGTGTAATACGAAACTTAGAAAGTTTTGAGATAAATTGATCTTACTAACATTTTTAGTCAAGTTGTCAGCAAGACTCACGTGTTGACATGAAAAATGAGAGAAATTAGACTTCAATAAACATCACATAACAAGAATTTCCTTCGGAACTTGTAAGGTTGAGGGACTTCGTCCTTGCGCAAAGGAGTGATTGCCTTCTACCTGTATTTACAAGGATGTCCAAATTTTCCACTTTGCTGCATTGTGGATTGTGCGAATTGAGAACTTGGAAAAAAGTCATTATACTTTTTGTGGTTTGATTTATTTTTAATCAGACATAGATAATGGAACCTCGGAATAACACAACTTATATTATATCATCCTATTATTTAATTCCTATTACCGCAAATTTCAGAAAATATTGACGATATGACAGCTGTAAAGAGCCAAGGTATACTCAAGTGGTTGTTATTATTAGCTAACGAAGACACACATGCCTGGCAATAACTCAAGTTTGTCAGTTTTCTTAACCGGAGATATACTGCAGACTAGCCTCACGATTAACAACTTAACAAATACACGTTTTTGTGCGCGTGGACGCTTTTGAGTAAATTATTATTTTAATGTAGACATATTTACTATTAGCGTTATTTCTGGGAATAAATTTGGCCTAATTATTGCAACGTAAAGAGTATAGAAAGGTAAATAGACGCATTAGAACGACATGTAGGTCTAATCATGTTGCAATTGATATAAACAAATGTATTTAAAGTATTTATTTATTAAACATAGGCTATGTACAGTCCATTATTTAAAAGTGATTCCACAACATGCCCTTGAGTAATAGACAGTTCAGGCTCCAAACTTTTATAGACAATCAGCACGAGATGTCATCCGGGTTGACGAGCCTGGGTGATGAGCGTCTTTACTCCCAGAGCAAATGTGTAGTACTCATTTCCGCTTGAGCCGTAGTCAGACCCAGAGCCATGGTGCCGCCAGAAGTTTTATGCGAGTTTAAAAATCCTGACTCTATCGGAAATCGAACTCGCGACATTCAGACCTATAGGCCTACAGTATTGACATAACTTACTATGATACAGCATGTCCCATGAATTTTTATACACTCTTAAAAATCAGAATATATAGATCTAGGCTTAAAAATTATGACCTTTGATTATGTAAAAATGTTACTTTCTAAAATAAATTAACTACCACGACATTGATTACGTTATAGGAGATGTTCTTCAAGTAACATAACATGGCGCGTGCATACCATTAGTTAATGCCACATTTAAATTAGTGGTTTACACTGATAATTATTATAATGTGAACAATTTTATGTTTAAATTACAATTTAGTAATTTCTTTCTTTTTTTTTCTTTCTTATTTTCTTTACTTTGTTTAAACTGTCTCTTTATAGGTACTTTATACTCGTACATACCCCACACCACACGGGACACGATCTGTCAGAAGAGAATTTTAAAATATTTATCACATTTAAACCTCTATTACCATGCGAAGACATGTAGTGCCTCCCTAGATGAGTGATCAGCTCAATGCCAGTGCCACCTCCAAGACAACACCAACATTTAAGACAAGACATTTACACCCGTACTAAATAAAACGAACATGATATGCATTATTATAAAGACCAATGGTGTTCGGGAAATATTTGGGCCTTAAAGTTTTTTGCATTTTTTTACAGCTGAGAGAAAACCTCGAAGTAAACCTCGCCCAGGTAATTTGTCCTGACCGGGGATCGAACCCAGGTCCACTGCATCTGAGTCAATGACGTTACCATTAGACCACAGAAGTGAACACTGATATAATTAATTAACAAAGCAAAACTTCTCCTCTTGTAAGTTCTTGTGGTCAGAGCTTCAGTCTACAATTCATGAGATCCCTGGTTCGATTCCAGATCAGACCTCATTAATGTTTCTTAAATGGTCTTGTGTTCGTCCTTAGTCTCGAATTTAGGTTTCAGGACTTTCCTGGTGATTGATTATTATGTATCACCCATCATATCATCAGTGAATGTAACTACGCCTTCCAGGCGCCCTAACCGCATTAGTGGGCTACAATTCCTGAATGCCAGAAATGTCCGGACAACCTGATGGAAAATAATAATAATAATAATAATAATAATAATAATAATCCATCCATAGTAATTCTGCCTGGGGGTAGGCCCTTCACTGCAATCATAGTATTTTCATGCTATGCATTGCAGCTTTACTAGGGAATTGTAGGTGTGGTAGCTTCCCGTTGCTTTCCACACCGGTGAAGGATGATGATGATGATGATGATGATGATAATGCTAAGGATGATAATGATGATGATGGCCATATAATATAATAATAATAATAATAATAATAATTATAATAATAATAATAATAATAATAATAATAATAATTTTATCACGCATGCTTAGCAGTCGAAAAGTAGAGATTAGAAAACAAACTGATTTTTAAGAAACTCTCGGAAATTATAGTCATAATAATAATAATAATAATAATAATAATAATAATAATAATAATAATAATAATAATAATATAATAATAATAATAACAATAATAATAATTATTATTATTATATTATATTATATTATATAATAATAATAACAATAATAATAATAATTATTATTAATTATTATTATTATTAGTATTATTATTATTATTATTATTATTATTATTATTATTATTATTATTATTATTATTATTATTATTATTATTATTATTATTACGAAACAACTCTGGCGAGGTTGTGACCAAAACTTTCAATTTACTTAGCATTTACTTTAAGTCAGTTTTGCCAATTTCCAACGATTTTAACTTTATCAGAAACATAATCTACACCACAACAAAAAATATTATAACTACTATTACTACTACTACTACTACTACTACTACTACTACTACTACTACTACTACTACTACTACTACTACTAATATGAAATAATTAATTTTACTTCATGAAGTTAAGATCATAAGATCTTGTCATCTACTTCACCAGAGTAATAAAAGTTAAAGTGATCCCACTACAAGCCTTGGGAGATCCTTGGAGTAGTAGGATGTAAGGGTTCCATTTTTCACACAATTTGCACTATATATAAACCGGGTTCTCAGCCCTGCGTGACGGCCATCTATACGTCCAGAACTCTGGCAGGCCTACTTATTTCCGTTAGAGGCTGAGTCGATCCTGATGCCAGTTTCAAAATTCTGACTACACCGGGACTCGAACTCTTGTTCTTCCGGCTTGTAGAATGTTGCCTTACCAACTACGCTACGGCGTGCCCCTATATTACGTTTAAATAAATGTATATAAACATTTAGTCAGTCTTGGATCTTCGGAGCTATCTTGCCACTGATATTATTTTATCTAAGAGAGTTTTTTTTATTTAATGCCCCAGGTTATCGTTTCGACATTTCTGGTGTTCTCTACTGGCATTGGCTTAATTGTAACCCACTTCTAATTGTATGATGGTTGATAAATTATAATGAAGCGCCAGGAGAGTTTTTAACCTAAACTTAACCTAAATTCCACACAATGGGCAACCATAGGAATAATTCCATGTAAGGAAAAATTCCTATGTTTTGACCGGGAATCGAACCCGGAACCTCATGAACAGTAGTCAGAAACGCTGACCACTAGCCCATGAGGCTGATCATATAAGAAAGTGTTCAATTGCATTTTTTTAATCTATGAGTCGGGCCTTATTATTCGGGACTTCAGTTTCAATATTACACTGGTGGTCTTAGATATCCGAAATGCAAATTGTTACATTAAATTACACTGGCCAACAGTGATTTTGTTACATAAAAGATTTTGGGTGATTCTTATGTATTTTCATCTGCTGATTCCAAAAATGAAGTCAGAAATTTTCCATCACCCACCATTTTTTTGCAATTTTGAAAATAATTATTTTCCTATTTATTAGCATTTTTGGTATATAACATGATGATTAGAGGGATTATTTTACATTTATATTTAATTTCATTGTGCCAACAATGGACTTATAATGTTTTGCGATTGTTGCCTTAAATTCATAACTTACAACAATGACATTCTCCTACAAAACTGTGATTGTATGTTTTAAGTTCGCAGTTGAATAGAAGCTTTCTTAAAAGAAAGAAGCTAATTCTGTGCTCACTTCCGTAGTCAAGTGAATTATGATAGAAGTGTATTGTAAAGACTAAGTAGTGTATTGTATTGTAGTGTATTGTAAAGAGAAGAGTAAAATTGTATTTGTATAAGAAATATGTCTCGAAAGTGTGTTAACGATAGAAACAACTTCTGTTTCGTGTGTGGTGAGCTCACTTTCAAAGCGCAGAAGCGAAAGTTTACTCCTCTAATAAGAATAGCTTATCATTGTTATTTTAACAACAAAATAGACCAGAACAAGATATGGGCCCCGGAAATCTGTTGTACCAATTGTGTAACACTATTAACTGGCTGGTTGAAAGGATCCCGTCATATGCCTTTCTCAGTCCCAATGATGTGGCGCGAACCTAAGGATAATTTGACAGAATGCTACTTCTGCTTGACAAATATATCTGGAATAATTTCCAAGTCAAGACACACCGTTAAATATACAATGTTAGATTCAGCAATTCGACCGGTACTTCATGGGCCAGGTTTACCCATACCAATTCCACCAGATCACATAACCATGATTGAAGAACTTTCTGATGTTCAGGATTTACAGAATGATTCAGATTTTGCAGAAGATGATGCTATAAATGAAACTCACTTTCTAACACAGGAGGATTTAAATGATTTGGTTCGGGATCTTGGTTTAAGTAAAAGCAAGGCAGAATTACTTGCTTCAAGATTGAAAGGATGGAAGCTACTGCAGGATGACACCAAAGTAACTTTATTCCGCAATCGCCAAAAGGAATTTGAGGATTTCTTCTCTAAAGAGAAGGACCTAGTTTTCTGCAATGATGTTGAGAATTTGTTCCAGTCACTGGGTTTGAGCATAAATCTGAGGATTGGCGTTTATTCATAGACTCCTCGAAAACAAGTTTGAAAGGAGTGTTACTACATGATGGCAACATATATCCATCCATTCCTTTAGCCCATGCAGTTGGTATGAAGGAAAATTACTAGAATATGAAGCTCTTACTATCCGCTATAAAGTATGACAATTTTTCTTGGCAGATATGTGGGGATTTGAAAGTTATAGCCATCTTACTTGGGTTACAGCTTGGCTATACTAAATTTTGCTGCTTCTTGTGCAAGTGGAATAGCAGAGATAGAAGTAATCATTATATTAAAAAAAACTGGCCAAAGAGAGAGTCACTTAATCCAGGACAAGAAAATGTTCTTCACCAACCACTTGTACGTTCTGAAAAAATCTTATTGCCTCCACTACATATTAAACTAGGCTTGATTAAAAATTTTGTGAAAGCAATGGTTCGTGATGGCAGTGCATTTCTCTTCCGAAAAAATAAATTTCCAAGGATCAGTGAAGCTAAATTGAAAGAAGGGATATTTGTTGGCCCTCAAATAAAGGAACTGATGAAAGATACGCAGTTTCAGAACAAGTTAAATATGCAAGAAGCAGCTGCATGGTAATCTTTCAAAAATGTTGTCTCAAATTTTCTGGGGAACTTCAGGTCTGATAACTACAGAGAACTTGTCAATGAGATGATTGAGAACTACAAGATAATGGGATATACTATGTCTTTGAAAATTCACTTTCTGCACTCCCGTCTTGATTTCTTCCCTGAAAATCTAGGGGCTGTGAGCGACGAACACGGGGAGCGCTTCCACCAGGATATCGCGGAAATGGAAAGGCGCTATCAGGGTAAATGGTGTCCAAATATGTTAGCAGACTACTGCTGGACACTGAAGAGGGATATTCCTAAAGCGAAGTACAGGCGAAAATCCAATTCACATACTTTTGGGTGAGCAAATATAATTTCAGCTAAGATATAATAAATTGTAATGTATAGACACGAAAAATGTTTTTCATGTGATTACTCGAAAACCCTGGGTGATGGAAAAGTTCCGTAAAAAGGTTTGAAATCAGCACAAAAAAGTAAGTTAGAAACACACATTTTCTCCCTTGTAACATAAAAAAGTTCAAATTTTGTTGGCCAGTGTTATTTAAGTATAATGACGATCAATAAGTGAAATAAAATTAATATCTGTTTGACAATAAACAGAAAGCGTGATGTCATAACGAAGAATAATGGGATTGAGACACACAGTACAGCAGCTCACGGTAGATACGTCAGATTTTATTGGTTATTCACGTTAGATATCTGTTTTATTATGAAGACTTCACGATATTCGTGTGATAGAAATGAGAATGTCCCGACTTACATTGCATAATATCAACAATTAATTAAATTCAAATTATTATTCCACGACCTCTTAAAGAGGGAAATTAACAGTACTCAAGGTCGAATTTAAAGAGTAAAAGGTTCATTATTCCCAGTGCTTTAGAGGGTCAGTTAGCATCGGTAATATAATTAATTTCCCTTACTTAAGAAAACTGCTTCTGTACGTAATAATGGCAGTCCGTGGAATTATATTCTTATATATACCGTGTTGCAAAACTATGGACGGGGGTTTAAATAATTGGTATAGCTTTACAAACGAAATTGGATGCGTTATTATTTGCTATAATGAAATAAAAACTGTGAAAGTTTCATATCCTGTTTGTAGTAATATGTTTCTTGTCGTATTACGTTTCAGCGTTAAATTTGTGAAAATGGCGACTCCTGTACAGCAGTCATCTGCGTGTTGAAATTTGCGAGGTCTGGTTCGATTGTTGCAGTACAGCCAGCTTTCCGACGGCAATTTGGAATTGATCCTCCTACAGATGAAGAGTATCCGTCGATGGTATAGACTGTTAGAAACAGCTGGTTGTATATGTAAAAGGAAAAGTCCAGGACATCCACGAACACCAAGTGAAAGAATGGAGAATGTCAGAGCAGCTTTCATACGTAGTCCACAAAAATCTGTGCGGCGTGCTAGTCGTGAATTGCAAATGCCTACTACGAAATTATGGAGAGCTCTACGAAAGCGGCTTCATATCCGACCTTACTGTTTGCAGTTACTGCAAACCTTGAAACCTAGAGGCACGCATCAATTTCTGGGTGGGAATTCAACGTTCACTAGAACATTATGAAGACTATTTAACTCATGCCACAAATGCTAGTCAATGACCAATCACGTTTCAATGAATGTTGTTTTACAACCAATGACAGTCGTGTTTCACCTCGCTTTTTTCGATTTGTCTTTATCAGCTCCTGCTTTTGTGATAAAGAAAGTTCCTCCTTTTTAATGTTCTGAACAGGTCAAAGCATTATTTTTCTCCAACAAATACATTGAATATAGCAAATAATGAAAAGATCCCTTGATTTTACTCAGTTGTTTACTAAAAAAATAAATGAAAACCCCGTAATGTTGATTATGATATATAGTTTGATGTGTTTCATTATTTCTCCACTTGGGTGCACTCTTACAATATTGCGATCTTATTTGGCAATAAATAATATGATCAAGCAGCAGTGAATAAACATAACCTCACATTTCTGATTTGTTTTCAAACATCGCCGTTTACATTAAATATATAAATATTTTAAAATAACTATAGTTAAGCAATGATTTGTGAGAAAACAGCTTAATTTTATTCGTTAAATAGTCCTAACAAATGCCACTCTTGATTTCCAAATTCTCTAGATAAATTCACTCCTCACTTCGTGAGTCGTGAATTTATCGATAATTTGGAAATCACTCGTGGCATTACTTATGATAATAATTTTAGTCGTTTTGTGTTTAGCGACGAAACATGTTTTCTTACCAGTGCAGTGGCAAGATGAATAAACATAATGTGCATATTTGGGGAGTGAAGAATCCACATACAATAATCCAATATGAAAGAGATTCCCCGAAGGTTTTCTATGCTATGGCGAAGCAACAAATCTACGGTTCATTCTTTTTCAATAAAAAAACAGTGTCAGGCATCTCGTATCTTGATATGCTGCAGATTTATCTTTTTCCTCAGCTAAATGAGTCCGCACCTCTAGACTTCCTTTGGCAACAAGACGGCGCACCACCTCATTTTCTTAATGATGTGCAACAATGATTGAACGATTATGTTCGCCGGGGATGGATAGGACGCGCCGGTCTGGATGACATGGTTTATTCCCGATGGTCTCCACGATCTCCCGATATCATATCTTGTGATTTCTTTCTGTAGAGGTATGTGAAGGACCATGTGTACGTACCACCACTTCCAGACTAGAGAAGAAGGATTGTTGCTACTGTTGAATCTAGTACTCAAAATATGCTGACCAAGGTTTGGGAGGAATTTGATTAACTGCTAAATGTGTGCCGTGTAACGATAGGTGCTCACATCGAACACTTATAACGGATGTTATGAAAACTCGAAGAGTTTCTCTTTAATCTCATGTATGTTTTGTTCATATATATATATATATATATATATATATATATATATATATCATGTAAGGGAAATTGACCAACTTTGAAATCCCATCCATAATTTTGGAACACGGTGTATTTCAATACTACCAAGATGTCGAATTATTTGTATCGTTTTTTTTAAAAGTCGTATTAATTGCAATGGTCTATGCCCAACTTTCTGCACTAGAACTATTGTTCTATTTGATTGGTGTATTTTTAAGGACATCAAAATCATCGCAATTGAAATCTCGGCACTGAGTTTAGCGTTATTTCTCGTCATAGATATAACAGGCGCATCTATCAGAGTGCTCTCGCACTGACACGACACCTGGAGAGGTTTGCTCTCTTCATTCTCCATAGAATATCACTTTTAAGGGCGGGCAGATGGGAAGAAAGTAAAGGTTATATCTCTGGTTCTGATTACTGAACTTTATTACTTTTTGTCTATATTATGAGCGCATTTAGCTTTAAAAATATGCATTTTTTAGATTATTAAATAATTCCGTCTGATTTAATCTTTAAATTGTTGAAATTTGATCTGTAGTGAGGCACAATGTTCTGATCATCTGTAACAGATACGTAGATGATATTTTAAAAGCAAGTATTATCTGAGTCCGCGCCGTAGCCGAGCGGTTAAGGTAGGAAGCCTTGGCGCAGAGCTACGGGACTTGCGCTGGTTCGAGTCTCCATGGGGGAAGAAATTTTCTCATGGTATTTCGGCCAGTATGGACCGGTGCCCACCCAGCATCGTGAGGCAATTGGGTAGCTACAATAAGTAGCGGCTCCAGGTTGAGGAACCAGCTATAACGGCTGGGGGACTCGACATGCTAACCACATGTCAACCCTACACTGGCTGTTGATCATCTACCTCTGTGTTTGACACATGTGGATGTGAAGGGCCAGCAGCCGGCTGGTAAAAGGGCAACCGCTGAAAAGTGGAAAGACCCTCAATGGGAATCGGAGTATTATCTGACCTATCATATTTATTGTTTCACCTCTAAAATAACTATTTTAAAAACAATTATTATCTGACCTATCATATTTATTGTTTCACCTCTAAAATAACTCTCAACACAAACAACATATATCAGATGAACTAGTGCAATTCCCCCACCTGAGAATTTTTATTTCTCCTATACTCACCTGATGACGCAGTATTATAAATTAAACATAAAGCCAAAAGCATAAACAATATAGCAATAAATCTTCTAAAATTATTGGCATTATTCTCCCGACAATATACCAAATTTTTAGTACCTCTGTAATGACCGGAACGTATCCCAGACGCTGTAAAATGGCTCTAGTTCGTACAATACCAAAATCAAAGACCCACTGCACTTGATTATTACAGACCAATCAGTATTCTTCCCCGTTTTTCTAAAGTACTGGAACATATAATACCCTCACAGCTAACAGACTACCTCACCACGGTAATGCAGCATTTTGACTATTGCGACTTTCTACTAACCGACATTAGTGATGGATTGTCGGACAAATTGCAGCGTTTGCATAATACAGGGGATAAGTTTTAAGCGAAAACCTTTTTACAGCGATGCAGCGACTCTCATTTTGCCAGCTATTGTGCTTGCACCGGCGGGGAGCGTGTTCCGTTACTATCGGCAAATGAAGACGGTTAGAAGCTACAAAATACAAATAACTCAACTAATTTAGATTATTATAAAAATAGACTTACACATAGAGGCTTATTACTAACCATTTATTTGAGATATTATTGAAAATGACCCCCGTCCGCAGTAAGACATGTCTCACATCGTTTAAACAAATTATCTGCCACTTTCCGTAATTCCGCTTCGGTAATAGACTGCATTGCATGTGTTATTTAGACCTTAAGTTCTTTTAAGATATCAGGATTATTTCGGTAAACTTTTCCCTTTAGGTATCCCCAAAGATAATGATCACAGTAAGTTAGGTCCACTGATCTAGGGGACCATAAACCTGTGCTAATTATCCTGTCATCGAAAACTTCACGTAAAGTTTCTATAGATTTATCAGCAGTTTGCCTGTGGCACCATCCTGTTGAAAATATCTATAATCCTTTTTTTTTTTTTCATGTGTCAATTAAGTAGACGCAATATTGTTGTCACATAAACAGCTGAGATTACACGGTTTTCAAAAAAAAATATAAGCCCAATTATCCGCCTTGCGCTTACCGCATATCAAACCCCTATTTTAATGGGATAAATAAATTCGCTGTTCACCCGTATAACTTACTTCATTTTCGATTACTTTCTTATGTAACACACGACAACAAGTGACATGCGTCCCACTACAACAGACCGAAGCAACTAACCACTGGGACGTTGTGTACAACTTGTCTCCCACGCTGTGATCGTACTGCTCACAGCCGCGGCGGCAGAATGATGCGAGGTTTCCTCTTAAAATGGAATTCCTGTATATGGATCAGATTCATATTTAATGTCCGAAAATATTATCACATTTTAATTTTTTTTCACGAATTGTTATGTCTCCGTACCAATTAGATTGTCTAGTTCTTATATTTATGATTCTACATACTTATGTTCCCAATTATTTAGCCTCTCGTTTCCAGTATCCATCCTCCAACCATAATTTAAAACACGGCCACACGGTGAATCGGGACAAAAACAAATCTATAATATCGGTTTCATTCTCGATAAGACATGTATATTTTGCAATTCATGATTTAATACTATCTTTGATCAACATGCAAAAGGAATTATTGGCATTAATATTCCAGTTCTACATGTCTCTATTTATCCTATTTTTTAGGGAGAGTAGAGATAGTCATTTGGGTGAATCGGTACAGTTTTCAAATTACATCCTTCGGTAAAATATTTATTTATCAGACATTTTAAACACAATTTTATGACACAATTTTCTCTATAAGCTATACTATAGTAAGATTTATTTATTTATATAGGTCTAAAAGCATTTTTTACTCGTATTCAACACACATTCCATGATACTTTTTCGTCTTCTAACACGACACTACGTGCATTCTCCCAGTTATGGTAAAATGGGATAACTATATTTTATAAACAAAACCCACACATAGCGTTATTCTGTTCCGCCTCTCCAGTATCATCATCATCATCATCATAATTATTATTTTCTACTTCTTATTCAGATTCTGACGAGGATAAATTCGTGCTTATTTCATTTCTATCCACAAATCAGAAAGTTGTCTTTCTTACATTGTTGAAATCTAATTCAAATCCACATGCAGACAATCGAAGAATTCTTTGCATCGACTGTTTTTCTCAGCGGATCGCCACTCCCATTGTTACGGTGACGGTGAAGACAAGAGCAAGGTCCCCAAATAACTCTGCCGCATTATACAATCTTCTTCCCTGACAGAATGCTTCAATAGCTCTATGCATATCAGCTTCTGTCCAACTCTGTTTAGAATTACACATCTGCAATGCAATAATTACAAATAAATTAGTGAAATACACTGTCCCTATTCAGCCGAAAATTGGTGTCCGTATTCACCCAAAATATAGTGTTTCGATTTTCATAGGTTGCCAAAACTTAAACCCATGTCGAAAATACGTGAATTATTGCAATTATTTAGGAATTCTTAACAATTTATAAAAAAATAATTCGTAATTGGACCGTTAGTTAATAAGAGACACGCATAAAAAATAAAATATACGAAACTATTAATTCACTTACCTGAACACCAATTAATTGTTGTTCAAATCTTCAGGTAACCAAGCAAGAACCAAAATGTCATACAACTGATTTTGAAATACAGAGGTAGATTGGCGATAGATGAGACATGGTTAAATAGAAACCTAAAAATAGACTCCCTCTTTTTGCAGATGATGTGGTATTAATAAATCCAACAGAAACAGATTTGCTGTATTCTAAACACAATTTTAATATAATTGCAAAAAGATACAATATGGAAATCAATATAAAGAAAGCTAGAGTGATGACCTTTTGTGAGAATTACCCTATACCTAGCAACATTGTTTTGGACGATGAAATTAGAGAACGAGTAAATAAATTTAATTGTTTTGGTTATAATTTAACATTTTAAGATAAAGCTGATATAGCAAAGAAAATAACAAATTTCTCAAAAACAACGGGGATAATTACCAGTATAATGAAACCATCTTTAGTACAAAAGAACGCAGGATTACGGCTTTATAAGGTTCTCGCAAGACCAGTATTAGGATATGGTAGTGAAGCATGGACAATAGGAAGAAGAGATGATAGCCGAACAACAGCAAATGAGATGCGCCGTACAGCAGGCTACACAAAGTGGAACCATAAAATAAATGAGGAAATTATGGAAGAGTAGGAAGTAGAACCCATTCTTCATCATATACAAAACTACCAGAACAACAGGAAAACCAATCTTCAATGAATGCCATCTCACAGAATTCCAAAAGTCCATGCTTTGTTACTGTTTAACTGCGCCCAAGGCAAACGATCGCTGGGCATGTTCACAAATACGCTGGAATTGGAAAATTCCTCTTTTAGACCATTACAAGCCACATGGCCTAATACTTGCATGGATGATGATGATGAAATACAGAGGTTCGTCGACAGATATTTCTACTTACGCTGGTAGTCTAGATATCAGTAGAGAGAACAAAATTTAAAACTGTCCTAATTCATCAAGTATCCAGATTCAGCCGAATCTATCTATATACTATCTCCAATTGTTGCAACTGGAATTCCCTACCTCACGAAATCAGCGATTGCCGGACGATACAATCATTTAAAACAAATCTAAATTTATATTTTATTTAACTTTGATTTGAATATAGCCTCCACGTGTAATGTATTAATCGGTGTTTGTCGTTTAATTTATTATATTACTATATTATTATTATTATTATTATTATTATTATTATTATTATTATTATTATTATTATTATTATTATTATTATTATTATTATTAGATGTACAAATTAAAAAAATAAGATATATGTCATATGAGAAAAATTAATATTAGACATTCAATAGTATATTACGTAAAATACAAGCAATTAAATCGGTATGGGCATGCACGACGAATGCAAGAAAAAAGGTTACCAAAAAACATTTGGAATAGTGTCCACCTAGAATAAGAAGGAAAGGAAGGCCTCTGAAACTCGTGAATGCAAGAAATAAGAACTGAAATGAGAACAAGAAGACTGGAGATAATGGAGTGGATGGATAGAGAAGAGTGGAGGAGGAAAATAAATCTTCAGGTAGAGAAAGATGTGTGAACATTGAAAATATGTATATAAATAAAATTATTATTATTATTATTATTATTATTATTATTATCATTATTATCATTGTTATCATTTTTTTGCATATACATTGTTGTACGTACATGAAATCTGCAGTGAATTTATTTATTTGGCTTTTAATTGACTAAGATTAATATATGGTTGGTTGGTGCTAATGTTCTGCATTTGACAGTGAGGTCTTAACAGTCTTGTTCTCCAGTACTTTGAAGTTTTGGAAGTTTTCTGTTTGACGACTGTTGAAGTGTTCGTCGTCCATTTCTTCCTCTGGATGATGGGATAGAATCCATCTTAGTGTAGTGATCTTGTGCAATTGTTTAGCAAGGCAGTCGTGACCCGTAGTTACTCTGAATTGCGCAACTGCTGTCTTCCGTGGAAATTCTGGTATTAAGTTGGTGTTGTGAAGGAGGCATTCTCATTTCTTATATTTTTTGGATGACCCAAGTCTGTTTTTGTTTGTCTTTCATTATTTTTTACTTTTTTGATATAGATTTAGTTGTTGGTGATTGTGTTACCATAATTCATTTATTGTATATATAATTTCTATTGTAACTTATACAAATATAATTAAGTATAGTATGTATATTCGTGGTAATTGAGTGAAAAAGAAGGCCTTGTGACCTTAACTCTGCCAGAAGAAATAAAACATTATTATTATTATTGTTATTATTATTATTGTTATTATTATTATTATTATTATTATTATTATTATTATTATTATTATTATTATTATTATTATTATTATTATTATTATTATTATTATTATTATTATTATTATAAAAGCATATCATATTAATTGAAAAAAATATAAAGTATTTATAAGAATATGGTTTTCTAAAAGACTATTTTTACTGAATCTACTATCTATTATGTATATTTATCATAATTCTTATTGTATCTATAATTTAACTCTGGTGAAGTGAAAGAGAAGACCTCACAGTCTTAACACCATCAGGTAAAATAAACAAACAAAATAAAATCAATAAATCTGTTACATGTAGTGAATAAAGTATTTTGAAAATTTCATAGGAATACCTCAAGACTTCCTGTGACAACTGTATCCATGTAATTTCACTTATTTTATTAAAAAATTAATCCAGACTGCTTGGTTTAATATTTTTATCTAATATTATTATAACTAATTAATTAACAGAACATATTTTAATAATATCAGATGACTAGAATCACTGAGAACGCCACACAGTGGGCCAGGTCGAAATATAGGTGGAAAAACTATTTTCACTCACCATCATCAATGTATCTTTTTTTCCTCTAATATAATTGTTATATGACTGTTCTTAACTTACCTGCAAGGAGGGCACAATTCTATTGTTTATGAAGACAATATAAACATCGGAAGTTGCCGATAGTTAAGAACTCATCTGATCGATATCCCAGTTGTGTTCTTAGTGTTGTGTGTTCAAGTTCAGTGAGCTTTTCTGCTTATTTTATATGGATACTTCACCTCAAGGTTTGTAATTTTTATTGATATACTAGATTGTACATCTGATGTCCGGATTAAATTCCAAACCTCTCCTCAATACATATGTTGAGAAGGCAAATGCGATACTGTTCATAGCGATTCGTCCGTCGAATGGGGACAACCAGTCTGGCGAAACCCTTGGTTTTCTTAGGAGTACACCTTGGCTATGTCCCGATACCGGATTTCATCTTATTTCTTCTCTTCATCATCACAATCCATCTCATATTATAACAAAGTTAAATACACAAATACTTAAACATACTATACTCCCCTGTGCACATAACACACGTAGGCCTGTATATCATCTACGAAAATTACTTTATCGAACCGAAGCTTACATTAAAAATAGATCACATTAACACCATCTACTCGCCTACCGCGGTACCCAAAGGACAAGAAGTGCATTGGGTGGCTTTGAAATACAGACATACATAATAATATACATTTATGTAAAAAAAAAGTCCACCGATATGGTCTCGAGGTAGCAGGATCTTCAGAATATAATCTCAAGCACTACTGCTTGAACAAACTCAGTAGTTGTTTTTACGTATATGTTGTAAGCTACAGAAAATAATATATTTTCATTTTCGGTTAATTGACTTATGCTGCACCCTTACATTTTTCATAAAAGGAAACAAAATTTATTTTATAATATTTATATATTTACAAGCTAAGGTAACATTAATGATAAAGAAATCACTTTATCCAGAATTACATTAACTACGACAAAGTTACACGATTAAATCTAACTATACAATATGTTAATATATATTTACACACATTAAAGTTGCTATTTAAAATAATTAGCATTATGTTGAATCACAAACACGACTAACAGTTCACCACAAAACGTATATATATACTATTTGAAGATGTGGCTTGAAATCATTAGTATTGCTTAGCGTTAAACAATGTGTTTTGTGAAGAATCACATTAACTACGAGGAAGTTATACAATTAAACATATTTACACACTAAGTTTATGTATATATACATGAATTGAACTTACTATTTACAATTATTAGCATTACGTTTTATTCGAACAGAACACAGTTCACACAGAATATATATTTACAATATTTGAAGATGTCGCTAAAAATTGTATTTACCTGAAGTATTAACTAATCTATCATCGACTTAATTCTAATAATAATACAGATAAATATGATATTACAATTAACTGATTTCTACATAATTACTGTCAGAGAAAAATGTATAATGTTGCCAGATGTAAACTATTAAAAATATAACAAGGTATTTCATATATTCTGCATTATTGTTGTAGAAGTATCCGGTTTATTATGGAGGGTTTAGGCGTCTTTAGTAATATTCTATACTTTGTGACACTGGAAATGCATAATTCTTCAGTAAGAACGCTCGTGAGTGGGAGAAAATACTGTGAGATGCTCACACCTATACACAAATGGAGGAGCCCGATATTCTTTAAGTTTCTCCCTCGGGAGTCGGGGAAAATATGGTGGGATGTTTTCGCCTCTTCTCCCACTGGAGGATCCCGATAATGTTCTAGTTTCTCCCTCGGGAATCGTGGAAAATGTTGCAGGATTTTTGCCTCTTCTCCCACTGGAGGATCCCGATATTGTTCAAGTTTCTCCCACGGGAATCGGGGAAAATGTTGTGGGATGTTTTCGCCTCTTCTCCCACTGGAGGATCCCAATATTGTTCAAGTTTCTCCCACGGGAATCGGGGAAAATGTTGTGGGATGTTTTCGCCTCTTCTCCCACTGGAGGATCCCGATATTCTTTAAGTTCCTCCCTTGGGGGTCGGGGAAAATATGGTGGGATGTGTTCGCCTCTTCTCCCATTGGAGGATCCCGATAATGTTCAAGTTTCTCCCTCGGGAATCGGGGAATATGTTGTGGGATGTTTTCGCCTCTTCTCCCACTGGAGGATCCCGATATTGTTCAAGATTCTCCCTCGGGAATCGGGAAATATGTTGTTGGATGTTTACGCCTCATCTCCCACTGGAGGATCCCGATATTGTTCACGTTTCTCCCTCGGGAATCGGGGATAATGTTGTGGGATGTTTTCGCCTCTTCTCCCACTGGAGGATCCCGATATTGTTCAAGTTTCTCCCTCGGGAATCGGGGAAAATGTTGAGAGATGTTTTCACCTCTTCTCCCACTGGAGGATCCCGATATCGTTCAAGTTTCTCCTCGGGATTCGGGGAAAATGTTGTGGGATGTTTTCGCCTCTTCTCCCACTGGAGGATCCCGATATTGTTCAAGTTTCTCCCTCGGGAATCGGGGAAAATGTTGTGGGATGTTTTCGCCTCTTTTCCCACTGGAGGATCCCGATATTGTTCAAGTTTCTCCCTCGGGAGTCGGGGAAATGTTGTGGGATGTTTCGCCTCTTCTCCCACTGGAGGATCCCGATATTGTTCATGTTTCTCTCTCGGGAGTCGGGGAAAATGTTGTGGGACGTTTTCGCCTCTTCCACTGGAGGATCCCGATATTGTTCACGTTTCTCCCTCGGGAGTTGGTGAAAATGTTGTGGGATATTTTCGCCTCTTCTCCCACTGGAGGATCCCGATATTGTTCAAGTTTCTCCCTCGGGAATCGGGAAAATATTGCGGGAAGTTTTCGCCTCTTCTCCCACTGTTGGATCCCGATATTGTTACTGTTTCTCCTTCGTGAGTCTTGGATAATGTTGTGGGATATTTTCGCCTCTTCTCCCACTGGAGGATCCCGATATTGTTCAAGTTTCTCCTCGGGAGTCGGGGAAAATGTTGTGGGATGTTTTCGCCTCTTCTCCCACTGGAGGATCCCGATTATCTTCACGTTTCTCCCTCGGGAGTCGGGGACAATGTTGTAGGATGTTTTCGCCTATTCTCCCCTGGAGGATCCCGATTATCTTCTCGTTTCTCCCTCGGGAGTCGGGGATAATGTTGAGGGAAGTTTTCGCCTCTTCTCCCACTAGATGATCCCGATATTGTTCAAGTTTCTCCTTCGGGAGTCGAGGATAATGTTGTGGGATGTTTTCGCCTCTTCTCCCACAGGAGGATCCCGATATTGTTCACGTTTCTCCCTCGGGAGTCGGGGAAAATGTTGTGGGATGTTTTCGCCTCTTCTTCCACTGGAGGATCCCGATATTGTTCAAGTTTCTCCATCGGGAATCGGGTAAAATCTTGAGGATGTTTTCGCCTCTTCTCCCACTGAGGATCCCGATATCGTTTCAAGTTTCTCCTCGGGATTCGGGAAAATATGTTGTGGGATGTTTCGCCTCTTCTCCCACTGGAGGATCCCGATATCGTCGAAGTTTCTCCCTCGGGAGTCGGGGAAAATGTTGTGGGATGTTTTCGCCTCTTCTCCCACTGGAGGATCCCGATATTGTTTCAAGTTTCTCCCTCGGGAGTCGGGGAAATATGGTGGGATGTGTTCGCCTCTTCTCCCATTGGAGGATCCCGATAATGTTGAAGTTTCTCCCTCGGAAATCGGGGAATATGTTGTGGGATGTTTTGCCCTTCTCCCACTGGAGAATCCCGATATTGTTCAAGATTCTCCCTCGGGAATCGGGAAATATGTTGTGGGATGTTTTCGCCTCTTCTCCCACTGGAGGATCCCGATATTGTTCACGTTTCTCCCTCGGGAATCGGGGATAATGTTGTGGGATGTTTTCGCCTCTTCTCCCACTGGAGGATCCCGATATTGTTCAAGTTTCTCCCTCGGGAATCGGGGAAAATGTTGAGAGATGTTTTCGCCTCTGCTCCCACTGGAGGATCCCGATATCGTCAAGTTTCTCCTCGGGATTCGGGGAAAATGTTGTGGGATGTTTTCGCCTCTTCTCCCACTGGAGGATCCCGATATTGTTCACGTTTCTCCCTCGGGAATCGGGGAAAATCTTGTGGGATGTTTTCGCCTCTTTTCCCACTGGAGGATCCCGATATTGTTCAAGTTTCTCCCTCGGGAGTCGGGAAAATGTTGTGGGATGTTTCGCCTCTTCTCCCACTGGAGGATCCCGATATTGTTCATGTGTCTCTCTCTCGGGAGTCGGGAAAATGTTGTGGGATGTTTTCGCCTCTTCTTCCACTTGAGGATCCCGATTATTTTCACGTTTCTCCGTCGGGGAAAATGTTGTGGGTTGTTTTCGCCTCTTCTCCCACTGGAGTGTCCCGATATTCTTTACGTTTATCCCTCGGTATCGGGGACAATATGGTGGGACGTTTTCGCCTCTTCTCCCACTGGAGGATCCCGATTATCGTCGAATTTCTCCCTCGGGAGTCCGGGAAAATGTTGTAGGATGTTTTTGCCTCTTCTCCCACTGGGGGATCCCAATTTTCTTTAAGTTTCTCCCTTGGGGGTCGGGGAAAATATGGTGGGATGTGTTCGCCTCTTCTCCCATTGGAGGATCCCGATAATGTTCAAGTTTCTCCCTCGGGAATCGGGGAATATGTTGTGGGATGTTTTCGCCTCTTCTCCCACTGGAGGATCCCGATATTGTTCAAGATTCTCCCTCGGGAATCGGGGAATATGTTGTGGGATGTTTTCGCCTCTTCTCCCACTGGAGGATCCCGATATTGTTCACGTTTCTCCCTCGGGAATCGGGGATAATGTTGTGGGATGTTTTCGCCTCTTCTCCCACTGGAGGATTCCGATATTGTTCAAGTTTCTCCCTCGGGAATCGGGGAAAATGTTGAGAGATGTTTTCGCCTCTTCTCCCACTGGAGGATCCCGATATCGTTCAAGTTTCTCCTGGGGATTCGAGGAAAATGTTGTGGGATGTTTTCGCCTCTTCTCCCACTGGAGGATCCCAATATTGTTCACGTTTCTCCCTCGGGAATCGGGGAAAATGTTGTGGGATGTTTTCGCCTCTTTTCCCACTGGAGGATCCCGATATTGTTCAAGTTTCTCCCTCGGGAGTCGGGGAAATGTTGTGGGATGTTTCGCCTCTTCTCCCACTGGAGGATCCCGATATTGTTCATGTTTCTCTCTCGGGAGTCGGGGAAAATGTTGTGGGACGTTTTCGCCTCTTCCACTGGAGGATCCCGATATTGTTCACGTTTCTCCCTCGAGAGTCGGGGAAAATGTTGTGGGAATTTTTCGCCTCTTCTCCCACTGTTGGATCCCGATATTGTTACTGTTTCTCCCTCGTGAGCCTTGGATAATGTTGTGGGTAGTTTTCGCCTCTTCTCCCACTGGAGGATCCCGATATTGTTCAAGTTTCTCCTCGGGAGTCGGGGAAAATGTTGTGGGATGTTTTCGCCTCTTCTCCCACTGGAGGATCCAGATTATCTTCACGTTTCTCCCTCGGGAGTCGGGGACAATGTTGTAGGATGTTTTCGCCTATTCTCCCCTGGAGGATCCCGATTATCTTCTCGTTTCTCCCGCGGGAGTCGGGGATAATGTTGAGGGAAGTTTTCGCCTCTTCTCCCACTAGAGGATCCCGATATTGTTCAAGTTTCTCCCGCGGGAGTCGAGGATAATGTTGTGGGATGTTTTCGCCTCTTCTCCCACAGGTGGATCCCGATATTGTTCACTTTTCTCCCTCGGGAGTCGGGGAAAATGTTGTGGGATGTTTTCGCCTCTTCTTCCACTGGAGGATCCCGATTATTTTCACGTTTCTCCGTCGGGAGTCGGGGAAAATGTTGTTGAATTTTATCGCCTCTTCTCCCACTGGAGTGTCCCGATATTCTTTACGTTTATCCCTCGGTATCGGGGACAATATGGTGGGACGTTTTCGCCTCTTCTCCCACTGGAGGATCCCGATTATCGTCGAATTTCTCCCTCGGGAGTCCGGGAAAATGTTGTAGGATGTTTTTGCCTCTTCTCCCACTGGAGGATCCCGATTTTCTTCAAGTTTTCCCTCGGAAGTCGGGGAAATATTATGGGACATTTTCGTCTCTTCTCCCACTGGAGGGTCCCGATATTCTTTACATTTCTCCCTCTAGAGTTTGGGAGAATATGGTGGGACGTTTTCGCCTCTTCTCCCACTGGAGGATCCCGATATTGTTCAAGTTTCTCACTCGGGAGCGGGGAAAATGCTGTGTGCTTTTGTCGAATCTTGTCTCATGAAGGGTCCTATATTATTCAATTTGCTGTCTGGGTAGTGATTGTTATGGTATGTTTTTTTCGTCTATTTTACACCGGATGGTCTCAATATTCTTCAAGTTGCTCTCTCGAGTGTAGGAGGCGTGTGTTGAGGATGCCTCTTGTGCCGATCGAGGTTCTCTCTATATCATCTCTGTCGAGGATCAATTTGTCTCTTTCTGCACTTATAATTCCTTCCTCAGGAGTCAGAACGACATTAATACAAATCTTATGCTTCACTTTACTTCAGATTGCTTTTTACTGAATTAAATAATTAGTCTTCTACATTCTTTGTGCTTTAATTGGTATTGCTTTATTTGTACTTTTGAGCTACATTTTTGGTCAAATTTTGGTTTATATCTTTATTCCCCTTTTTTAAATTTATATTCTTTCTGTACTTAAACACTTTTTTTCCTTGTTGATAATGTTCACTTTATAATTGTGTAGTTTACTAAATTTTGATTTTTCAATGTCCACAGGTTAAGAATAATTTATTTCAGTAATTTACTCACTCCATTTCCTACATCACAAATTACCTACTCTATTCTCATTTATTCTAATAAATCATACTTAATACAAGACACTCAATTTTAACCATTTAATTGCTCTTTGATTTTGTACCGTTAATTTTTTTCCTTTGTTGATATTATTTTTTCTATAATTTGCTAGAATTCGTTTTTTTTTATTTCACAGTTCACAGTTTGCTTCGAAATTGTTTATTGTAGGAATTTACACTCTAGTTTTATTCATTAAATATCTATTTGGCCCATATTCTCTATCCTCAGTTATTTTGATCAATTATTGTTATTGGTATTTGTTTATTACTATAACTTACATTCTCTGAAGTAAATATACATATATGGCTTGCATTCTCTGTATTCAGTCATAATATATCCGTTTTAAATTAAGGCTGTAGAAATTGTCAATTCCATATCTTCTGATTTCATTTATTTACGCAGAATATGGAGAAATATTTATAACTAGTGAATGATATAATTTATTTTCAATTTAAGAGTACAGTTTCATAGCAACTCTGTTACAATAAATTAACATAAAATTAACAATTCCAATCTAATTACAATTGATTGTCGTGTGGTTTGTTATATTGTAACTATAATCTGTCCAGCCTAAAAAACACACGTGAGGAAAACAAATATACGGGAAATCCCCAAAACACATGACTGCTGTAGTTATTGCGATTCGTTCAAGCACAGTTCAGCGGAAGTGAAAAAATATATAATGTATTGTATTAATATAATTAGCTAATACCCAGTGTGCGCTGATACGCCTAAATAAATGAAAATTAATGTGCTTTTAAGTTTAGTCGAATAGGAAAACTAATTATAAATTTATATTTCTTAGCTATTCCGTGCTAATTACCCAGCGTTGCCCGGGAATCTACTTATCGCGATCGTCTTGACATAAATGAGCTGAAATATGAAAATTAATGCGTTTTACCTGTTTAGTTAGATAAGTGAAAGGAAAAAAATTATAACAATTATTTTTAGATACCTCGTGCTGTTTACCCGGCGTTGTCCAGGAATCTGCTCATCCCGATCTCCTTGGCATAAATGAGCTGAAAGAGGAAAATTAATGTACTTCTTATGATTAGTTTAATAAGTAAAATGGAAAGTAATTATATATGTATATCGTAATTATTTTAAGATTCCCCGTGCTGATAACCGGTGTTGCCCGGGAATTTACTTATCTCGATCTTCTTGATACAAATGAGCTAAAAGACAAAATTCGTTATTGTGAGTTATCGATCAAAGAATACCCGCCATGCTTGTACAGGAATCTACGTACTTGTCTCTATCTTCTTGGCATCAATGAAATACAAAATTGGTTATTGTGAGTTATCCGTAAGAGATAAATATATGCTGTCGCAGACTTTTTTTATAGGGCTTTTTGAGATATTCAATTCTGTGTACATTAATTTTGTGTATGTGTTATGGTTTAGGCAGCGTCAGTCATTTAAGCGTCCTAAGAGCTACTTTTTCCCACGTTTTCCACTACAAAGGGCGATTTTTAAGAGTGAGTTGAGTATCACAACTCTCGTATAGCCTATGTTCATCCCGGGAATCTCCTGACATTTTTCAAAAAGCACCATCACAATCGGATCAAAGGTATGGCCGCGCATAAAGTTCGAACAAACAAACATACATTCATTTTTATATATTAGATTTAAAGTTTTTCTATATAACCAGATATTATGATAAATACATGTGGAATCATACCTTCCAAACACTAAAAAAATTACTCAATCATCTTATTTTAAATTGAACTGCAAAGAAAACAGTTCTGAACAGTAGTACAAATTTTAGTTATAACATAGAGTGGTTTATGGACTTGGATTTCCGCAAAATAACATGTGTGAAAATTATTGCTTTTTTTATTAGCTTTCTCATTACAGGAGGCGGCCAGCAACTGAGGCCTACTCTTGCGCGCATATAATTATTGTTTGAATTAATATGGGAAAAAAAGTGTTCGATAGAGGGAATAAGTTATCATAATTAGTAAACAAATTAGGGTTAGAAGAATGTTTTAAATGATATTAAAAATCATTTTTTGAAAAGCGATTTTCTCAAACGTTCGAAGTTGTGCGCGAGAAAAAAAAAGTATTTCTACCGTAATATTCTGTATGGCTAGGAGTGGATGTTAACTTTCCCGTTATTAATAATTAATTTAGAACAATGAGATTCGTTGGAAAATTCTGTTCCATCTGCTTATGGAATTGGAAGACCCAAAATATCTTTCGAGGGACTGTAATAAAAAAAATGTTCACTTAAGCAGGAATTCTCTCGCGATGAACTTGCTCTTGCAACAGAAATATCACTCGGTCATATGGTAAACGGGAAGTATCCCGTTTTAAAGATATTACTCAAAAAACCACAAAAATAGCTTAAAAATAATAATAAACAACTGCCCTATCTTCTATGACGGACGAAACATTGTCTTTTTTGGCAATAAAATATCAATACGTCGATATATTAACATGAGACTAGGTGCCAAAAAAGAGAGGTTGTGATATTTTATCTACCCTATAATGCTACTAGGGAGGCAAATTTTTAATGCTACCTTTCCCAAGACAGACATTCTAGCGAAGTAAGACTTTTTTTTATTCCAGCCTTTTCGAAAGATATTTTGGTTCTTACAATTCCATAAACAGATGGAACAGGATTTTCCAACGACTGTCATTGTTCTAAATTCTTAATAACGGGAAAGTTAACATTTACATTTAGCCAATCAGAATATTTCAGTAGAAATCTAACTTTTTTTCTCGCGCACAACTTCCTATGTTTTAGAAAAATCGCTTTTCAAAAAATGTTTTTAAAATATATATATTAAAACATTCTCCGAACATCCCCTAACTTTGATTTTTTAATAAAGGATCACTTATTGCCTCTATCGATCACTTTTCTTCATATATTAAATCAAACAATTCACTGCGCGCGACGGTAGGCCTCAGCTGTCGGCCGCCTCCTGTAATAAAAAAGCTAATTACAAAAAAACGTAATAATTTGCACACATGTTATTGTGCGGGAATCAAAGTCCATAAATCACTCTATATTCTAACAAAAATGTGTACTACTGTTCAGAACTGTTTTTTTCGTAGCTCAATTTAAAGTAAGATGATTGTGTAATTTTTTTGTGTTTCGAAGGTATGATTCCACGTGTATTTAACGCAATATCTGGTTGCATAGAAACATGTTAAATATATCAATGAAAAGTACAAACCTTGAGGTTAAGTATCCATATAGAATAAGAAGAATAAATCATTGAACTTTAATGCAAAACGTATTTATTTCTACAGCTCGGTACACAACTGGGATGCGTACCAGATGAGTTCTTAACTATCGGCAGCTTCCAATGTTTATGTTGTCTATATAATATAAGAAATCTACCCTACTTTGCAGATAAGCGAAGAACAGTCATCTGGCAAACATTTCAGAGTGAAGAAAGATGAATTGGTGAGAGTTAGTAAAATAATTTTTTCCAGCTAGATTTCGTATCTGACCCACTGTGCGCCGTAGTGTAGTGGTTAAGGCACTACACTATAAACCGGAAGGTCGAGGGTTCGAGTCCCGGTGGGGTCAGGATTTTTAAACTGACGCTTGTTCTGGGAGTAAAGACGACCGTCAAGCAGGGCTGACAACCCGGCTGATATCAAGTGCCGATTGTGTAGAAAAAGTGGTAGCCTTTAACCTCCTACTTACCCCAAGGCCTCCTATAGTGTGATTACTATGCGATTAGAATCACATTTTGGTTACGAATTTCTTTGTATACTTCTCCCCAGCAACTCTCCTTAAACCCTGGGCAACACCACATTCAATCTTTCGTATTGGAATTTGAATGTGCCGCTTGAGAACTTGCTGCATATCATGGAACTATGACGATCTGGTTACATTCTTGTCGACTGTACATTTCATATCCAAGTGATAGATATAAAATATAAAACCAGTGATTTTTTCGGAGGCACTTGTATTTATTTATTGTAATTGAGAAATTCATCCTGAGCCGGTATCTAAGCCGGACCCTTTGTGTGATGTTATATCAGAGCATTACGTTTATTTATTAATTACATGGAAATTATAAAACTGGGGACAATATCCCAATGAATGTTTAATATTTTTATTGCGGACTAGCGTTTGCCATTGATCCTGCTCCATATGTTAGACTAATGCTGATATTGTGATCTGCCACGAGCACTCATTATGTGAATAATGATTACATCCTGTAGACCTGGAGTCTGGCAGCGATGTAGTTTCTAATCACCTATACAACATGCTACTTCAATGCTGTGTTTAGCCAGGTTTAATCTTATACTCATATTGTTATTTTTTTAAATATTATTATTATTATTATTATTATTATTATTATTATTATTATTATCATTACTATTATTACCATTATCATCATCATCATCATTATTATTATTATTATCATTAATTATTATTATTATTATTATTATTATTATTATTATTATCACATCATTATTATTATCATCATTATTATTATCATTATTATCATTATTATTATTATTATTATTATTAATAGTATTAGTATTATTATCACTATTATTATTATTATTATCATTGTTATTATTATTACGCAAAATAGATTTTAATCCTTTTGTTAATGATAACGAAAAACTTCAAGAACATATGAATAACAATATTATGTAACTACTTTTTTCACGCAAGAATTTTTCATACTCTCTGATAGAAATAAAACAGTTGGTTAAAATTTCTTAGTAGACCAAGAAACGCTTGGACATACACAAATATTCAAACAAAGAAATAGGATCATTATCCGACTTAGTGAATACGTCTTCTAAGGGAAAACGACCTATGTGTACCTAAAGGAAACCGTTTTTTTTAATAAAAATAATAATATGTATTTTACGATAGATTTACAAATTTTGTTTTGAATTGTTAACAGGACACTTTGAATTGTAAATGGCGAATTATTTATATGTATACAAAAATAATAATATTTCTGTTTGATTTAACGTATTTCTATTTGCATATTTTTTTAATTAAGTGGATTTTTATTTTAATCTCATCTCACCTTACAAAAATAGTATAAAATTGTTAAGGATTAGTATTATGAGAGCAAATATATAAAATACCAACATTTCCGTAGTGTGTACAGTTCTGGATATCACAGTAATTATGTTTCACTGGTACATAATACTTCCTTACATGAATTAATAATATTGCAAAACATGTTGACCTATTGACCTAGCTATAAAAACACATACACACATGAAAAGAGGGAGAGAAAGAGTTTGTTAACATATTTTCATGTAAATACATGCAGAAAAATATATGGAGTAAGTGATAACTGTTCCTATATTTCTTAGCTACACGGATGTTTAACTTGCGATACTACATTCTAATTTAGAAATGTTGAACTTACGTAGGCACACGTGCATTCAGTTACAGTGAGCAATTCACAATAACGCTTGCGTACATTCTAAGAAAATTATGAAATAATACACAAGTTTCTGATATAAGCAAAATACATGCACTGGTAATCGATCTTTTATCTTTACAGCTGACTTCATGTACGGTAATTGTAATACACAGGCCATACAGGATCATGGATGCAAAGATCCACGATTCTTACTCGACATAAAAAGAGATTGAGTGGCCACTCCAAAGTTTCAGTCTATTGAAACGCAGGCTATTTATTCTATGAGGCTACATGTGTATGGACCGAAAATTCTGGATCGAACTCTAATTAGATGCTGCCTGACTACATAACCCACAGGGCAATAAAAGGCATCTAAGGCATTTGGGTGCCTCCACGAATGGTATGAGAAGTAGCTTAGAGTGGCTACCGTTATTCGCTACTCTCCTTCCGATTTTATCTCTAGGACGATTCCCCCACCCGGGAATTTCAATGTTAATAAAATCAAACCGGAATCAAATCCTGGTCTCCAGGGATCTAAAAAAAGTCTATTGAATAGGCATTGCAGTATTCAGAGCCCTTGTCGCCTGAGCTACTTGTTTTACAGTAATAATCATACTAATAATAGTCACACTTCAATAATCGTCCCTTGTCCTCTGATCCTTAAAATTGTAATTTGAAGTAGATTACACCTGCTGATAGAACGTACTTCGAATACGTATCGTGTTGACAAAACAGATAGCGATAGTTACAGAAGCGGTAACTCATATCAGGTCTCATGTAAAATGGTGTAGAATATTTTGAATACGCGTTCATCTTGTAGTTTAGAGAGCAGATTCATCATTTAGTCAATACTTTTAGTTTGAATATTTTGCAGAAATAGTTATTTGTGTTATCAGGGTTGAAAATGGGGTTTTACGAGTTCAGATGAATTTGCTTGTTTATGGTCGAACCGCTACTAAGCCCGGGTTTCCCAAATTAAATTTGTATAAAATATGTTTAATGTTTCTATTGTAGATAATTTTATTTTATATTATGTCGAATTTAATTTTTAATTAATAAATGTTAGCATGTATTGTACTTATCTAATCAATAACTGATACAAAATACGTCGCTAAATACTATCGTAAGTAATGCCACGAGCGATTTCCAATTTATCTAGATAATTTGGAAAACAAGAATGGCATTTGTTAGGACTATTTAACGAATAAAATTAAGCTGTTTACTCACAAATCCGATTGAGGGTCTTTCCACTTTTCAGCGGTTGCCCTTTTACCAGCCGGATGCTGGCCCTTCACATCCACATGTGTCAATCACAGAGTAGGGGTGACGTGTGGTTAGCATGTCGAGTCCCCCAGCCGTATAGATGGTTCCTCAACCTGGAGCCGCTACTTATTGTAGCTACCCAATTGCCTCACGATGCTGGGTGGGCACCGGTCCCATACTGGCCGAAATACCATGAGAAAATTTCTTTCCCCATGGAGACTCGAACCAGCACAAGTCCCGTAGCTCTGCGCCAAGGCTTCCTACCTTAACCGCTCGGCTACGGCGCGGGACTTACTCACAAATCATTATTTAAATATATTTATTTTAAAATATTTAATATTTAATGTAAACGGCGATGTTTGAAAACAAATGAGAAACGACTGGTACGCTTCATCTGCTTGTCTTGTTCATCACTACAACCAGATCATGCTATTTATTGCCAAAGGAACGCAATATTGTAAGAATGCACTCTAGTGGAGAAAAAATGAAACATCAAACTGTATATTAATTCATTTCTGATGTCCTATGACAATTATATTTTTCTGGAATGTTATTACCTGGGAAAAAATACATTTAAGAAAGTGCAAACAGTGGTTTCTCTTTCATTCTTTCTTTCTTTCTCTCTCTCTCTCTCTCTCTCTCTCTCTCTCTCTCTCTCTCTCTCTCTCTCTTTTTATCAATTGCTACAAATGTTTTTATATTAACTCCCGCATGCTTTACGTGTTGACATTCATGTACTATATATAGGCTACAGTCCACCGCTGTGGTCTCGGGTAGCGTGCTGCCTTGTCACGCAGCGGGCCTGGGTTCGATCCCCGGTCGGGGCAGTTTTTCTGGGTGAGGTTTTTATCGGGGTTTTTCCTCACCTGTAAGACAAATGTCAGGAAAACTTTAAGGCCCAAACGGTCCCCGAAATCATATGGCCATCATCATCATCCTTCTCATTATCATCAACACCATCATCATCCTTCACCGGTGTGGAAAGCAAAGGGAAGCTACCACACCTACAATTCCCTAGTAAAGCTGCAAGCATAGCATGAAAATGCTATGATTGCAGTGAAGGACTTGCCCTCGGGCAGAATTACTATGGATGGATATAGGCTACAATCTGGTAGGAGTATTTCTTAGGGAGTTAGTCACTGCAAAATAATGCTATGGCCTATTCAGAATGTTAAAAAGAAAGTACTTTCTTTATTATGATAAATTTTAGTTGGTAAATTCTAGACGAAACACGACTGTGATTAGTTGTAAATGAAAAATCATTGAAATGTGATTGGTCATTGACTCCCATTTGGAGCATGAGTTAAATAGTCACAATAAACATTTCCTATGGAATTTTGAGATTAGTTCAAGATAAAAATGAATAAAAATAACATTTAAAACATAGTTAACAGAAATTAATAATTACATGAACTTACATTTGTATAATTATTTGTAAGAGTGAAAAAAATCAATCAGTGCTGCGAATCGACAAAATTAATAATAATAAATAAATTAATAAATAGAACGGCGATATAAAAAAGAAAGCAAATAAATTACAAGAAAAAAATATATTGAATTGGATGGGTTAAAGTTGCAATCGACATACGTCATTTTCGTCAGTAAAATTCTATGGCGCGGTACAATGGGCTTAAGTCAAAAACGAAACTTTTTAGGACAAGCACAATAAACTTCAAGTGATCTCTAAAAAAAGTATGTTAGTCTAGATATTCTGTATTTTGTAATATAATAAATAAGTATTCTAAAACACAGAATATCAAGTCGAAAATATATTTTTTAAAGTTCACCTTGAAATTTATTTTGCTTGTCCTGAAAAGTTTTTTTTTTTAACTTAAGCTCATTATACCGCGCCCCATAGAATTGCAACCATTACAATCCATTGTTCAAGTTCAATTGAATTCAAGGATCTATGTTAAATTTGGTTCCAGGCCACACTCATAATAATAATAATAATAATAATAATAATAATAATAATAATAATAATAATAATAATAATAATAATAATGTTTTTTAGCCGGCCGAGTTAAGGCCATAAGGCCTTCTCTTCCACCCAACCAGCGAATAGTAAAATTATACAAAAATTACATATTTATTACAATTTTATTTATTATTAAAATATAGACTAAAAAAGAGACAATGGTGATGTGATCTAATACTAACTAATACTAACAAAACATGGAATAAAATAAAATAAAAATAATATGAAATAAACTAAGTAAAGCTTCCTACATGCTTATTTTTAAAAAATGCTGAATATAGTTGTTAGGCAGTTAATGTTTTTATTGTGTCGAACTTAAAATATCAGTTAATTTGTACTGTATTTAAATAATGATAGTGATTGACAGTCCCTGACATTATTGGAGATATGACATTACAGTATTTTTGTTACCGATTTTATTGTTTTACTTTATGTTAATTACTGTAAAACAAAGAAAACATTTTGCAAACACCTGACACCAACATTCTTTTGTTAATTATTCAGTCCCATAAATTAGACTAATATAAATATAAGTATCGGTTCTGTAAAATATATGTTTGTGTTTAGAGGATAGTAGAGATATTTGACCAAATAATGTTTTGACGTAATTTCTCGACACTGTGTAATCGTAGTCTGAAGAGTGTGTTTACCATCCCTGAAGCTCGGCACATGATAGATGAGCTTCTGGGGTCGTACCACCTGCGACCCTTCACGTAGAATTCGAGCGGCAGCATTTCGATAGGTTATTCTTCATACCTTGGTATTACCCCATGCTGAGCCTGCTATTATGAACACAACCTTTGGGAAGGTGAGAAAGCCAGCACAACACTTGTTTTTACAAGTGGATCTCCCTTCACAACAAGAAAACCAATTGAACAAGTCTCTGCCAATAAACCACCTCTTTAACATATACAAGTTTTTAAAATTGTTGGAATGACCGTGTAGTCGGATTTACCTGCTTGTAGCGTTTCCTTTAACCATAAGGTATACTTCAGCCCTTAGAGGTATGCAGGTTGTCCGCACAGTAGTTCAGTAACACGCCTACACCTTTAATACAGGCTATCTTAATGAACGGAATATTGAAAGTAACGTATGCAGTCTACCTGTTTGTATGCAATAGTTAATAGAACTAAATAGTTGCCTAAACTAGGATTTAAACCCAAGATTACCGGCTTTACGCGCTGGCGCACAAACCTTTGACCCATTTAGTCAATACAGGAGTAGACACAAATTAGCGACCTAATATTACCTTCCCAACTTTAAGGAAGGAAAGAGGATTACGAGTATTTGAGAATAAAATTCTTAGGCCGCGGTGGACTAGTTGTTATGCTCCTTGCCTCTAGTTCTGAGGGTAGCGGGTTCAAACCCGACCGCGGTCGATGGATTTTTTAGGATGGAAAAATCCAAGGAGCAAAGTCCTCCGGGAGGGACTATAAGCCGTGGGTCCCGAGTCTGAAGATTTTCAGGCTCGTAAAAGATCCTTAAGCCTGAATGAAAAGCCTCTAAGCAAAATTTACCTAATTTTCCCATCCTAGTACTACCTTGGTTTTCTAGATGTCAGTATGAGGCGGAACGCCGACCACGTACCACTCAAATAACATCTATACGAAAACAAGTGTAACTAAATTAGTATGGATCAAATTCTTCCCTGTAGGGGGAGAGCGCCTAAATCTCTGTTAAGGGAAACATGGGCTTACAAGAAGGAAACATTTTGGGCCAAAAAGAATAATCAGACGGGTGAATGGAGAAAAGTTCATAATGGTGAACTACATGATATGTATAGAAAAGAGATATAATAAGAACAGTTAAGTCTCGTAGACTTCAATGGACAGGGCATGTGGCACATATGGGGATGAAAGAGGTGCATGGATGCTTCTTGTAGGAAAACCAGAGGGAAAACGCCCAGTTGGTAGACCAAGAATAAGGTGGAAGAATAACATTATCCATGATTTGAGGAAGTAGATTATACAGGGGATGATTGGAAAACATTAGCTCTGGATAGGGATGTATGGAGTGTTTATGTCCGCGCGCCCATGAACCTACGAGTTCGATAGTGCCTACAAGAAGCTTCCACGCACGTCTTTCATTCCCCATTCATGCCACATGTCCCGCCCATCGCAGTCTACGAGACTTAACTGTTCTTATTACATCTGATTTCCTATAAGGACCATGTAGTTCTCTGTTTTGTAGTCTTTTTTCATTCACCCGCCCGTTCATCTCTCTTTGGTCCAAAAATTTTCCTAAGAACGTTATTCTCAAATACTCGTAATCTCCTTTTCTCCCATGAAGTAAGAGTCAATGTTTCGCATCCATACAATATAACTGATAGAATAACAGTTTTTATATATTTTCAGTTTAACGTTTTATTTTTAAAGGAGTTGGGGCTACAAGAGTCTTTGTAATACATAATAGCACGCAATTCCAGAATCGAGCCTATATTTAATTTCTTTGTGCATCTCACTCCCATTTGTGATTACTGTTCCTAGGTATTTGAATTCAGCCACTTCTTCATAATTTCTCTCATTTGTCATTAGCTGTCCATTTCTATTATAGGCTAAAATGTATTTTTATGTGATTTGATGGCATGCTGTAGTACAAAATTCAATGGTAGAGGAGATAGTGCATCTCCCCAGCACAGAACCAGAAGCACAAAACGCAAAGTGAGTGGCATCGGAACAAACACACCTCAGTAATGTCTCTTCAACTTTCGTAATTTCTCTAATTCTTTCATGTTTTATTTTCTTCCATCTTACTTCTCGTCGATGATAATAGTAATCCATTTTCACAGACAATTGTTCATTTGTCTAGTGCACATGGTTGACGTTGTATCAGCTATTTATAAATTAAGCTTGCTTTTCTCTCTATTTGTGGCTATTTATCTTCAATTCTCCTTCTCTCTATTTCTATTTTATCTTTATCTTTCTTTCTCTATCCCTTCCTTTTAATAACTTACATTTATTTAATGTTACTTAATTGAAGAGAAGGCTAATCGTGTTAACTCACCGGTAATGAAATAAGAACCACTTAATGTTCGTTACACTAACTGACACATTGCCTTATTTTCAATTGGAATCTCTTTTTTTTATTTAATATCAGAGTAAAAACATGATGTTTGCACAACTTACAGCAATTGCGACCATGATTGAAAGTTACATTTCCTAAATTTCGGGGTTGCAACATATAAATAACTAAATAACTATACTGTAATATTATATATTACCTACCTCGTAAGGGAATTGAAACCACTGCCCTTTAGTTTACCACGTACAATGTATATACAAAAGTATTCAAAAGGTTGTGTTAATGTACATTATACGAAACAAATCACTGCATTTTTAAATGAACTGAACTTTATTTGAAACAATATAAAACAATAAATTCGTACTTGCCGCCACTTTATGTCTGATTGGTGTCACGGCCTGCTGTAGTCTCAAATATGTTATTTTCGGCATTTAGCGTATAAACATTGGCCACACTGTTAACGTTAGTCATAATGAACGCAAATATTTCCAACGATGATGTTATTTTATTATGATTTATTATTTTGAAAACACCAATGTGCAAAAATGATGTAATACGTTTGTGAAGTGATTTAGAGAATCTCGAATATTAAAAACCTCGCTATCGCTCTGTTTTTAATCATATCCTAGCTTCTTTAAAAACCACTTCCTAACCTCGTATTGCAATAGACTCTTAAAACATTTATACAGTACAAATGTAATGCTGCCTTTTCATCATCAGTTTAAAAATAATAGGGAGTTATGTACAGATATATATATTGTTATTTATATAAGCATACTTTTTTCAAGTTGGTACTATATATGCACTTTACTATCTGTATTATGTTTAATAAAATGACGTACAAAAGCGCAGAGATCTGAAAAGAGTACAATTGCAAGATTAGAGCCCCTTTTCTTCCATGTTCCTGCATGGATTGGCTCTGATTGCCGTAACAAATATTGGATAATTTCCAATTGATATGAAAGCAGATCTGCCTGACGTAGACCAGCTGCTTCCTGGAGATATTAATCTCCTTTCTCACGGTTCACAGTTGATCCGGTAGTGAATCAATTGTCTCCCTAACTCACTTCCTGTGGGATGCACCTCTCACAGTTCCCGGTGAAGTGAAATCACTTAGTAAACATTATATTTTTCTGGCATATAGATTACACATTTCGTTTTCAGATTTTCCAATTTTTTTACGATCCGGAAACCCGATTCAGAGGTATTGTTTGAGACACTTATTCTTGAAGTACAGAGTTTAAATCTCCTTACCGAGATTTTTAAGTAGTTTTCCACAATCGTGACAGCAAACATGGAATATCCACATAAATATTAATAAAAATCCATAATTCACAAAAATTTAACACCAGCGAACTTCCACAAAAGACATGAGTACAAGCAACATTAAAAATAAACAGCGCGTGGTATATTCCCAACATCCTAGATGCGATATAACCTAAAAAATTTCAGGTATCTTACTAGAAGTTACAAATTAAATTGTACCTGTTGGTAGGATCCGTCGTCCTCAACTTTGTTAAAATATTGTATTTAAAATTAACTGGAGCGCTTTCGGAAGTTATCTTCCATCTTCTGCAGGTTGAGTTTCCGCTACTTCTTGTTGTTGTGTACGGTGATGTATACTCCAACTGTTTGTAGCAGCTACTACTCAACGGAAACTCAACCGGCAGAAGATGGAAGATAACTTCCGAAAGTGCTCCAGTTAATTTTATATACAATATTTTATCAAAGTTGAGGACGACGGCACCTACCATCAGATACAATTTAATTTTTAACTTTCATCATATGACTTCACCTCAACGGAATTTGATATGAATTTCACTAGTATTGATCTTGCTAGAAATACTAATGACATCAAACAATGCCAGATTGTTGACGCCAGAGAGATACAGTTCATTTCATATTACCGATTAGTTAGAGTTAGTTTAGTGAAGAATAACACGGGAAATGTTTGATTTTTTGCTCTATATACTCCATAGTTGACGCTATAGCAGAGATTATTTTTAAATTTTAAAATAAAAGTTACATTGAATGAAAGGGCTTATATCACAGAGGAACTGAAAAATTTATGGGAAGATGTATCAGTGTTTAGCAAATGCTTTCAAATCTGTGAACATTTTATTGCATTTAATATGTTATACTATATTTATTGTAAAAGTGGTGAAATAATTTGAATTATTCTGTAAACCGGATATTACTAATAGTTTTGCGTCTTGAAATATATTGAAGATCTACTTTATTCAGGCCTAAATATTTTGTATAACATAAAAACGCATAAATTAAGTCTGACAAACTATATAAACTGTGATTCCTATCGTAAATAAAACATAATACTTTATAACAATAGTGTCGCATAAACTAATATTTCCTTTAAACTATCACCTTAACATTCAAATAAAATAAAATCGCGTTTTTTATGCATGATCTGATAGGCTGCAAGGCCTATAGAAATTAAAAGTATGCGAAGATAGCTAATTTTTAAATTAATTCTTTAATATGAATATGGCGCCGAATGAATAATTTATGGGGAGCTTGTAACCAGATGATTCTTCTACTGTAAATTCACGGTGGTGTTAAATCACACAATTTATCCGTCGGTGATAGCAAAGTTTACTTATTTTTGTGATTTTTTAATTGTTTTATTTATTTTCCATTGGTGACGTTTTACGAATAGGAAGATGAGTATTTAAGATATCAGAATACAACACTCATTACATGGCCTAAGACGTTTACCCAAACAATAAAGTTATGATCTCGAATATTTTGTTTTTAATACGAGAATTAATGAATCGCAATGAATAATATTTCATATGAATTATAGAGGATTCTGGTAGCCCAATGATTCCCGCCTTGTTAAAGACAATGATCGTGGGACGCTTGCTAGTCAACAAAACTTTTGCTATTAATTTTAAAAAGTTACCTTTTTGCAATTGTGCCTTTAAATACTTGGGCAACTTTACTATAATAAAAAAACTGAAAATAGGTGTTGTGATAACATTTATAGTAACATTTCAGTGCCGGGAGTGTGAGGATGGACTCTCTGTGACATTATTACAAAATTCCTGATACCTATTGTACAACAGAAATGAGAATATTAGAGAGGAACTAAAAGTACAACCACTTCTTAAACAAATAGAAGAACACAGGAACAATTGGATAGAATATCTGCAAAGAATGACAGAAGATAGGATACTAAAGATGGCATTAATGTATAATCCTGGAGGACGAAGTTCGGTAGGAAGACCAAGAAAGCGCTGGGCTGAACAGATGTGAGTTCGGAACAGGCAAATACCTAATCCGTAAAGGATGATATTCTGGATAATCAAGCAAGAAAAGTCAACTATGATGTTGCAACGAAATGGTGAGTGAAAGCATGGAAATTTCTTGAGGGAAAGCCCAAGAGTAAAAGCCCAGTTAGTGGACCAAAAATTAGATTGGAAAATAACATGAACCATGATTTGGGAGAAGTAGATTATACAGGGGATAACTGGAAAATATTAGCTAAGGTTGGGGATGTATGGAGAGATTATGTTCGCGCGGATGTGAACCTACAGTTTCGAGAGTGCCTGTGAGTTAGTTCGTTATTTGAAAATACATTCTATCGCGGATGAGTAAATCTATCATCCATAATTTTCTTTAGACAATTTCATACAGGTCAGTAATATCCTAGATGAGGAAAGCAATTTCTAAATAAGAATGCAGATCTACTGTGAAGAGATGCAATGCGGTGAATGTAAATCCTTGGTTTGAAGTTGAGAGTTGTTTTGCTTGGATGAAAGTAACTTCTTTTATGTGAAAAGTTTGTGTCATTCAAACGGAAGACTGATCTATCGGATTTGACATTATCTCAAGGAATCTATACAGTTCAATTGGTCAATATAAAAGAGTAGACCATCAAGATAAGCTTAAACTACAGTTAGCAAACTTTTATTTATACCTGGTGCAACGAGCATTTCTCTATCAGCATTTCTTCAAAGTTCTGTGAAATAAAGATAAATAATTTGAAATTATGTTGTTGAAAATCTCAAAAGGAAGTTCACCCTATAAAGATCACTTCTCAGTACAGTTGAATAAATCTTTTTTTTTATATTTTTTTCTTAAATATTGATAATTTTATGATTGCAAGTCGAGAGAAAGAGAAAATCTGCTCTCAAAACACAACAACAATTCAATAAAAGCAAATAGCTCTCTAACAAACTGAGAACTCTGCGTGCCTATACAACACTTATTTTGTCAACCGAAATTATAATAACAGTAACTACATTTATAATGGTATTGTGATGGTTCGAGCGCAAAAATGGTTAAAGTCGCCTCACTCATATAGTTTACAGGCGCTTTTCTTTGTAGTTAGGTAGGTTATTTTGCACGCATAAGTATTTAGTATTTCAAGCGGCGTTGTCACGTTTTATTAGCTGGCACTAACATACTATATTATAACAATACTGCAAAAGACAAAAGTAAAACACTGTTGAGATAATTATATCCACGTGTAGTAGACATGGAAACGTCATTTAAAAACGCGAAGCCATAATTGGCAGCTAACTGTTTTCAATTTTTGGTGATTGGAGCGGCGTCTTAGAAGCCTGTAACAACTCCCCGATTCTACCTGACTCTCATCTACAATTTTATGTTTTAAACCAGAGGGAAACGGTTGCCTTTGATACCGCCTGTAAACTAAATGCCTGAGTCGACTATAACATACTTGCATGTGGTTTGCAGGTTCAAATCCGGCCGGAGTCAACGGATATATAAGGGTAAAAAGCCCTGAGCATAACTTCTTTCGCAAGGGAAGTGGATCCGTGTCGAGCCACTTTATTAGATACAAAATTTCCTCATTAGAGGATTGACACAAGGACAAAGTGATACAGACAATTAATTTTCGAAATTGATGAAATGCATTTTGTAAGTACATTAAAAAATTTCAAATTGTAATTGAAGTACATTCTATAAATTAGAAATTTTGTAAAGATGGTTTCTTAAAGTTAATCTGAAATAAGAGTCCTCTGCATAAAATTTCGCGCCCAGATTTCAATTACGATTCTGATAAACTGGATTGTTAAAGAGCGTCCTTAATTAAATATAACTTACCTTTATGTCTCTTATTATCGAGCGATCCTTCTCAAGGACGTGAAGTAGGTATTGCCATAAAGTTCAATTTTAAGAATAGATTCATACTCTATTATTCCGTTTTTTAGTTGGCCTACTAAGGTACCCTTCCTATCCACAGTTTCTTCTATACAAGTGTCATCAAAATATCGCTTATTTTTGAGTTTTGTTTGATTTCCACGAACTTAATTCTAATATTTTATTACTGTTTTAAATTACTTTTTTTCTTTCCAGGATCCTTTAACACAGTCATCATTGGTGTTGCTCAGATATGATTTCTTAATCTACTTCTATGTTTAACTATTACCATAAAGAGGTCTGATCTACTTCTTCCACGTGTAAAGATCTTATACCCATCACATTTATTGCATTTTTATCAACACATGATTTAAGCCATGCTTTTTTTTTGCATGTTTTTATGTCGTAGATATGCGGACCTTATTTCCAGAACTCTATACTTGCGAAGTCAATAAGTCTAACTCCATTTCCATTTGTATCCATATGTAAACTATGTATCCCTATTGTACCAATATAGTACATAATTTCTTTCGACATGGATAGTTCAGAGATAATAGATCATAAATGTATTCTAGTTTTTGATAGAAATTATCTTTACTTTGATCACCTGTTTCTTCCGTAGGTTCATATATATTATAATATTGTTATATTATGAAACTTACATTTTCTTCATAATTAGCATATTCTTTCATCGCTGAAGATTATGGATACTTTAGACCTATAACAAAACACTCAACCAACTTTTTCATCAATAAATATTGAAAGTCTGTCGGTGGAGTTCTCTTTCGCCCTTTGTGTGTATATATATATATATATATATGTATGTGTGTGTGTGTGTGTGTGTGTGTGTGTGTGTGTGTGTGTGTGTGTGTGTGTGTGTGTGTGTCCACCGCTATGGTCTCGAGGTAGCTTGCTGCCTTGTCACGAAGCGGGCCCGGATTCGATCCCCGGCCGGAGCAGTTTTTCTGGGTGAGGTTTTTATCGGGGTTTTTCTTCACCTGTAAGACAAATGTCAGGAAAACTTTAAGGCCCAAACGGTCCCCAAAATCATATGGCCATCATCATCATCCTTATCATTATCATCATCATCCTCCTTCACCGGTGTGGAAAGCAACGGGAAGCTACCACACCTACAATTCCCTAGTAAAGCTGCAAGCATAGCATGAAAATGCTATGATTGCAGTGAAGGACCTGCCATCGGGCAGAATTACTATGGATGGATATATATATATATATATATATATATATATATATATATATATAGAGAGAGAGAGAGAGAGAGAGAGAGAGAGAGAAATTACTATGGATGGATATATAGAGAAGTTCGTGTAATGTGGACCCTTATGTTTGAGTCAACCCTGTAAATATCTTCTTTACTTGGTGCTTCCCTCGAACAGAAAATATTTTAACTTCTTCCCCTAATCAACTTTCACGGGTTCAAGGCCAGTTTCTTTTAATATTTGTGCGAAGACGGGTTTATTTGTGATATTTATGACAAATACCACTTTCAAAGTTTTTCAAGCTAATAATTAATTCTTAATTTCTGCTATTGAATATTACACATGTTGAAAAACATCCTTAATATATTATATTATGTAAATGCTGTTTTAATATACTAACGAGTTTGGTTTGTTAATATGTGACATGGTGGCTGTATAAAACAATTAAACATAACAAAGGAATTCGGTTAATGTGGACCCTCCACGAGGACCTGGGTCCACTTTACACGAATATGTATATTTTATCAATGAAGATGCTATTTCTGTAAAAAAAATCACTTGATTAATTTTATTTAATATCCTTGTAATGTTACTAAAGCCGAAGACTGTCGCTTTCTGCTGATGAATGACGTGTGAATGTTATAATCAAAAATAATGTTTCAAAACATTAATAAATATCAACGCTCTTTATTATGATCAGTCATAAATATTTTCAGATTAATCTGTGCCTATCTCTATAAGTTAATAGAGTAAATAAATTTAAAAATAAACTAAAATCTAAGGTAGACCCTAGGGTCCACTTTATTCGAATATAGTGGTTAAAGTGAACATTTCTTGTAATGTAGAAAAATACAAATTATGAAGATGTTTCCATATTTGAATAAAATAACAATGCTAATGATAACCACTGTAATTAGACAAAATTCAAATCCAAGAAGAAAAACAACAAATTCAAAACAGGGGTCCAAATTACCCGAAGTTCCTCTCTCTCTCTCTCTCTCTCTCTCTCTCCCTCTCTCTCTCTCTCTCTCTCTCTCTCTCTATATATATATATATATATATATATATATATATATAATATCCCTCTATATAATATGATATCCAAGGAAATTCATTAATTATGTCTAACTTTCAAATACTCGTGTTGAACATATGTACCAGACTGGGGTAATTTACATCCGAGGGATATATATTTTTTTTATTTTGGTTTTCACAGATTTTTCACACATTTTTACACTTTGATGAAAAAATTAAACACTTTTTTACTTCTTGTTTATTTAAAGGCTCTGAGATAATGTTACATCTTTTGGCTGTATCCAGCAGGGAGTGCGTTTTGTATTGGTTCATTAATGTACATCATTTTTTGTAACGATAATATAAAATGTTTATTAAATTCCAATCTAGTATTTGGCTTGACGTAGAAAAACAGATCGAGGGTTTGAACTCGGGATTTTCTAAGTACGAGTCTAAACCTACTCAGCAAGTTGCGCTTTTATTTTTTTTTTATTTTTTTATTTTTTTTTTCAGTTTGCTTCACCTTGCGCAGTAATCAACAATTAACTTCAAGCAATAATTTATTATTATTTCCATTAACCTTCTCCATAATAAGTATATTATATACAGGACTATTCAAAAGAAGGAACAGACTTCAAACATTTATTTCTTCCAAACTACAAAAAATATAAACACAATTCTAACGTTCCTGGAAAGAGAAAAGTTCACATTTCGCCATTTTATGCATTCAAAGTGAGTACCATGTGTTACTCGACAATTACCAAAACTCATTTCTTGCCACAGCTGGTCTCTAGTTATCGAATTCACAGCTTCAGCAATTCTATGTCGCAGATTTTCAAGAGTGTCAGACACAGGGGGATAAAAACACGGTCTTTTACGTAACCCCACAGATAAAAATCACACAGGGTTAAGTCTGGTGACCTGGGAGGCCACCTCCAATGAAGTTGATCTTCTGCTCCTCCTCTTCCAATCTAACAGCGCAAATGCAACTATGATCGCAACATCGAGCAACAGCGCTAATGCGGCCATGATCGGAACTTCAAACTTTTCTCTTTCTAGGAACGTTGAAATTGTTTTTCTATTTTTTGTAGTTTGGAACAAATAAATGTTTGAAGTCTGCTGCTTTTTTTTTAATAGCTCTGTATATGTAAGTACACAAGATACTACAATGCGTCAAAATTCGTTCCTAAACTTTCATAAATGAATACAAACTGACTACCGTTATTTACAACGCAATGGCGAGGAGAAGAACTCCCCTGTGATAATGTTTGTACTGTATGACCACTGAAAATGTCCTTGCTGTGAATTTTGATCAATAATGTTGGTAGTTAGGATCACATGTCAAAATATGAAAATGAATTATATTTTACATTCCACAATTCTAATGTAGATCAGATTAATATTGAATTAATTTAAAATCATAAAAAATAATGATCGTTTTGTCCTATCCCCGATTATATAAATTGGAAGATACATCTGTAACTAGTCACGAATAGCTAAATGATGGACATGAAGAAGTAAATTTAGACCGTGAAGTGATCAGTACCTTGTTATAAAACACTCGCGCGCAACTAAACCGAAAATAAAAAAATCGTACCGATATTATTAGCATATTCAATTAACTGACATCATCTGTATTGTTTCTACTGTACCTGTTAAATTGTTTGCTTTGTTTCAGCTCTAGCCTGTGCCTATTTTCTTTCTTTTTAAAATTTTACAAAGTATTGGCAGTCCCATCTCTTATCTATGGATGTGAAACCTGGACATTAACAAAGGCACATAGTAAACAAATAGAGGCTGCAGAAATGAAGATGTTGAGAGCAATAGCAGGAAACCAAAGGACCGATAAAAAGAAAAACGAAGATATAAGAACAGAACTTAATATATTTAATCTCTGTGAAAGAATAAAATACTATCAAAGAAATAATAAACAATTTAAATGAGAAGAAATGTCCAGGCCCCGACGGAATTGATGGAACTATTATTAAAAACATACATCAGACCTTACCAAAATTCTGGAAGATAGTTTTCAATAAATGTCTACATTTAGGTTGCTTCCCAAAAGTCTGGAAAGAGGCAAGAGTAATAGCTATCCCTAAGTCAGACAGGAGAAAGCTGCTATCCGTCACTGGATATAGAGGAATCAGCCTACTATCTATCCCCGGGAAATGTTTGGAAAAATTGGTGATGGAAAGACTCAACTTCTTCCTCCAAGAGAAGACACTCATTCCCCCACAACAATATGGCTTCATCCTTGGAAAATCCTCTTCTGATGCCATCAAAGCTGTCTCAGATTTCGTACACCAAAGTAGAAGTAAGGAGATGAAAATCCTGCCTCCTATCCCTGGATATCAGTGGCGCCTTTGACAATGCTTGGCACCCAAGTATCAAAGCGCGTTTACGAGAAATAAACTGCCCTTCAAACATCTATAATATCATAGTGGACTTCCTGCATGACCGTACAGCTCACTTCAGACAAGGAAACTCTTCAAGGAGTAAGAACGTCACCGAAGGATGCCCCCAAGGATCTGTCTCAGGTCCCACTCTGTGGAATATTTTAGTAAGTGGACTTATTTCAGAGCTGGCAGATGTACCCGACCTGAAGACCATGGGGTATGCAGACGACATAATGATTATACTAAATGGTATTTCCCATGATCACATACTAAAGACGCTCCAACTAACACTGCAAATCCTGCAAGATTGGTGTTGCAGAAACAAACTTGTAATCTCTAAGGAGAAATCTTCTCCAATGCCTATGTACGTCAGAAAGAAAGACACATAAGCCAATCACCCAATAGTTACAGAATGGGGCCTAAATGTGGTAACTAAAATGAAATATTTGGGTGTGATGATAGACCACAAAATGGACTGGTATCCCCATTCACTATACCTGGAAAATAAAATACTACATCTCCGAAATATGCTAGTCAGATGTTCCAAGGCGACTTGGGGCATGTCCTTCCATCATCTTATGACAATCTATCATCAAGCCATTCTCCCTATGATACTGTATGCTGCAGATTCCTGGAGCCCACAAATCTCCAAACGGGCTAAAACCAAATTGAATCAAATACAAAGGCATTTTCTTCTTTTCGCAACAAAAGCATACAGAACAGTTTCATATAATGCTCTCCAAGCTCTAGCATACGCCTACACAACTACATTAAAGCAATATCCAGAGGCCAATCCCTATACTGAAACGAACTGAAATGCCAACACTAATAAAAGGAATTCATCCCAAAGATAGCTATATAGAAATAGATTCAACTGGAACTGTAGGGAATGCCGACTACTTAATATTCACGGATGGGTTCAAAACGGCTAAGCATGTGGGAGCAGGTATGATAGCCGAGAAAAACTCAAAGGAGGTATTTACCAATATGAAAAGACTTGACATAGAATGCTCAGTCTTCCAGGCAGAACTCCTTGGAATCCAAATGGCAGTTGAATGGATTTAACTACAAAAATATGTAACTTCAACATATGCTATCCACGTAGATTCACAAGCCGCTCTTTTAGCCATAGCCAATAGAACCCTTTGGCGATCCAAATCAGAGAAAAGCTAATCGTACTCAAAAAGACGGGTAAGATTGACCTCCACTGGGTTAAAGGTCACGCAGGTCTTCGAGGGAATGAGAGAGCTGACTATCTGGCTAAAATAGCCGCTAGCTACAAAACTACTATCGGCTACAACTCCATCCCTATAACACGAGGCAAGCAGTTATTAAAAGAATACTATGAAACAATCTGGAATTTAATTTAAGGCGTCGCCTTCCATACCAAAATGTTCATCCCCAACATATCTTATAGACTCTCTCTATCTCTATGGCTTAACTATATAACCACAATTTCTCAACAACCATGGACTATTTAAATCCTACCTACACAAAATGAACAAAACTGCTTCACCTTATTGCAACTGCCCAGAAAAATCACTGCAGATTGCCCACCCTTCTGATGACTGAATGCAACATGTTCTCCAGAGATCGACCAGCTATACTACAAATTGCTACTCCGCCAAATATTCTGAAGTTCCACTTTAACACAGTCAACGTTGCAGAATTTCTTACGAGGATCTTCCGTCAACTACAAGAACAACTAGAACAATAATTGAACAATTGTAAAACTGTAAATATCCCGTGATATACCATTGGTGAAACACGGGTTGTAGCATATATGTAAATAAAAAAAAATGCTTATCTTCAGCACGTATTACGAATGAATGAACAGCGCATACCATCAAGAATGTATAATTATAAACCAAAAGGGAGAAGATTGTTGGGAAGACCATTGAAGAGATGGAAGGACCAATTCGACCAATAATGAGATCGGAACAGGCCATTGGACTTAATCCTTGTTGTTGATGATGATGATGATTTTTGGTTTAACCTCTCCCTTTAGGTATTTTATGTGTTCTACGCCACCTGGGCTTTACAGTGACACCACTTATCGGGAAAGATGATTAAACTTAGGATCACATACCTTTTGTTTAGCCACATAATGACATGGAGGGCCCCACGAATAAGAGATCAGTTCAATGCGAGGTTACTTCCTACACATCACTAACAAGATATGCTATTCATACACACGTTCATACCAAACAAAGCGAATAAGATAGGATCATTGTGATAGTCAATTGTGGTGGTATTGGGAACTATTTGGGGTTTAAAGCTACCCGGGATTTGTTTATGAGGGGAGGAAAAATCCTGAGAAAACCTCACCTACGGAACTCTTTTGAATCAGGGATCAAAACTGGGCCCATTGTTTATCAGAAAACGATGGCCCTGTATATCCACATTGTGTATGTTTTCTTCAGACCGGAATTGGCTCACAGACCAACATAGAACAATATCAGCGGCACTCAGAATAAAATACCTTTCTTATGTTTTGAAAATAAGAAAACCATAATTATATTGATTTAGTAAAGGCCAATACTCTGATTCTCTCCAAATATGATTTATCCATCTTTGAGATGTATGAAATGAATAATAAAACATCGAAAGAAGCCGTACTGGCTTTATAATATAATGCAAATTCCCAAATAAATTTCTTCTTAATAAAGAATCCGCCATTTGCAAGATATAAGCAAAGGTTTCATAGCATTTGGTACGCGGGAATTAACAGCGTATATAAGATAAATATTTGCGTTTAGATTGGAACTTGCTCGGGTAGCTCAGTCGGTAGAGTATTGGCCTAGGAAGCCAAAGGTCCTGGCTTCAAGCCCTGGTCTGAGCGTATAATTTTTCTCTTCTAATATGATTCATATGTTTGATTATTCCAGATGGCACAGAAAATTTATTTGTTTAATTTCTGATCTAATTGAAATGTGACCTAACAACTAAAGCTATATAAAATAGATTAATGTAATATTAGTGTGAGTTGTTTTATTTGTATATATATAATATAAGTCCAATGTTTGTTCATGTGAAGAAAAACTGAAATAATATTTTAACGGTATATGTGATATTAAAACAAACAAAATGTGATCTTACCAATAACTAGCGCTAGACAAAGGGACTAAGGTGAGTGTGAATTTATTTTTGTTAACGTGAATTTACCTTTTACACAACGAGTTTAAAAGTGACGTATAACTCAAATATTATTCTTTGTATATCGGAAATTGGACGATGTGTGTTAACTAATATCTGATATACAGGGTGCTCTAAAATTCCCCTTACAAACTTCTAGGACTTGCAGAGGGGATTGGGTTGACTATTTAACTCATGCCCCAAATGGAAGTCAATGACCAATCACATTTCAATGATTTTTTATTTAAAACCAATCACAATCGTGCTTCGCCTAAAATTTACCAACTAAAGTTTATAATAATAAAGAAATCACCTCCGTTTTAACATTCTGAATAGGTCATAGCATTATTTTTCAGTGACTGACTCTCTAAGAAATACGGCTATCAGATTGTATATATAGTGCATGAATGTCAACACGTAGCGCATACGAGAGATAATATAAAAACATTTGTAACAATTGATTATACCACAAAAAAAAAGAAACCACTGTTTGCACTTTTTTAAACGAATTATTTTCCAGGAAATGACGCAGAAAAATATAATTGACATATTTACATCATAGGACATAAAAAATTAATTCTTATAACGTTGGTTATAAATTTCTCCACTAGGGTGCATTCTTACAATATTGCGATCTTTTGGTAATAAATAGTATTATGATCTGGTTGCAGTGATCGAACAAAAGAAGCAAATGAAACTACTAATCGTTTTCAAACATCGCCGTTTACATTAAATATATAAACATTTTAAAATAACTATAGTTAAATAATGGTTTGTGGGTATACAGTTTAATTTTATTCATTAAATAGTCCTAACAAATGCTACTCTTGATTTCCAAATTTTCTAGATAAATTCACTCCTCACTTCGTGAGTTGTGAATTTATCGATAATTTGGAAATCACTCGTGGCATTACTTATGATAATATTCAGAATTGGAAACCATGTCCGGAAACTTACCGTTACTACTCCAACTATCATCTAACATGGCTGGTGTGGAGTAGAACTCTAGGTCTATCTTTCTCTTCTTGTGTTTCCTGGTGTTAATTAGTTCCTGATAGGGTCATGTAGATGATAGTTAGCGTTGTAATCTGATGTCCTCTATAAAATAGATCTCTCTCATGAGCTCGTAAACCAGGTGTGATGACGCTGTTTTTCTAACTCCTAATAACCTTTTCATGTACATAGTCTTTACTTCTTCTAGTCTTATCTTATCGCCAGTTTTAAGTTTCTCCCATATGATCTCTATTCCATACGTTAGCTTTGAAGAGTAGTTTCCAGTCACAAATCATTCAAATAAAGTTCAATTTAAAAAACGACACTACTTATAGTAATACATGTATATTAGGTATAATAATAATAATAATAATAATAATAATAATAATAATAATAATATTTATTATTATTATTATTATTATTATTATTATTATTATTATTATTATTATTATTATTATTATTATTATTTATCAGTATCAAAGATTAGACCTGCTGGTCTGTTCCGATCTCATGTTAGAATTGGTATATCCATCTTTTACTGGGTCTTCCAACAATTCTTCGTCCAAGTGGTTAGTAATGAAGAATCTGTTTCGGAATTCTATTGCTATCCATTCTATTGATATGGTCTATCCATTCATCTCTGTATTCTGTAATTCTATTTAATAGTTTGAATCAATTCAGTTATCTTCGTATATCCTCACTTCGCCTTTGATCCATCATTTCTGACGATTCTATTCTTCGTTCTTGGTTTTTGGTTAAGACCCAATATTTTGATCCATACAGTAGTATTGGAACCGCCATTGTTTTATAAAATTTTAAAAGTGTCTCCTTTCTAGTTCTTTTGAGACTTCGTTTTATGGTGCCGCACATATAATTAAATTTATTTATTTTGTTTTCAATGTCTTCACTTTTTCTGTATGATACATTGTATCCCAGATAATTAAAATTGCTCACATGCCCTATTATTTTATTGTCTAATTATTTTAAAAATAATAGAACAAGTGAGCAATTAATAACTAATAACAATAATAATAATAATAATTATTATTATTATTATCATTATTATGATTATCATTATTATTATTTTATATTATTATTATTATTTTATTATTATTATTGTTATTATTGTTATTATTATTATTATTATTATTGTTATTATTATTATTATTATTATTATTATTATTATTATTATTATTATTATTATTATTATTATATTATTATTATTATTATTATTATTATTATTATTATTATTATTATTATTATTATTATTATTATTGTGATAATTGTAGGCTAAGGAATTAAGGTTTGAAAGTAGAAACGTTATGAAAGTTGCTTGAGAATACCTCACGTAGTATAATTATCACTTCTTCACTAATTGAATTTGAAAACATTTTATGGTTTCTTGCCTCATTCAAAATGTTATTATGGAAATAAACTAGGACAGAGTATAAAAAATAAACATATTTGTTTATAAAAATGATACACTACTTTGTCTATATATATTGGAGACTTTAACTTTCGTGATAAATAATAATAAAGCCATAAACAGAAAAGTTAAGAAAACCATTAAACTACGATTGATAACTGAAATATAAAACTAGAAGTTTTTACAATTATTGAATTAGAATAATAGTCTAAAGTCTTATCTGAAGAATGTGACTAAAATGTATTTATCTGTTTTTAATTATTTAGGCACCTGATGAAAGTAGAGAAGTAGCTTGTCTCATATAGCCTAAACAAACACATGCTCTAATTTGTGTACAATTACGATTCTTTACACCGCATTCAGTTTATTTTTACTCTTGTAGAACATGTCGCAGAGCTATGGGGCGCACGCTGGTCCGAGTTCCCATAGAGAAACAAATTTCTTACACAATTCGTCAATTCGTGTAGAATAAACATTTCCTAGTCGTAGCGAAACAAAGAAAACATTAAGGACAATGTATTTAGGCCTACAAAATTACTTACTATTGATATGAACAGCACTACGCGATGAATAAGGTAATTGCTTAATGTGTAATGATGGATTTGAAGTACAAAATACATTTAAAATCTAAAGGTAATAATCTTTTGTCTTCTAATAGTCAGGGGAAATATGAATGTGGGTGGAGATTACAGTACAGAGGAAGAAATTTTACAAACAGAATTAACACAATTAATTGAAATAAATATAACGTACCTCTGTGAGGACTGGATTACCTGAATCCGGAATTACCCATCAAACAAATGACAGGCAGATTTTGAGAAAATCCATTAATCCATATGGCAGTATGTTGCAAAATTTGTATACCTTTACCATTATAGAATATGAAATAAATTCTATAGGAAAAGGATAGGCTATAGGCCTACATAAATTTGCTTGGAGGAATAGAAGCTCCATATCAATTGTAGATTATATTATAGTTAGGATTACTGAGAATAGAATACCAAAAGCAGCATACAGCTATTCACCACGAGGAAGAAGAAGTTTGGGAAGACCAAAGAAAAGATGGAAAGAGCAGCAATTTGGAGCCGGAACGGCTAGTAAATAAGCCTAAACCGTGAAGAAGAAGAATATTATAGTTAGCGGACCTCGCTTGGTAAACGATATAACAATAATAATAACCTAGATCTTGATTTTAAATTATGTATTTGATAATGAAGCTACAATATATAAATTCATCATAAAAAATATATCTAGAACTTAGTTACTTATTAGGCCTATATTGTCTAATGAAGCATCATATTTTAAATTGTTTTTGAGTCGTCCAGTATTTGATATAAGAAGCGAAGGAATTACATAAAAGGGCGATGAGCAATAAGCAGATGTTCGCTGTCGAGTTAAATTGTTTCTCTATCGTGTGTTTAATTTATGGTGGGAAGATAGTGAATGGAAGCGATTTGAAACGTAAAGGAGTGTGAAGTAGATAAAGTGTGGTTCAAATAGCAGAGAGAACGTATATTTCGGCTGTTATCCAATCGAAGCCAAGACAACGTTTCAAATGCTGAAGTTATTTGACGTGATTTACGGAGGTTACATATATAAAGAAATCATTGCAACATTTGTCCTTTTTGATGCGCATATCGGTTTAAAGTGAATCACAATATTCTAAGTTCAGACGAGCATTTTTTCAAAGATATGGCATGTAGGCCTACGCAGATTCTTACATATATAATGAACTTCATTTATTAATTACTAAAACAATTTTAAAAGTAGATAGTTACAAAAAACTCCGCAAAACTTCAAGATTAGGTAAAACATGAATAACATATTTATACCAGCAAATAATGAATTGCGAGTATATAATATGTCTATGTGTCTATACATGTACGTCTCTACGGAGACTATGATGTTGCCTTATGGGAGTTACTTAACTTAATTTTAATTTAGCTTATTTACCTAGAAATGCCAGCGAGTTACAAGTGGTTAGCTCATCGTCTCAAACATATATCTATTATGTAACTAAGTTATTATTTGGATGATAAAGACCGACAATTTTGCTCAGATCTATTTATGAGCCATGTAATTTACTAGCCAAAAGATCTTTGGATTCGAGACCCGCTATTTAAAGTATTTCCCAGAGTACTTATCCCTTGGATTTTTCCATCCTAAGAAACCGTCGACGAGAGCAGGTTATTAACCCTGATACCCTCTGTACCAGAGGCAAGGATTGAAACTCCTAGACAACCGAGGTCTTTAAATAATCCATATGGAAAATTGAAAAAATAATGGGTTAAAATTTTGAAACCAAGAACTCGAAGAAATTGTTAATAAAAAATATTTGTTTTTACTATATTAAAGCAGGAGCAGGCAGACAAAAATACACAGGAATAAAAATAGCGCAAAGAATACAAACGATATTAAACTAACATACAGATAATACAACTAATTTAACAATGAAACAAATTTATAAATACAAATTCAAATACATTTAAAACTGTATACATTATGAGGTGATCACTCATCCGTTGAGCCTCTGCATGTCCTTGAATGGTCATAAAAGTACGTGATCAGAGTTTCAAATCCTCTGCATGTCCTTGAATGGTCATAAAAGTACGTGATCAGAGTTTCAAATCCTCTGTTTAGTGGAATGGAATTTATTGCCTTCTTTTTAAAAGAAAGGAAATACATATGCACTTAACACTGCGCACGGGCCTGCTTGGCCGTATGTGCATTATTTTTCCATGAATAAAAAAATAAAAATAGTCATAATATAAACAACTACCTACATGGCTACACACGTGTATCGATACAATGAATACGATAGAAATATAATATATGTCTTCACTACATACACAAAACACACATCTACACTCTTCCATAAAAGACCATGTGTATGGATATAAAATAAAGTCTCATTCTGTATATTAATAATTTAAAAAATTGCACAAAACTCATTTTAAAAAGAGACAAAAAATACACACACACATACATACACACACGCGCGCTCATATCTTCCCCCGGCCCTGCAGACATCAAATGCACTATCAGGCTATTCAACTTATAGTTGACTACTTATAGTGCCACTGGGCTGGGTGTCGTGCATGTAGAGGACATTTTAGGATCATCAAGCATTTATATTTCAAAAGATGAAAACTGGAACAAGCTGGTTAATTTAACAATAGAACTCATTATGGTTAATGACTTTGAACCGATTTATCCACATATCACAATTTTGTACCATTGGGAGATCCGACCAATTAATTAAAAACATAGCAAGTGGCAGTTATAAATAACATTTATTGAATAATTTTCCAACTTTATAGAGTACTTTATTTACTTGTATGGTTAAGACCTTCCCTTCCCCTCTACACGGCTAATATTATAAACAACTCAAAGTTACATTCTTAAAAGCGCAGTTATCATCATCATCATCATCATCATCAGTTCAAATAAAAATAAATTGAAACTAACGAACAGATAATAAAATATTACAATAAAACAAATAATGTAAATATGCTTTAAAGTAGTATACCTCTCACTTTATAGGTAATTTAGCATTATCCACGGCACCCTGGCACAAGTACATAATTACAAATTCATATATATATATATATTTAATTAAATAACAATAAAACTCAAAGTTTTATATGATTTTCATATTTATTACAATATAAATTCGTAACAGTTGTTTCGGTACTTTGTACCTTCTTCAGACATGATTACAAATGAATGAATTTTGTTAATATAGTACAAAACAACTGCAACTATGCAACTGAATGTAAACAAACAATTTTTTAAACAATCTCTGTTATAAATTTAAATTTAAATGAATCGCCTCTTTTAAATTTATAATAAAGATTGTTAAAAAAATTGTTTGTTCACATTGCAGTTGTTATGTACTGGAGTTTATATATAATAACAACATTCATTCATTTATAATAATGTCTGAAGAAGGTACAAAGTACCGAAAGAGCTGTTACAAATTTATATTGTAATAAATATGAAAATCATATAAAACTTTAAGTTTTACTTTTATTTAATTAGATATATACGTATTTTCATCAAGTAGACGCCAAATCAATTGATCGTATACATTTAAAATGTGTTATACAATTAATGATTGTTATTCTATTATTAAAACTGAAGAGGAAACTAGCAACCATTGTATGCCGAAATGTACCTTGTCATTTCTTCCAGAGGAGCGTTGTGATGTACCAAGGCCGTGTCTCAAAAAAAATCTGCCGTTTTTAACTGCAAGGCATTAAAATCCAGTGCCAAATATCTCATTTAAACTATGTGGAAGTAATACAACTCGTGAATTGGTCGATTAGATAACCCTCAATACCAGCTGCTCGCGTGCCGCCTCACTCCACCGTACTCTTACTCATGCTGGGAGTCCATCTGCTCCGTACAGTGGATTGACATTGTTGATTCTAGCTTAGATTTCTGAACCTTGCAGTTAAAGAGACTTTTTTATACGGCCTTGCTACGTCACAACGCTTCTCTGGGAGAAATTTGAAGGTAGCTTCCCTTGTGAGATGCAAATTACCTCTACATTATAGAGTAATACTTAGGCCTATATAACACGTTTTAAACATATTTAGGTTAGACGTTAGTTGATAATGTATTGCAAATTCGAGCGGAAACTCTAGTGAGAAGTAAATATTGTTTTCTAATACAACTGATACTTATACACTTACACAGCAATTCTTAATATGGAAAATTCAATATACACATTTTCCGACCAGTATTTGTTTATAATTCAGGTTCTCGTTAAGATTTATATAATTGCGCCAGGATATTTGATCTAAATAATAATGTATAACATTGATGGTTTCTAAGTATAAAAAAGTGTGGGCTGTTATCTCGTAGCCCTGGCAAAGTTTAGTCACTTCCCATCCCCATACTGCAGCTAATAGAAGGCTTTTAGTGAACAATTCATCATCATAAATTGTTCAATGAGCTTAGAAGAAGGGCGGACATGCGTCACATCATGAAGGGATACAGTAATATCTGCGAGCAGATGACTGGCATCGCCACGTGCCATGTTTTCAACTAATAGGTAGGATCTCCCAATGGTACAATTATGATATGTGGATAAATCGGTTCAAAGTCATTAACCATAATGAGTTCTATTGTTAAATTAACCAGCTTGTTCCAGTTTTCAACTGTTCAAATATAAATGCTTGATGATCCTAAAATGTCCTCTACATGCACGACACACACTGTTAACAGAGGTTTTGAAACTCTGGATTACATACTTTTATGACCATGCAAGGACATGCAAAGGCCCCTTGGGTCAGTGATCACCTCATGATTTATACAGTTTTAACTATATTTGAATTTGTATTATAAATTTGTTTCATTGTTGAATCATTTATATTATCTGTTTGTTAGTTTAATATCGTTAAAACCTGTTTGTTTTTTAAACCTTGGACTTATAAATGCTGTATGATCCTAACATTTGGAAAACGGACTACATTTAAAACATAATTATTATTTGGTGGTTTCATGGAGAAAGTGGTTACACACTCCTCTTCCACCTCTGGGCATCGGGTTCACTTCATGTGGGATTCGTGGTGGACAGGTTTCCTTGGGGTTCTCCCGTTTATCCCTGCCAGAAACTAATTATTTATCACGCCGCTTCATCAGATTATCCGACATACATAACCTTGACACTCGATCCCATCAGCACATTGTCCTTTATATCCCTCCTCATCACTCTGTGTATTATTCATTATATTTTACAGTCTCACTTGCCAAAACATGGAATTCCCTTCCGACCTATGTCACAGACTGTCAAACTGTAACAAACAAAATAATTATTTAATATCAAATTAACTTATTTACCTCAATGATAGTATTCTTTTAACAATTAATAAATTTAATTGTTTATGAAAATAATATTAAGATTAGCAAATATTTTCATTTGTTTAAATATTGTATAACTGTAAAATTAGTTTTCTATACCTTATTATTTTTCTTTGTTTTTTATATACATTAGACAGGGACAGTCTACGAACAATTTAATTTATCTTGCTTGGATACATTCTATTTTAGTTTTAGTCTTAATCTTAACTATCATTAACTGGTTATATAATAGATCGTAATATAATAGATATTATCTTATTGATCAAATCTTCATTTAGTATTTAATATTAGAGTTAAATGTGATTTTATATTCTGATGTAATATATGTTTGTCCTGGTGAGTGGAAGAGAAGGTCATATGGCCTTAACTGCACCAGGCTAAATAAATAAATAAATAAATAAAATAAAATAAGTCCACCTCTTCTCCATACTGATGCCATGCATTTTTTTCATTTAATTTCATCTACTACAGTGATCGTTGATCTGCCGACAATAGTGTATAACGCAGACCTTTATATGTCGGGGCCAGTTCTGAGACAACACGAACATTTAAGACAACACACGCCATTCACTCATACTAATTAAGATGAATATGATACCGATGATTACGATGCCCAGTTTGTGCATTAAGTTTCCTGAGATTTGTTCACAGATGAGGAAAATTAAAAAAGAAAAACTGACACCGGGTATCGAAAAGAGGCCTGCTAAGGCAAGACGTTACCACTAGAGCAGATAAAATGTTTTGAACTTGAATGTTAATAAATTTATGAACAGAGTTGTGTTAGTTTACAATGTTGAATTTTTGTCTGTTATTTAAGTTTTTAAATTTTTATTTTTATGAAAAGTATAAATATGTCACGTTCGTGACTGAATTTTGTAATGATTTTCTTACTTTTTTATTGCAGTAGATTTTACTTTTCATGTAAATGTACAATCTCCCACCTCATAACTCACAAGGGCCAGACAGCAAGATGAGGAGAACGGTGGCAGTCTGTCTCTTTTTCAATACAAACCATGGGAAATAGACTACGTATATTTACATCAGTGTTGTGGTAGTTGAAGTTGTTTTTCTTCCTCTCGCAGCAGATAAACTATGTTAAATGCTGTATGTCCGCCCTCTCTAGAGATTGGACATGGTTGGTTATGGATTTATGTTATGAGGGGTTCCTATTCACGATCGCTGATGCGTATTAAAAGTTACAAGGTTGGTAATAATAGCAACTTTCATATAACATATAACGAGATGAATGTACTCCCAAAATATAAACTACACAAACCAAATGAAAGTTGATACCGTGATTTCGCATGAATTGTATATAAATCGTATATACTGCATATAATTGGAATCGTCTCCTTTAAACATGAAAACTCAACATATTTAAAAATTTCGGTTTGTGATTATTTACAAGGTGAAAAAAAAACTTTACAGTGTATTTTAACCCAAAATAACAGTCCAGAAACACGGAAATACTACACAAAATAAGGTTAGTGTGAGGTAGTTTTGTTAGCTTTTTAAGATTTAGACTGTTGTGGGTTGTTATATTTTTAATTGTAGCGTATTGCAGTAAATTGTTGCTCCCTTAATTCATAGCTATTTTATAACATTACTCATTGTTATAATGTTTGTTTACAAGTTATTTCTATATCTACTTCTCATTCTGTTTTCAGGTATTTTCCTACTTTCTACGGGCGAACACACAAACATATACAGGTCGTTGTTGACATTCAGCTACTTCTTTATATATTCCATAGTAATTCTGCCCGAGGGCCGGTCTTTCACTACAATCATAGCATATTCATGCCAAGCTTTACTAGGGAATTATAGTTGTGGTAGCTTACCGTTGCTTCCACACACACACACGTATATATATATATATATATATATATATATATATATATATATATATGAAGGGCTTTAAGGCAGTAACATGATAAGCCTTCTGTTAAGAAATTTCATTTATTCGAACGATAGCAAATAAATGTATTGAAATATCCATAAATTCATTTGTAAGTGCGCCAGTGATGAGTTAAATCATATAGGCACACAATGCATTAACTGCCCAAATAGGTTTTATAATTTTTTGAAAGATTAATATTCTTATATCTCAGAAACTGCGGTAGAAATGAAATTTATGAGACGTTCTGCAGGTTACTCAAGAACAGACCATAAAAGGAATTCTGAGATTCTCAGATAATTACAAACAGAATCAGTCATGGAACATGTACAAAAATGCAGAAACAACTGGAAATCTCACGTAAGAAGAATGAGCAGAACAAGAATACCACGTCAAATCTTAAAATACCAGCCACCAGGCAAGAGATCTTTTGTCAGACCTTTCGAACGTTGGATTGAGACTGTAACAGACCACTAGTCTATCACATGAAAGGAAGAAGAAGAAGAAGAAGATATCTCAGAAATAACAATATGTGGCTTATCATATTATAGCCGTAAGCCCTTCATATATATACCATCGAATTACTCCGGACTGCCATTTGCACTAGAATACTCAAGATTTAGGATATGTTATCTCTTTTCATTGGTATCATTATAGTTTTCATTTATAGAAATTTTGATATACCGTCTAATAAGCGGCGCTGGATCGCCTCGGAGGATAAACTGAATAATATCACTACAACAGAAAATCTTTGAGAGAACCAAAAGCTGGAAATACCCTGAACTGAACGTAGGGTCCTTTCATAATACAAATATCGGTAGTGATGTTAGCAGTGACATTGGAGAAGACTCTGATTAGTTGTACCGGGTGATTTACCCACATTATAACTGAAGAAAAATGCATTTAAATAGTGTAAACAGTTTTGTAACTGGATAATGTGACAGGTAAATTTTTCTGCACTCATTTTTTCTCCTCCCCCTACAATTAAGGGTGTGGCTTTTCTCTGCAATCATTGTTTTTGTTTCTTTTATTTTTTTCTTCGTCCCCTACAATTAAGGGTGCAGCTTATATTCGGGCCAATACGGTATAACCGATATATTTATTTGTATGTTGAAATTATGTTCCTTATAGGTAGTGCAAATCCGAAGGTATCGTAGGCTGTATAAATAATAATTATATATTTTTTTAGTTCCTCTGTTAATTTATATTTAGATAATATTTTAGCTCTGTTTTATTAATTTTTTCAGAAATGCATTTATCTTTATTAACATGATTTTAGAAAATATGAAAGAACCAAATGACGAAAAATGTGCTTAGTTTGTTTTTTCACTTAGTTTAATCTCTCCCTTTGTGTTTGTTTCTAATACACTGATAATACTGAACTATGAATAATATATTATATGATACTTGTATTAAACAAGTAAATCGCGCTTCATATTTGAAACATTGCAGATTCAAATTCATTGCTCTGAAAATTTTAAACAGTATAAAATATATACATTTAGTATGAATCATATTTTCGTTAATTTGCTTATATTATTATTGTACAACATGCATATTTTGCAGTCAAAGAGATAGAATTAAGTGTATACAGTGTCCCAAGGAATCCACATTCAAACTTGATATAGTTTTAGACGAAATTGACCTTATATCATGCAGTCACATGCAAGTACTGAGAACATAGTCTACACCGTATGTTACTGAGATATGGGACATAGTATCAAAGAATTTAAAAATATAATTCTTGTAAATTGATTCTGGATCTCGTAATTTGCTGCTGCATTCACTCTGTTTCCATTATCATTAAACATTGATACCTTCATGTCTTAGAAAAGATAGTTTGAGATTCTTCAAAATCAGTATTATGATTGCAATGTATAAACACTTTAAACTTCCTTATAATCGTTTATTTCAAAAACCAGTCAAACAACAAAAAATCCAAAATTGAGTTATTGGGCGATTACTGTTTTGTGAAGGTAAATACATCGTTTAATGCACAAAAAGTCAAATGCTGCCCCCATGTGATAGTGAATCAAAGTCTGGAATTTCTTGTTTAGTGCAGAAAGAAGTCAAGTGACAGCGCTTGACTGGTTTCTGCTCTAAACTGCAGGATTTTTGGCGATGTGCTAGATCAATGATTTTGGCAACCTTGCTTGTGAATCACAGCTGTGTCTAACTTGCATTCTTCAGTAGTCGTTTGGTGTGTGACAACATTGTTGTTCGTGTGTATTACTTTACAGTGTCCAGTTTAATAACTGTTTCTTAGTAATGTTTGTGCTGAATTTGTTAACATGTTGTGGTGATTACATTGTAATAGTAATCATGTCTAGTTCTGATGAAGAACTTGCTCCAAAGCGAAGACGTGAAGTTGTCAACAAAGAGACCTACAAACGTAATGTTGATAGAAACGCTAGGATTAAAGGAGAAGGTTATGTTTCACACTCTGGTAAGCAAGTAGCGGAAGAAGCTAAGCCTAGCCTAGACAGTTTAGTCTGTAAGTGTAATGCTAAATGCTCAAAGCAAATTAATCGTCAAACAATAGATAAAACTTGGGATTACTTTTATTCCTTTGAAAATAAAAACTGTCAGGACACATATATTCAAACATTGATTGATATGAATAAGTCAAACATAGAACTGAAAAGAAAACTCCAGAAGAAGAAACTGGCGAGGAAAACGAAGAAGACAGTTTTAAAATAAATCATTCTTATAAATATCGCTTAAGGATTGGCGGAAATAGACAGGTCGTTTCAATATTCACATTGTGATCACTCAAGACATTACATCTTTAAAAAATAGTGGCCTCAGTCGTACAAAAAATGACAAATTCTGATGAAACCTCTAGTACAGCCTATACAAAGAACAAGAGGGAGACTTTTAAGATTTAAACTTTCATATAAACACTTTTGTTATAACAAGAACTTGCCAGGAAAAGAAGTTGTGAAGCCATTTATAGATGGATATATATCAACATTGACGTTGCTAAAAACACATCCTCCTCCTGCCTTACCTACACAGATAGCATATCCTTTAGGAAGGATGAGTAAAAAACTAAATACTTAATCAAAACATATTCTTTTAAATATTGTTATAGTAGATGAATAAAATATTGTTGTTCTTAAAAATTTAAAAAATATGGTTTAATTTTTACTTTATGATGATCAAAAGTACATATGTTTTGTGCAGAATTTTTATACTATAAATTTTCAGTTTGTGTTTATGGTTTATTTTACTCTGTGTAATACTAGGCCGTAATCTTTTTTGTTTTGTGAATGTTGTAGATCCCAATAAATGTGAAAAAATACAAGATTTACAAGTTCTAAAACCATATTTGGTTGGATACGAGGAATTTTATGAGAATATTTTTCAGTTGCCTATAACGGAAGCAGAATGCGCTGTATAGCGAGAATATGATAACGAATAGTCATTCCCGGACAAATATGTATCAATAACAATTGTATTAAACTCAGAAAGTTCAGTTTTCATTTTACTTCTCAAGTCCCTAATGAAATTAGAATATTTCATGCAACATTTACAATAGTGATTGTTGTTTATTTCAGAAACCAGTCAAATGCAAACTTATTATTATTATTTTTTTCATTTGTCTATATAGATAACAGAGGTATTTTGTTTATCAAACAGTTACACAAATGGATAACTTTCATAGGAAAAATATGAATTTTGTAAAAATAAATTTGAAGTTGCTAGGGAGTTTTCTTTGATTTACTCAAAACCAACAATTTGTTGTTTAACTGTTTTTTGAAATAAACGATTCAATTCCTTGTTGATGTATATGTGGATCATGATTGTGACGAAGGCAAGGGTCGTCCCGATCATCCAACAAAACATATTGCATTGACAAGCCTCTGATATAAAGGAAAATAGAGGAATTTAGAAGTTACGCTTTAGATATTTTCCCTAAGCAATTAAATCGTTTTATGATCAGTTTGTGAGAATATGGATACAATTCAAATTATCTCTGAAGAATCGAAGTGAACCAATGTAACGTTATGTGATTAATTTAACATTTTGGACATTTTTACAAAATAACAAGAATCCTGCTCCCAATGCTCTCTGTAAATTTGTTTCATTAATAAAACATAAGTCCTACTTTAAATATTTATTATTTCATAAAATTCAAAAGTATACAGCACGTATGTTTGTTAAATAAATATTTGTAACTGTATTATTATTAAGTTAATTAACCAAAAAACATATCTAAACAAGTAAATCAACATCAAATGTGTTAATTATTCCTCTTTAAAATAAATTTAAATATATTACTATGTATATTGATATTAAAACAGAAATTCAGAAGAACATTTTAATTGTTAATAAATGCTCCTATGTATTAAGATTATTTTTGATAGACTATTTGGTGTGGAGGGTGAATGTATATGTAAATAAACCACATGCCTATGAAACATGGAATTTAACGAAAGCAGATGAAGCTGCCTTAAGAGAAGGATCCTGAAATGTATTTTTTGGAGGAATAAGGGAGTAAGGGCAATGGGGAAGAATATACAACTTTAGGTAGCGTGCAGAGCCTGATCGTATCAACATTAACAGCTGCTGAAAGAGCCTGGACATCTACGAAGAATGAATAAGACGTGAAGAAATTTACGGAAAGGAAGGAGAGGAATTGGAAGGCCTTTGAATAGACGGGAGGACTGTATCGTTCAGTAAGACGAGAAGATAGGGACGAAAAGTGGATGAAACTGGCTATGGATATGGCTAATTGGAGGAAGCTTCTAAGAAAAGCCAGGGCTCATAAAGGGCTGTTGCGTCATAAATGACGATGGCTAATTGTAAAATAAAAAAGTATAACTTCAGCTAATTAATGAAAATCGATATAAAATTAATGTTTTTAGTTAAAACTTTAAAGTACATTACATATCTGTATATTCATCCTGTATTGCATGTTTTAAAACAAGCCAATAACCACAGCTATATTTTGAGGGAAAAAATAGTCCCAAAGTTTTATTTATAAATTATAAGTATTTTTTTATTTTGATGATAACCATTTTGAAACATCACATTTTTTTAGTAAATATAATATTATTAGATGTATGGTATCAATAAGTAAAACTAAAATCCTAGCTTTTAAGGGATCAGATACCGTAAGAGCTAAAATAATTCTGGAGGGGAAACCCATTGAACAAGTGAACCATTTTAAATACCTGGGTTATGAAATCTCCTATTTTAAAAATGAAGATCTATTTAACAAACTTAATAAATTTAATTATATATGTGGAACAATCAAAAGGATATTTAAAAGCACAAGAAAAGAAACAAAACTAAAATTTTATAAAGTAGTGGCAGTCCCCTTACTATTGTATGGTAGTGAATTTTGGGTTTTATCTAAAAGAGAAGAGAAGATCATAGAAGCAGCTGAAATGAGATTTCTGAGAAGTGTGGCTGGTTGCAAACTTCTAGATAAGAGAAGAAGTGAAGATATTAGAAATTGGCTAAATATCTTTAAACTCTTAGATAGAATAAAAGAATCTAGAAAAAAAATGGAAAGAACATGTTCAAAGAATGGAAGATGATCGCATTCCCAAAATTATACTTAAATACAAACCAAAAGGACGCAGGAATGTTGGTAGACCGAAGAAGAGGTGGATCCAACTTTTGAATGAGAATCTATGAGACCGGAACAAGCCACATGGGCTTAATCCGTGATTGTTGATGATGATGATGATGATGATGATGATGATGATGGTGGTGGTTAGATGTACGGATAATAGTATAAACTTCATGAATCGGTAATTTCAACAAAACGAAGAATTCACTTGAGTGTCATTACAAATGTCTGAACTGCATGAGAACCATCAACATTTTCCCTAAAGATGTTTTGAAAGTGCATTGTGTTGGGAGAGCCTTGTCACACACTCGGGAGTGTTACGCCCCTTTCATTTCTCCACACGTTGTTCCATTTATAACACGCAATTACTGCAGGATCATAATTTGAGTTTGATCTATGGCGGGTCACGTCATTCGAGTCAGTCGGATCATTTGAGATATTTAACCCTTTGGACCTACATGTGATGCATGTCAAAACAAATCAACCCTTCTCCTTTTACATTTTAAATGATGAAAGAAACCGTTTGAATCGGTTTTATTTTTACGTCTTTGATTCTTCGTTTCCTGTATTTTCCCCATCCCCATTTTTACTGTAATTTAATGTACCGTAAGCGAGTCTTGTCATTGAAATGTAAACATTGAAAAAATCTAAAATACGTGAAATGCAGAAAACAATACAACAAAACTTGTTTTCATGAAATTAAGCGTGAGAATCACAGGAAAATATGTAGGCCTATGCATACATTGTATTTGCATAACTTTTGAAGCATATCCATCCTTACACCCTATCTATCCTTAGCAATTTACGGTGCAAAATCCGCAATGAAAAGCCAGAACACACTGTATGTGTGCTTTAAAATAACTACGTAGGGGTGTATATTTCGACTTTTCGCACAAAAGTCGGTAATTAGCATATTGGACATCAATGTTCTTTTAAGGATGCCACATAAATATTGAAATATTTGTAATTTATTATGTATGACTTTTTCTCTATTACAAACTAAAGATATATCCAGAGAACTGAAATCTTTTACTTGTTTTAACATTTTTTTCATTTAGTACTATTTGGTTCTTTCCATTTTTTTCTTTTTTTTTTTTGCCACACTGGGCCATTACTTTAGTTTTTGTTGAAGAAATGTCTAGGTTGTAATCTTGTACAATATTATTTAATTTAGAAAATGCTCTTTGTAAGTCAGTCTCTGAAGAAGCCATTATAGCCTGATCAGCAAATATGAGTTTTTATTACTAGAATTTAAAATTACTTGCCATTTTCTGACAACTTCGTCAATATATAATTGAAGAGAGTGGGTCAAAGAGGGCATCCTTGTCATAATCCTTGATTTATTATGATTTCATATTTCGACTTTATATTTCCACTCTTTATTTTGATATTTGCATTTGCATATAAGCTTTGAATAGCTCTTACAATATGTTTTGGAAAGTCTCTTTCGTTAATATGATCCACAGGATTTCTCTTTCTACCCCGTTTTTATATAATCTGTGAAGGCTATGTATAATGGCAAATTAAATTCTTGTCTTTTTTCAATTATCTGTGCTGCTGTAAATATACAATCGAGGCAGGATCTTCCTTTTCGGAAACCATTTTGTGATTCTAATATTAGATATTTAGTTCTATTCTTTATTTGGTAACACTTACTGCTCTTTTAATGCTGTCACAAAAAAATATGTATTTCTGAAATTCACAATTCCATCAATAAAGCGATAGATAAATTATTGGAAAATAGACGATAAAATTATATTTTTTGTATAAACTTTTATAATTTGAGAAGTTTATGGTGACTGTATGTTCAACTGTTTGTGTAGTGTAAGTGTTTTATATAGTATCCTGTTGGAGTTCGGAATTCCTAACAGGCTAGTTAGACTTATACGAATGTGTCTAAATGGCACAAAGAGTAGGGTGCATGTAGGCAAACAGTTTTCGGACACTTTTGAAATCCAGAATGGGTTGAATGAAGCAAGGAGATGCGCTATCTTCTCTTCTATTTAATTTTGTACTAGAGCATGCCATCAAATCTTTAGAGGATGAGGAAGGCCTACAACTGAATGGTATTAATAAGCTGTTAGTTTATGCTGATGATGCAGTACTATTGGCCGATAGCGAGGAGACATTATAGGACAACACGCACACACTACTGAGTAACATTAAGAAATTAGGACTGGAAGTAAATATCAATAAAACTAAATATATGGTCACATGTAAAAATTCATTATATAATGGAAATGGACAGCTAATGACAATTGAGGGAAATTTTGAGGAAGTGGCTGAATTCAAATACCTAGGAACAATAATCACAAATAGGAATGAGATGCACAAAGAAATTAAACATAAGCTCAATTCTGGAAATGCGTGTTATTATGCATTGCAGAGACTCTTGATGTCCCAACTCCTTTCAATAAACGTTAAACTGAAAATATATAAAACTATTATTCTACCAGTTATATTATATGGTTGCGAAACATGGACTCTTACTTTAAGGGAGGAAAGGAGAATACGAGTTTTTGAGAATAAAATTCTTAGGAAAATGTGTGGACCAACGAGAGATTAACGAACAGGTGAATGGAGAAGGCTATATAACAAAGAACTACATGGTCTTTATAGGAAGCCAGATATAATACGAACAGTTAAGTCTCGTAGACTGCGATGGGCAGGACATGTTGCACGTATGGGGAATGAAAGACGTGCATGGAAGCTTCTTGTAGGAAAGTCAGAAGGAAAACGCCCAGTTTGGTAGACCAAGAATGAGGTGGGAGAACAACATTAACTATTATTTGAGGGAAGTAGATTATACAGGGAATGATTGGAAAGCATTAGCTCAGGATAGGGATGTATGGAGAGCTTATGTCCGCGCGGACATGAATCTACGGGTTCGATAGTGCCAGTGAATAAGTAAGTAAGTAAGTAAGTGTGTTGTACAAATAGGAATGAGATGCACAAAGAAATTAAACATAGGCTCAATTCTGGAAATGCGTGCTATTATGCATTGCAGAGACTTTTGATGGGATGGTGATGAAGAAAAGCAGAAGATGTAATCCGGCGAATGGCCTACTACAAAAGTAAAGATCCATCACACAACTAGATTTAACATCCCCTCCGACGGACGTATGGCTATTAATAGTACCGCATGCCTTCTTAAACATATAAATTGCGGAGCGGTTTGGAAAATAAGGCAAGCATCTTGTGCACAATCTAATAATAAACCAATGAGTGTTTAATGCTAAATTTTAAGATATAATTAATGGGTCAAACTGAGATGAATTTTAATTGTATTTATGATGAATGTAAAATGAATAAAAATTTAAAAGTATTTAAGGCTTAATTAAAATAAAATACGCATGTATAGTATATATACACTGCTCAAAACAATTAGAGGAACACTTGTAATAAATTGAATAAGTAATTGTTTTTTTAAGCTGTGATGCTGAAAGTTGGACAATATGTAAATTGAATTATTAATGTTATCATTGGATACAAATTTTAAAGATCCATGGCCTAAATACAGAGAAATTACCTCAAATAACAAATATGGAGAATTTTTTATTTTGGAAAGCACTGGCCACTTCCAATTGGTAAGCTTCCTGATGTTGCTATAGTGACGAATGTTGATTATTGTCTTGTTTATTGAAGTCTCTGGCAAAATGAGGCATTTAAATGAGTTTGAAGTGTATCATGCTCTAAATCTTTTACGACAAGGTCAATCTCTGCGACAAGTGGCTATAGAGCTTGGGATTTCTCCTTCCGTGGTGTCCAGGTTACGCAACAGGCACAGAGAGACAGGTCAGTATTGTAGAAGACGTGGCCAGGGCCGTAAATTTAAAAAAGTCCCCAGGATGACAGATACGTTGTTCTTTCTGCTCTTCGACAGCGTACAAAAACTGCAAAAGACCTGCAGAATGACCTTCATATGGCTTCCGGAATCCGGGTTTCAGACCAAACCATAAGGAACAGATTAAGGAAAGAGAATATTCGTCCAAAAACGCCCGTTAAAAAACCACGCTTAATAAATGGGCTTAAGGCAGCAAGACGTACGTATGCTGAAAACCATGGTGATTGGAACCTGAACCAGTGGGAGTCTGTGCTCTTCTGGGACGAATCCAGGTATCGTCTTACACGTTGTGATGGTCGATTGATGGTGTGGGGACGGCCAGGAGAAAGATTTTCTGCAGAGGCTGTACAGGAAATTGATAGATTCGGATGAGGTTCCAAAATGGTGTGGGCCGGAGTTATGTACAACAATCGTACGGACCTTGTACTTGTTCCCCAGCGACTGAATGCTGTCCGGTATATCGAGCACGTTCTGGAAGAGCATGTAGTACCTGCTGCCATTGCAGTAGGCCCTGGATTTCTGTTTATGCAGGATAATGCCAGGGCACATTCTGCGGCTGTCACCAGGGATTTCCTGAGGAGGAATGAAATTGAGGTAATGGAGTGGCCAGCGGTCAGCCCAGACCTCAACCCTATTGAACACTTGTGGGATCTTCTAGACAGGAAGGTCAGGAACCGACATCAAGCTCCACAAATTCTGCATCAACTTGGAGATGCTCTGAAGAAGGAATGGGAGAATATCCCGCAAGATGAAATCCAGAATCTTATTGGGAGCATGCCACGAAGGTGCCAAACTGTCATCGAATGTCGTGGAGGCCATACACGATACTAACTCTATATAACAAGTGTTTAACTTTGAAAAATAAGCACAAGATTCAATTGCTTACATAGCAGAATTATTTGAAAAGTTAATTGTCAGCGTTATTCATTTTTTTTACTGACATGAGCAATAAATAAATAACCACAAATAATGTACTTTATTAATTTCATGTTTGTACCTTTATCCAATGAAAAAAATATTTGCATATTTCATAGTGTTCCTCTAATTGTTTTGAGCAGTGTATATATGTCCACCGCTGTGGTATCGAGGTAGCGTGCTGCCTTGTCACGCAGCGAGCCCGGGTTCGATTCACGGTCGGGACAGGCTACTGGGTTAGATTTTTTTCGGATTTTTCCTCACCTATAAAACAAATGTCAGGAAGCTAAGGGCCCAATGGTCCCGGAAAATCATCCGACCATCATCATCATCATCCTTATCATTATCATCATCATCCTTCACCAGTGTGGAAAGCATCGAAGCTACCACACTTATAATTCCCTAGTAAAGCTGCAAAGAATAGTATGAAAATGCTATGATTGCAGTGAAAGACCTGTCCTCGGTGAGAATTACTATGGATAGATGGAATGTGTATTCATTATTATTAGTGTTATTATTGTTTTTGTTAAAATAATGTTAATATGTGCACCACCTGGATGTTTAGTCACCACACGCTATTGATAATGAATATTACACATTTGAAAGTAAATAAATAAGAACAAAAATATGGCTACTGAAGCAAACACATAACTGGAGAAAAGTGAATTCAAAAATTATGTGGGCCTACAAAAAAGTACTCTAGTATGGACATAGAGAAAATTTTTAAATGAAACATATTCGTATTAAAAATATTTATTCACTAATTTCATTAATAAATTAAAATGTCATTGGTCTATTTAATATCAAATATTATATATATATATATATTATATATATATATATATATATATATATATATATAGTTGTACTATCAGTAATAACATGAACTGCGGTCAAGAAACAAAGCAGATGATAGCAATGGCAAAAGAAGCTTTTAACAAGAAAAGAAGAATTTTCTGCGGACCTTTGACAAAATAATTACGGAAGAGGCTAGTGAAGTGGTTTGTGTGAAATGTAGCATTGTATGGTGCAGAGACTTCGACATTACGACGGAATGAGGAAAAGCGACTGGAAGTTTTTGAGATATGGATATGGAGAAGGATGGAATGTATAAAATGGATAGGCAAAATAAAAAATGAAGATGTGCTAGACAGAGTGGTTTAAGGAAGAACAGTGCTGGAACTCATAAAGAAGAGGAAAATAAATTTGATTGGCCACTGGCTAAGAAGAAACTGCCTGCTGATGGATGCCCTTTAGATACCCCAAAAGGAATGGTCGATGGAAAGAAAGTTAGAGGCAGAAAAATACATCAGATTTAGACAATATTAAAATAAATGGTTTGTTTGCAGATACAAAAAGGAAGGATGAGTTAAGGAAAGAGTGGAGAATGCTGAGTTTGCAGTGAAAGACCTGCTCTTGAGCGGAACACTGTGAATTAATATATAAATAGATAGTTTTTAGTATAGTATAACATTTATTATAGTTTTTATATTTTTTTCACCCACCCAAGGAGATAGAATCAGGTGTCGATCGATATTTACAAAGCAATGGTGTTTCTCGTAGGTCGCAGCGATGGACAAATTCACATCTCAAAATCATTGAAACTGTAGACATCTCTCTCAAAACCGACATCAGTTCAGTTTTAATAGAATCGAACGTGATGTATGAGTGAACTCGGAAGGAGGTCACATTTCGGAAGAAACTAATCTTGTCGTTTTATAGGTGTCGTAACAATAAAGTGACTTGTTTTCATGTGGGTTTGAAATGCAAGTATAGGGGTCGGCTCTGGCTCTACGTGACGTAATAATAGTGACATTATTTCTCTGTCTCCTACGTGCTACAGCGGCTTCCCATCCACTTCCTGTGCATTCATTTCCGCCGAGAGGAGGGTGATTGTAATGAAGAGACTTAATACGACCCTGGAGAGAGACTTCAAGTTTACATAATCTCACGCAGGCCATTAGTGAAATTACCTTGTCAACAGTTTGAAATTTGATTCCCTTCATAATTCCCTCTTTCTAATATATTTTACTTTCGTTTTAAAATGTCTGGCCTTCAATGGATTTGCGTTAAGGCACAGAATAATTCTAAATTAAATACAGCATGTAAACTTAGCAAAAAAATAAGAATAAGCGGCTTCAAAACGCAAGAGTCCCTGTTATGACCCACAGCGCATGCTCGAAGTGCTATAGCTGTGGTTCAGGAGGTAAAACATCTTTAAATGTTTTAAATACCCTGTATTTGGTTTCAATAGTCCTAAATAGTTATATAGCAGTGTTGGAAACATGTATCTAGATTTTTATGAGTGTTCGACGTATACAATATTACTCATATTGCGACATTTCGTATAAAGTTCAACTCTCGAGCATAGTGTAAAAGTAAACTAGGATTTAGACGACTACTATCCGACGTTCGAGTAGCGTAGATCGTTAAACCAATTACGAAAAAAATAAGTATGAGAGCCAGGGTTCAAATCCTTCGACAATGATTTTTTATTTATTTGTATTTCCACAAAATACATCCCATAACATTTAATTCAAGCCACGTAATCTACGTCCACTTTACTATTTTAAGTAATACTTCCGCCTTCGTAAACTCTGTAACACTACCGGTATAAATTTAATTCTGTATCCAGTACTCGTTTTAATAGTAATGCTATAAATTCAAGTAATAAAATATAATACAGCTTCATATATGTATGTATTTGTTTATTTATTACATATTAGTGAGGAAAAAGTTTCACACTTCAATTACAATATTTACTTTATATAGGTCAAGTCAGCCTAATAATAGCCCATAGATGATGGACAACAACTACAATAATAATCAAAAATAATAATAACATTGATAATAATGATAATAAAAGTTAATTCGTTTTTTTAAGTGTGGATAGACAGAATGAAATAGGAAGCATTGTAACAATTTTTAAAAATTCACCTCATCGCGAATCAAACATACGACTTCTTGCATATGTAGCAAGTCATAAGGTACTGAGCTAAGTTTTCGCTGACTTAAAATAATGCTCTTTATTGGATGAAGAGGAACGTATTGTAGCTCTACTGTGCAGTTAGTTTACTCGTGTGAATCGCGCGTTAAAACTTGAAATGTTCGAGATCAAGAGTCCGCTTATTCTTTTCTTTTTTTTAAGTGTACATAATACAATCAAACGTCGGCCGCGGTGGACTAGTGGTTATGCTCCTTGCCTCTGGTCCTAAGGGTCGCGGGTTCAAACCCGGCCGGGGTCGATGGATTTTTTAGGACGGAAAAATCCAAGGAGCAAGTCCTCCGGGAGGGACTTTAAACCGTGGGTCCCAAGTCTGAAGATTTTCAGGCTCGTAAAAATCCTTAAGCCTGAATGAAAAGGCCTCTAAGCAAGATTTACCGAATTTTCCCGTCCACAACACTACCTTGGTTTCCTAGATGTCAGTATGAGGCGGAACACTGACCACGTATCACTCAAAATGACATCTATACGAAAATAAGTGTAACTAAATTAGTATGGTTCAAATTCTTCCCTGTAGGGGGAGAGCGCCTAAATCTCTGTAAAGGGAAAACATAGGCTTACAATACAATACAATACAAATACATAACACAATCAAACACTAAATATCAAGTAGCAAATATTACTCTACAGCCCGGAATCGTTAGTTTGTAATTTAGTTATCATAGTAGAATTATGTAGCACCTTGGTTAAGGTAATACACTACAAAATCGCGGGTTATGTTCCGTTTTGGCAGCGCCATAGCATTGGCGTCTTTAATGGAAATGAACTATAGACGTATAGGTCTATTGGTCGGGTAAAGATGACCGTCACGAAGGTCTGACAATCCGGTTAACATCTCGTGGCGATTGTCTGTAAAGGTGGAAACCCTTATCTCCTGCTATCACAAGGATGTCCTAAGCCTGTAGTGAGATCACTTTATTTTTTGCACGATAGTGCATCCTGTCGTACTTACAGCAATAGCGACCATGAACCAAAGTTCAATTTCCTAAATTTCGGGGTTTCTAACCTAAATAAGTAAAACAACTGCCCTTTATGTATACTACGTACAAAGTATATACAAAAATATATCCAAAAGTTAGTGTTAATAAACATTATACGAAACTAATCCCTGCATTTTATATCAACTGAACTTTATTTTAAACAATATAAATAATAAATTCGTACTTGTCGCCATTTTATTACTGACTGGTGTCACGGTCTGCTGTAGTCTCAACTAAATTATTTTCGGCATTTACCGTAGAAACATTGGCCACACTGTTAACGTTAGTCAATTTTTTAATGAGCGCAAATATTTCCAACAAAGATATTATTTTACTATTATTTATTATTTTGGAAAAACCATCGCGCTAAAAAATGTATAACGCACGTTTGTGAAGTGTTATTAATCATATCCTCGCTTCTGTAAAACCGACTTTCCAATCTCGCATCGTAATATACTATAACATACTATATGAGATGCATTATAAACTTGCTGTTTCAAAATTATTTTAAAATTTCGCTGACTTAGAGTGAATCTGCTTCCATTGCCTGTTGTAACCTGGTAGCTGAATGCAAGCGCCTGTTAGCTCTGGTTAATACAACTGGACAGATGCAACCTCAACCCATCGTAATGAATTCACACAGTTGAAGCAACTCTTGCGAACAGAGTTTCACCACTGATTGCTTAGTCTTGGAGGTGTGTCCAAGTAGCTCAAAGCAAGCGACTACGCGTAAAGCTTGAGATCTTGGGTTCAAATCATGTTCAAGTCAAATTATTTTCTCTGCAGTTATAATAGAATTTTCGGTGTTCCGATGACTAGGACAATATTAATTTGTAACTTTATAGACGTTTCAGTGCACAATACGGAACTTTAGTATCTAGCATATTTCAAATTTATAATCAGTGAATAACAAACATTACGTAAAACTGTAAATATGTTTGACTCGCACCGTCCGCAACGCATTGTGGTTTCTTTAAATCATCTACAATGCGCTATTCATGTTATGGCGTTCGTAAAAACAGCCAAAACGATTTGTGACTGACTCATAAAACGAAATTGGTATAGGCTAGTTAATTTGATGACTAGACCACAACACGTTCTGGCGATTAAAAAAATAACATAACGCGTTCGGAACGCTATCTGATGCAACCACGATACGACGGACAGGTTGTAACTTGTAAACGGGCGCCAATAGAGTATGTGTTTTATTTATTTTTTCCTGAGAGTGGACGCATGGCTAGTAAAATGGACATATTTTATGGTACATTAAGTGAGTTAGTGAAAAAAGTACTGATTGCAGTTTTTTCATCAATCTCGAAATATACGAAACATTACTTCAAGTAAAGAAATAGGCTCAGCTTTTTAAAAAAAAAAAGCAACCAATCTCCATCTTCAGAGTTGAATTATCGTCTTAAAAAAATATCTTCACGTATATTAACTTAGGCTTTCACGGCCCTAGTTAGCGTGAAGATCTTTAACGAGATTTCCGGGCTGTGGCCGTGGTCTTAAAGTTTCCCGACGTTTCGCCAGAGACTGCGTCCGGCATCCTCAAAGGTTGTCTTGAGACTCAAGGCGTCCGGCATCCTCAAGGGTTGACTTGAGACTCAAGGCGTCCGGCATCCTCAAGGGTTGACTTGAGACTCAAGCCATCCGGCATCCTCAAGGGTTGACTTGAGACTCAAGGCGTCCGGCATCCTCCTAGGTTGTCTTGAGACTCAAGGCATTCGGCATCCTCAAGGGTTGAGTTGAGACTCAAGGCGTCCGGCATCCACAAGGATTGTCTTGAGACTCAAGATGTCCGGCATCCTCAAGGGTTGTCTTGAGACTCAAGACAACCCTTGATGATGACGGATGCATTCTCTGGTGAAACGTTGGGGAACTTCAAGCCTCAAAGACCACGGCCGACAGCCTGGGAATCTCCTTCAAGATCTTCATAATATCTTCATAATTGGTGACATCGAAAAATTGGTTGCAACTTGGTTAGACATCATAAGTGATTAAACAATCCGTTACTTCTGTAAGACAGATTAACTACGTGATATTCTGGAAAAAAGCACATACCACCTCGGACACAAACAGATGAGGGGCACATTTAGCTTCTTTTTAAATTTTGTAACGAGACAGATGGTCGGTCTGTAGTTATTCTATCATGCCGTATAAACCACAATAGAAACCGAAAAAATTAGATGCCGAGCGGGCACATAGCGGCACTTGTGTCGTGAGCTTATGTATTATACGTTAAGAGAGAAGATCCTTCGTAGTCTTCAGGAAAAAGACGAATATAAGGGAAACTGGCAATTGACAGCCATCTTACGAGTACGTACGTGTTAGGTTATATCATTGTTTTATAGCATGTGATTTATTTTTGTTTCGGTTATGGAAGCTGAATTGAAAATAAATATTATGTCACACGTACAATTATATAGGCCTAATTATATTTAAGTTTACATGAACAATGTCAATTAAAAAAAATGATTTAGTGGTGATATTTATTTTCTCTGACCGCATGAATCGCATATGTCAGGTTGATTTAATCGAACATACGGTCTGATCCAGATGAAGATTATCGATTTATTAAGAATTATCAAAATCACTTTACTAAATTTACAATTTTCATTCGTTGAAAACGAAGACTGCCGAAGAAGTAACATCAATTTTAGATATATTTTATTTGTTCGCTGCCCGATGTATACTTCAATGCGACAATCGTCCTGCATTTGCCAATAAAATTGCAGAAATGTGGCCTGCGATGAAGTTTGTTCACGGAAAACTTCCACATTCTCAAGTCAGCGTTGAGTTGAGAGATCAAATCAAGATGCCCGCAACATGTTAGTAGCTTGCATAATTCACACAAGTGGTCAAAAGGACTGCGATTTGTTATTCAGAGTAAAACGAACCGATTAAGACAAGTCCTCACGAAGCTGTGTTTGTATCACCACAAAAACAATCGGCCTTGCGCGTTTATCGATGTAACGTTTCCATAAAAACTAAAGACGGTTTACAAGAACTGGTTTTATGTAACTGACTAACTCACTGGCACTGTCGAACCCGCAGGTTCATGGCCGCGCGGAAATAAGCTCTCCATACATCCCTATCCTGAGCTAATGTTTTCCAATCATTCCCTGTATAATCCACTTCCCTCACACCATAGTTAATGTTATTCTCCCACCTCATTCTTGGTCTACCAACTGGGCGTTTGACGTCTGGTTTTCCTACGAAAAATGTACATCTTTCATTCCCCATTCGTGCCACATGTCCTGCCCATCGCAGATTTTACCCCAGTAGAACTCATGTCCGCATTTCTTGACGGTTGTATTATTTTACGGTGAAAGATCGTCACTTTTTCGACCAAAGTACTTTTTTCCTCTGGCTTGTCACCTTCGACCAGTCCGGCATGGGTAACCCTATTGGCAGCAATGCTACCGCCGACATACCTCTCGGGATTATTTACGCACGCAAGCCACTCCACCACAAGGTAAAGATACCATGGAGAGGGAACTGGTTTTATCTATCTTCATAAATTATGTTCAAGTAAAACAGAACAATATAGAATAAGCTGAACAGTTAAACAAAGTTGACAAATTACAAAATTAAAAAGTTGGAGAAGAAAGACGATAATGAAATCTTACAAGAATCAGCAATATTAATTAGAAAAAGCTGCAGTTTTGAATTTAATAAAATGTGTGTTATTTGTGAAAATGAGAACTCAGGACCTCATAAGTGTTGAGAGTAGCATATATGTTCACGTTATCTGTGAACAAAGCAACGAGAATGAGAGATTTGGTGCAGTTGTTAACTGTAAACTGTGTTTTAAGAAACAACAGCATCAATGAAGGTATCAGGTAGCGTGAGAGGACATGCAGCTCCCAGAAATGTTTTCACTCTTGTTATGAACTTCATCAGGTCTCTATCAATTAGGAAACAAGGAAGGTCTGTTTGATCGATTTTATGCTCATAATGAATTTACAATTTCTGAGAGTAACTTAATGAACATTGAGGACACATCCTCAAATTGATTAACACTTCGCTCAGCCTCTATGTTATCATCTGGAAGTCAGCAAGGGATTATATTGTGTCACTGTAGATGGTAAGAATGCAAGTGCCACTCAAATTATATAAACTGCAACTCAAAATGTCACGGTATTAGTTCTTATAAAAATAAATAACTCTCCAACATTTAAGACTAATTCTCATAAAAAAAATACTCACTCATTAATGAACGTTCCTGACAAAGTAATTATTTTTAGTAAATTCTTGTTTGAATATCTTGACATCTCGAACACCGCAACTGATTTTCATGAGTGATTAAATATTTTTTTTAATTAATTGCCTTATTTTTATATATGGTGAATAATTGTATTACCTACTTAATATAAGACGATGATTAAAAATAAATAAATTACAATTAAAAGAAAAGTTTTATTTTCTTATCACGTCTTCATTAATTAACAGCCTAGAAGTCGTGATGGTTTTCAACCATAATAAATATGTCGCATAGCGGTTTTCAACTATAGCAGCATATTTTATGTCATCGTGCAGAATAAGAACCTTCTGTCTGCGACATGTAGTTCTTCCTTTATTTGTTTTAAGCAAAAAATAAATGTATTTTTGCCATATATTTTATTTATTTTTTAAAATATGACTATTTATCTCATAGACCGATAATTTTACCTTTTTCTGTTGATAAAATTGCCTCTTCCTGTTGATAAAATTACCTCTTCCTGTTGATAAAATTACCTCTTCCTGTTGATAAAATTACCTCTTCCTGTTGATAAAATTACCTCTTCATTTTCGTAATGAGAGATATCTCCGCAAATTAACCTATATTACAAGGATATCGATTCAACAATGTACGATCGATATGGTATAGCAAGAAATGTCAAAAGAAAACAACTTCAAAAATTACCAAAAAAGTTAGTTATTTTGCTCTAAAAATTAAATGTTGTATAATGAATTTGCATTATTGTTAATAATTATTTCTCATACAATCACCTGTTCTTGATTTTTCCCAAGTCCAAAGAGATTCGACAGTAAAGATGTGCTATTTATAACTATACAGTCGGTTTAGAAATCGCCCGGAAGTAAGATCGGAATACATAACCTCACATTTGGTAAATATTAAACATTACAATTATTTTTAGCTTCTGATGTTATATTATTCGCTAAATAGTCACTCTAAATCCAACGCGAGGTTGAGTTTTTCATTAGACAAAATCACCCGCGACTTTGTCGCTCGTGATTTTTTTTCAGAAAAACGCAACCTCATCATCATCATAGTACATTCACGAATTTAGGCCATTTGTTGATCTGTTTCGGCCTCAAGAGAAACACCATCCAAAAGTCTTTTGAGTGGACGTCCTGGTCTTCTTCTTACTGCAGGTTGATATCTTAACATTTGTTTGGGTATCCTGTGATCTTCCATTCGATGAACATGTTGCATATAGGCTATCTTGACTTATTATCAGAAATTTAGTTTTCTAAAGGTTCCATGTGTAATTCTTCTAAGAGTCTTCATTTTTTTGTGATCTAGTACTGTGTATCCTGTATCCTCCGAAGGTATCTCATTTCAGCAGATCTAAGTCTCTGTATATCCTGTTTCAACGTCATACTTCGCTACCATACAAAAGAGTTGGAAGAGCCAGTGTCTTATGCACTTTTAGGCTTGAATGTTTTTGGACAAACTGTGGCTTGAAGATAGAATTTATTAACGCTAAAAACAAACAACCTCTTGTTAGATTACTGTTGATAATTCAATTTACAGGATAATCTGTAGAACTAGAGTTATAACGGATATTCTTTTATTACATAAAACGTTTCGAGACTAGGACCCATACTATTACAAACAATTGTGCATCTTATTACGTTATTACATCTATCGTCGTTACATCAGCTAGCGTTCCAAATGAATTGAGGCTTTTTTTTTAAATCATATAACATGTTTAAAATTCACGACACGAATTTCATTTTGAGGTCTTTTTGAGTTAGTCACAACACATTTTCGCTGTTTTTATTAGTCCCATAATACGATGTGGATGATTTAAAGAGGCAGAACACGTTGTGGTCGGGTTTTTCACTCAATGAGCATATTCGTTCTTTGAGCCTAGCATATATATATTACACACATAAATGAATGTATGTTTGTGCCGACATAACGCATGCAGCAATTTTAACCAAATACAAATATGATTTGCAATTTTTTTTTCATTTATTTAGAGCCCCACCACCACCCCCGGGTTACCTCGGGCATAATGCCCATATCCCCGGGTCTGCTCTATGTTCCTAACTACTATCTAATCTTTATTAAATAAATAAATAAATATAATACATACATATTTCGGGTATGTGAAGTGTAGATGTTACATAAGTAAAACGTGTTGTGTATTTGTTTGTGTGTGTTTGCGAGTTTGTGTTTAGTGATACATAAAATAAATATACATAATATTTAAAGTAATAATAATATGTGCAAGTGGCTGTAATGGGTAAAACATCCCTACGTACCGTGAGGAAGAAGGTGATAAGGGAGTTGAAATGAAAAAAACATGATCGCCAATGACCTATATAAAGTTCCAGCAGACTTATGACGAGATATATTTTCCGCTTTGAAGTTCTAAAAGGGTATCGTATTTGGTCTATAAGACCAATATTTTATTTAAATTATTAGAACTAATATTATTAATGTTAATATATTTTTATTTATGTATAATTTTTTGTGGGATTTGAGTATTTTCTTCAAATCGAAAGCACTTATTACGATTAGAATTTATTTAACTCTAGAACACTCAGCCATACTCGGTACTCATAATAATGTACAATCTATAAAAAAAGTTTCGACCAAAATTATAGTCGAATTCATGTTTTTTCAAGGTCTATAACCCCATATCTGACTTTTCGGTGACATTTGAAGCCAAATTTTATCGCTAACACACCCAATAAAGGCGAGGGGATGAGAAGTGGTGCAAAATAAGATGCCAAATGTGGCCGAGATTACAGTTGAACCCATAGATGTTGGGGTCAAAATTATGCTGTATGGTTGTAGTTATGATGACATTTAAACGCAAGTTTGACCTCTAACACCCATAAGAGGTGACGGAGTGAGAAGATGTGAAAAATAATTTTTTTTTTCAGGGCCGCTAATACTGTTGATGAAAGTGGATATGACACGTAAGCCCAAGTTTAACTCCTCACATATATGGAGGTGATAAGGGGTAGAAAATAATGTATCTAGAATGAGTGGTATTAATATCTCATCCATCGCAATTGCTCATTGCTTACAATCCAGATGTCATGTAAGCCATATTTGTCCCCAGCACACCTAGGCGGTGAGAGAAAAGAACTTCTTGGCGCAATAGGTCTTTAAGACCCTCGGCCTATCATCCAGCTGCTGGTCACACATTCACATGTGTTAATCACAGAGGTAGACGATCGTCCAGCCAGTATATGGATGATATATGGTCGTTCCCCCACGCATTAAACCTGGTTATCTCAAATTTAGCTGCTACTTATTGCAGTTATTCAAATTCTTCATGACGCTGGTTGGGCACCGGGCCCATAATGTCCGAAATTCCACGATAAATATTTCCGGGACTCGAACCAGTGCAAGTCCCGTAGCTGTGCACCAAGGCTTAACCGCTCCAATACTGCGCGGGACTACGCTGTGAGACGGAGTAAAATATAACATACAAAATTACCGTTATCAGTGTTAAATCACAATTTTCGGGGTCACTAAACTCATTGGTCACAGTTTCGATTATATTTAAGCCTAAGTTTGATCCTTAGCATTCCTAGCGGGTGAGAGAGGGTGTAATGTAGAAACAAGGGAATATTATATGATGGTCATATGGTGTTCGGGAATTATATGATCGTTTAAAACCTCATGATATTAATTTGTCTTGGAGATATGGAAAAACACTGCAAAAATCTCATCCAGCAAACTTGTCTCAACCAGGGATCGAACCGGGCTATCAGCATACGAGGCAAAGACGTAACCTAGATACGACAGGGTGGACGTCTCTATTCATAACTACTTCAGTATTCATTTGTTTTAAGTGTACTGAGTCTTTCGGAGGGGGTCTATGTTAAATTGAAATATATATATAATTTTATGTTCATACTTTCATTGAAGAATAAAATCTGGTTTTGGATCCTAGACGCGATATGAACGTAGCTGTTTATGTTACAAATAAATGGAACGGTTTTTCCATTTGAAAGCAAAAGTATGTCCTTTACTTCTAATCGGTCCCGGTGGGGCAAAGGTTACCAAGCTTTGCACATTGAATCTCGACTGATGTCTTATGACTTTTCACGGCGTAAAAAAATTGAGTTTGGCTTCATTGTAAGGAAGTTAACCCGTGGATCTCATATCGTAGATTTGCGACACATAAGAAAACTTAGATTCATAACAAATTAATTGTTGGCTCTTCCACGCCCAGATTTGAATTGAGTCTTTAATAATATGACTAGCGAGATGTTATAGATAAAACATGGTTTAATAAATAAATAATAGTTTTAAAAAACTAAAACAACAGGCTTTATTAGAAAACCGAACTAAAAAATGAAAAATAATTTTAATTCCGAACACGCTTGGGATAAATAATTTTACCATCAAAAGTGGGGTGCTCTTTATCAATTAATATATTTGATAATAAACAGATATTGGTAAAAGTAAATTCTCTAAGAAGAAAATGTAAAAATCATAAAAAGCACCCCACGCTTTTGATGGTAAAATTATTTATCCCAAGCGTGTTGGAAATTAAAATTATTTTTCATTTTTTTAGTTTGGTTTTCTAATAAAGTGTGTTGTTTTAGTTTTTTAAAACTATTATTTTTTTTAGTTTTAATATTTTACAGAATAAGATAAAAATTTAAATATCTTTAAATTCGATACTATAGTAGTATGAGCTAAAAGTAATAATCTTCTAAAAAAACCTCCCAGCCGGATTTGAACCAGCGACCTATGGATTACTGAAATTATATACCACTACAGTTCACCGCTCTACCAACTGAGCTCTTACAATGATGGACTAAAAAGTCGACAAGTCCGCAAACTATTATAACAGTTTTCATTTTTTTTATTTTCTGATGATTCTGGCCAGGATTTTAGAAACAAAATATGAAATTATTGTATTGTCACGGGTCCTTTACAAGTATACAACGTTTCAAGTCGATCCAATATTTCTAAGTGGGTGAAAATCGTGTTCAAAAATTCCGTTACATAGATACAAATACACTTTTTTTGATTTTCTCATGATTCTGGGCATGGTTTTAGAAACAAAATATGAAATTATTGTATTGTCACGAGTCTTTTACAAGTATACAAAGTTTCAAGTCGATCCAATGATTTTAAGCGCGTGAAAATCGCGTTGAAAAATTCCGTTACATAGATAGGTAGATAGATAGATAGATAGATAGATAGATAGATAGATAGATAGATAGATAGATAGATAGATAGATAGATAGATAGATAGATAGATAGATAGATAGATAGATAGATAGATAGATAGATAGATAGATAGATAGATAGATAGATAGATAGATAGATAGATAGATAGATAGATAGATAGATAGATAGATAGATAGATAGATAGATAGATAGATAGATAGATAGATAGATAGATAGATAGATAGATAGATAGATAGATAGATAGATAGATAGATAGACAGATAGACAGATAGACAGACAGACAGACAGACAGTCAGACAGACAGACAGACAGACAGACAGACAGACAGACAGACAGACATACAGACATACAGACAGACAGACAGACAGACAGACAGACAGACAGACAGACAGAAAGACAGACAGACAGACAGACAGACAGACAGACAGACAGACAGACAGACAGACAGACAGACAGACAGACAGACAGACAGATAGATAGATAGATAGATAGATAGATAGATAGATAGAAACAGGTCTAGCTAATATAAAGCGTGTAAATACGCGGTTATTCTAGTTCAAATCGCTTAATATTCATGTTACAACAGATCACCATTTCGATTCTCCTATTGCGACATCTGCAGAAATACTCTGATACTGCTGTATATCCTAAATGTTAAATCACGGAACAGATTATGTCTGAATGTTTCATTCAGACTGGAACGTTATTAACACGACTTAAGTTAGTTTAATTATTTAGCTTCAGTTACCGATACATAACGAAAGTTATGTTAAGTTTCTGATCCTTTACCCTGTAGGAACTCAACATGAAAACTAAGCGAAAGTAGCTGGCACATAGATCATCTGCACATTTTGAACTGTTCTCTTTTATTCTTCTTCTTCGTCTTCTTCTTCGGCTTTCCCCCACTTATAGGTTTGCCGTCTTCAATTTCCATTTATCTCTATCATTCCATTCTCCCCCTTCCAAATTCCTATCCTCCATTATTGTTCTGACGTAGGTTTTCCACTTCCATCTTCGTCTGCCACGTTTATTTCTTCCAGGGGGTGACCATTGGTATATATTCTTTTATTATTAATAACGTTTATATCACGGTTTTAGATTATATCTACGTCCACTTTTAAGTTATTTTTCTCACTATTTTTTGTTCTCTCTTCTGACTTTTAATGTATAATAGTAATCCACCTGGATACCTACCTCCGTCTCACATTACATTAATATTATATTTAAACGTTTAATTGTGCTGTATTGGAAGAATGTAACGTGGGAATAAGAAGTGTGTATATTATTATTTTCTTGTGTTGCAGAATAAGTGTGATGTGGCAAGTCTAGTGGATCGGTACTTCAGTACTCTGTATTCCAACTTCTCGCGAGTGCGTCCCGTGTTGGTGCGACAAGCGCGCGATCTACTTGTGTGTACATACCACGGCAACCTAATGCGTTTCGAGCGCGACTTTTGTGTTTTGGCAGCACAACTTTTGGAGGAAGTCAGATCCACTGCTGACAGAAAGGTAAGAGCTAAAGATACAATATTACATATTTTATGACAACTTCTCGAATCGGAATCAGAACTTAAAAGTAATTGGCTATGACCTAATATTTAATTACTGGGGCTTGGATTTATTTTTAGAACAATATTAATATATCTGTCGAGGTCCGACACTGTATATAAAAAGTTTAATTCCATTAAAACTATTTTTTAAAAGGACATGCTGGAAATATTTTCGATATTTTCTCTCATTTAGAACTATTCAGATATTGTATTTAAAATGTATTCGATAACTTGTCATTTATTTAGCATGTGTAGTGTCAGGGAAGTGAATTGTACACTTACCTCTTTATTATTGTGACGTAATGCACTGAGATTTCTTGTTTGTTTTACTTGCATTATCAGAATCATATCATTAGAGAAGTCGGGTAAAATGTGATGTTTAGCTGCAAAATCAGATGACTATAGTAGCAGTGTAAAATGCAATGTTCAGCTGCAGCAATCAGATCACTAGAGCAGTCGGATAAAATGTGGTATTTAGATACAGAATCAGATCACTTGTCATAGGGGTTAAATATAATGATTAGCTACAGAATCAGATCACTAGGCCAGTCGCCGAACATTTTATATTTAACTGTAGAAAATGTTAACTAAAGTATGTATTTTAAAATACATTCTCAGGATTCTTGGCCATGTATTGCAGTGTTGTCTTCTCTACGTTTCTTCACCTACTGCGGGTGATATCTTCAGGAGATATTGCTTGTGTAGATTTTCGTAGTAAATTGCTAACTAGTTGTTAACTTGTATGATTTTACCGTAACTACGAAAATTTACACATGAAGATGTCAGAAGGTGACGAAACGTCGAGAAGGCAACACTACAAGACACGGCCAAGAATCCCGAAAAGGCATTTTAAAATACATAACGATAGCTGTGAAATTCTTAACCTATATATTAATTAGAGTAGTTGAGTAAAATGTGATGTTGAACTGTAGTATCAGGTCACTTGACAGTCAGGTAAAATCTGATGATTAACTGCAGATTCAGATCACTATTGCAGACGCGTAAAATCTAACGTTTAGCTGCAAGAATCAGATGACTAGAATAGTCGGATAAAATCTGATGTTTAGCTGCAGAATGGGGTCATTAGAGCATGCAGAATCAGATCACTAGAGTAGTCCGATAAAATCTGATGTTTAGCTGCAGAATCAGATCACTAGAGTAGTCCGAAAAAATCTGATGTTTAGCTGCAGAATCAGATCACTAGAGTAGTCCGATAAAATCTGATGTTTAGCTGCAGAATTAGATCACTAGAGTAGTCGGTTAAAATCTGATGTTTAGCTGCAAAGTCATGTCACTATAACAGTCGGATAAAATCTAATGTTTAGCTGTAGAATCAGATCACTAGAGTAGTCAGATAAAATCTGATGTTTACCTGCAGAATTAGGTCACTAGATCAGTCGGATAAAATCTTACGTTTAGCTGCTGAATCAGATCATTAGAGCAGAAATGGAAAATCTTCTGTTTAGCTGCAGTAAAAGTTAAGTAGAATAGTTCGTTAAGATTGTGTGATTAGCGGAACAATCAGGTAACTAGAATAGTCTGGTAAAATCTGATCTATTTGCTGCAGAATCATAACACTAGAGCAGTCAGGTGAAATCTGAAGTTTAGCTGCTGAATTAGATTACTAGAGCTGTTGCCCTATGACATAAATGTAGTTTCATAATTGAATATAGACTGAACATTTCCCTTTTCGCTTATTTACAAATGTTTGAGATTTTAGGTTTAAGTAAGTTTCCATCATAATGTTTAGGGGAGCTAGATTTAAAAGTTGACGGTCTATGTAGCTTAATATTTAGTGTGTCTGCTTAAAATTCTGGAAATAACAGGTTCGATTCCTGATTGCGCCACATATGTTATGGAATAAAGAGTACTATTTGAAGTGAGGCCTTGGCGCAGAGCTACGGAAGTTGCGCTGGTTCGAGTCCCCATGGGGGAAGAAATTTTTTCATGGAATTTCGGCCAGTATGGGACCGGTGCCCACCCAGCATCGTGAGGCAGTTGGGTAGCTACAATAAGAAGTGATTCCAGGTTGAGAAGACCAGCTATAATGACTGGGGACCCGATATGCTGACAACATGTCACTCCTATATTGGCCAGATGATCGTCTACCTCTGTGATTAACACATGTGGATGTGAGGCCAGCAGCAGAGAAATGAGACGCAACACATGGCTCCTCGGAACTGTATTTGACGTGATGACATCAGTTCACCTTTGATCGTTACAAACTTTGTTTACATTCAAATTATTTGCATTACTCAACACAACGGCACAAATCCACATATACCTATCTGTCAAAAAAAGTTTTTGCGTACTCGTGTCATAAACTTCATTTCGTGCGCGTCAAACTTGTGGAAGTATTTATCGTAGTTAAATGCAGCAATATTAACATGTTTGTTCAAAATGTTAATCTAGAATAAAATGAACAATATAGGGCTATTCAGAAAGAACGGGCAGATTTCAAACATTTATTTCTTCCAACTACAATAAATAAAAACACAATTCCAACATTCCTAGAAAGAGAAAAGGTCGAAGTTCCGATTACGGCCGCATTGGTACTGTTGCTTGAAGTTGCGATCACGGTCGCACTGACGCTGTTGGATTAGAAGAGGAGGAGCTGAAGATCAACTTAATCGCCGGTGGTCTACCAGGTCACCAGACCTATCCCCGTGTGATTTTTATCTGTGGAGTTACGTAAAAGACCGTGTTTTTATCCCCCCCTATGGCTGACACTCTTGAAAATTTGCGACATCGAATTGTTGAAGCTGTGAGTTAGAGACAAGCTGATTCGTTTGTGGCAAGAAATGAGCCACCCTTTTTATATTTGTCGTGTAACACATGGTGCTCATATTGAATGCATAAAATAGTGAAATTAGAACTTTTCTCTTTCCAGGAACGTTGGAATTGTGTTTCTACTTTTCGTAGTTTGGAAGAAATGAATGTTTGTATTCTTTCTGGATAGCCCTGTATTTAAATTCGTACCGGAGATTAAGTTTCATGAAAACAAGTTAATTGTGATTATGGATAAGCAAATGGACAGTAGACAACGAAGAATAAACTTAAGATATCCTAAAACAAGATCGTACTTAGTCCAATTTACTTTTATAATTAGAGGTTTCATCCCTGGAGGTTGAGCGATGACCTAGAAGAGGGCTTTATCCCAAGGCGTAAGCTATTTGCAATGTAAACAACGCAGCATTTCATAAACATATCCAAACGCTAATTTAAAAATAAAAATCGATCATATGGTAATTTAAGTAAGCTTTTATGACTAGAATTTGTTTTAAATAGAGATTTTGTTAGCCAAAGGCTGTTCGTAAGTTATTCAAGAGATACGGTAGGTGTGTCAGTAGAGGAGGACTTTATTTCATGTGGAATCTTAAGGCATTTTGTTACCAGTGTCCTTCTTAATATTATCATCCCTAGGAGAAGAGAAATTTTTAAGAGATGAGCAGGTATTCTGAGTCGTGCGTGGTTATTACCGCTTAAATTATAAATTAGTCCGCGACAGCCTTCATACATAATATGTGAGGTGATTTAACGGGGTCTCAGAACCTCCCTCATGATCCCAGAGCCATTCACATACTGACTTTCAGTTTAAAAGAGAGTAGGAAACCTCATTATTAAATTACTGTATCTAATTGATAAAACGAAAGCCATTGACAAAAAGAGATAATGGGCTCCAAAGCACCGCGTGTAACCTAATATAGCATGTTAATATTTGTAAGAAACTGGGATTAGAAGTCAATATTAATAAAACTATATAGGATATGGTCACATATATAGGTATGGAGCTAGGTCTGGAAGAATTGGAATGTGAAGATGGAGACGAGTGGAGAAAGAAGATAAAAATTTGACAAGCTTTGGGCACAGGAAGATGTTTTATTACATTGTAAACCTGTTTATAAATAAATATCTGTTAGAAATAAAATTCCATTATTATTGTATTTGAATGGACTATAAACAACAAATGAAGGGAATTCTGAAGAAGTGGCTGAATTCAAATATAGGCTACCCAGTAACAATAATTACAAACATTGTTGCGGTGCTCTTAGAAATTAAACATACATGCTATTATGCATTACAGGGACTCCTGTTATCCCAACTTCCTTAAAAAATTGTAAAATATATAGAATCCTAATTATTCCAGATATGTTATATAGTTGCGGAACTTAGTTTAAGAGTAGAGAAACGATTATGAGCATTTGACTGACAATAAAGTGTTATAAAATTTGTATTTTGTTTTCAAAGTCTTCACTTTTTCTATATGACCCATTGTATCCCAAGAAATTAAAATTGCTCGCCTGTTCTATTATTTTATTGAAAGTATATATTTTAGACGAAAGAGAGATAAACACACAGGTGAATGAAAAAAACCCTACATAATAGGGAACTGCACTTTATTTATGGGAAATCAATCGTGTAAAGAACATTTAAATCCCACAGATCTCGGTGGCCAGGACATGTGACACGACTGGGGAATGAAGTGAGGTATTAAGTAAAGCATACAGAGAAACAACCTGGTAAGCCACTTTTCTGAAACCTAGAAAACGGACTTCTAATCACATAACATACCTTCATCTTTAACTAAATGCTAAACTTTGAAGGTCAATAAAATTATGATTATACTGTTTCTTTATTCTAAGAGATAGTCCTCTTAATTGAGAATCTAGTGGCAACTCAGACTTAATTCCGACAGAAAGTAACTTACCTGATTATTTCCCTGTACTATTCACGTAAGAAGAATATTGAAGACTCTCCTTGGAGTAAAAGAGAGACATTATCTACCTTGCAGGTACCGGTAACGCAAATTCAATCTCTGTTAACATTTATGGAATTTTTGTGTAAACATACGAGAATGTGGCACTGGGAAAAGGGTTCATTGTCACAGCATGGTTCTGTCAAATTTCCCAGGTACAGGACTATTACCCCCTGGTGTTACCTTGCTGCAAAAATAAATTACGTCAAAATAATGTAAAAGTGAAGGCGGTTTATTACTTCTTAATTTGAATCTTATTTATTACTTTTATTTATTTATTGAGACGCCTGCAAACTTTATGTTGTTGAACCACTTGATGTGAGTTTGAGGAAAGTGGTTCGATCTCAGGCAGTAAGCTGATGTATGCAAAATAAATCAAGAGATCACAGGCGCAATATGCGTAAATATGCTTTCGGCATATAACTTCGAATATCTATCGAATTAAATAAAACAATAACAAAACGTAGTGGTTTGAAGAGAAAATTACTCCAACAGTTATATTTAAAACGCTGAATACGGTTTTAAATATTGAAATGCAAACAGTTGAAAAGATAAGCGTACCATAATATTCAGAACTGCTATCAATATCAGCACGTTCAATTTGTTAACTTGATGTTCCAACAGTTTTTTTAACATTATACTTCGGATCAGAATGAATCGATCGTAACTGTATTGTTGAACAGGAACTACTATCACCAAATGTGTTAACTTGATGTTCGAAAAGTTCGTCTTGTTGAACATTAAACTTCAAAACAGAATAAATCGATTATACCTGAATTGATTATTCAGTATTTCTATCTCCACTACCGCATTCCCTGTATTAACTTGATATTCAGATATTTTAGTTTTGTTCAATATTATATTTCGGAACTGAATGATTCGATCGTACCTGAATTGATTAATCAGAGCACGTTATTTGTGTTAACTATGTGCTCCGACATTTCCTTTGTACTTCGTAACAGTATTAATCGATAAATCTGAATGGATGATTCACAATTGCTATCACTACCGTCATGCTCCATATGTTAACGTGATGTTTCAACTGTTCCCTTTTTTTTTTTTGAACATTATACTTCTGAACAGAATGAATTGATTGTACCTGAATTGATGATTCATTACTTCTGTCACCACCTTCACGATCCCTGATTTAACCGGAATTTCCGACAGTTCCGACTTGTTCAATATTATACTTCGTAATAGAATTAACCGCTCACACTTGAATAGATGGTTCAGAACTGCTGTCATTACCATCACGCTCGATGTTTTAACTTGATGTTCCCACAGTTCCGTTTGTTCAACATTTTACTTCGGATCAGAATGAATATATTTTATCTGAATCTATAATTCTGAACTACCTGTGTTAATGTGGTGTACTAACAGTTCCATTTTGTTAAATGTGTTGTACTAACAGTTCCGTTTTGTTACAAATTAAACGTTGGAGCAGTTTGAATTGATCGTACTTAAATTGACGATTCAGAACTGCTATAATCATCATAAGGCTACCTGTGTCAACTTGTTAGTCCATCAGTTCAGTTTTGCTAATCATTATGCTTCGGATCAGAATGAATCGATCATACCTGAACTGGTGATTCACCTGCTATCACCACCATCACGCTCCCTATGTTTACTTGGATGTTCTAACAATTATATTTTGTTGAACATTATACTTCGAAACAGAATGAATTGATCGTACGTAAATTGATGATCAAGATCTTTTATCGCCACCATGGCGCTCCCTGTGTGTGTGTGTTTTTTTTTTTTGCGCGCGAGAATATGACGAAAAAACTGTTTCCGTGTAGCTAATTTACAGGAACTTAGTACGCCTTTTATAATATAACTACAATAACATGGTGAAATCGTGGCAGTAGACAATATATGTAAACATTATCATTTACAATATTTTGTTTTTAAATTCCACCAGGTTACCTTATAACAATTCTGGCATTCTCTCCTGACATTGGCCAAAATGTAACCATCTTTTGATGTTGGGACGCCTAGAAGGCTGAATTACGAACCCCGATTATATAACGGATGACAAAAGGTTAACGAACTTCCAGAAGAGCTCTTAAACGTAAAATTAACATAAATTCCAACCTTCAAGCGACCACAAGTCTAATTCTCTTTAAGGATAACTTCTATGGTCTGACTAGGAATCGAACCTGGTATCTAATGATTGGACAATATACCATATATTGTTTGTTTTAGATTAAAATATAAAATATAAATATTTTGAGAAAGTGACAATAATATCAACTCACATACGAACTGAGTCCCTTGCTGTGGTACAGTCATAGCGTGATTATCTCAAACCCGGTTTGATCCCCGAATTTATCAAGTTTCCTAGGTAAGATTGCTTTTCGGGGTTTTCCTCACCTGTAAGACGAATGTCAGGAAACTTTAAGCTCCAAATTGTTACCGAACATCATCTGGACATATCATATTCGCCTTGTTATGAATGCTTGAATGAATGGTAGGTTGTATCGGATGTTGAGCTGAGCCCTCGTCCAGGGAGGCACTCCATGTTTTTTTTTTGTGACCAAAAAAGTATGTCCAGAGTTTTAAATCCCCCCCCGTGTGGCGTGAGGCATGTAAGAGTACCCGCTCAGGAGGAAGTTAACTAAGGAAAGAGGGAGATACTATTACTCTGGTAGCAACTAATTAGTAATGATCCATATTTGGTTCGTCTTCCGGGCTTATAGGCCGTGGTCTGGTTGTCTTCTTACTCGACGTTTCGTCTACTGCTGCGGTAGACCTCATCAGGAGATACTGCGTGCTCTCTGTGAACTCCTCAACAGTCGGCTGCAGACTGGCTGGTGGTTGGAAACTGTCTCTCTTTTTATAGCTAAACCCTGGGTGGTGGGGGGGTTTTCTGCGTTTGTTGTTGTGCCGATTGCAGAAGTCATAGGCTTCGTTGTCGTGTTATGCAGTGCTGGGATCCAAATTTTGTTTATCTTCATGGTTTCTTCTTTTTTGTTGAAGGAATTTTTATGTTTATATATTTCAATGGCTTCTCTGTATAGTCTGGTGTAGTAATGTGATGTTTGTGATAATACCTGAGTATCTTCGAATCTTATAATATGTTGTTGGTTGTTCATCAAGTGTTCCGCTACGGCCGATTTTTCAGACAGATACCTACATAAACAGTCTAACCACCATCCGAGACAAAAACGTGGGATAATAAAAACCCTGGTTGAACGAGCCAAAAGGATTTCGGAACCACAGTATCTGCAAGAGGAAATCAATCATCTCCATGCAGCTTTTCTAATCAATGGATACAGCAAAACAGATTTTCGTCGAGCCATAAATCCCAAGAAATATAGGCCCGAAAACGAAAACAAGGAAGAGACAAATGGTAAGGTCTACCTACCTTATATCAAAACAACAACAGAGAAAATTGGACGACTATTAAAGAAATACAACATATCAACAACCTATAAACCAACACAAAAAATCAGCAATATACTTCGCCCAGCCAAAGACACTAGAGATCCTTTAAGTCATGCCGGTATATATCGTATCCCGTGCAGTTGTGGAGAGGTGTACATCGGCACAACAAAAAGAATGATCAACACAAGATTACAAGAACACATGAGACACTGCAGACTAAAACAAAATGAAAAATCGGCCGTAGCGGAACACTTGATGAACAACAACAACATATTATAAGATTCGAAGATACTCAGGTATTATCACAAACATCACATTACTACACCAGACTATACAGAGAAGCCATTGAAATATATAAACATAAAAATTCCTTCAACAAAAAAGAAGAAACCATGAAGATAAACAAAATTTGGATCCCAGCACTGCATAACACGACAACGAAGCCTATGACTTCTGCAATCGGCACAACAACAAACGCAGAAAACCCCCCCACCACCCAGGGTTTAGCTATAAAAAGAGAGACAGTTTCCAACCACCAGCCAGTCTGCAGCCGACTGTTGAGGAGTTCACAGAGAGCACGCAGTATCTCCTGATGAGGTCTACCGCAGCAGTAGACGAAACGTCGAGTAAGAAGACAACCAGACCACGGCCTATAAGCCCGGAAGACGAACCAAATATGGATCAAGACGCCGGCCGTGAAAGCCTACAATTATATATAATTAGTAATGCATTTAAACATAACATGTTAAATAGGTTCCTCTAACGAAAATGAATATCACACATTCTGACGGCCATCACACCCGTGCTGACAACTGATTGTCTAGAAAGGTGAAAGCCTTAACGTCCTACTACTCCAAGGGCCTCCTAAGACTTTTACTGAAACCACTTTACTTTTTTGAGGAATTGGTGGTTTTATATATTTTTTTTCTTTATTTCAGGATTGTTTCTGTTATTTACACATGTATCCCCAACCAAAATATACAATTTTTTTTCTTCCACACTACCCGGTCTTGCGTATCTGCTCTGACATATTTCTCTTCTTCATGTTGTCTTGAATTTCCTTTATTCACGTTGGTTTTGGTCTACCACGCTTTACCAGGAGGTATTCATTTCAATACTTCATTTGTTTATGTGTACCTTCTTGTCATTATATGCCCATATATATATATATATATATATATATATATATATATACACACACTAGAAGTCCCGGCCACGCGTTGCTGTGGCTAAGGTATACGTTAAAAATTTAAATTACGTTGCTGTCTTTCAGCCAGATTACTTAAAACTAATACTTACACACGAAATTAATAATATTGAAAATAAAATAAACACTGAACACATTTCATCATCATCATCATCAACAACAAGGATTAGGCCCAATGGCCTGTTCCGATCTCATTATAGGTCGAATTGGTCCTTCCATCTCTTCAATGGTCTTCCCAACATTCTTTCTCCCTTTTGGTTTATAATTATACATTCTTCTTGGTATGCGCTGTTCATTCATTCGTAATACGTGCTGAAGATAAGAATTTTGGTAATATTTTATTCTTTCACAGAGATTAAATATATTAAGTTCTATTCTTATATCTTCGGTTTTCTTTTTATCGGTCCTTTGGTATCCTGCTATTGCTCTCAGCATCTTCATTTCAGCAGCCTCTATTTGTTTACTATCTGCCTTTGTTAATGTCCAGGTTTCACATGCATAGATAAAATATGGAACTGCCAATACGTTGTAAAACTTCAAAATAGTTTATTTTCTAGTCTTATTCAATAAAGTGCGTTTAATTGTGCCACATAGATAATTGAATCGTTGTATTTTAGTGTGTTTATCTAAATTTCTGTCGTTGCCTAAATGACAACCCAAATAATTAAAATTCTGAACTTGGTTTATAATTACATTCTTTATCACTATGTTTGTTCTTATTGCACATCTTCATTTCAGAGTTAATATTTTTGTTTTAGATGTATATATTCTTAAATTGTATTTTAGAGATATATTATTTAATGTATAAAGGAATTGTTGCAAAGCATTTTCTGATGCTTTCATTATTACTTGGTCGTCTGCAAAATAGCAGAGTTGTCAATACACTATTTATATTAATTTGTTATTGGCATTCATTTATGACATGGTCCAAGTATAAATTAAATAATACTGGTGACAATGGACACACTTGTCTTACTCCCTGGTTTATTTCTGTTTTGTCTACTAATTTTATCTCCGCAGTCTATTTTAAATTTTTTTTCTATATATAAACTCTGAATGGCTCTTATAAGGTGTTGAGGAATTCCTTTCATTTCTAGTATGTTCCATAATTGAACACACTTAAATTATGAAATAATCAATATTTGTAATTTAATTGAAATTCGCGGTTGCAACAAAAAGCACAGCCATCTGGATCTCTCTTTGTTAAATAATAAACCAATTACCTTACCAAATTATAGCTCGGGACCCAGCTCCATGTGTCTGAAAGAATTTGCTGACTCAGCTGTTAGTACTCTAGGCCCATCCGTCCACCCCTTGGGATACCTCGGTCGTCATGACCATACTCCTAAGTCCTAGTTCTAGACCTCCCTATCCTATGTTCACGTCCACATTCAAGTTCACGGTCCTTAAACCAACACCCCAGGGAGAGGGTGTTGGAGTTTGCAGTTCTTGGGAATTGCTGAGCTACATAGTACATCAGGTCGCTCCTTCCTGATGACCCCACTGTTGGTCCACGGGCTCCATGAGCCTAGCCGGGAGGACTGCTGTCGCAGATCCACCGACCATTCCCCTGTTCTGCCTCCAGGGACGTGTCCTGCAGCCGTTGTGAGACCGGCTAGGGCTACAAGCCCAACAGTGTGAGACTTTTAGTACATCCAGGTGCTCATCTCCTGGCGACCCCACAGTTTGTCGACGGGCCCGTAGGCCGAGCCAGGAACCAGTACAGTTGCTCCCCTCTGCACTGGTCCGAGCCGAGCCCTGGTGTGCCCCCAGGGACGACTTCTGCAGCTGTTGTGGGCCAGCACGGAGCTCACAAGCTCCAACAGATGAGCAAATAGTACGACAAGGCGCTCAACTCTTGCCTACCCCACTAAAAATGGTTCACGAGTCCCTTGGACTTGACCGGGAGGACTCTCTACTGATCCACCGACCTTTCCCCCAGTGCACCAGCTGGGGACGTGTTTGGTTGCTCAAGTGGGTCCAGCCTGAGCATTAGTACGTCAGGTCGCTCAACTCCTGACGACCTCACAGATTGTCCTTGGGTCACTCGGTTCCAGAGTCGGCGCTAAGTCCTACAGACCAAAAGACCGCGCTTCCTCCTTTCCCGAGCTTATTGACCTGGTGGTAATTCCCAGCATTACGCCCGGTATTGTCCCAACCAGCCCGTTCGCAAGACTAAGCCTAGTCGTGTAGCTGCTGTGAGGCAGCCCACTGAGCAATGTAGGCATCCAGGGTGCTCATCTTCCATGGTGCCCCCACAGATGGTCTCGGGTTCCATTGAACCAAGAGAAAGGGGCTTCTGATCCCCAGTCTCCCACCGCTCCACCAACAGCGGCCCATGCTCCCGCTTGTGGGCCGGGACGTACAGGCTTGACAGCAGGCCCCTCTTATAAATTTTCCTGCTGACCCCACTCATGGTCCGCGAGTCCATCGGACTTGGAAGGGAGGACTGACTAGCAGATCCACCGACCTTTTCCCCACTACGCCAACGAGGGGACGCGTTTTGCTGATGGAGTGGGCGCAGCACGAGCTATATAGTACGTCAGGTCGCTCGAGTCCTGACGACCCCACAAATGGCCCGCGGGTCCGGACTGGACCTAGCCGGGAGGAATGCAAGCAAACCACCGACCGTTCCCCTATCCGCCACCCGGGGACGCGCCCTGTTGCTGTTGTGAGCACAGCTGGGGCCCGACGGACCCCCAGCTGTTAGTACTATGCGAAGCAGAGAAGTGTACCTCCAGTCCCCACACTTCCCCCCGCAAACACACAGAGTTTGGACCCGAGCTATACCTTACACCGCCATATGTTGGAATCGTATGGAACTCACAGATAATTATAACTCTTTGTTAAATAATAAACAAATAATTTGCAATAAAAAATTAATGGGACTATAAATTTAGTTATAAAGTACCCTAAGTCTCAAGTTGGATCAAACTGCACACAGTGTGCAACATTTTATTAAAATCGGTTCAGTAGTTTAGGATTCCATCGCGGACAAACAAAGTGACACGAAATTTTTATACATTAATATATATATATGTATATATATATATAACATAAATGACATGAAAGAAAAAAATTCTGAATTAGGATTTGAACCCGGGATCTGTAACTGTTTTACATATAACTCTGGCAGTATTATAAATAACTAACTAACTTACTGGCTCTATCAAACCCGTAGGTTCATGGCCGCGCGGACATAAGCTCTCCATACATCCCTATCCTGAGCCAATGCTTTCCAATCACCCCTTGTATAATCCAACTCCCTCAAATCATGAATAATAGTATATATATATATATATATATATATATATATATATATATATATATATATATATATGTGTGTGTGTGTGTGTGTGTGTGCGCGCGTCTGCGTGTGCGTGTGCGTGTGTGTGTGTGAGTGACATGTGACATAAATTGTCACATGATTTACAGTAAAGAAATATCTACGTCAAGGTTGTTGTCCATGACCGACTCTGTTTAAAATATATGTACATGGAATTTTGAATAATTGGAGGAGAAAATGTTCAAGCATGGGAATTCCTATTTTAAACAATAAAACTTTATAAAACTTACATTTTGCAGATGATCAATTATTAATTGCACAAGATTATGAAGATTTAGAATATATGACTAGAAAATTAATAGAAGAATATAATTAATGGGGATTCATTTTGAACATGAAGAAAACAAAATATTTATCAATTGGTGAACCAAAACAAAATTTTATTTTGGATACTGGAAAAACAATAAAATCTTGTAGTGAAATCACATATTTAGGAATTAAAATAAATAAAAATGGAAGTTATGAAGAGGAAATAAGAAATAGAAATAATAAAGGAAAATTTGCAATTGCTTGCTTCATTGGAATATTGTGGGATAAAAATATAAGTAATAAAAATCAAATTAATATACATCATATAATCGTTAAAAGAATCATTACTTATAGAGCAGAAGTTCGGTCATTAACATCAAAAACAAATAAGTATCTTTTGGCAACTGAAATGGATTTTATACGAAGGGCAGAAAGAATTTCAAGGAGAGAAAAACAATTTAGAAACTCGGTTATAAGGGAGAAAATTAAAATTGAAGACGCTATTTTAGATTATATTAAACCTAGCAATTAAGATGGTACGGACATGTCCAGCGAATGGAAGAGGATTGGCTACCAAAATATGTTTTGGAATGGAAACCTGAGGGAAGACGAGACAGAGGAAGACCTGAAACTTTCTAGAGTCAGGGAATACATTTATACATTAGGAGAAACATCTACAACCAGGAGATTGGATGGATCGACAAAATTGGCTATTAGGAATGAGACAATGTCAAAGACATTAAACAACCGATGATCTATATATATCTGTGAGTTTGTGTGTGTATGTGTGTGTGTGTGTGTGAGAGAGAGAGAGAGAGAGAGAGAGAGAGAGAGAGAGAGAGAGAGAGAGATAGAGATAGAGATAGAGATAGAGATAGAGATAGAGATAGAGATAGAGATAGAGATAGAGATAGAGATAGAGATAGAGATAGAGAGAGAGAGAGAGAGAGAGAGAGAGAGAGAGAGAATTCCACTTAAATTTGACATATCACGTGAAAATTAAAATTTCTTCCATGCTTGCCAAAGCGGTATACACATATATGGCTTTTAAAATGATTTCCAAATGCCTTCTTCCTAAAGTATTGTAGAAAATTACATGCTCCTTCTTAACAAAAATTGTTATTCATTTTAATTAAATCTCTTACACCACCCAGAAGCATTAGCAACGTCAGTTACCTTTTTTATAATTAGTGACTAAAGTTTATTAGAACATTAAATTCAAAACAAGACGTATTTTGTAGCTCCTCCTGTATAGACTACATGAATAATTGCTTGTTCAAATAAAAATAAAACTTCACTCTGTAAAACATTATGTCATTCTACAGTTACTTCAGTTACCAACATAAAACATGCATTTTAAGTAGGTACACCTATTAAATATATAAACTCCATATGTTCTATTAAAGAGAATGAAACCTATATATATATGTTTGAAAATAAAAGTAGGTCCTATGCTCTGAAGTTAAAAAAAAATATAGAATTTCATTTTTTGAAATTGTTACGTCGCCATGGAATTCACACACACACACACACACACACACACACACACACACACACACACACACACAGAGTGTGTGTATTTGTTTGTGTGTGTGTGTGTGTGTGTGTGTGTGTGTGTGTGTGTGTGTGTGTGTGGCATGTGGGATCATGCTGAAATGTCGGAATCAGTGGCCAGAGGCCGACCTTGAGCCCATAACGCGGAAAACCCAAGAAAACTTTCTTAATATATATCCATCCATCCATAGTAATTCTGCTCGAAGGCAGGTCCTTCACTGCAATCATAGCATTTTCATGCTATGCTTGCAGCTTTACTAGGGAATTGTAGGTGTGGTAGCTTCCCGTTGCTTTCCACACCGGTGAAGGATGATGATGATAATAAGGATCGTGATGCTGATGACGTTGGCCATATGATTTCGGGGACCGTTTGGGCCTTAAAGATTTCCTGACATTTGTCTTACAGGTGAGGAAAAACCCCGATAAAAACCTCATTCAGAAAAACTGCCCCGACCGGGGATCGAACCCGGGCCGCTGCGTGACAAGGCAGCACACTTCCTCGAGACCACAGCGGTGGACTTTATATACATATATGTATATAGATCATCGTTCATTAATGACTTTGACATCGTCCGATTCCTAATAGCCAATTTTGTCGGTTCATCCAATCTCCTGGTTGTAGATGTTTCTTCTTCATGTATAAATATAATTCCTGACTCCAGGGTTTTAGGTCTTCCTCTGGCTCGTTTTCCCTCAGGTTTCCATTCTAAAACATCTACTATACAACCTGTATAATAAAGAAAACTAATATTTACAACAAGGAACCCATGTCCGAATATCGGTAGTTTTCACTTACAATGGTGCGTGACAAAATATATTTAAATTGTTTTTGGAGTTACAGTGCTAAGAATAGTGGACCAAATGCTATTGGAGATGTCAATGCTGTCGTTAACTTTATTAAGAAGCGCGTACAGGTAGATGCAATGCACTTCTTATGCATGCTTTGTAAAGAAGGTGGGGTCGACAACTCGAACCTCTTTTTAATTAACCCATGACATATACTCCTGTTGGAAGATTGTTTAAATACTCGTATATGAAGAGTTCTGTCTAGCGGCAAACCTACATAGCATTTCCTATCAAAGTTCTCTCTCATAATGATACAGGAAGTGTTTATCACACCTTTACTTACGTAAAAGTGTAACTTGGTTATTGACATATATTATAAAACACATGAACTTAATTATTTTCCGTAGTGATAAGTTCAACGCAATTTTTAATTTATTTTATTTTATTTTAATACGTGTGCTGATAATAATAATAGTTGGATATTATAGTCATTACTGAAATTCATTACTTTTTTATAGCTATTACTATAATTCATAAATGACAAGACTTCCTCTTTTTATTTATCTTAGTTTAACCTCTCCCTTTATAGGAACTTTTACATGCCGCACGCCACACGGGTCTTACCACCTGTCGGGAGAAATTTTTATTATTATAGATCACTCATCAATTCTTTAACTATACAAAGACCTGGAGGGCCTTCTTGGATAGATGAACAGCTCATTGCCAGAGCCATCTCCGAGACAATATGAACATTTAAGGTGAGACGGTACTCCCTATCCCATCAATGTTAAAACATGTGGATTTGAGACCCATTTTCTCAGGAACTACTAGATGGGTTGTAATGAAATTTTTACAGCTTATTAAATGAGGTTTGTAAAAACCACTGAATCTCAGTCAAACGTTTTATCTAAATATTCATGTTCTGTTTTTTTTTGCCACTAGTCTCTTTTTTTATTATTTAAAAATACTTTTAAAAATCATAAGTGAGGATTTATAGAAGAGATCATTGATTGTGGTTCCGTATCTTTAGTATAACTAGGTTTACTGCCTGTAAAAATGTCATGTAAATATCTCTAATATTTCCTGAGATAATGGGGCAAAGATTCGAAAATTTTCACTTTCGAGAAAACAAGGTTTAAAGTATTATAGTCTGACAGCTGTCAAGTTTAAAAAATTAATTAACACACTTATAATATGCGTTCAGTAAAAAATAATATACAGAAATGTTCAGAAAAGAATAAACTATTTAATTATATAAAAAAACATTTTTTTTTTCAAATTTTGGCCTACCGTATAATTATGTTACAGTCTGACAACTGTCAAGTTAAAAAAAAATTAACACACTTATAATTGGCGTTCAGTAAAAATAATATACAGAAATGTTCAGAAAAGAATAGACTATTTAATCATGAAAAAAAACATTTTTTTTTTTTTTCAAATTTTGGCCTACCGTCTTACCTTAAGACAAGGCACACCCATCCACTCATTCATTCACAGTAAACAAGGCAATATTATATACATGATTGTGGTGGTCAGTTGACGTTCGGGTACTATTTCGGTCTTAAAGTTTGCCTATATTTGTCTTATAGCGAAGGAAATATCCCAAAACATTGTCCCGACTGGGATCGAATCCGGTGCATACGAGGTAATGATTTAACCCCCGGTGCATACGAGGTAATGATTTAACCCCGAATCCACAGCGATGGACAAATAGACTAATGAGCCTAATTTCATAAGCTATGGCGTTTCTTTACATCTAATGTTTTTATATCTGGTACATTTAACTTTATTCGGTCATTCATTCATTCTTCATATATTTATTTTCATTCTTCATTACCAACAATAGTGAAATACAGAACAAACAGGAAAGAATACGGTTATACAAAACTAAGAAAGATCTCATTCATTCTTCATTACATGTTTCCAGCCATAGTTGATGGCATGATTCCATTGCAATGCTACACTACTTGAAGAGTTGATCGGTGATTTTTCCTATGTAAACTATATACAAGCTCTGCAATAGTCCATAGCTTAGGTGTGGATAAGATGAATTGAAATATTTCACCCAAGTTTTGAGATAATAATGACTTTAGAGTATTTCTATGACGATACTCATTGGTTTCCAAAATTCTTTAATGAATTACTTTTCGGTATTCGTCATCATCAACAACAAGGATTAAGCCCAATGGCCTGTGTCCGATCTCATTATAGGTCGAATTGGTCCTTCTATCCCTTCAATGATCTTCCCACAATCTTCTCTCTCCCTTTTGGTTGCTAATTATCTATACTACTATATACTTCATCTTGGTATGCGCTGTTAATTCATTCGTAATACGTGGCTAGAAAGTAAGCATTTTGATAGTATTTTCTTATTTCACAGAGATTATATATATTAAAGTTCTATTCTTATATGTTCGTTTTTCTCTTTTTTATCGGTCCTTTGGTATCCTGGGCTCTTGCTCTCGAACAGCTTCATTTCTGCAATCCTTCGATAGTTTTATTAATCTGCCTTTGTTAATGTCCAGGTTTCACATCCATAGACAAGAGATGGAACTGCCAATACTTTGTTAAATTTTAAAATAGTTTCTTTTCTAGTTTTATTCCAGAATAAAACTTTAAGCCTGTTTTTAGAATCCTCTATTGCAGTCCCTCTCCGGAGATCCGATTGAGAGACTTTTACCTCCGGATAATTTCACTTTAGAACACTCCATATCGTATGTATGTTGCAATGGGGCTGCATTGGTGTATTTGCAAGCTTATGTGGGCATTTCATAAAATGTTGGTAGCAACTTAAATCCTCTCATCCCATCAAGGCGAGTGTTCACGATGTTGTTACGAGTAGTTTTTAAAGAAAAGATTGATATAGAGAAGAGAAAGTTGGAAAATATCTCCTAGGCCTCGAATACCATCGGAGTCGAAGAAGAGAGGCTAAATAGGGAAAGATGATAAGGAAGGGAGACTGATAGTGAAAAGAAATGAATCATTCAAAACTTGTAACACAATTACAATATTGTTTAATATTTCAGTTTGAAGTTTAAAAGAGTCAGCCATTCACAGCTCAAGTCACGTTGTGATGCATGAACTCACTTTATTTAAGAGGTTTATTAACACTTGAATTGAGATTCTTTATACTGGCTCCAATGAACAACACCGACTCTCTTCTAAAATAGGTCATTCATCACTTTAAATGATAAACATGAATTAGAAAACTTTTGTGCTTCTACAAAATATTATTTTTATAATGTATTTAATCGCTATGATTAATAGTTCAAAATAATTGCACCGTGAATGTTACATAATTGACTTTTTTTATTTTAACCTTTCACATTATAGGCATTTTTACTTGCCACACGCCATTCGGGTCTTACAATGGCACGACCTGTCAGGAGATGGATTTTTACTATGGATCACATACATACCTTTTTGACCAGACAAGCACATGGACCAGGAACGAAGAATAGAAACGTCAGAAATGATATTACTGATGAGTGTGGCTGGCTATACAATAATGGATCAAAGGCGAAGTGAGGATATATGAAGAGAACTGAATATATTCAAACTGTTGAATGCAGGCTTTCACGGCCGGTAATCATAATGTTGAGTGGTTCCGGGATTTGTGGCCGTGGTCCATTACTGGTGTTTCTACCAAACGTTTCCCCCTCAACTGCGGAGGGCATCTTCAGTGGCGAGTACTTCTAGGTGTGGTTTCCTGGTCGGAGGCTCGACTGTGAATGAGCATCAGTAATGGACCACGGCCACAAAGCCCGGAATCACTCAACATTATATTCAAACTATTATATAGAATTACACAATACAGCGATGAATGGATGGACCACATCATTATAATGGAAATGGTTTCATTAAGATATTTAAACGATTTTGGTTTTTTATTGTATTTTTCTACGGGACTAACTGTATGCTATTCGCTTCGTTTGATTTATTATGTAACAATAGGGATAACAATAGAATTTCGAAACAGATTATTCATTACAAACCACTAGGACGAAGAAATGTTGGAAGACCCAGTAAAAGATGGATAGACCAATTCTTATATGAGATCGGAACAGACCAGCAGGTCTAATCCTTGATGCTGCTGCTGATGATGGTGATGATAAGCATGCGGAGGGCCTCTTGAGTGAGTGATCAGCTCATATGTCAGGCCTTCTCCGAGACAAGACAACAATCCATCATTCAAACACATTCACACTAAACTTAACGAATATTTTACTGATGACTATGATGGCAATATGGATACTTACTTACTCAATGGCACTATCGAACCCGTAGGTTCATGGCCGCGCGGACATAAGCTCTCCATACATCCCTATCCTGAGCTAATGCTTTCCAATCATTCCCTGTATAATCTACTTCCCTCAAATCATAGTTAATGTTATTCTCCCACCTCATTCTTGGTCTACCAACTGGGCGTTTTACCTCTGGCTTTCCTACAAGAAGCTTCCATGCAAGTCATTCATTCCCCATACGTGCAACATGCCCTGCCCATCGCAGTCTACGAGACGTAACTGTTCTTATTATATCTGGCTTCCTATAAAGACCATGTAGTTCGTTATGTAGTCTTCTCTATTCACCTGTCTGTTCATCTCTCTTTGGTCCAAAAATTTTCCTAAGTACTTTATTCTCAAATACTTGTAATCTCCTTTCCTCCCTTAAAGTAAGAGTCCATGTTTCGCACCCATATAATATAACTGGTAGAATAATAGTTTTATATATTTATATATTTTCAGTTTAACGTTTTTTTGAAAGGAGTTGGGACATCAAAAGTCTCTGCAATGCATAATAACACGCATTTCCAGAATTGAGCCTATGTCTAATTTCTTTGTGCATCTCATTCCTATTTGTGATTATTGTTCCTAGGTATTTGAATTCAGCCACTTCCTCAAAATTTCCCTCATTTGTCATTAGCTGTCCATTTCCATTATATAATGAATTTCTACATGTGACCATATATTATTTAGTTTTATTTATATTTACTTCCAGTCCTAATTTCTTAGTGTTACTCAACAGTGTGTGCGTGTTGTCCTTTAGTATCTCCTCGCTATCGGCCAGTAGTACTACATCATCAGCATAAACTAACAGCTTATTAATACCATTGAGTTTTAAGCCTTCCTCATTCTCTAAAGACTTAATAGCATGCTCTAGTACAAAATTAAATAGTAGAGGAGATAGTGCATCTCCTTGCTTCAACCCATTCTGGATTTCAAAAGTGTCCGAAAACTGTTTGCCTACACGCACCCTACTCTTTGTGCCATTTAGACACATTCGTATAAGTCTAACTAACTTTCTAGGAATTCCGAACTCCAGCAGGATATGGATTCTCATATTATTTAATTTCTCTCTAACTGTATTAATTACTCAAATAAATATAGCAAAGTAAGCACGGAATACATAGGGGAAAAATCCAACATAACATTAAGAACTAGTCATGAAGGTGACGATCTGTTTTCTGAATGTTTCATGTGTGCAGAGATAAACAGAACACACCATACGTCTTTCTAAAAGTCCTCTCACAGGCATTGTTATTTATTTTAATTTTAAAAAATTGACGCATTCAGAAAATCGACCATCACCCTCATGAATGTATAGCCTTTGAAATAATTGATGGCGCACATATAATTTTCAAGTCCCAGAACGAAGCCACTGCGTATAATCAGAGGTCAGCTATTTGGTTCACAGGTATACAACTACATGAGAAACTAAAATCCGTTCTATTTCGTTGTGTGTCGTGCAATGGAAAATAATTTCGCGTAAATAAGTAATGCGGTAAATGAATCAAAAAGCAAAACAAATAAAACAAAACAAAGAAAATTAATTGAAATAAAGGACGAGAGAGAAAAAAAGATAAGCATGACGGTGGGATCGAATACGTGACATCATGCGTAAAAACAGAAGCTTTCTCCACTAGACCACAACCATTCCTTTTAAAATCTTTCTGTACGAAGCGATCCAATACTCCTGGACTTACTTGTATAATGAAATCACAGTATATTCTATTAACTTGACTCAATTTAAATTAATCAGACTCGTTTTGCATTAGTAGTGCAAATAAACAATCTTGTTATGCCTTGTGTTTTGGTAATGAGATGTTATTAATTATATATATATATATATATATATGAATATGAAAGTTTTCTTGGGTTTTCCCACATGTGGGATCATGCCGAAACGTCGGAATCAGTGGCCAGAGGCCGAACTTGAATCCAAGACGCGGAAAACCCAAGAAAACTTTCATATTCATACTTATATCCGCGAAAATCTGCAAAACACACATATATATATATATATATATATATGTGTGTGTGTGTGTGTGTGAGCTGTTTTCTTTGATTAATTTATTTCCATATATATATATATATATATATATATATACAGGGTGTAACAGGACCTCACCGATAAAATGATAGGGATGATAGGTCATGCAGAGATGATCATTTTTGTGAAGGAACATATAGTCGCAAACACGTCGTTTATGAGTTATGTGCAGATGAAGGTGTTCACCCGTAAGGGTCGGAATTGAATACAAACAATTGTTCACGTATCATTTATTGAAAAAGACATGTTTTTACAATAAGTGTTCAAACTGTGACTCCGTGCCTCATTGCATGTTTGATATCGTCGCAGCATCCATCGGCCAGCACGGCCGAGCATGGTAAGATTCTTTTTGACGTCGTCAAAACACTTATTGATTGAACACTCATCATAAAAACATGTCATTTTTCAATAAAATCATATGTTTACAATTGTTTGTATTCAAATTCGACCCTTCATCTGCACATAACACATAAACGACGTGTTTGCAACTATATGTTCTTTCACAAAAAATTATCCTCTCTGCATGGCATATCAACCCTATCATTTTGTCGGTGAGGTCCTGTTACACCCTGTATATATATATATATATAATATATATATATATATATGTGTGTGTGTATATATATATATATAAGTATTTATCTAACGAAGCCTGATAACGTCTAGGCATTATGAAATCGAACCTAGGCCTACAACATCGCAAGAGAGCATCTTATCGACTGCTCTACTGAAGCGAACGATACGATGACTGCATGAAGAAAGACTTACGCCGCAAGATTTGCCCTCAAAGGAGACAGCACACGTAACAACTTACTAGTGTAAATCGCTCTTCAAAACTTTCCACCACCAAGAGTTGCGCCATCATATTTTTCAAAGGCTGTACTTGTTGTTAATGTTACGCTGGAATTTCCGTGCTTCGTTTGCTATATTTGTTTGTGTGTAATTAATAAAGTTAGAGAGAAATAACATAAGAATCCATATTAATGTCATCAAAGTTATGCTACATAGCAATTGTCTGAATTGGGAATGAGGAGTTTTCTTTGTTTATTTATTATTCAAAAATTACTTCATACGTAATAATGAAGTTTCTCCAGCAAAGTGAAGTTTCTTATTGTTTTGAACAGAGCTTGTGACGCAATCAGAAAGTCGATGTAATTTAATTGAACGTCAGGATACAGAACCCACATCTCCTTATGTAAATCTTACACTTGTATTATATCCGGCAGTTTCTGTTTACTTTCAGCTCTCTTATTATTATTAATATTTTCTACAGTTTTCATTACAATGTTTGTGCATTTTTATGGCTCTTTCTCATATTTTATTTAAGAATAAGAATAAATTATATTCACAAATAAATGTTGTACACACTATTGACACCCGAATGAGCAAGTGCTCGTGCTCGGGTACAGATCAGGTACAGAAATAATACACATAGAATATATTCATCACATAGTTTTGGTTAAATGGAGAGCGAAACAAATATATTTATAGACAGTTTCAAGATATAAAATAAATTCTGGCACCACACAAAATATAAAAAAATGTAGGGGAAAATAAAATAAAGAAAATAATATCGAATAGATTAATATCAGACTGAAGAAGATAATTAAAGACATTAGGAAATAATATAAAATAAAAACAATTAGAGAAAGTTTAAAAATATAAAATTCACTCTGACACACAAATAATTAATGCAAATCAGAATGATACAAAGAGAGCATTATATAATAGATTACTAACAAACTGAAGAAAGTAATTAAATACATTAAGTAATAATATGAAGAAAGATAAATTTATACGATTGCTTTATGATATTAAACCTGAATTTTAAGTATCGTTATTTAAATTCAAAATGTTATTTTAAATTAATTTATTTTTAATACAATATTTGTGAATGTTCATTTAACCTTATTTTGATTGAAAATATGTTAAGTGACACTATCTAATTCAAATTACTATTACTATTATCATTATACTATTGTTATTATTACACCTATTTCTGTTATTATCAGACTTTTTTTTATTTCAGGGTTGTTTCTGTTATTTACGCAGGTATCCTCAACCAAAATATATTTTTTTTTTTCCACTTCCCGGTCTTGCGTCTTGAATTCCCTTTATCCACGTTGGTTTTGGACTACCACGTTTCTCTTTTCCATGAAGTATCCATTTCAATACTTTTTTGTTTGTTTCTGTGTCCCCTCTTCTCATTATATGTCCATACCATCTCAGTTGGATTTCTTCAATTTCTTGTACAATATTCTTTTCTTTATTCATTATTTATCTTATTGTATTATTTCTTACTTTATCCAATTTTGATATCCTTGCCGATCTTCTTAAAAAGTCAATTTCTGTGACTAATAATTTATTTTTGCGTTTTTGCTTCAACGTCCACGTTTCCGGTATTATTAGACTTACTTTAGTTATTATTATTATTATTATTATTATTATTATCGTCATTATTATTATTGTTATTGTTATTATTATTATTATTATTATTATTATTATTATTATTATTATTATTATTATTATTATTATTATTATTATTATTATTATCGTTAATTTGTGATTACATATTGTTTAGAAAACCCTCATTTGAATGTAAAAGGAGAATATGCAACTTTTTAAAATCAAATATACAAGACATTCTTCCTGTCCATCGCTGTGGTCTCGGGGTATACTTGAGATCTCGTACGCAGTGGGACCTTGTTCGATCCTCGATCGGGAGAAGTTACCTGGGCGATATTCTTTTTCGGAGTTTTTCCTTACCTGTAAAACAAAGTTAAGAAACATTAAGTGGTATCAAATCATCATTATAATATTCGCCATGTTTAATATGAATGTATTTGAATGGTATTTAACCTTGTGTTGTCTCGGAGGTGGCCCTGCCATTCAGCTGTTTACTCATTCAGAGAGGCCTTTCATGTTCTTGTGTGTCAAAAAAGTATGTCTGAGATCCATAGTTTAAAATCCGTCTCCCCTGCCATTGTAAGGCCCGGCTGGTGTGTGGCATATAAAAAGCACCTATAGGTGAAACGTTGAACTAAGTTAATGGAGTTATGTAGGTAGGAAATAACACTAAGAGGTATATTTTAATATTGTTGAGTTGTTTTTGACTCACCTCATACTTCTTAACTCCCTCGCAGACTCGAGTTCTTCACTGCATTTGTGACATTTTGAATGCTGTATGCTCAATTCCATCACTTCTCCACACTGATTTCCACTTCTCCACACTGATTTCGTTTAATTAAATTTAATCTGTTCCTGTGATTCTGCGACAGATCATGTCTAACTACATCCATAACACATACTTTCAATAATAGGGGCATCATCTCATCTGATCCTACAAACTCACGTTACTCCTGACACGAGTAGAGGGTTTACTTTTTCTTTTTTATTATTTTTTTTCTTTTAAACTTATCTCGATTTTTTTTTGTACGTTACAGCTAGAAAACAAACTAGCACAGAGTGACTGACTGCTATTCACATAAACAATGTAATGTGAAACAGAATAATGTGTTCAGTTTACTAATGCTACTGTCCGTTCATATTAGACTTAAACAGTTTTATTGTAAAGTTAGCCCTCTTATTTCATCCTGAAACAAAGTTGGTTTCTCAAAAATCAAGCATTTCGAAAGAGAACAACTATTTAACAATTATTGAAGAAGATTTCTCGCCTGTTGGCCGTGATCTTGAGGCTTGAAGTTCCCCGACGTTTCGTCAGAGACTGCGTCCGGTATCTTCAAGGCGAAACGTCGGGGAACTTCAAGCCCAAAGACCACGGCCAACAGCCCGAAGATCTTCGTACCAACTCCTGTCGTGAAAGGCTAAGTCAGTACATTTAACAATATTCGTTTCATTTCACAAATTCGTCCGTTATTTAAGTAGCTACTTGTGGAATGTTACAAATAAACTAGTGCTATAACGAAATCTTGAGTTACCCTATGTAAGTGATATTGGTGCTTTTATATTTTATATAATTCAGAATTAGGAACTACTTTTACATCAAGAGCGTCCCTCCTGCATGACTTCAGTGTACAATATGTTCTTTGATATTGCAATTGACATCGACTGCGCCGATGAACCACCCCCGACTAAGTGCATCTTATAATCATTTATTATTATTTATTATTATTATTATTATTATTATTATTATTATTATTATTATTATCTACGTATTATTACTTCACACTTTAATAATAAATACAATTGAGTTGGTGTTTACTTATAGGCCAAAATTCCCCATATGCAGTAATTAAATAAAAATAAAACTTAGTTTTATTATTATTATTATTATTATTATTATTATTATTATTATTATTATTATTATTGTTCTTGTTATTCAATAAGATATAATCATTTAAATTAGTATGGGCACGTGCGACGAGAGCAAGAATATAGGTTACCCAGGAAAACATGATTTGCTGTCCACCTGGAAGAACAAGGAAAGGAATACCTCGAAACTCGTGGATGCAATAAATAAGAGCTGGAATGATAGCAAGAGGACTGGAGGACATGGAGTAGATGGATTATGAAGAGTAGAGGAGGAAAATAAAACTTTAGGTACAAAAATATGTGTACACATTAAAAATCTGTATATAAATAAATAAATAATTCAGTAACAACTATTAATACACGTTTTCGAAAAAAAAAAAAAAAAAAAGTATAGAAAAAGCTTCCGTTGGATCACTCGAAACCTGACCCGTCACTGCAATGTTTTATGAAGTGTTAGAAAACTTTTAAAAAGTATGAAATATTGGTAAAAAGGAAACCGTAACCCAATAATTTGACAAAAGTTGTTTAAGGTATTCTAAAAGTTCAGTGAACTAATAGAAACTTTAGTCAGAAAGTATATAGGTATCATGGGTAAATTAATGTGTAAAAGGAGTACAAAACTTTACTTCCTTGTCATATAAACCGACCGGAGATTCAATGCATGATCCGGAACCAACGAGAATAGTAAGAACACATGGCGTTTATCTACTTTCTGAAGACGTATCTGTCTTTGGAATTAGCCACAAATTAGACAAGTAAGTATAAAAATGTTACTTGTCTAAGTATATTGAAAACGTTGAAGCCACAGGGCTTTGACAAGTGGGAGGTGTTTTTTGACGCATTTAATTCAAAGGAAACTGTATTTTCAAGATGTTATGTGCGTGATTACTTAATGTGGGTCTAACACTTGTCTGACGGAAACAAAATTTTTCCTCCGGCCACTTCGTTTGTGAGTAAAGTTGCTTTCCAGGCTGATTTTTGTTTTTAATGCACTTTGAAATGTCCACAATAACAACCACGTGTTAGTAGTGCGTTACTTTAATTTTATAACGTGCAGTTGTGACGGTTTACAGGATAAGTGCGTGTTAACACATTTGAGACATTAACATATATATATGTACAGAGTGCTCTTTTTTATCGGAAATCTATATATTAATACGTGAAGGAAAAATTTTGCACCCCTTTTTAAGCACATTGCGTGAACGTAGGAGTGTAATATTTGGCATAATTAAAGTTCATGTAGAGAAAGGAGTGCAGAAAAATAAAATGTATGTATAATGTGTTACATCCACCCATCCATAGTAATTATGCCCGAAGGCAGGTCCTTTACTGTAATCATAGCATTTTCATGCTATGCTTGCAGCTTTACTAGGTGTGGTAGCTTCCCGTTGCTTTCCACACCGGTGAAGGATGATGATGATGATCATATGATTTCGGGGACTGTTTGGGCCTTAAAGTTTTCCTGACATTTGTCTTACAGGTGAGAAAACCCCCGATAAAAACCTCACCCAGAAAAACTGCCCCGACCGGGGATCAAACCGGGCCCGCTGCGTGACAAGGCAGCACGCTACCTCGAGACCACAGCGGTGGACTGTGTGTTACAAATAAATTAAATTAAACAAACTATAATATTTTTTCTAAGGAATTTATGTGCATTACTCATTCGTGTACTCTATCATTTGTTTACGTTCATAGCTGAAATTGCATTGTTGTAAAAAAATTGTGTAACAGCAGTGTTAATTGACTTACTCTCGAGTATTTTTAGTGGTTTATTATTAGTGATTTAAAGAAGTGAGTACATTTTATTATTTAGATTTAAATTAAACCCCGTCTAATCTTGGTTTCAGTTATTTCATTACATTTTTTTATTTACATATTCGCACCTACATCCATAAAACATTGACGGGTCGATTGTGAGAGACAAAGAAGACGGGATATATATTCCTGTACACATAATAATTGGCCAATTGCAAATGTAATAGTAAAAATAGTATACAAATGTCAAATGAGACGTTATTCGTTTTTTTTAAATATGGCTTAGCCAAGCTATAACCACATATTTGCTATCGTTCGCATTTTTAAGATAAATAGAAAATTAATGCATAATGACATATTTCTGACAAACTTAAAAAATTAATGAATTGTGGTCGAATTTCGACCGCTGGGCGACCACTAGTTCTAATGAACCAGCCGGTGATTTCTTTGATCTGAAATATATTCTGCATCAATTTAATACTCATGCAATAAATACATGTATTATACAACTGCAGAGTAGTGATGCAACTTATTTCTCACACTAAAATAAAAACACAACTAAAACACAATAGTACACACATACATAATGTAAAACACGTAGTGGCACTGATCATGTTGACGGTCAAAATTAAAGAAGTCGCCACCCGATTGACGGTCAATCGGATTCAATTTAGCGTTTTCTACCGAGATTAACTGTTTAACTTTTAAATATCCACAAACGGTATTAGCGAGAAAGAGAAAAAAAAAGCGACCGTCAAGGCAATCATTGACCGCTATAATACAAACTGTACGCTGTAGGCCTATTCTAATGTTCAGTTTAAAAGTTCGTAATTCTTATTTGCTTTGGTTTGCTTAGTTTTTCATGACTACTTAACTGATGCCCCAAATGGTAGCTCTTGGATCAATCACGCTTCATTGAATTTTGGTTTTAAAACCAATGCCAGTATCCGTGTTTCATCTCGCTCTTTATCGATTTCTCTTTATCAGCTCCTGTTTTCGTGATAAAGAAGGCTCCTCCTTTTTACACGCTTTATATTAGCTTGAATGTATCTATCTATGTAACGGAATCTTTCAACGCGATTTTCACCCACTTAAAATCATTGGATCGACTTGAAACTTTGTATACTTATAAAAGACCCGCGACAATATAATAATTTCATATTTTGTTTCTAAAATCATGGCCAGAATCATCAGAAAATAAAAAAAAGTGTCTTTGTATCCATTGTAACGGAATTTTTGAACACGATTTTCACCCACTTACAAACATTGGATCGACTTGAAACTTTGTATACGTGTAAAGGACCCGTGACAATACAATAAATTCATATTTATTTTCTAAAATCCTGGCCAGAATCATCAGAAAATAAAACAAAAGTGTCTTTGTATCTATGTAACGGAATTTTTTAACACGATTTTCACCCACTTAGAAACATTGGGTCGACTTGAAACTTTGTGTACTTCTAAAGGACCCGTGACAATACAATAATTTCATATTTTGTTTCTAGAATCCTGGCCAGAATCATCAGAAAATCAAAAACATTAAAACTGGTATAATAGGTTGCGGACTTGTCTACTTTTTAGTCAATCGTTGTAAGAGCTCAGTTGGTAGAGCGGTACGCTCTAGTGGTATATAATTTCTGTAATCCATAGGTCGCCGGTTCAAATCCGGCTGCGGTTTTTTTAGAAGAGTATTACTTTCAGCTCATACTACAATAGAATCGAATTTAAAGATATTTACATTTTTATCTTATTCTGTAAAATATTAAAACTAAAAAATAAAAAATAAATAATAGTTTTAAAAAACTAAAACAACACTCTTTATTAGAAAACCGAACTAAAAAAATGAAAAATAATTTTAATTTCCAACATGCTTGGGATAAATAATTTTACCATCACAAGCGTCGGGTGCTTTTTATGATTTTTACATATTCTTCTTAGAGACTTTACTTTTACCAATATCTGTTTATTATCAAATATATTAATTGATAAAGAGCACCCCATGCTTTTGATGGTAATATTATTTATCCCAAGCGTGTTGGAAATTAAAATAATTTTTCATTTTTTTAGTTCGGTTTTCTAATAAAGCGTGTTGTTTTAATTTTTTAAAACTATTATTTCTTAATATTCTGAAAGGTCAGTATTATTTTTCTCCAGCAAATACATTGAATACAGCAAATAATGCACAGATTCCTTGATTTTACCGAGTTGTTTACTAAAAAATAAGTGAATAGCCTATATAGTTGATTATAATATACAGTTTGATGTGTTTCATTATTTCTGCACTAGGATGCATTCTTATTGCGATCCTATTTAGCAACAAATAATATGATCAAGTTGCAGTGAATGAAGGTAACCTCACATTTCTGATTTGTTTTCAAAATCGCCGTTTACATTAAATATATAACTATTTTAAAATACTGGTAACCATATTTAAATAATGATTTTTGAGTAAACAGATTAATTTTTATTCATTAAATAGTCCTAACGAATGCCTCTCTTGATTTCCAAATCTTCAAAATAATTTCATTCGTCAGTTCGTGACTCGCGAATTTATCGATGATTTGGAAGTCAGTCATGGTATCTAGTACCAATTATTACTTTATTGTAACGGACTGTCAACAGCACGTACGGCTTACTGCCCATGCGACCCCATATTTGTAAATAATATTGTAAATATCTTACTTTTTGTCTAATAAAGTCCTACTACTACTACTACTACTTATGATAAATGTTCTATTTTTCGGCAAATTCTTCTGCCTTAGCACGCGCTGATGGAACCTTATGATCACAACACTGTTAGAGCCACTCTTTTATTCAAACTGTTCCTTGAAATAACTTTGTAACTTCAAAATTATATATGCGCTAGCTCATTCATTGCATTTTTTTGGAGATTGATTTTTTTCAAACGTAAATAAGTCTACAGCTAATTTATTTGATACAGTTTGCACAATCAATATGCATCTAGAAAATCTGAAATTAATAACTTTACAGTATGAACTGATACAATTTTACGGCATTCAGTGTTACCACATACCACACACATTCATTTGTTGGCTTCATTCTTTTTTAAAACATCTGCTCTTTTATGGAAGTTATTTCTTTCATACAGAAACAGCAACATTGAGGGTTCCCTTCTAGTATTTTTTTCAGGCGAAAAGAACTAAACAAAATAAAATTACTGTGTTTTTAGAAGTAACTACGCCAACTCCTTTAACATGAAATTGAAGGGGGTTGCGACATTTTCTGAATCGGTCCATTTAACTGTGTTTTGACTCCGTAACAGTTCGGAATTGATCACCATAATTCGAGATTTGATTCTAATAGGCCCCTAATTATTTACATTTTTCTCTTAAAATAACTAAAAATATGTTTTAAAATTTAATCATTTTTTGTTTAAAATGTCTTATTTATTTGTGTGCTGTTTGTAAATCATTCTCAACTTTCTGTTCTGCATATGCTTGATCAAAGTTATTAATGATACCAAAAAATGAACCAAATTAAATTGCGATTAACCTTTAATCGTAGAAAATATTTTAATATAGGGAAGAGATCGGATGAATACTTAGGAATATCCGTAATGAAAGTGCAGTATACAATGCGAGAGAATACAATTATTCGCTTCTGTTAAGTGATGCACATCGATTTGGTAAGCTTATGAATACTTTCTATATCAATGAATTCGCTGTTGCAGAAAGTTGCTTTGATTAAATCTTTCGTTCCATCCCTCTCGTAGAAAATAACCGAATAGAGAAAAGGCGTAAAAATCACAGACGATCTCGACCACGCCAACAGACGATATTTAACTATAGCACAGAGTTCGTTGCTTCTTTATCTAGAGGCCCCGAGGACAAGAGAGCTGTGCTTGCTCTTCCAGATAGAAATAAAAGTATAAAGCATTCCGATGCTCTTTGATAATTTATTTCGTATTAAATCACTTATTACGATTACTATTATAGATATTCAGTTACTATAACAAACAGTTTTAAAATTCACTATGGGTTAAAGCAAGCAGATGCGCTATCTCCTCTACTATTCAATTTTATATTAGAGCATGCAATAATACAAATAATTACAAATAGGAATGAGATGCACAAAGAAGTTAAGCATAGGCTCAATTCTGGAAATGCGTGCTATTATGCATTACAGAGACTCTTGTCGTCCTAACTCCTTTCAAAAAAACGTTAAACTGAAAAAATATATAAAAAATTATTCTCCCAGTTATATTATATGGAATCGAAACACGGACTCTCACTTTAAGGGAGGAAAGAAGATTACGAGTATTTAAGAATAAAGATCTTAGGGAATTTTTTTGGTCAAAAAGAGATGAACAGACAGGTGAATGGAAAGAACTATATAATAGTGAGCTACATGATACGTATAGGAAGTCAGGTATAATTAGAACAGTTAAGTCTTATAGACTGCGATTGCAGGACATGTGGCACGAATGAGGAATGAAAGACGTGCATGAAGCTTCTTGTAGGAAAAACAGAATGAAAACTCCCTGTTGATAGACCAAGAATGAGGTGGGAGAATAACATTAACCATGATTTGAAGGAACAAGATTATACAGGGAATGATTGGAAAACTTAAGCTCAGGATAGGGATGTATGGAGAGCTTATGTCCGCGCGGCCTTGAACTTAAGGGTTCGATAGTGCCAGTGAGTTAGTTAGTTGGTTATAGTTAATGAGGTAGGGTTACAGGTATGGAGTGCCATAGTGGGTTAAGGAACACGCTACAAGTAGGAAAGTCTGGGGTTCGATTCTCGATAGTGTTTGAACCCACTTGTCCTCTAGTATATTGTGACCAGAAAAACAAAAAAAGAGATTATACACACAATAATAGAATGTATACTGACATATTGATCAGAAAGCTGGACAATAAATGAAAGGATGCTGAAAATAATCTTGGCTACAGAAATGGATGGATTACGGAGAAGTATGAGAATATCCAGGCTACAACGTATTCGAAATACATATATCAGACAAGAAATGGATGCACAAGAAACTGTTATCGATAGGATAACAAAGCGAGTTCTACAGTGGTATGGACATGTACAACGGATGTCGGAAGACCAGTGGCCTAAACAGGTGTTGGATTGAATGGTACCAACCAGAAGGAAGAGGGGGAGAAGTAGAAGAGCATGGTATGAGGGAATATATGATGTCATGATGAAGAGGGGTATGGAAGATAGGAACCTCTGGAAAGCAGGAATCAAAGGCAAACTGCTGTAAAGTGGAAAGCCTGTATGTATTTTGTCTGAATGCTTTAGATAGTTACTAAAGTTTTTTTCTTTTACTACATCTTCAGGGGAGCAAAACTTGCTGAAGTGTTTCTGTATGAACGTCCCAGAACCCTGGTCACGGAGTTTAAGACTACATTAAATGATATTTAAATTTTAAAATAAGCTAGTCTCTCTTTTTAAACCATGGCACATTAAAATTATATTACTGCTTCTTGGAAATGCTTCTAACATTGGGGCGAAACTAATTTTCTAATTTTGAGACCACACATGTTAAGTTGAGAAATTTGTTGTTTGCATATGGTTTAAGAGCATCTTTATACAGCTTAACATATAAATAGGTCAGTAACACTTTTTTGTTAAGTTATGTCAGATTCATATTTAATGAAGTCGAACTTACAGTCACGAATTCTCATGGCTCCATCTTCAAGATAGGAGAAATTTGTAGAGCCAAATTCTACTTTATATCTTTATATTTCGACTCCAAATTATTTAGCATGTCATTTTCAGTATTTATCATCCAATCATTATTTGTACATACGATTTACATCATAATCTAGTGACTGATATAGTCAAATAAGACATCCCATCATTCCACATCATGTGGATTATCTCCAGTTTCCGCAACTGGAATTCCGTATCACAAAAAGAAGCGACTGCCAAAGGGAATCATTTTAAAAATTGTATTTTTCTTTATGTTTGATTCAATATTGGTATCACTTCATATGCATTTATTAATTGGTGGTTCTTATTTAATTCTATAATAATAATAATAATTATTATTAAAATATATATGCAGTCAATATGCCCATTTCACCAATTAATGTTTTAAAATGGTCAACAAGTTTCTACAGCCAAGCTGTCATTCTCAAGACCAGATATTGACTGAAGACAAAATTGATAATAAATAAATAAACAAATTCAGTTAAAAACAAACTACGTCACATGACGCAATCATTCATAAGTAAACAATAAAACATATTATAGATATAATAAGGAATTACAAACCATTAAAGATATCGCTAAGTGTAACGGTTTCAATGAAAATATTATTGATAATTTGATTCGTAAATTTGAATTTAGAAAACTTATTACTGATTCTACAGCCTTCCATTCTCCTATTAATAAAGCTAATTTTGCAATTATGCCGTATGTTCCCTCTTTAACTAGAGGTTTGAACAAGATATTCAAAGGATTAGATATTAAATTAATTTTTACTTCCACTTTGACATTAAATAGTGTACTTGGAAACCCTAAAGATAAAGTCGATTGTTTAAAAAAAATCCGGTATTTATGAAATTGGATGCAATGACTGTGATATGAAATATGTTGGGCAAACCAGAAGATCCATTTTAACTAGATTTAACGAACATATTGCCCATTTTAGACTTAACAGAATTGAAAAATCTGGAGCTGCCCAGCATATTTCTGATTACGGTCATGCTATCAATAAAAGTAACCTTAGGCTGATTCGTTCGGTCATTGATTTCAAATTCCTTGACGTCCTTGAAAGTTTGGAAATTTATAAAAATAAGGATAAAATAATGAATAAAGACAAGGACCCTATTCCGTACAGCGCCCTCTTTTCTTTAATTGAAACAAAAGAGGATTAGTTTTATTATGTTTTATTGTTTACTTATGAATGATTGCGTCATGTGACGTAGTTTGTTTTTAACTGAATTTGTTTATTTATTTATTATCAATTTTGTCTTCAGTCAATATCTGGTCTTGAGAATGACAGCTTGGCTGTAGAAACTTGTTGACCATTTTAAAATATTAATTGGTGAAATGGGCATATTGACTGCATATATATTTTAATATTTTATCACCAAAAAGATCACTTGTGTATTAAATAATAATAATATATAAAATAATAATAATCATAATCATAATAATGATGATGATAATTATACTAATATAATAATGTTAGTTTTATTATTATGTGTATAAAATTATAGTCCCGCGCCGTAGCCGAGCGGTTAAGGTAGGAAGCCTTGGCGCAGAGCTACGGGACTTGCGCTGGTTCGAGTCTCCATGGGGGAAGAAATTTTCTCATGGTATTTCGGCCAGTATGGGACCGGTGCCCACCCAGCATCGTGAGGTAATTGGGTAGCTACAATAAGTAGCGGCTCCAGGTTGAGGAACCAGCTATAACGGCTGGGGGACTCGACATGCTAACAACATGTCACCCCTACACTGGCTGTTGATCATCTACCTCTGTGATTGACACATGTGGATGTGAAGGGCCAGCAGCCGGCTGGTAAAAGGGCAACCGCTGAAAAGTGGAAAGACCCTCAATCGGATCGGATAAAATTATATATATTCTACAACTTTTAAAAAATTTTAACTTGTATATTTTATAATAATAGCAAATATATAGGCATACTTCGTATATTTGTGCTAGTTGAGTGGAAGAGAAGACATTATCGCCTTACATCTAAAAGTTTAAATATAATAATAATAATAATAATAATAATAAATATTATTATTACATTATTCGAGTGTTAATGTTTGATAATGTTATCAGAGAAAATGTTAGCAACCTTAATTCCTTTCAGAGTTAATTTATTATTTTCAGGAAATTCGAGTAACTCACTCTTATTTTTGTTCTATTACAATGAATTTGATCTTGGGTCGATAATGTTATACGACACAGCGGGACGTTTATGACCACTCATAGCAGCACTATTGATGCTTCGCACAAAGGTAGATCCTTACCATGAATAGTCAGAAACAAATAGCAAATGAAGCACTTACATTGTACATAATTGCCAGTATTCCCGCAAACAAACATTAATTCAATAAAACAACTGAAACTTTAGAAAGTGACAGAAACTGTTAACATAATTGTTTTATTCATGTAACATTTTAAACGTCAGGCATCTGTGTTGTAGTAGATTTCGCATAGATCAACGACCGCTTCAGCAATTCTTCTTCAATAATTATTATTCTTAGAAATAAAATTTAAAAAAATGGAAGTTCGCTCTGAATCTGGAGATTAAGTTAAAAAATGGACTTATCATCTTCCTAACAAGCTGCTATTTAATTTATGAACGTGTTGTTGTGGTCATGCCTTGAGATTTCATCCTATTCTTGATTGTAAAATGTCATGTTTCAACCACCTCAAGTTTATGTTATTCTTCTCGTAACGTAATTATACATAGCAACTTTGATCGCATTTTTCTTCACTTTTACTTATTAACAATTTTGACTTTTAAATGAAGATATTGAGGCTGAAAGTAAACACGCATAGAAATACATTATATTAGAGAAATTGACAGTTAATGACAAATGAGGGAAATTAAAAAAAAAAGCTGAATTCAAATACCTAGGGATAATAATTACAAACAGGAATGATACGCACAAATTCTATAAATGCATGCTATTATGTTTTACGTCTCAACTTCTTAAAAAAAGGTTAAATATAAAATAATTAAAACTTGTATTCTCCCAGTCATATTTATGTGAAATATGGACTCCTACTTTAAGCGAGGAGAAAGGATTGCGAGTATTTGAGAATAAAGTTTTTAGGAAACTTTTTGTATCTAAGAGAGATGATCAGACAGGCAAATTGTGAAGACTATATAACAATGAACTATATGATCTTTATGAGAAAAACTGATATGAAAAGTTAAAGACTCATAGAGTGAATAGGCAGAACTTGTGGCACAAATGGGGAGTGGAAGAGAGGCATGGTAACTCATTATAGGAAAACCAGCGGGAAAGTAGGTAAGACAAGAATGTGGTGGGAGAATAATGTTAACCATGATTTGAGGGAAGTAGATTATACAGGGATTGATTGTAAAATGTTGGCTCAGGATAAGAATGTGAGGAGTGCTTATGTCAGCGTGGCCATGAACCTCCGGGTTCAATATTTCCAGTGAGTTAATTAGTTAAAGCAATTTCAAGTATCCTAGTTACTTTTATATGCACGTAATTACATTATATATATATATATATATATATATATATTACTTGACCGCGTTAACTTTTTAGCCTCTAAGGGGAACCAAAGGCGCGCTAGTGGAGAAGGTGGCGAAAGCGTCTCCTTCCTCCCTTGGTGCAAACGAATGACTGGGCAAGTTGTATAATCAGTGTCAAAATATAGCCGCAGACCTACTTAAAATAAAAATGAAGTTAATGAAGAATCGTCGGAATCTGTATGTGTACGGGTTTCTAGATAATGTTACGTACAGAGAAATTAAATCAGCACTGACTTCCAGCTACTGTCTATCAGACTTAAATGTTTATACACTGTGAATATAAGGTCTAACTTTCGCACTTGACATTGTCACTAATAACTGACTATACACGACTAATGGAAAATAAACACTGCACTGCAATCCAAGACAAGGGTCTACTACCTACTCACCCTTACCACATTCGTTTAGTTCGCAGTTTTTCCGCAATGAAAGTTAATGTGGTCGAGTAATATATGTATCTATTTATTTTACGTGCATTATTTAATTTTATTTATATTTTTATATATTTATAGTCTATAAGTAATTTTATTTCAGAATCGATGTTTAGCAAATATCTACTCTAACTAAATAGGCCAAAAATAATTCAAAACGATGAGTTATGATGATCTTGAAGAAGATTTTCGGGCTGTAGGCCATGGTCGTGAGGCTTGTAGTTCCCAGACGTTTCGCCAGAGGCTGCGTCTGGCATCCTTGAGACAATCCTTGAGGATGCCAGACGCAGTCTCTGGCGAAACGTCGGGGAACTACAAGCCTCACGACCACGGCCTACAGCCCGAAAATCGTCTTCAAGATCATCATAGCAACTCCGGCCGTGAAAGTCTACGTAAATACAAATGAGTTATGACTTTAAAAACTGGTCACTAAACTGCAAATAACAAACCAAAAAAATCTGGATAGGAGAAACATTAAGAAGAGGCAATGAAATAGTTGGTAAGACCGTTCTGTATTTGAATTCTTATGAGAATCTTCTTCTTCATCACCACAACAACCCACTTAGGGCGACAGCATTCCTCAGAAGTACCCGCCAAGCTTATCTATCAAGACCAATACTTCCCCAATTTATTTCAAACAAAATCTTTGCATCCTTTAGTATTTCATCTTCCACAAAAGTTTAGGCCTTCCTTTGGGTCTTTCCCCTTCCACATTTGCAGTATTTTGTATGAAGGTAAGTAATCTTAAGAGAATAGAAAATAAAATTAAAAACAGACTGGGGAAGAACAATAATTTATTAATGAAATTACAATGGAAGTGAATTCATGGAAGGAGGTAAAGTTTGCGGAGAATAAGATATTATGAAGCCAGTTTGTGGTGCTGCAAAGAAATGAAGATATGACGAAAAAGAGAAGAAAAAGGGTGGATAATGCTAAGTTTTTATAATAATAATAATAATAATAGCTTTATTTTACCTGGCAGAGTTAAGGCCTTAAGGCCTTGTCTACCACTCAACCAGGTTTAAAAAAAAATACAAACAAAAAATAGTCTTAAATCTAAATTACAATATATATCTATAAATATAAACGATTACAAGTTATGAATACAATACAATTAATATTTATAATGTATTTTGATTTACTCTAAATTTAACGAATTAAATATATATGTACAATATATATAAAAAACAGGAAAATATTAATGACATAGTATAAAATTAAATAAATAGAGAAAAATTAATTATTAGACAACAGGTAACTGTATAAGCGTGACTTAAAGGTACCAAGTGTGCGGCAACCCCTGATATCTTGAGGAAGGAGATTCCAGGAGCGGGCAGAGGTTACTGTGAAGGAAGTAGAATAGGAGGAAGTGCTATGAAGAGGAATTGTTAGCAGACTGCTATCTTGTGATCTAGTGTCAATATTGTGGTAAGAGGATAACTTCTCAAATCTAGACGCCAGGTAAGTAGGGATGTAGGAATTCAGAAGCTTGAAAAGTTGTGAAAGAGAGTGCAATTTACGTCTGTCAGTAAGACGGAGCCAAGAGAGGTTATTAAAGTGTTCGGAAATATGGTCATAACGCGGCGGATATTGAAAATGAATCGAACGCAAGCATTATGAACACGCTGCAGTCTCTGCGACAAGTCATAGTTTAGATCATTATATATAATGTCACAATAATCGAAGTGTGGTAACACAAGATTCTGCACAAGGATTTGTTTTAACGAAACTGGGAGAAAATTCTTTAAACGTCTAAGATAATGTAAGATGGAGAAAGTCTTTTTACATATGTGTTTCACTTGTGTTTGCCAGGTTAGATTTGCGTCTAGATGTAGTCCAAGATCTATTACTGAAGAAGAATAAGGGATAATTATATTATTTATAGTAATGTTTGGTAGTGTAGATATGTCAAAGGTTGTAAGCAGTCTTTGTTGTCCCATTAGAATTACTTGTGACTTGTTAGGATTTAGATTTATACCGATACTTGAAGACCAGTTAAAGATGGATATGAGATCGTCATTCATTTTTGTCAAGCTGTTATAGAGAGAATGAGGAGGTGAATGTAGGTAAATTTGGAGATCATCAGCGTAGAGGTGATAACGGCAGTGCTTTAGTACAGTTGGCAAGTCATTTATGTAGATTGAGAAAAGAAGAGGTCCGAGAACACTGCCCTGGGGGACTCCAGCCGGCACGTTGCGCCAAGTCGAAGATCTAGAGTTTAATGAAACGTATTGTTGACGACCGTGCAGGTATGAGTCGAACCAGGATACAGCGCTGTCAGACAAGTGTAGGTGCTTGAGCTTTATCATAAGTAAGTCGTGGTCTACTGTGTCAAAAGCTTTGCTGAAGTCAAGTAAGGTTAAAGGAGTCAATTGACGTCTGTCCACGGCTTCACGAATATCTTCAGTAATTTTTAGCAAAGCTGTGGTTGTGCTATGACCATAGTGAAGGACTTGTCATTGTGCTGAGAAATATTAATATGAATGAATGAAGAATAATGTCAAAGAAATAAACAATATTCATTGGAATTATTAAGGTTAATCATCCATTGAACTAACTTTCAACATCATCATCATCCTTCACAGATTAGGTATTTGCCTGTTTCGATCTCACATCTGTTCAGCCCAGCGCTTTCTTGGTCTTCCTACCGATCTTCGATCTCCAGGATTATAAATCAGTGCCATCTTTGGTATTCTATCCTCTGTCATTATTTTTAGATGTTCTATCCAATTGTTCGTGTGTTCTTCTATTTGTTGAAGAAGTGGTTGTACTTTTAGTTCCTCTCTAATATTCTCATTTCTAATATGTTCTTCTCTTGTACAACCTTTTACACCCCGTAGGAAGCTCATTTCCGCTGCCCTGAATTTTACTTTTTTTATTTTTCCTTCGGGGTTCAGGCCTCACTTCCATACATCGCCACTGACAGTACCATCGTTGTGTAAAATCTTAGCTGTGTGTCCTTTCTTACTTTGTTCCTCAGTATTAGTCTGAACTGACTTTCATATTTATAATTGTATCACCCACCTTGTATTAGATTTCACGTCAATCGATAATTTTTAGAAGAAAATATTTTAATTTTTACTCGATGAGTCCATGTTGAATCTGGAATAGGTAAAATACTGAATGCTAAAAAAATTAGATTTTTAACTACGGTGAGTAAGTGATTTAAACACCTTAACAGTTTCTGCTGAGCAGAATAAAACAATCTCCTGGCGCGACAGGCCTAGAAGGCCCTTAGCCTACCAGCTGGCTGCTCGCCTCACATCCACATGTGTCAATCACATAGGTAGATGATCATCAGCCAGTGTAGGGGTGACATGTGGTCAGCATGTCGAGTCCCCAGCCCTTATAGCTGGTTTTCTCAACCTGGAGCCGCTACTTATTGTAGCTACCCAAATGCCTCACGATGCTGGGGTGGGCACCGGTCCCATACTGGCCGAAATACCATTTGAAAATGTCTTCCCCCATGGAGACTCGAATAAGCGCAAGTCCAGTAGCTCTGCCCCAAGGCTTCCTGCCTTAACCACTCGGCTACGGCGCTGAGCAGAATAAAGTACAGGGCTATTCAGAAAGAAGGAACAGACTTCAAACATTTATTTCTTCACTACAAAAAATAGAAACTCAATTCCAACGTTCCTGGAAAGAGAAAGGCGACAGCGCCATTGCGGCCGTGATTGGAACTTCAAACTTTTCTCTTTCTATAAATGTTGGAATTGTGTTTCTATTTTTGTAGTTTGGAAGAAATAAATGTTTGAAGTCTGTTCCTTCTTTCTGAATAGACCTGTATTTTAGTGCGGTATGTTGGTGCAGAGCTATAGCACTGGTTCGAGTACCCATGGGGGGAAGACATTTTCTCATGGAATTTCGGCCAGTATGGGACCGGTGCCCACCCAGCATCATGAGGCATTTGGGTAGCTACAATAAGTATCGACTCCAGGTTGAGAAAACCAGCTATAACGGCTGGGGGGCCCAACATGCTGCCAACATGTCACGCCTACACTGGCTAGATGATCGTCTACCTCTGTGATTAACACGTGTGGATGGTACGCCAAAGGGCCCTCAAGGCCTGTCGCGCTTGGAGAAAAAAAAATGTGTGTCAGTAAAATCTGTGATTCAGGTTGCTATCGATAAACTCTTATATCAGCGGTCAGTGCTCGCCACGTAGACAATAAAGTAAGAGAACTCTATCTCTGAACATGTGCGAGGCATTTGTTTGAACTTATCATTGAGAGGAAGTTTTTTATTAAACTGGGAGGGCAAACAGTCACAGCACTGCGATCTCAAAGATGTATTGCGCTTCCCAGCATTATGAAATTAATGTCTAATCTATGGTGTTATGTAGTTTGTTATGGGTCTTCCTCCTGGTCCCACCCGTCAAGTACTGCAATCACGACTCATGTCTCCTGTTATTTGGGTTCATGAACGATAGATGTAACTACAATCCTCCGTTGGCCCCTGAGGTTGTTACTCAGGCTCAGAGTCATGAGGAAGCACAACCACATGTAGTTCGCCAAACTAAACTATATTTACGTAATATGTAATGATGTGAATGGTGACATGAATGCAATGAAGCGGGAGGGAAGGGGAATGGAGAATGTTGTTGGGATAAAATTCGGGAAACTGGAGAACACGAGAAAAATCGAGAAATGCCCATCACCATTATCCCTCCGGAACTACCAGGATTCGAACCTGGGATCTCAGTGGGACATCGCACGCGCTAGCCACGCGTCCACGGAGATGGCTACGTTCTTTTGTTAACATAACTTATTTACAATTACATATATATTGTGACGCATTGTTGATCCATTGTTCAAATTACCTTGAATTTTGCGAGCTGCAAAGGACTCTTTATAAGCGAATAGCGATCATTTTCGGGTCGTTTGCAGCCAGAAAAGACTTCTGTAAGATTTTTTTTTTTCTTGACTATTTAATTCATGCCCCAAATGGCAGTCAATGAGCAATCACATTTCAATGAATTTTGATTTACAACCAATCACAGTCGTTTTTCACCTCGGTTTTATCAATTTAATTTTATCACATTAAAATCAAGCTCCTCCTTTCTAACATTCTGAATAGGTCAGAGCATTATTTTGCAGTGACTGGCTCTCTAAGAAATACGTTGAATATAACGATTCATATATTAAGATGTAAGAATCGTACAATGCAATTGGCTCCCAGATTGTATATATAGTGCACAAATGTAACCAGATTCTGCTTGCTGGATATAATAGATAAACATTTATAGCAATTAATTATACCACAAAAAAATAAACCACTGTTTGCACTTTCTTAAACGTATTATTTTCCAAGTATTCATATTCCAAAAAAAAAAAAAATAGAATTGACATATTTACATCACAGGACATCAGAAATTAATTAATGCCTATAATGTTGGTTATAAACAGTTTGATGTGTTTCATTTTTTTCTCCACTAGGGTGCATTCTTACAATATTGCGATCCTTTGGCAATAAATAATTTTATGATCTGGTTGCAGTGATGAACAAATGACACATAATAAACGTTTCTAATTTGTTTTCAAACGTCGCCGTTTACATTAAATATATAAATATTTTAAAATAACTATATTTAAATAATGATTTGTGGGTAAACAGCTTAATTTTATTCGTTAAATAGTCCTAACAAATGCCACTCTTGATTTCCAAATTTTCTAGATAAATTGAAAATCACTCGTGAAATTACTTATGATAAATCAGTCTCCAGATACATCGACTCTAGAACAATCAAACTCTCGGACTTTCTATGCGAGAGAATCCGGGACTGACGTCCGGAATATTCTTACTCGCGTATATATATATATATATATGTGTGTGTGTGTGTGTGTGGTGTGTGTGTAATGATTAAGGAAGTTCTTTTACAGTATATATATATATATATATATATATATATATATATCCATAGTAATTCTGCCCGAAGGCAGGTCCTTCACTGCAATCATAGCATTTCCATGCTATGTGTGCAGCTTTACTAGGGAATTGAAGATGTGGTAGCTTCCCGTTGCTTTCCACACCGGTGAAGGATGATGATGATGATGGCCATATGATTTTGGGGACCGTTTGGGCCTTAAAGTTTTTCTGACATTTGTCTTACAGATGAGGAAAAACCCCGATAAAAACCTCACCCAGAAAAACTGCCCCGACCGGGGATCGAACCCGGGCCCGCTGTGTGACAAGGCAGCACTCTACCTCGAGACCACAGCAGTGGATATATATATATATATATATATATATATATATATATATATGAGGTGTGGAAAATCAGATGGCCCAGTCGTGATCACAGAGTGAACGAGTAAATGTGAGAACAAGATTATATTCTAAATGAAATCGTCAGCGAGTATAAAGAACTAAGTGATAAATAAATTGTGAAGCAAGAGATGTTATTGCCAGAAAGTTATTTGCGAGGAATCAGCTAACTACACTCAAATAAAGTTAATTTGGAAATTTTGTGTCTACATTTGTGGAGTTAATTTATAGAAATTTCATCTGAATTATACGAACGCGCTAAGTGCAACAACGTATCATATTGATGTGTGTTTGAAAATATACACAAATCAACGTGTCCTTACATTTTCAGTTTTTTAATCGCGTAGTTAAATCTGAAGATTATAAAAGAGTATATGAGATCAGTTGGTTCACTTGTGACGGACTTCACTTAGCAGGGACACCCTGTACTTAACAAACGTTAACTTATTATATATTTAAAGTGCATTTTAATTCATCCAGTTATTTAATAGGTATGTAAACTTTAGAAATAACTACTTAAATTGTCAACTTTTACACAAGTTAACATTTATCCACACATGTTAAACAAATACCAATGTCACATTGATTTGATTAAAATAAAAATGAATGTATGTAAATTTAAACGTAGACCATAAGACGGTGGTGGAAAACAAGGAGAGACAACCTGAATTTTGAGTCTGTACGTACAGGCGCTTGTTTAATAACAGGGGGAGATATCAGATGGCTTTGCCTGAGGACATCTAATAAAGTGTGGGTAATGGCCCAACAGTTCCACATCAGTTACACTACTACCGCATGCAACACACACTCTCTGACCAGGGGTGACTCTACTCATCTCGATAACTTCTCTATACTAATTTTTGATGCAGTTTCTACAAATTAAAGGTGAACTCCTTTTCTAAAGTATAGACTATAACCAAAGGCTAGAGGAAGACAACCTTGATCAAAAATCACCCGATCCTTCAGGTTACAGGTTGATATGTGAGCCAGCTCCTCACTCACCGTAAAAAATATATAAAATGCTAAAACTCCGAAGCTAACAGAATAACTGCAGTTGAAATGAATTTTTGGAGAAGAGCTGCCAGAAAATCTCGACTGGAAAGAATTAGAAATACAGAAATTAGAAAATTAATGAACGCAGAAAGAAGTATAATGGATGAACACAGAAGGCTGAAATGGTATGGACACATAAGAAGAATGCTGGATGGAAGTCTACCAAAGGCTGTCTACGAATGGGAAATTAAAAGAAGGAGCAGAAAAGGAAGTCCAAGAACAACCTGGAAGAATAACATTCAGAATTCAATGAGGAAATGTGGTGTAACGGATAGACACAGAGGACAGAGAACGATGGGGAATTTTAATTAAGGGGAATTTGTGAACGTTTGTTACAAACTCATATCTGTAAGACCGTAGTCATTTATGTATATTTTTAAAACTCATGTTAATTATTAAGATTGGTTGGAGAAAACCCTCAATAACGAATAAAATTCTCAAAATGAATGAATGGCTATAGTCAAAATAAAAATAAATTATTTTCACAAATGTCTAGTTCAAATTGATTTGCAAAATCACGGTATTAGAAAAATCACATTTTTTTTCCAAACAACGATCTTTCCATAATAATCTTGAAATTAATCATTTAAAATGACTATATTGCTAATTTTTATTAATTACTAACTAATATCCGGTGTGTGCCTCGGGCCCATAGAAGGCGGCTAACCATTCATCTTTCTTTTTCCACTTGGACAAGCATATAAATATAATACTGATTATAATTTGCATGGACTGAACTAATTTCGTTATGGGATAGAGAACAATGGCTATTCTTTAAATAACGACAATGGGCGTAACATAAAATATTGGTTTTTAATACAAAAATAAGTGTGGATTATTATAAAAAAATAAAGTAATGTAAATAACAGAACTATATCTTGGAACAATCAATCAAAGCCCAATAATAAACAAAACATAATAAGATAACGACGTACCATTCAAACAATCACACTCAAACGTCTCTAAGCAGAATCGAAAGTCCTTCTTCCATGCTGACTTAGATCAAATTAAATCCAACCATTCTTCGGTGTACAATCCACATGCTTATCTTCTGCATTACCATGCTAACTTCACCCTTCGCATGGTACACCAGAGTAGGATTCCAACACTGAATCCACTCGTAAAGAACCCAAACGCCACTTGTTAGGCCGATCGACTGACTGTTCAAGTCCACTGAGATTGCCCAAATGGTAACAAAGTGTTTACTTTGTATTTTTCATATTGAAAGATATGCTGTACTTATGTTGAAGTTATTAAGTACTGGTTTACGTGTTTGTTGTACTTTACGTAAACATTGATTCATCTTTCTTTCTTCCAAAATAGAGACTGATTTATGCAAGTAATACTACGTTCCCTTATTGTTGTTTACATCTTGTGTCTATCATACTTTATAAACATGCCTAGCTGGGTGGATGTGATATCCAGAGATAAGCTCGTTTGTGAATTAGGCATGCTAGGTATAGAAGTTGAAGGTGATGTAAACACATTACGTCAGCGGCTTAAAAGTTACATGAATTCTCTCTCCCAGCCTGAACAAATATTAATAAAGCGTAAGTTCATTGTAGATGGTGCAATCCAAGAAGATTATTTGGCAGAACAACACAAGAACATGAGTGATCGTAGACTTAGTTCTATTAAAGATTTATCTAGTGGAACTGTCTCCAACCTTTCTTCTTTTATGGAGCAGAATAATCAGCGGATTTTCCGAGAGTTGATTGGAAAGGTAGATCCCTGTGATGGTGAAGATAAAGAATCGTTAGTGGTCTTCCTCATCAAAATTAACTCGATTTTTGAATTGAAATTGGTTTCCGATGAGTATTTTGTAAACTCGACTTTGAGTTGTATCGGAGGAATTTTATTGAATATCTGGAGAGTGTGAAGTTGTTAAATTGAGATTCTCTTGGATGGAAAGTTTAGAACATGTGAAGTGTTCATTGTTGCCTCCTAGATTGTTGGAAGACTTTTGGATTAAATTTGTGTCACGTCGATTCCAAATGCCTAAGGAATCTTTGTTGGAGTTTATCTCCAATGTGCAAGGAGCTTCACTGGTGTTGAATCCTTCATTTTCGGAAGAGAAGTTAATCGACCTTATTCTGCAAAATATGTCCCCGGCTACTAGACAGCATTTGGTATTTTCTACAAAACCTCAGAATGTAGCCGAAATGTGTCTCTTAGCCAGAAAAGTGGCGGATTTCGAAATTGCTGAAAAACAGAGGGACTTTAGTGAAAGAAGTAAAGTTGACAATTTAAATAAATCTAATACTTCGGCGAATCGTTCTTCTGGGTATTCAAAGAAGAATCTACAGTGTTGGAAATGTCAGCGGTATGGGCATTTGTCTAGAGAATGTCGGTCCAAAGATTTAACCATTCCTCAGGTTAATGTTGGGACTTTTTCCTCGAGAAAGCATAAGAAAAGAATTCAAGCTTCTAAGAGAGTATTTCCTTCAGGGAAAAATAGACCGTCATCTTTTTCGGCAAATTTGCCTCATTTACCGGTGGAAGTTTTCCACCAGAAAATAGACGGTTTATTGGATAGTGGTGCTTCTATTTCTCTTGTGCGAGAAGACTTTATCTCTGCTTTACCTAAGAAATTTTTGAAGAAGACTTCTTTGAAGTGTAAATCAGTCAACAATCAAGTTTTCTCTGTAGATAAAATGGTTCGTTTACACTTAAAGATAAATAAGTTTTCATGGGACCAGTTGTTTTATGTGGCCCAAGAGTTACCTGTTCCAATTATTCTAGGTTATGACTTTATGTCGAAATCCGGCATGAGGATTGATTTTCAGAATGGAGTCTGTAATTTCAGATTTGCTCGAGACGTTTCGCTGCCGTTTAAAAGTACATCCTTGTATGTATGGGCATGCATATGGTAAGAATCCTTCGGAACAATGTTGTGTTATGTCTCTCAATAATCTTGAGGAGGGAAGAGGAATTATCTAAATTGGTGAAAGAATTCCCTGGATTATTTAGTGATCGATTAGGGAGAGCAAAAAACAGTTTTTGTGAACTGGAATTGTTGGATAATGTTCCTGTGCGGTCTCCACCCTTTCAATTTTCTCCACCTAAGTTGCAATTGTTACAAAGCGAAATTCATAAGCTTATGCAACAAGGTGTTATTAGGCCAAGTCGTTCTAGTTATGCGAGCCCAGCCTTTCTTGTTCCAAAAGCTAGTGGAGGCCATAGGTTGGTTATCGATTATAGGAAGCTTAATAATAAAGTGGTGTTTGATTGTTTCCCATTGCCCACTTTGGAAGCAGCTTTCCAAATATTTCATGGAGCCAAAGTGTTCTCCGTAATTGATTTGCATTCCGCCTTTTTCCAAATACCATTAACTCCATCCAGTAGAAAGTACACGGCTTTTGTCACTCCCAATGGTCTTTACGAGTTTAATATGTTGCCTATGGGTTTGAGTGTGGGTAGTCAAGTATTGAGTCGTGAATTAGACAAATTGTTTGGAGATTTGAAATACAAGTATGTTTTTCAGTACTGTGATGATCTTATCGTGTATTCTTCTGATATGCAGCAACATCTCGCTCATTTGAGAGAAGTCTTTGAGAGGTTGAACAATAAAGGATTAACTGTCAATCCGGAAAAAATCACTCTGGGATGTTCTAAGATAAAGTTTTTGGGTCATTTGCTGTCAGCCGAAGGTATCCAAGTGAACCCGGAGAGAGTTGAAGCCATCAAAAATCTTCCTACTCCTAAGAATTTGAAAGGCGTTAGAAGTTTCATGGGAATGGTGGGCTTTTATGCCAGATTTATTCCTAACTTCTCTCAAGTTGCCCTTCCTTTGAATAACTTGAAGAAAAAGAAAACTAAATTCTTATGGAGTCAAGAATGCGAAGCTTCTTTTCAAAGTCTTAAATTAGCTCTTTGCGAGGCTCCCACTTTACAGGTTCCCGATTTCAATAAGAAGTTTATTCTTCAGTGTGACGCCAGTGATAGCGCGTTAGGTGCGGTTCTTAATCAGGAAATTGAAGGCAATTTAGCGCCTGTGGGATATGCTAGTCGCACTTTAAATGAAGCCGAAATAAAATACAGCATTTACGAAAGAGAGATTTTAGCTATTGTTTTCGGTTGTGAGAAGTTCCGTACCTTTTTGGAGCATAACCGTTTTGTGGTTCACTCTGATAATCAAGCAGTTTCTTGGTTATGTAAGAACAGTGGTACCCTGGGTAGAATCGGTAGGTGGGTTGTGCGTCTTTTCTGCTTTTAATTTTGAAGTAGTTCATGTTAGAGGATCTGATAATGCAGTAGCTGATGGTTTATCGCGACTGTTCCATGAAGATGAAGTTCCGGAGCACCCTCAAGTCAATCTTCTATCGAACTTTCCTGCATCATTTAAAGATCTTAAATTGCATCAACAAGAAGATGATGATTGTAAGAGATTGTATGCTCAAGTTAGAGCTGGCACTAATAGTCCAGATTTCTCTTTACATAGAGGTCTATTAGTGTACAATCCTCGAAAAGGTCCGAAGATCCGAAGAATCGGGTGTTGGTTCCCGTAGTACTGCGGCCTGTTTTGCTCAAGTATTATCACGATTCTCCTTTGGGCATGCATTTGGGCATTGCCAAGACTATGGAAAAGCTCAATAGACAATATTATTGGCCTCATATGGGTGAGGATGTGCGTAAATACATTTTGAATTGCGTTGATTGTCAGCGAGCTAAGCCTGCCCCTAATACTAAAGTTGGTCTTCATTCGGCGGAGCCCTCCACAGCTCCCATGCAAAGACTCTTTATTGATTTCTTTGGTCCCTTAGTTCGCTCTAAGCGAGGTAATGTTGGGGTTCTAGCAGTTGTCGACGGGTTCTCTAAATATGTGGTGCTTCATCCTGTGAGATCCTTGAAATCTAATGCAGTCGTAGAATTCTTCACTAGAAACTTTTTTCCGAGCTTTGGTGTGCCTGAATCCATTGTTTCGGATTGAACCGAAAGTGCCTTTTGCGGTTCAGTTATCATCTTCGTGCTCCTTCCCGCTTACGAACATTTGTGAAGCCTGCCAATGTTTCCTGTGTTCCGTGTGGTTACCCCTTCCTTCTTTACCCTTTCCATTGCGCATCTTGGTAGCGCACATCCCTTCTCCTGGCGAACCTGATATATGCTCGGCAATCTCAGTGGACTTGAACAGTCAGTCGATTGGCCTAACAAGTGGCGTTTGGGTTCTTTACGAGTGGATTCAGTGTTGGAATCCTACTCTGGTGTACCATGCGAAGGGTGAAGTTAGCATGGTAATGCAGAAGATAAGCATGTGGATTGTACACCGAAGAATGGTTGGATTTAATTTGATCTAAGTCAGCATGGAAGAAGGACTTTCGATTCTGCTTAGAGACGTTTGAGTGTGATTGTTTGAATGGTACGTCGTTATCTTATTATGTTTTGTTTATTATTGGGCTTTGATTGATTGTTCCAAGATATAGTTCTGTTATTTATATTACTTTATTTTTTTATAATAATCCACACTTATTTTTGTATTAAAAACCAATATTTTATGTTACGCCCATTCTTGTTATTTAAAGAATAGCCATTGTTCTCTACCCCATAACGAAATTAGGTCAATCCATGCAAATCATAATCAGTGCTATACTCATATGCATGTTCAAGTGGAAACAGAAAGATGAATGGTTAGCCGCCTTCTATGGGCCCGAGGCAGGCTGTTTTGTCGTAAATAACTTCGTTGAATGTTTGGAATCCTTTACTAAGTACAGCAGTATCATAACCCAGCGATCCCGGAAGGTAGCAGTGACGTCTAATAGTTATCAGAGCGTGGTAGTATGCGCCACAAATGGCATATTAAACCAAACCCTTAACCACGCTCTGAGAAACCATTTGTGGCGAGTATTACGCCTAAATAAATAAAATGTGTTTTTATGTTCAGTTAAATAAGTAAAAAGAAAAATAAATATATATCGTAATTATTTTAAATACTCCGTGTTGATTCCCTGGCGTTTCCTTGGAATCTACTTCCCGATCTTCTTGGCATCAATGAGCTGAAAGACAAAAATGGTTATTGTCAGCTATCCGTAAAAATAGACATACTGTCGTGGACTTTTTTTTTGTAATTTTCTTGAAATGTTCAATTCTGTGCAAATTCGTTTGGTGTATTTGTTATGGTTTAGGGTCAGTTTCACCAACAGAGGTAACTGTATTACGTCAGTTGCCCCCATTTATTATACATAGCTTAAACTGGAGCAATACAGTTACCTCTGTTGGTGAAACCGACCCTTAGACAGCGTAAGTTATTAAGCGTTCCAAAACCTACCTTTTTTTTTTTTGGTGCACGTATGCCCCTTATTTATTTTGTTAACCCCAGCTGTATAGCACGTAGGGTAATATGTTACACACGTTAATTCTCCCAGAAAAAATCTCTAGATAATGGAAAAAAGCCCATTAATATCAGTCAAGTAGGTTTTGAGTCCATAAAGGACAAACAAAAAAACAGACATACATTCAATGTTATACATAAATATTGGTGGAGGTAAGGTCATGTAGCCTTCTCTTCCATGCAGCATGACAAACAAATGTTACATTAGAAATGACAATTAACTCTAATGTTAAATGCTAAATGAAGATTTGACCAATGAAGTGATATCTATGAGAGTAAGATCGATAACATAACAATGTTAATCAAAATTAAAATTAACAATAAAATGTACACAAGCAAGATAAGTTAATTTGTTAAGAAGACAATCCCTATTAATGTATATGAAAAAATTTACAAGGGATAATAATGAGATATATTATCGGTTATACGGTAGGTACTTAAAATTTACCAATTCAATTTACGGTCAGTTTGGAGAAATCACGGTCGACTATCACTAAAATATTATCGCTATTAAACTGTCAAATCTGCTGTGCAATTGTTCGGAAATTGTCGAATCTGACTTGCAAAATATTTGTGATTTATATGCTTCACAACTTAAAAAACCGTTCTATCAAAATATTGTTACTTTGTAAATTAAATAAATAATATTATATATGGTACGTAACTCACTTTCATATTATTAAAATTATTTATAAAAAATAATTAATCAGTATTTTAATTATATTCACGTTTTGATCTATTTGTACAATTGACTCCATCGCCACGCTCCGGTCGTGAACTATCAACAAGCTGAAGGATCTTGTGTCATTGTTCTGTCCTCTACACAAAGATACAGTGTGTGTTAAAACAATAACCTCGTTGCTAATTCCGTTTTATCAGAAATTGTAGAAATAAGTCTACCTGCCAATGTAAGTTACTTCATTTTATAACACACTGCAGTGATAGAAAATTCAACATTTTTAAGTTCACGAGTTCAACGTTGTATTGTTAATGACGCTATGAACTACTTTGTATACTGACTTACTGATATTCCTCGCGGTATTATTTATAATGCGAGCCTGAACCCAGCTTAACGGCTTATAAGTACAGTAAAACTTGTTTAATCCGGAACATGAATAATGCTGAAATCTGTCCAATATGAACACATTTATCGGTCCCGATGAAATAATATTAATTTTACATGTACTTATGTTGCATAAAACGGAATCTGTCCAACGCGGAGACGGAAAGATTCTTCTACAAAATTCTTGATGAATGTATAAATACGGAAAGGCAGAAAATAAATTAGTTTCCATTTCATTGAATTCCCATTAGGCCAAAAAAAGATACCTAAGGAATGATTCCTATCTTCCGGGTGAAGTGGAGATTCTACCTGTACTTGAAATTTTATTTCGGCCTTACTGCACACCCGTTATGCGAGATACAGATACCTGTCTTACAAATAACCATTGCACTCAAAAATCTTAAATTAGTTTAAGTTCTGAGACCGTTCTTTCACAGGTAGCGTTCTAAATTTACGGAATAAAGATGGCTAAAACGCATGTATTATTATCATTAAACGAAAAAGTGAAAGTGATTGAAGATAAATCTCCAAATTTTCGGACCGATACTCCAAAGCCATGCTCCAGCTGTTGCTAAATCCCTAGAGAATAACGATTTCAAGGCATCTTCGGGTTGGCTGGACAGTTTTAAAAGACGACACAATATAGTGTGGAACGATATTTGCGGGGAATCAAATAATGTGGACGAAAGTGTAGTTAGTGAGCGGAAACCGAAACTGCATACTTTAATTTTAGGATACGCGCCTAGAGACATTTTTAACGCTGACGAAACGGGACTGTTTTTTTGCGCGTTACCGTCGAAGCCACACGTACATACTATATTTCATTTTCAACGGCAGCGGAACTGCAATTAATCCAAGGTACGTAAAAAAGACGTATACGGTACTCTATAAGCTAAGATTACTAATAAGTTATAATTTTTTATAATGCGGAATTTTGTTTAATGTGGGGAAAAAAATTGGTCCCATGCGATTCCGCTTTGAACAAGTTTTACTGTATTATGAATTGTACCAACTACATTCAGTGATTGTATAATTTTTATTTATAATACTTTTTTTAAATTTCAAACTGATCTTGTTTATGCTGTCAACTTACTTAAGCATTACGTATCCTAACATAACATTTCAATTGTATGGCTTTTGGGATAAAAGTCCGAGAATAATTGGCCGATTCATCCAAAGTTATTTTTGTAAAATAAGATCACATAAATAAATTGTGCAAATCAAATATCATAGTTGAAATAACAAATCCGCGATGGGCAATGTAGTCACAAAGGCTAGAAAGCATTTTAGTCGCAAACCGGTGATAAAAGAAAGTTAGGAACTCCAAGGCTTAGGTGGTGGAATAAGGTGGAGAACAATTTAAGAAAATTGAGTCTTTGAAAAAAAAAACTTCGGTACAGAATACTCCTCCTTTGCAATTAACACAGGCCTCATTTCAGATGACATATTCGGATACATTTTGTTAAACAGAAATCACAGTCCTTTTGATACCTTTCTTTTCCCACGAAAATATAAGAATTGTAAATGTAACTTTTTTTTTCATACAGTAAGAAACTTTACACATTATACATACCATATATTTGGGATCGTCTTTTTCAAAATTTCGCCGCAAGTCAAAAGAAATCATAATTTCACAGAGTGCGTGCGCCTCTAGCGGCAAATCGATTCATGTACGTATATGCATTTTGGTAATAAAAAAGATGATCATCTTGGCCTCCTATTTCATTCCTTAAAGACTATAATTGATATTTTAAGCCAATCTGCATAATACATTATGCTTACAAGTCTGTATTTTAATGTTCTTAATAAGTTTAGTCTACAGTCATATACTGTATTGTTTAAACCCTTTGTATTTCGCCATGTTTTTATATGTTCATTATTATTCAAAAACCCACCTACTCTAATATTAGTTCGATAGTACTATTAATGATCAGTAGAGCAAGGAATTATATGAAATTTCATGTTTTAAACTATTAATCCGAGAGCGCTGAGATAAAGTATCTTTAGATTTTATGTTGTAGAGAATCAATTAAGATCAAAAATAATTATATCTCATAATATCTTGACCCGGGTTTTTCCTTACCTGTAAGACCAAATGTCAGGAAGCTTAGGACCCAACGGTACTCGAAAATAATCCGGCCATCATCATCATCATCGTCGTCATCCTTATCATCACCATCCTTCACCGGTGTTGGAAAGCAACGGGAAGCTACTACACCTATAATTCCCTAGTAAAGCAGCAAAGCATAGCGTGAAAATGCTATGATTGCAGTGAAAGACCTGGCCTCGGGCAGAAGTACTATGAATGGATGGATGGATGGATGGATGGAATATTTTGGCAAAGTTTTGATATTTTAGCGAAATTTTCATATTCTTTCATATTTTTCAACTTTAAAATATTTTTTTAATAACAATTCTAGGTATTCGTTAAAAAAAACATTTTTTAAGTGTTTGTAGTTCTGAATTTTTTTTACAATGTAATATCGTAGCCAAGTGTAAATTCCTCAATATCCCATCCAGAGCAAATAAATAGTTTTGATAAAAACAAATACTTGGATGAGGAGACATGGAATGACGAAGTTGAGGCTTTTGTCCGAAACTCCGGAACAAGAACATGACTCTAGATTAATTATTTTTAAAACAGAGATGTTAGAATAACAACGCAGCCAGTTCCTTCTTGCTACCTAAGGGCAGTCCTTACTTTGTGTGTGGATTTAATTACGGCAGTTAAATGTAGGAAAGACTGCTGCTGGTAAACTTAAAGCTGTGCTGTAAAATAAAGTTTTGCTCTAGACTTTGTGAAATGAGTAAAGTTCTTGAAGGTAAGGCTAACATTATTCTCACTTACATCAAACTATCAAATATAGCGCACTACATGTATGTTGCCATAACATCGTGTGATGTGAACGTACTTTTTGATCGTACGAAACTATTCTGACAGACAGGCGTTTTAGTTTACTTTGAACAAAACGTAGAAAATGCTCCTAACTACGTATTGCGAACAGAATTGATAATTGGATTTTCAAAGCACAAGTAGACGAACACTGGACACTGTGCTACGCTCATTTCATGAAAAAAACTAATGTTTAAATAATTCTAACTACATTTCACCATGTTCATAGTTTAAGATTCTAAAGAGAGTACTGAAATACTCCTTAGAATTAATTGTGGATTAATACATTTTTAACATTTTTTTTTTCAAATATGGCATACTGGACTTGATCTATTTGTTCTCTGAACCTTCTTCTTTTTCTTCTTGTTCTTTTTCTTCCTTCCAAGTATTAGGCCAAGGCCTGTTACGATCCTATAGAACATTTTCCCTCCAGCGTTTTATAGGACGGCCCAGAGATCTTCGTCCTCTTGGTATATAATTATAAACAGTTTTGGGGGTCCGATTTGAACTCATTCTTTCAAGATGGTGTTTCCAATTTAGTTGGTACTGTTTAATATATTCCAACATTGGCGTAGTCTTCAATTCTTTTAAGATATCGGTGTTCCTTTTCCGATCCCATCTAGTGTAACCGCTGTTCTGCGCAAGAATCTCATTTCACAAGCCTTTATTCTTCTTTCATGCTGTCTTTTTAGTGTCCATGCTTCACTACCATAGGTCAACACTGGTATAGCCAAAGTGTTATATAAACGTAATCTGGTGATTTTTTTGTACAAGGGATGGTTTCATAACTTGATTAATAATTCCCAAACTTTTATTATAACTAGTAATTTTTAAGGGATATCCTTTCCATCAACCTTCCAAATTAATATTATTGTAACATTTCCATCTAATTGAGTTCAATATCTTTTAGCAAGTAAATAACATTCCTCCAAACAGTATTCACTCTAAAGTTTGTCAGTGCTATATTCCATGGAAGGCTGTTTACTTCGATGCCCATGCTTCCTTCTTCTATACGTTTGAGTTTGGTAATTATATATATATATATATATATATATATATTCACCCAGAATGAATTTATTAAGGTAAAATATCCTATCTATATATATATATATATATATATATATATATATATATATATACACCCAAACTGAATTTATTAAGGTAAAATATGCTATTACAGGCTTGTGAGGCTCTTGGAGTGGTGGGAGGTTGTGGCTCCCATCTCTTATGTCCGTCGAATTGTAAGCCCTGACTTTGCCCCCAGAACATGCGCCTTGTACTCATTTCCGTTTAGAGCTGAGTCGACCCTAGGGTCATGATGCTTCCAGAAGGTTTGATCCAGCTAAAAGTCCTGACCCCATCGAGATTCAAACCCATGATCTTTCGGCTTGTAACGCGATTCCTCAAACAATTATGCCATTAAAATTGCCTGACATCATGAAGATGAAATTTTCTATTGGTTCAGAATTAATGAAAAGTTTATTATGGAACTATAGTGAAAAATATTGATTTCTTGATCTATAAAAAGGTCTGCTTGTCACATTTATGTGCTGGTATGTGCATCTATAAATTATACAGCGTCCGAGTATATGTAAAAAGTTAAGAAAATAGTAGCTCCATAATATGTTTGTGTCATTTTAATATTTTTCATATTTTGTTATTAGGATTTCATATTTGGTATAATTTTATTCATACAATTCATCGCTTTCAGCATCCTTCATGATATTACAGTTTTTGCATGATCCCAATAGGATTTCGTACAATAACACAAATTTAAGTAAATTATATATCACTGCAACCGCTATTACAGTTAAATGTGGTGTATGAAAATTTCCCGTCTCTTTGTTAACTAGTTATTGTTTAAATTGAATTTTAAACATGTGAAAGAATGCGACTAGTGATTTCGGGCCGAGCGCAACCGAAAATTTCCGAGCATCTCAGTGACGTCACTATTCACATGATAGCAATAATATTTATAGGCCTATTTGATTTATGGGAAATACATTATTTGTGCATTTGTTTGCTTTTTTATTTGGAAGTGTATATGTAATTAATGCAAAGAATTGTTCTATAAAATAGTTTTGAGCTATTTTTCGAAAATATTAGCGTATTGCAAGTAAATGTAACCATGAATGTCAAATACGTTGGTCTGGGAATTTGTTTGAAATACCATGTGATTTGTCTTAATACAATAGTTTCTGTTTTGCATTTTCTGCTACTTTCAAATGTTTAGAATCAACTATGTCTGATGAAGGGTTTATCCAAGGTATATCCTGTTATCTTCCAAAAATAGACGCTTTCATGTTGATGCAATTTGCTTCGAATTGCGAGGACCATATTTCTAAGAGACACATAACATAAAGTCAGACATATTAGTTAATAAAAAACGCTAAACTTCAGAATACGGCATTAATTGTTGGATATATGCCCATTTTTATTTTAAGTAACCTTGACTATACGATTTATTTGTTAGAATTATGACGTCAGATTGCGAATTGAGAATTAAAGGAAGCGAGAGACAGTTTATTGTTACTTGGAATTTAACATTGGATATATTTGGAGGAATGTTTTCAGGCGCATTACCATACAAAACTGAATTATGAAGGTAGGACTAAATTCCAAGTTATGTCATAGTAATAAAATTATGCCTTGTTATAATAAATTTACAAGTTATCTTAAAAATTATAGTTCAATCGAGAAGCTAAAATTAAAACTAATGTAGGTGTTAATCATATCACAAAAAAAAATAAAATAAAATAAAAATTCAAACTTCTAAAAGTATAAACTAATATCAGTAAATGTTCAGAATCCAAGTTAGACGTACTGGATCCGATTCACCCACACGTAGGCCTCTTAATAAATTATTTTATATTGAATTACAACCTATATTATTAATATATCCTAAACATATCAAATTATTAATATATTATCACTCAATACTTGCACACGTAACATTATCTGAAACCCTAAACATGAAGCAATGCTGTGGGTAAACATTAGGGAATGTGAAAATTGACTTCATAGGACCACCAGCTCAATCAAAATGGCGGCGGGTGTTGGTTTGGAACATTATATTTGAATTTATTTTTCTCGGTAACTATTTGTCTGAGAAACTTACGGTTTATGCCAAAATTCTTCATTTTGTACGCTCTTTCATGAAATATATGATTTTATTTTCCGCACGGAGCCCCATTGCGGTATTTCACACCACGTATATAACGTCTGTGATTTCATTGCTACGTACAAAACTACTAGATATAGCAACTTGCGTTTCTTGAGTTATCTCAATGGATTGAATAATCAATTAAATATGTCCCAAGATTATAGAACTAAAGTAACTATTTTATTTGTGCTAAAGGCTTTTTCTGCAGTTACTAACATTGTAACCATCAATTTAGTTATATGTTTATGGTATTGACTTCTGAACCAATAAATAAAAAATTCTGGGAGTTTTAATAGTAAGCACCCGGGATCGAGGCTCCAATTACTTGAAAAACACAGTGAAATTTTACGTTATGCTTTATAGTCTTGCTGCAGGTAGGAGTAATGCAAGAGATAATGACGGTGTCCAAGCGCTACTGGTAAACAAGTGTGCTATAAAATATTCCGGTCTTGATTTCACAATTTCCATTGTTCAAATTAATTCCTTTGAATTTCGCAAGGGAGTATACCTCTTCATAAGCCAATAAGAATTAGACTCGGAGAATCATGTCCAGCTACCAAACGACATCTCCAAACATGCTTTCTGGAGAAATTATATCTGAATTCTGCAAGAATCAGACTCTCGAGCCTTCCATTCGACAGAAGTCTAGACTAGCATCTATATAATACTTACCCTCATATAGCCTATATAAGGATATGAGAGCATCTACCAGTCAGTCAATCGCGAGAGTTGGTCGCGTGAGCCAGTCATACCCGAGGTTGCGGACAAGTAGAAGTGGCCTAAATGTGAAGACAAATTGATTATAGAGTGAACCCGTCGGCGAATATGAAGATCTTAGTGAAAAGAAAAAGTGATTCTTAGAGCAACTTTTTTTATGTATACACAGTGAAACATTGGTAAAAAAGTTTTTTTTTAATTTTGTGCAACATTTGTGACTTAATTTCAAGAAACTCGACCTGTACCAAAACACCGCTACCCGAGAGACAATACATTGACTCCTTACTATATGACCACTTCTGTCCACCGCTATGGTCTCGAGGTAGTATGCTGCCTTGTCACGCAGCGGGCCCGGGTTCGATCCCCGGTCGGGGCAGTTTTTCTGGGTGAGGTTTTTTTCGGGGTTTTTCCTCACCTGTAAGACAAATGTCAGGAAACCTTTAAGGCCCAAACGGTCCCCGAAATCATATGGTCATCAGCATCATCATCCTTATCATCATCATCATCCTTCACCGGTGTGGAAAGCATCGGGAAGCTACCAGACCTGCAATTCCCTAGTAAAGCTGCAAGTATAGCATGATTGCAGTGAAAGACCTGCCCTCGGGCAGAATTACTATGGATGGATGACCACTTCGTCAACAAGAAAACTATAGTTTTTCAGTTGTGTATACAACTTCCCCATTAACTGATGAAACAAGTTAGAATCTATGAATTCTACGTTAGATTACTTCGTTTATTATGCATTCGTGTTCATAATTGTTGTGCCAAAGTAATTTGTCACTCACATGTCACATCCAAATAAGAGGAGCACAAGGTAGCACAAAATGCACTATTAGTGTTGATATCAATATAATTATTTATAATGAGCATGAATTATTATAATTGGCCTTGATATGTTCTTACATTAAGCAATTTACTTTCCCTAAAGACATTTCTTTTGGAGGATTTTTTTTATATCTGGACGTTAAAAGTTTGCTGCGAGTGTTTAATTAGAGATGTAGATACTGAGAGTAAATTACATTTCGATTAGTAACGTCACGCTCGTGTTTTGCATTGTTTAATTCAAATAATTTGATAACATCACACAACTACTCAGTTTACGTCCATTTTTTTCATGATAAAATACTAATAAGAATACATATAGACATATATTTTGGAATTTCCCGTGCAGTAGATGAGCAGTTATAGGTTTCTTACATTGACGCAGAACTACGGGATATACGTTGGTTTGAATCCCCACCGAAGAAGATCATTTCTCATGGAATTTAGCCCAGTGTGTGACGGTGCCCACAATGCATGATATAGAATTTGCGTGTCCACAATAAGTAGCGGCTCCAAGTTCAGAAAACCACCTAAAACGGCTGTGGGACCCGACATGTTCACCACATGAACACCAATACTGATCGTTTATCTTTGTGAGGATAGAACACCAACAGCCGCGCCATGGATTTTTATGTGTACATTTTGGAAGAGTATTTAGACCTCTGAAGTAGACTAAAGCTCCTTAGTTGCGGTTTCATTATTCGCGGATTAAAAAATTGAGACACAATTCCTGTATTCGCGGCTAAAAATTCTTTATTCGCGGATCCGTTCGTTATATTAGAAGGATTAGTGTCCTTTATTAACCATCAGCAGTTTTTTTTTACTGCAGGTAAGTGCCAAGACGGCTTTTACAAATAGTGATTCAAAGCAAATGGACAAATAAATATCAAAACAAAACAAACTTTATTGTCACTAACCCTCAAGTTCATTTTTAAAACCAGTTGTTTTTCACGTGCCGATATGTACTTTGATAAATGCCTCCATCGCTACGATCGGTATATATTGTTTCAACTTGTCATTCGTTGCAATAATTTTGATTGAATAACACGTGCCTCTTGTGCTTTTTTCCCAGTTTATAACGTCGAGTAAAAGGAAATAAAAATTAGTACCGAAGAGAAAAATTAGTGTTGCCGCTTCAAGTAAAAATAGAAATGCTTGACCGTTTATACGTGTTGGCGAGTCGTTAGCGTCTATATCACGCTGTTTCAATGTTAATGAATCAAGAAATCCGACGATAAAATGAGGAATTCTCTCACAGAATTCACAGCTGAATATCAATATTAATAATTGAACGATCTTTCAAGCGGCAAAACAGGAAAAAATTACTAAATTCTTTAAGTCCTTGCTTAAACCTGACAGTAATAATCAATAGAAATTGGTCAAAATCTCTCATTAATATTGATTTTGTTTTGATAATTTTTATTTTATTCTGTAACCTTGGAACGTATCCCCTATGTAGGGCCTACCCATACAAATTACTATTTCCTATTCGCAGTTTTCTGTATTCGCGGCATATTTGCGGAACATATCCCCCGCGAATAAGGAGATTTTACTGTATCACAATTTTACTTCTAGAGTGACATGTCTGCCAAATTAGTTACATTTGGATGAGTTATTATGTTACTTCTGGAGTGAAAACTCTGTCAGGTTAGTTACATTGAATGATGTATCATTTTACTTTTGTCTACATGATTAGTTACACTGTATCACGTATTATTTTACTTCTAGAATGTAATGCAGTAAAACTTGTTTAATCCAGAACGTGAATAATGCGGAAATATGTCCAATGTGAACAAATTTAATGGTCCCGGCGAAATAATAATTTTAAGTGTATTTGTTTTACATAAAACGGAATCTGCCCAACGCGGAAACGGAAGGGTATTTCTACTCAATTTATATAAAAAATATTTATAAAGCAGAAAGAGAGAAATAAATTAGTTTCCATTTCATTGAATTTCCGTTATACCAAAAAAATAAGCAATGATTCCTGCCGCCGGGTGAATTATAGATTCTACCTACATCTGAAATTTTATTTCGGCCTCACTGCACACCCGTTATGCGAAATACAGATACCTGTCTTACAAATAACCATTGCACTGTAAAATCTTAAATTAGTTTAAGTTCTGAGACCGATCTTTCACAGTAGCGTTCTGAATTTACGTAATAAAAATGGCTAAAACGTATGTCGTTGTCATTAAACGAAAAGTGAAAGTGATTGAAGATAAATCTCCAAATTTTTCGGACGGATGCTCCAAAGTCAAGCTCTAGCTGTTGCTAAATCCCTAGGGAATAATGATTTCAAGGCATCTTCAGGTTTGTTGGACAGTTTTAAAAGTCGACACAATGTAGTGTGGAATGAAATTTCTGGAGAATCAAAGGATGTGGACGAAAGTGTAGTTAGTGAGCGGAAACCGAAACTGCATACTTTAATTTCAGGATACGCACCTATGAGACATTTTTAACGCTGACGAAACGGGACTGTTTTTTCGTGCGTTACCGCCGAAGTCGCTCATACATACTATACTTCACTTTTCAATGGCAGCGGAACTACAATTAATTCAAGGTACGTAAAAGACATAGGCCTATACGGTACACTGTAAGATTATATTAAGTTTTAGTTTTTTATAATGCGGAATTTTGTCTAATGTGGAAAACATTTTGTCCCATGCGATTCCGTTTTGAGCAAGGTTTGCTGTATTTTGAAGATTAGTTATAGTAAATGAGGCATTATTGTAATTCTTCTGGATGAGTTCACGTTTTGGAATTTTATTTAAGAGCATATCCTCGTCTTAATAATTCGTATAGTTCCATTCTCGTTTGGATTGATATTTGTTTGTTTAGTTCTAAAACTCACTTAATATCTAAAGGTCTAACTATTTTAGCTGTGTAAAAGTATCTTACCTTCCTCTTAAAAGTACATAATTATCACCTACAACAAATTCTAATTACATAATACCTGACATCGATGTCTTCCCGTTGTACTTCCCAATAACTACAAATCTGATATGTTGTGCAAACATTTTTCGTTGAAAGAAGAAAACTCTTTGTTCTCGTCGCGTTAAGTAGACACCCACCTTGTTTATTGAAAAGTCGGTATTTGGCATTTCCGTTCCCAAAGTCCCGAAATCCATTTTGGTGTACACCTAACACATTTCAAGTCTCACTACCTTTACCTTTTCGCATGAAATCAAACCCAGTATATTCATTATTTTGGATGAAAATAAAATAATAATATTGCCAAATTTCATTCAAATCAATTATGCTTGAACATTAAAATTCAAATTTCCGGTCGTGCCAACAAACTTCTATTGCATTCGACTTGACAGAGCCTTCTGCTCTCTCATTATCAATATAGCGGAACATAGTGTTTCCTCTATGTTAAGACATACTAACAGTAGCTTCTACATGACAGATGAGTTCACGCATGCGCATGTAATTTACTTCGATATGTTCCTGCTAAGGCAGCGATAAACCCCACTTAGACGAAGCGTTCATTAAAAATCGACTTTTTTTTGTTGATTACTAGCTAGCTGTATCTGGCCTAAGTCACAACTCGAAAAAATGCACAAGTTAATAACCATTGTTCGAATGAAGTTTTGAACAATCTATTCATGAAGCATTCCTCTGATGAAGAAATGTTATTGGATCAGCTGGACGAGAAACGTGATTAGCTCTTTTAAGACGCACTAGTATCTCAACAATTTAGTCTTTCGAAATAATATTTTTTTATGTATAATATTTAATTTATGCAAGTTGTATCTTTACAAAATACAAAAAAAAAACAATTTAAAATAAAGTTATATGGTAAGTTATACTGATTATTTAACTCATGCCCCAAATGGGAGTCAATGACCAATCACATTTCAATGAATTTTGTTTTACAACCAATCACAGTTTTTTTCGCCTCGATTTTATCAATTTAATTTTATCACTTTAAAAGCAAACTCCATATTTTTAACATTCTGAATATGTCAGAACATTATTTTGCAGTGACTGACTCTCTAATCAATACGTTGAATATAACAATTTATATATTAAGATGAAAGAATTCTAGAATGCATGTGGTTACCAGATTGTATATATAGTACACGAATCTAACCAGATAGTGCTTGCGGTATATAATATAAAATATTTGTAGCAATTGATTATACCACAAAAATAGAAACAACTGTTTGCACTATCTTAAACGTATTATTTCCCAGGTATTTACATACCAGAAAAATATAATTGACATATTTACATCATAGGACATCAGAAATTAATTAATAACCTACAATGTTGTTTATAAACAGTTTAATGTGTTTCATTTTTTCTCCACTAGGGTGCATTCTTACAATATTGGGATCATTTGGCAATAAATAATATGATCTGGTTGCAGTTATGAACAAGTGACACATAATCGTTTCTCATTTGTTTTCAAACATCGCCGTTTACATTAAATATATAAATATTTTAAAATAGCTATATTTAAATAATGATTTGTGAGTGAACAACTTAATTTTATTCGTTAAATAGACCTAAGAAAAGCCACTCTAGATTTCCCAATTCTCTAGATAAATTAACTTCTCACTTCGTCAGTCGTGAATTTATCGATAATTTGGACATCACTCGTGGCATTACTTATGATGAATGTGATCTGCCAAGTTAATGAAAATGAATTAGAGTGGCTGTAATTTACAGCTACACAAGATATTTTTGTGCAGATCTTACAACGAGAAATAACCTCGTACAAGTAAGTACCGGTATACAATCTATTAGATATCAGCTTTTGAGAGCCTTGACTGCTTCACATTTTAAGTGTGCATTACTTAAATACAAATTGTAATGTGCTTGCATGAGTGTGATTTCTAAAATGTTCATTTTAATATATCGTACTATTATGGTACCGGTAGATTTATAGAAACACATTTACAATTCTTCTTCTTCTTCTTCGCATGAAAGCTGGCAGCTTGTTGCGTGTTCATTCACTACAGGTCCGGGGTGTGGTGACATCCTTCCATCGTAGTTGTGGTCTTCCTAATGGCCTTTCTGCTGAGGTGTCCAGTCACGTACTTTCTTCACTAATCCACTGTTCTCCATTCTATCTATGTGATCGTTCCAATTTAGTCTTCTATCATTTGTCTAAAGGTTTATAGGTTCAATTTCACATTCTTCTCTAATAACAGAGCTATGAATTTTCTCTCTCAGCGATTTTCCTACGAATTTCCTTAAAACTTTCATTTCGGTTGTTTCATTAATTTCTTACAATTATAAATGCTCTTATTATTTATACACCGAACAATTTGGAATAGAAAATGTTACAAACTATAAGGCATTTTCCTCATACTAACTAGCTCAATGTCACTATCTAACCCGTAGATTCATGGCCGCGCGGACATAAGCTTTCCATGCATCCCTGTCCTCAGCTAATGTTTTCCAATTGGTATGAATGTCAATTAGTAATCCCCGTCTTGAGAAACGAATGGGGAATATTTTAACTACGGAATATTTTACCCCAGTGGAACCCATGTCCGCGTTTCTTGACGATTGTATTTTTACGGTGAAAGAATAGTACCAATGTACTTTTTTTCGCCTGGCTTATCACCTTCGACCTGTCCGGTTTGAGTAACCCTTTCGGCAGCAAAGCTATCGCCGGCATAGGCATTTTCGTCATACAGCTGGTTAATCGCTGGGACCACCGCACGCCATTGCCTTTACGATTCATAATATCAGAACCTGGTTATCGTTGGAGTTTTCCTGTCTGCGCTAGTTATTTGTCATGTGTAATTCTAGATTGCCTTCTGAAAAGTTCAAGTTAAAGGGGGGGGGGAATAGATTGTGTCCGTATATTGAGGGATCACTTAATAAATGATCGCTATGCTTCTCTTCTCTCTGGTTTATCGCAAATATCATAGTCCGACGGACACAAATAGGGTAACGCCTGATGAATACAGACTAATTTACTTCTAAATTGTAAAATATATATATATATATATATATATATATATATATATATTCACTAATTTTTTTTTTTTTTTTTGCAAATGCCCCAGGTTTTCTTTCGACATTCCTGGTGTTCTCTCCTGGCATGGAGTACTTGTAAACCACTTCTGAGGTTGGGGAGCCTGGAAGGCGGGGTTACGTTGCCTCGATGATATGATGGGTGATGATGATGATAGTGGTGCGCCAGGAGAGGCCCTAATCCCAAGCTTAATCTAAGATGAATATGAAAGATGATGATTGCAATGGCCATATGATTTCGGGGACCGTTTGGGCCTTAAAGTTTTCCTGACATTTGTCTTACAGGTGAGTAAAAACCCCGATAAAAACCTCACCCAGAAAAAGTGTCCCGACCGGGTCCGCTGCGTGACAAGGCAGCACGCTACCTCGAGACCACAGCGGTGGACTGTTTGTAATTAAAATGTCATTTTTCTTTTATAGCATAAAAATCAATCATTTTAATGAAAGACAAATACCATATATATATATATATATATATATATATATTCATAGTAATTCTGCCCGAGGTCAGGTATTTCACTGCAATCATAGCATTTTCATGCTATGCTTTGCAGCTTTACTAGGGAATTATAGGTGTGGTAGCTTCCCGTTACTTCACACACACACACACACACACACATATATATATATATATATATATATCCATCCCCATCCACACATAGAAATTCTGCCCGAGGGCAGACATATATATATGATATGAAAAGAAAAAAGAATGCTTGAGTCGGGATTTGAACTCGAGTCTCTAAAGTCTGTACCTTTAGCGCTCTAACCAACTGAGCTACCCAAGAATTCCAATACAAGCATACAATTTTCTTATACATGTAGTATTCTCAATTCACACAAGAGGTAGCGGAAATTTATTCCAACTGCCATCTCGCGGCTAACATAACAGTTAAGCAAATGTTTAAAGAGAATATTTACTTTATAGCAGTAACGCTTTTATATATAGATATTATAAATATATTTTTGACATTTGGCAATGAAGGCAAATATGGTATGAAAAGAAAAAAGAATGCTTGAGTCGGGATTTGAACTCGAGTCTCTAAAGTCTGTACCTTTAGCGCTCTAACCAACTGAGCTACCCAAGAATTCCAGTACAAGCATACAATTTTCTTATACATGTAGTATTCTCAATTCATATATATATATGTCCACCGCTGTGGTCTCGAGGTAGCGTGCTGCCTTGTCACGCAGCAGGCCCGGGTTCGATCCCCGGTCGGGGCAGGTTTTCTGGGTGAGGTTTTTATCGGGGTTTTTCCTCACCTTAAGACAAATGTCAGGAAAACTTTAAGACCCAAACGGTCTCCGAAATCATATGGCCATCATCCTTATCATTATCATCCTTACCATTATCATTATCATCATCATCCTTCACCGGTGTGGAAAGCAACGGGAAGCTACCACACCTACACAATTCCCTAGTAAAGCTGCAAGCATAGCATGAAAATGCTATGATTGCAGTGAAGGACCTGCCTTCGGGCAGAATTACTATGGATGGATATATATCTGTGTATCTGTATACATGGGTATGTGTTTATGTATGTGCTTACCAGAAATAACTCTAGAACGTCTGTAGAAAATATCGACAAAAATTGCAAAAATATTAATTAAAATGTTGAAAAGATGCGTCCCTAAGGGAGTGAGTTAGGAGTGACGTGTACAAATAATGAAACGCTATCGTTTAATATTAGTGTCGGCTAGATTAGTTATCGAGATTTTTAAGCCGATTGATGAAAAAATAATGGAATAAATAAGTACAGTAAGCTACACTGCTACGCTACTTCATAAATAATCTCCTCCTTTTATTTCATATCATGTTTAATTATCGATAAGTGAATGAATATATCACCATTAATGCAAGTATTAGGCCATGTGGCCTGTTACGGTCTCAAAGAGGAATTTTTCCATCCAGCGCTTTTTTGGAAGTCCGAGCGATCTTTTGCCTTGGGGGCAGTAACGAAGCATGGCTTTTGGAATTCTATGATATGACATTCGATGAAGATTGGCTTTCTAGTTGTTCTGGTAGTTTTGTATATGGTGGAGAATGGGTTCTACATCCAACTCTTCCATACAATTTATTTAATGATGTATTCATTCAATCCTCGGATGAAATAAATAGTATAAATGTAGCAACTATAGAAAATATATTTATCTTACAATTTTCCACTTCAATAAAATAAAATATATGTTTATTGTAATGTAAAGTATTAATAGAAGGCGAATCTTGATTCCTTGGGAAATTCATTATCGGTAATTTTCAAAATGGATATTTCTAACCAATCACATATTTCATTATCGTATGCATATTGTATCAGTTATTTAGTTTATAAGAAAGGCTGTTAAGTTTGAGCACATTCAGATATATAAACACGCTGTGAGTTTATACACAATGTTTTGGTTGTAGAAAATCTGAGCATTGCAATGTAAGCATAAAAATGAGTGGACATTATTTTCAGACGCACTGAGGCGTATCAGAAGGCGCCGCTAATTGAGTGGGGTCATACACATCTGACCTCTCAAAGTTAAGGGATATGAATTATTGGTTGGAAATTTTCTGACTGGGTGAGATGAATCACAGTTCGCATGGCACAATACAAACTGTTCCTTTACAAAGGTCAAGTGTATTAGGAAAAGCGGTTTGTTTATTGACAGTGATTTTCGATTCTCGTAACATTATCTTTTTTCTGATCACACATCACGTTCTTTTCTCAGATCAGCGTTTATCAACTTGTGGTGGGTCCTGAGGCAATTCCATTAATCCGAATTCCCCGAGTGCAATGTGATAAACGCCTCACAAACATTTTACAGTGCAAGGTATAATTTCAATACATTTATTTCTGTTTTAGTAATTTATTTTTAATTCTATTTCCTTAAACATACTTCAGAAATCGCAATGATTTGAGCCCAGGTAGTTGTTTGGTTCCCGATTGTCCACCATGGCTTCAGTGCCGTGATTGTAAATTTTAGCATATGGTAAATTAAAGTAATTTTGTTTTTAATAACATGTTTAGGGTAACAGAGTGAAACCCTTGATAGAGGTCCACTCCAGGGAGTAGGCGCCCCTGCCCTTTTGTGAGCTCCATGTCCCACTCGCCCAGTGGGTAGTACCTGGGTAGGGCCCCGTCCACAAGGTTACGTGGGGAGAAGAGAAGTCCCCAAAGCGTAGTGAAGGCAACTTCTCTAGGAGACGAACACTCCGAAATTCCAGTTCCCTGCCCTCCAGGAAGAGGGGTTTGGCAAGAGGCTGGTAACCTCTACTAGTAAAAAATAACTTACTCATAAACTTCAGCAGAAGAAAAGCCGGATTGATATCCAAAACAAATAACAAAATACAAACCTAAAGGCACCCGAGATGTGGGCAGACCTAGAAAGAGATGGGCTGAAGTCGGAACGGGTCAACAGACCTAATCCATGAATGCAGATGATGATGATGATGATGATGAATAACAGGTTTTACGGTATTTATGTTTTAATCAGTGTACACAAGTTCTGTCCTGGACTGTTATAACTATGTATCCAGTATACCACCCTTCTGCTTAATATTACGTCAAACCCACCCCTCAGAATCTAGTATTCAAGCGCTTCACTTCCCGCTCCAATAGAGGCAAGGCAAACCAGGTAACAAGTTGTGAACTTGGCGTTTAGAGAGTAACAATTTCATACCCTCTGGGGTGAATATTCTACTTATAAAGTTTGACAACCACCCATCAGACTGGCCACAGTTTTTCTAAATTTTGTTTCATGTCCATCCCGTGAAATTGTATACATAAAAAAATACAGATGGACATAATTTTTACAGCAAAATAATTATTAACTCGAGTATAATATTTTACAATCATAATTTAACGCCTGGAAAGGACGTGTTGATGGAATGCCAGAAGTAAAATTTCCAAAAGTACTGCTGAATTATAAACCACACGGAAGGAGAAATGTTGGACACGCACACAGAAGATGGTCTAAACAATTTTAACAATTCTAGCTTTCATGAAACCGGAACGAGCCAACAGGCTTAATCCTTGGATGATGAAGAAGAAGAAGAATTAAACTATACAACACTGGTATCCATGATTCTGAGGTTTCGTGCTAAATATGTCTAAATTGATCAATTTTATTTGCTGATTTCAAAACTGCAATCCGTTTTTTTTAGCACATACTATTTTTTACAATTAGCAATTACATGTAAAGTTTTAATGCAGATTTGTTGTTAAATAATGTATCATGCAGCATATAATTTCATTGTTGAAATTAGTATGTTTGACTACAATGACACCAATGTAACATACAACGCTACATGTCTTAATTTAAATTCAATCCCTACTAATGTAGTTCAGTGTGCAGCTGTTTTTCAAATAGCGAGCATCTATTTTTGCGAGTGGATGTTGTGCGTCATATATTTGTGACAGTTGAAATAATATATCATGTATAAAGTTTAAAAAGAACCCTGATACTTTTTGCCATATCTGTGGTAATTTTGTTGTTAGAAAGAGAAGACGAAATATTACAAATTTTGTTAAAATGCCTATAATGCCTCTTTTATATGAAGCTTGGAGATTTTGACAAAAAATGGGTTCCAAAAAAGTATGCAATACTTATGTAGAACAAGTAACAAAATGGAGTCGAAAAAAAGCTAGTATGCCTTTTGCTATTCCTGTAATCTGGCATGAACCTCGAAACCATGTGGATGATTGCTATTAAATAAATCATTCGATCAAATTTATTGTCAGCACAAATACTCATATCACATGGTCCTGGTTTTCCTGAGCCTTCTCCATTAGAAACATTTGGAAAGGAATCGTCACCGGTTCCTGAAGAAAATTCTCAACACAGCAGCACTGATTTAGATATAGTTCAAGAACAGGATTTTCAGCAACCTCACAGTTCACATAGACAGAACTTAATGATTTTGTTAGGGACTTAAATCTTACTGAGTATTCTACTGTAATATTGGAATCCAGACTGAAGGAATAACACCTCCTCTCTCCAGAAACGTTATTTTCTTGGTACAGACATCGTGAAGAGAAATTTATTCTATATTTCTCTCAAGAAGAGAATATAACATATTGCCACAACATTCCTGGGTTAATGGTTGACTTGGGAGCTACTAAATACATTCCAGGTGATTGGAGACTTTTTATAGATTCCTCAAAAATTAGTTTGAAAACTACTGTTGTATAATGGAGACAACTATGCATCAGTTCCAGTTGCCCATTCAATTCACCTCAAGGAAACATATAACTTCAAATTACTTCTGGAAAAAGTTAAATATCCAGACCATAAGTGGCAGACGTGTGGAGATTTAAAAGTTGTTGGCATGCTACTAAGTTAGTAATCAAGCTATACTAAAATGCCATGTTTTATATGTAAGGGGGATAATAGAGCCCGACCACATCACTGGACAAGAAAAAATTGGAAGCAGAGACAAAGTCTCGTGCCAGGAATAAAAAATGTTATTTATGAGAGTCTTATAGACCCGAAAAATGTTTATTACTACCATTGCATATAAAATTAGGCCTAATGAAGCAATTTGTGATGGCTTTACACAAAAGACGGCAACTGCTACAAATACATCTGTAAGGGGTTTCCTGGAATATCTGATGTTACAGTTGAAGAGGGGATGTAATCGTTTATGGATATTGTAATTGAGATGTAAAACTTTTTTTTGTACTTTTTAAAACCTGGCCGAGTGGCAGACAAGGTCTTAAGGCCTTAACTCTGCCAGGGAAAATAAAGTTATTATTATTATTATTATTATTATTATTATTATTATTATTATTATTATTATTATTATTATTATTATTATTATTATTATTATTATTATTATTATTATTATTATTATTATTATTATTATTATTATTATTATTATTATTATTATTATTATTATTATTTATTGGACCACAAATTAGGAAGTTGATTTCTGATACATTATTTGAAGAAACGATGACAGATCTGAAAAACAGGTATGGATTGGTTTTAGAATTGTCATCAAAAGCTTTCTTGGAAATTACAAGGATCCAAATTACAAAATTATTGTAGAAGATATGCTTGACAAATTTTGAAAGCTAGGCTGCAATATGAATGTTAAAGTACATTTCCTACACTCTCATTTGGACTTTTCCCCCTAAATCTTGTCTGTGTCAGCGAGGAGGAGACTGAAAGATTTCACCAGGACATAAAGGAGAGGGAGAAAGTGAAATATGAACGTGATAGCTGACTATTGCTGGTCGCTGAAAACAGATGTAGCAAATTCCTTCCATAGTAGGAACTCTAAAAAGCGTTGATTTAATAGCTGCATGTAAATAAATTGGGCTAATGTTCAAATTTAAGTGATTATTTAGAGAAGAGGTGAAATATTAATTAATTCTGAATATTTCAATGTTGAGTGCTGTGGATTTATTAGCTGATATTTAATAATATAATATAAATTCGATAGATCCCAGTAAAACAAAAAGTATATTTTACTATGTCTTATGTTGTGAAAAATTGGTACGTGATGGAGACAAATGAAGTCCATATTCTGATTCAGTATAGTCAAATTAAGGATAATGACATATTAGAATAAAAACCTCAGACAAAAATTCAAAATTTGTATATCAGTGTAATGATACTTTTATTTCATGCATAGTTTCTTCAATTAGTTTTTTACAATAATTTTCTATACATTAGATTTACTTTCTTGTATTTATTCCTGCTTATAAATGTTCAACATGAAGGTGATGTCGCATCTAGAAAATGTGGTTATGTTCTTTGGTTTTACATTTATGTTGTTTGTTAAGAATATAGCTAATTTCATTTCAGTTTTATTGTGACGTGATAATGATGAAATTATTATAATAAATGAAATTCCAACCAGACATTTTCAATTTCTGAGAGAAAACCATGAAACTCGTTTGGTGACTTTTGGGTTTGAACCTTCAAGTTAGTAGTGAGTCTTCATCGTTACAATCTGACTCCACCCGCTCGCTGTTATGAATGTTTTAAGTTACTATAAAAAGTGTAAATTTCTGCTTCCTGGATTCCATTTATAGGCCATATTACTTCAACAAAATCTTGGGGATTTTACAGAATTTTAGTATATTACTCCATACGAACAAGCCAAAATATTTATCGACCACTGTTGCTCTATGAAGAAAAATCTATATGAAAAAATCACAATACAACCTTAAGATCTTTGGGTAAACTAAACAGATAACGTGAATGTAAAATTACTGACAAATTCATGAAATTTTGAAGAAATTGGTGAATTTAAATACCTAATTATTACGAAAATAATTACGAACAGGAATGAGGTGCACAAAGAAATTAAACATAGTTTGAATTATGGAAACGCACATATTATAGTGACTCTTGCCATTCCATATTCTCTCAAAAAAAGTTTAACTAAAAGAGTAATTAAAACGGTTTTTCATCCAGTCCTATGGATACGAAGCATGAACTCTCACTTTAAGAAAGAAGAAAAAGTTACTGTTATTTGAAAATAAGAGTAATGTAGTCTACTGCAAAATATTAGCTCAGGGTAGTGATATGTGGAGAAAAGGAATTTTCCGCTCAGGATACGGATGTGTGTAGAGCAGGTATGATCCTGTTCAGGATATGGATGTGTGAAGAACAAGGTTCAGTGAACTAATTAGATTTAGAAAAGGACAAATAGGGTTCCGTACAGTTACACAAATTTAAGTAAATTTTATAATAGTGCAGCTGGTATTGTAATTAAATGTGGTGGGTGAAAATTTTATGTATCTTCGTCAAGTAATTGTTTTTTTTAATTGAATCGTAAAAATACGAGGAAAAAATGCGACTGCTTATCACGGGCCGAGCGCAAATGTAGGTGCACGAGCATCTCCGTGACGTCACAAATTAAAAAATGCTGTTCAGTCTATATGCGAGACTATGCGTTTGTATGTTTAATTTGGGTTTTATGTTAAAGTGTTTCTGTAACTAATGCTAAGAAATTATTGCATATTATTAATCTGGAGCCTGTAGAAAGGGGAAAACGTAACTGTAATTTAAAATGTACGCCCAGTGACGGGCCAGGGTCCCATTCGTTTTATTTAATTCTATCTACATAACAAATTAACGAGATTTTGCATATGTTGTATGACACTGATATATCTTAATATTGATATGAAACTGCTGTATTAAATGAATATTTTTAAATATATAAATATCCGGAATAAAACTGCTTCATATAAAATTACCACAAATACGAATATATCATTGTACGACCATAAATATAAATTTCCATGTTTTTTTTAAGTAATTTGACTTCTTTAATCGTTTTAGTGGCAAGCGGCCATTCTATTTTCATCCGCTACTATCGCATAAAATGCCAATTGCCATTCTAGTAGCGTCTAATTTAAATGTAAATTATCTGACTCTCGAAATTCGGAATTAATTTGGAAAAACAACCTTGTAGTTTACAGATATTTAGTTTATACTTTTAATATTCATGCTTGAGCACCGTTGAGGTTAAAATGATTTCAATTTTTTTTTTTACCTTAACACAGTCGTCCTTAACTATGATACTACACATCATCAAAATTCAAAGTTTTTCGATGTCATGCTTCATCTTCAGGAACCTTCTTGTTATTAAAAATATGGTCCACATCACACGATGTTATGGGAGTACACTTGTATCGCGCTATATTTGATAGTTTGATATTAGAACAATCTTGACCTTACCTACAAGAAATGTACTAATTTATGAAATTGTAGAATAAGACATTATTTTTCCAGCACTGCTTCAAGTTTAGCAGCAGCAAGAGTCTTTCCTACATGACTTCGAAAAGCTTTGAATGTTGATAAGTAAATTATAGTTGAGAACGACTGTGTTAAGGTAATATATATATTTAGATCTATATAATTGAAATAAGATCTTTAGTTGAAGCACTGCTTAGCAATATCTCACCACTACTTTCTGAAACCACCAAAATAATTATCTTGTATTACGCCTAATTTTCAACAGAGGACAGTAGGAAACAATCAGTGTGTGGTATATTCTTTCGAAATAAATAAGTAAATACACACACACATACATATATATATATATATATATATATATATATATATATATATGGTATGATAAGAAAAATAAATGCCTGGACGGGATTCGAACCCGGATCTCTGAGTCTTAAGTGTTTGAATTGGATTCGCCTGGTAGTGTAATGGATATCACGCTGAGGTACAGACTCAGAGATCCGGGTTCGAATCCCGTCCAGGCATTTATTTTTCTTATCATACCATATTAAGCTTGCATTGCTCAATGTTAAACATTTAATTATAACATCGATAAAGCGTCACTGCTATAAAGTAAAATAAATATTCTCTTTAATTTGCTTACTTGATATAGTCAGCTACTAGATGGCAGTGAAGACAGTGTTCTCGCGACATCTAGTAATAATGGAGAGTATAATACATATATAAGAAAAATAAGTGTTTGAATTGGTTTCGCCTGGTAGTGTAATGGATATCACGCTGAGGTACAGACTCAGAGATCCGGGTTCGAATCCCGTCCAGGCATTTATTTTTCTTATCATACCATATTAAGCTTGCATTGCTCAATGTTAAACATTTAATTATAACATATATATATATATATATATATATACCATCTGTTTAGGACATTTACATTTTGCTTGTTTATGCTGCTTGTATACGCCTACTGTAAAATTGTTAAAGCAGCCTAGTAAATATGCAGAAATTAAATATATATTAATAGGAATGATTATATGTATTGATTTTTCTAGTACTTGTGGTAGCGAAAATAAATCCTATTCTGATATTATTCACTTAACTGACCAGAAAAAAAATACTTCACTGTTCAAACTGCAGACTTGTGTAGCGATAATGAAGTCAGATCATCTGAGACAGTGACCTTGACATTGAACACTGGATTGAAGCAAGAGAAGAAAATGACGATCCCTCATTTCAGTTATCCATGAACTCCACCCCACCCAAACTCCTCTCCTACTTCATACTTTAGTCTACATTTTTGCTACAATTTCAGTATTTATTGCATAATTTTATTAATATAAGGGATATCGCTCAAACACTTATTGTCCCTCATATGGTGAGTACGTGTTTTATTATAGAATGTTCAAAAACAGAATTTAGATAGTGTGAAGAAAATGAAGAAAATGAAGAAAAAGTTTACTCACAAACAGATATAAATACAAAGTATAAGATTAGAGAAAATATGATCTAATATATGCTTGTCTGGGAGAGTAGGCCTACTTGTTTTTTCTCCAAATTTGAAAAATTATATATATATATATATATATATATATAGTATTTTCATGCTCTGCACCTTTACTAGGGAATTATAGGTGTGGTAGCTTCCCACACCGGTGAAATGATAATGATCCATGATTTTCGGGGACCGTTGGGCCCTAGGCTTCCTGACATTTGTTTTACAGGTGAGGAAAAAAACCCGAAAAAAAACTAATCCAGGAACCTGTGTCCCGACGGGAATCGAACCCGGGCCCACTGAGTGACAAGGCAGCACGCTACCTCGAGACCGCAGCGATGGATATACATATATATATATATAATAAATTAGTTCAAAAATATTTTTGTTTCAAAATTTTCTTTCCTTACATTGATATAATTATATTTTTTATGCACAAAGATAAACATTAGAGAACGTGAATAGTGACGTCATAGAATCGTCTGTGCAAAATGGTGGCGGGTATTCATTTGAAAAACTGAATTTCAAACTTGTTTTTCTCGGTAACTACTTTTCGAAGAAACTTCCTGTTTATATCATAAATCTTCATTTGTTGCGCTCTTTCAGGAAATGTACTTTTATTTTGCGTATGGAGCCCCATTATAAACACATTTTCTTTCGTTTTTAAAGTAATTTAGATACTGCTGTAGTCGTCTAGAAATGTTATTATAAAACGCCCTTCTTAACCAAACAAGTATCCATGCCACTTAAGGTAAGTCTATTTTCAAAATCATCTCCTCTGTAGTGTCCGGTGACATCCTCATCATGAACTGTTCTATTGAAACTTTTCGTCTGTCGCGAATCCATCGTCTCTTTACCGTCCTCTGCTTCTATGTCCTGCTGGATTATAATGCTCGGTATCTCTCTATATTCATTCGCCTAACTTTGATCAGTCGCTTGTATCTCTTCCGTCTTTAAAACAAATTGGATTATTAATTTAAAAATATTGATATCAAATAATATATTAATATTGTTCCTTTCTGGAATTAGTCATTAATAAAAATTGTATTGGCGATTAGATGATTTATTACCTTGCGTGGGCATTGCATTCAAATGTATAACGGTACGGTTAATTATAATTTAATTTTTCACATTTTTGAAAGAGCCCAATAATATATATATATATATATATATATATATATATAGGAAAGAAAATTCTTTCATAATATACGTTGTTACATAATGTATATACTACCAGCATACCCGGCAGACGTTGTCCTGCCCGAACGTTCAATTCTCATGTCATGGGCGGACGATAAAAATGTTACTTTTTTACCATAAAATTGCAATTAGGACATAATTAGATATTATTAAATAAGTTCGCAAGAAAACCTCTTACAGCCTTCTGTTGTGGCTCAAGAAGTGTGAATGATGACGTCACATAGTCATGAACATTAGATTTGTACCCTCCTTTGCAGATAAGTTAAGAACCATCATATAACAATTATATTAGAGCGAAAAAAAAAAAGATAACTTGATGTGAGTGAGTCAACACAGGTTTTTTTCAGCTAGATTTCATTTCTGACCCACTGTGCACCGGTCCCATACTGGCCGACATTCCATGAGAAAAATTTCTTCCCCCGTAGAGACTCGAATCAGCGTAAGTCCCGTAGTTCTGCGCCAAGACTTCTTGCCTTAACCACTCGGCTATTGCGCGAGACTCTTGGTATCAATGAAAGACAAAAATGGTTATTGTGAGTTATCCGTAAGAGATAAGGGACTCTTGGCATCAATGAAAGACAAAAATGGTTATTGTGAGTTATCCGTGAGACATAAGGGACTCTTGGTATCAATGAAAGACAAAAATGGTTTTGTGAGTTATCCGTAAGAGATAAACATATGCTGTCGCGGAGTTTTTTGTAGAGCTTTTTGAGATATTCAATTCTGTGTACATTAATTTTGTTTATTTCTTATGGTTTAGGCAGCGTAAGCCATTTAAGCGTCCAAAGAGCTACTCTTTTCACGTTTTCCACTACAATGGACGATTTTTAAGTGTGTAGGAGTTGAGTATCACAACTCTCTTATAGCCTATGTTCATCCCGGGAATCTCCTGAACATTTTGCAAAAAACCCATCATAATCGGATCAACGGTATGGCCGCGCATAAAGTACGAACAAACAAACATACAAACAAACATTAATTTTTATATATACGATTATTATTATTATTATTATTATTATTATTATTATTATTATTATTAAACAGCACAATAAGGGGAATTATTCAAGTTGAAAAATAAATAAGAAAAAATAGAAGAAAAACGTTTGAAATGGTGTGGACACGTCATAATAACGGAAGAAGAGAGTATACCAAAGAAGATCCTTAATTGGTAAGCTAATGATGGAAGCAGTGGAAGACGCAAGCCTAGAGAACGATGGATGGATGGAGTGAAGAGATGTATGGAAGCTAGAGATTTTAGGGAAGAAGATGCTTTAGACAGGAACCTCTGGCGATAAATCACTTTGGGTTGAAGGAGAAACACTTATTGTGTAATATTCCTAAATAAGAAATATTATTATTATTATTATTATTATTATTATTATTATTATTATCCCTCCATGGTATCTTTACCTTGTCGTGGTGGAGTGGCTTGCGTGCTTAAATGATCCTGAGAGCTATGCCGGCGGTAACATTGCTGCCGATAAGGTTACCCATGCCGGACTGGTCGAAGGTGATAAAATAGAACCGTCAAGAAATGCGGACATGGGTTCAACTGGGGTAAAATTTTCCGGAGATCAAATAGTCCCCCATTCGGTTCTCCGGGCGGGGACTACTTCAGGGAACTCATGCCAAAGGTTGAAGCAAGGAGATGCACTATCTCCTCTACTATTTAATTTTGTACTAGAGCATGCCATTAAGTCTTTAGAGAATGAGGAACGTTTACAACTCAATGGTATTAATAAGCTGTTAGTTTATGCTGATGATGTAGTATTGTTGGCCGATAGCGAGGAGATACTAAAGAACAACACACACACACACACTATTGAGTAATACTAAGAACTTAGGACTGGAAGTAAATATCAATAAAACTAAATATATGGCCACACGTAGAAATTCATTATATAATGGAAATGGACAGCTAATGACAAATGAGGGAAATTTTGAGGAGTGGCTGAATTCAAATACCTAGGAACAATGATCACAAATAGGAATGAGATGCACAAAGAAATTAAACATAGGCTCAATTCTGGAAATGCATGCTATTATGCATTGCAGAGACTCTTGATGTCCCAACTCCTTTCAAAAAACGTTAAACTGAAAATATATAAAACTATTATTCTACCAGTTATATTATATGTGTGCGAAACATGGACTCTTACTTTAAGAGAGGAAAGGAGATTACAAGTATTTGAGAATAAAGTACTTAGGAAATTTTTTGGACCAAAGATAGATGAACAGACAGATGAATGGAGAAGACTACATAACAATGAACTACATGGTCTTTATAGGAAGCCAGATATAATAAGAACAGTTAAGTCTCGTAGACTGCGATGGGCAGGACATGTTGCACGTATGGGGAATGAAAGTCTTGCATGGAAGCTTGTTGTAGGAAAGCCAGAGGGAAAACGCCCAGTTGGTAGACCAAGAATGAGGTGGGAGAATAACATTAACTATGATTTGAGGGAAGTAGATTATACAGGGAATGATTGGAAAGCATTAGCTCAGGATAGGGATGTATGAAGAGCTTATGTCCGTGCGCCCATGAACCTACGGGTTCGATAGTACCAGTGAGTAAGTAAGTATTATTATTATTATTATTATTATTATTATTATTATTATTATTATTATTATTATTATTATTATCATTAATTTGGTATCAATTCTTAGGAACTGTCTTTATGTACAATTTATTAACTCTTTTTTTTTCGTTGCTGTAATGCAAATTTGTAATTACATAGTGGATGGAGATGCTCATGTATATTTTACATGGTTCATTATTCACCTGTTTCAGGGGTTAAGATATTTGCGTGACTGGTTCTTTACGTACCGTATCAAATGTAATAGACACATTAGAGAATCTGGACTTACGGAATTGTGGGCTTGGTATTTAAGTGGGTGATTTTCATTTTTTGAAAAGTGGGACTTCTATATGGAACAGAAATGTGGGCTAATCAAGTTCGTGATGAAACAGCATATTTTCTAATATATCTACAACTTCACCCCTCCACACAGAACATCTGTAAAACTGGTGGCACTTATTCCGAACTAGGTTGATCTTTATCAAAATTTCATTTTCTTATAAAATATAATTAATAATGACAATTTACATATGTAGATTTTTAAATCGACTCATAAATTCGATAGTGTGAAGAAATTTGCTTAATATCCATTTTAAAACGTTTCCTCCTTTGCATGTGTTAATATGTTTTTGTTCAAGTGATTACGTAAATAAAAGACTGAAAACTTGCTAATATAACAGACTATTCATACGGATGAAAGACCACAGTCAAAAACTTTTTTTTTGTCTAATGCCACCAAGTTGTCTTTTATGACATTTGTGATTTTCTCCCCTGGCATTGGCAGAATTGTAACCCGCTTCTGAAGTTGGGGCGCCTAGTAGGCGGGGTTACGTTACCCCGATGATATGATGGATGACAAATAATAATGAAGCGCCAGAAGATGTCTTAACCTAAACTTAATCTAACCCCATTAGCTAGTGGTCAGCGTTTCTGACTACTGTTCATGAGGTCCCGGGTTCGATTCCCGGTCAAACTATAGGCATTTTTATTAAAGATATTCCTGTGGTTGCCCATGGTCTGATGTTTACGTTAACAGTCCAAGTTGTATATTGTAGCGGTCTTAAGTTCAATCAACTAAAATAAAGCCACATGTAATATATATTTTAATAATTAATATAAAATTATAGAATATTCACCTGAAAGGTCCGTCTCCTCAACTTAATTATCATTTAACTGTAGCGCTTTCGGGACTTGTCCCATCATCAGCAGGATTCAAAACTGGTGTTTCACTGAAGATCTGGTAGAGGGGGTTGCATGTATTGGGTTCGTTTTCGTTTATCAGGCTGTCGTTGTGAGCTGCTTTCATGATTTCCATCTCTTCGAGTACGTTAACTCGAAGAGATGGAACTCGAAGAGATGGAAATCATGTAAGCAGCTCACAACGACAGCCTGATAAACGAAAACGAACCCAATACATGCAACCCCCTCTACCAGATCTTCAGTGAAACACCAGTTTTGAATCCTGCCGATGATGGGACAAGTCCTGAAAGCGCTACAGTTAAATGATAATTAAGTTGAGGAGACGGACCTTTCAGGTGAATATTCTATAATTTTATATTAATTTTGAATAAACCTCAACGGAACACATCATGAATCTTATAAAAGTTGATATATTTTAATACAAATCGTAGAAAAGTGTTACCTATTGCAATTTTATTAGTGCTATAATCCTTATTAGTGCCATTTGTATTCAGAGAGGAATGTAGTATGTTTCTATGAGGGATGAGTTTGGCACATAGCCTACTCCGTCCAAAAGCACTAAGGTGGCTTGCAGGATTTACGACCCGATACAACAGATCTATATTTATGCCAGATATCGTCTTTACATCGGAGGTATTTTGAATTTAATACTGGCATTTGGCGTACAGTCAAGCGATTAAATATGGTACATTACAAGCACCTCCTATCCCCGAAATTAAGAATATTACAGATACATTTTTCACTCCCACTGGGAATCGAAGTCATAATCCGTTACTCGGAAGCTGCGACCTGAGCTACAGCTGTGGACTGAATAAAGATGTTAACCCTTAACCAAATACGTCATTATCAGAAGTAGATGTTGGTTTTAAAGTTCAGATCATCTGCTGATATTAAATGTACTGAAATCTTGATAAGATCACATGTGAAGGTTGTTATCCACAACAATGAGAAGTGTGTTTCTGTATTAGGGTTCCATGTTGTTAATGAAGACCATTATCGGTCTTAACAGCTTTGGAGAAGCGAATCCATCTCGAGCTTCAAGAACAAGCATCTGATCTTGACTAAAGTCAAAGAAAATTTTAATGTGAAGGAAATTCGAGATCACGGCTTCTTCAGAGAGGAGCTCAAAGATTAACTATAGAGCTGTAACGTATCAGATCTCTGTAATTATAAAGACGCATGCTTCTAGCAGAGTGGTCGGATAGAGTAGCTTACCCCTGACGTTATGATTCGCTTCAAATAGGCAATGATAATTCACTAAAAATAAACGAAAGGTAAGAAAATGTTGCCCATTGATAAAATTTTCACAAATATCATATTAAGTTTTCCATATTGTACTAGGAATGTTTTCAACAGTGTCAAAAATTATAAGTCAATGAGTCTGGTTTTGAAACGAAGCTACTCAACTAACAGCATATTATATGACTGAGTATATTCCATTCGTTACTCGTGGGAACATGGGTACTCCTCAGCGGGAGTTTTTAACCAAGCTTACTTAGTTACGCTTATTTACCTATAGATGTCAACGAGTGTCATGTGGTTAGCACATCGCCACAATGAGACATATAATAGACAACTAAGGTATTATTTGGATACGTGAAGGTCGGTCAAATTTGGACAGAGGTCATCTTATTCAGGCTTGCGGTTCTTCAGCGAGCCTGAAAATCTTCAGACTCGGCTTATAGTCTCTCCTGGAGGACTTATCCGTTGGACTTTTCCATCCTAAAAATCTATCGACCGCGGCCGGATTTGAACCCGCGTACATCGGAACTAGAGGCAAGGAACATAACCACTAGCCCACCGCGGCCGATATATATATTATACATTGATACATACATTACTTATTATTATTATTATTATTATTATTATTATTATTATTATTATTATTATTATTATTATTATTATTCGATTCAATTATATATGTGGCACTATTAAACGCACTTTATTGAATAAGACTAGAAACTATTTTGAAGTTTTACGAAGTATTGGCAGTTCCATCTCTTATATATGGATGTGAAACCTGAATATTAACAAAGGCAGATAGTAAACAAATAGAGGCTGCTGAAATGAAGATGTTGAGAGCAATAGCAGGATACCAAAGAATCGATAAAAAGAAAAACGAAGATATAAGAACAGAACTTAATATATTTAATCTCTGTGAAAGAATAAAATATCAAAATGCATATCTTCAGCACGTATTACGAATGAATGAACAGCGCATACCAAGAAGAATGTATAATTATAAACCAAAAGGGAGAAGATTGTTGGGAAGACCATCGAAGAGATGGAAGGACCAATTCGACCTATAATGTGATCGGAACAGGTCATTGGGCTTAATCCTTGTTGTTGATGATGATTATTATTATTATTCGCAGATGATGAAGTGGTAGTCACTTCAGGATGAGAATATGCAAACTATATGGGTAGGAAACTAAAGGAAGAGCACGCAAGATGGGGTTTAACAATTAATTATAATAAAACAGAATATATGAGCACAGATCTTTCCGAGGAATTACAAATAAATGGAACAAAGATTAAAACAGTGGACTATTTTAAGTGTTTGGGATCAATAATTCAAAAAGATGGATCATGTGAATTAGATATCGAAAAAAGAATAATAGGTCTAGAGACAAAAAATTATTGGCATATTAAATTATATTTTATGGAGTAGGAATATAATCAAGAGGACTAAATTATTAATATATACCACCATTGTGAAGAGTATTTTATTATGTGGTGCGGAAACATGGATGTTGAAGCAAAAACATAGAAATAAATTATTAGTCACAGAAATTTACTTTTTAAGAAGATCGGCAAGAATATCAAAATTAGACATAATAAAAAATAATACAATAAGAGAAATAATGAATATAGAAAAGAATATTGTACGTGAGATTGAAGAAATCCAACTAAGATGATATGGACATATAATGAGATGAAGGGACACAGAAACAAAGAAGTATTAAAATGTATACCTCCTGGAAAAGGGAAATGTGGTAGACCAAAGCCAGTGTGTATAAAGGGAATTCAGGACAACATGAAGAAGTCAAATATGACAGAAGCAGACACACAAGATCGGGAAGTGTAAAAGAAAAAAAAAATATATTTTGGTGGAGGATACCTGTGTAAATAACAGAAACAATCCTGAATAATAATAAATATACGTTAATGTTTTTCAGAAAATATATATTATATTATCAATATCCACCGCTGTTGTCTCGAGGTAGCGTGCTCCCTTGTCACGTAGCGGGCCCGGGTTCGATCCCGGTCGGGGCAGTTTTTCTGGGTGAGATTTTTATCGGGGTTTTTCCTCACCTGTAATATAAATGTCAGGAAAACTTTAAGGCCCAAATGGTCCTCGAAATCATATGGCCATCATCATCATCATCCTTATCGTCATCATCATCCTTCACCGGTGTGGAAAGCAATGGGAAGCTACCACACCTACAATTCCCTAGTAAAGCTGCAAGCATAGCATGAAATTGCTATGATTGCAGTGAAAGACCTGCCTTCGGGCAGAATTACTATGGATGTATGGATATTATCAATATTATAATTCAGTCTGTTTTGAAATTTCTGGTGCAGATGTCTTAAGTGTGTAAACTGGATTAACAAATTAATTGATTTGAACTAAAACACCTAAAATCCTGCCGAAGAGGAGAAAAATGTTTGAAAATAAAGTCGTTAGAAATTTTTTGGAGCAAAGAGAGATGAACAGACAGGTGAAAGGAGAACATTAGATAACAGTGAGCTACATGTTCTTCATAGAACACCATATATAACCGAGGGATTCGATAGTGCCAGCGAGTTAGTTAGTTAGGAATCTGCCGATTTTTTGTTGCAAATAAAATAATTTCGAATTAAAAAATATGAGGTCATGAAAAAGGAGTGGATGGATAGAGACGAGTGGCGAAGAAAAATAAAACTTTAGGCACAGATAGATATGTAAACGTTAAAAGTCTGTATATAAATAAAAACATTAAAAATATGAACCTTCCAAAAACACAACCGATCAGATATTTTTTTCGTAAACAAGTGTTTCAAAACACGATTTGCAAGAAGAATACCGAGTAACTCTTCTGCCCTAATTGCCGAAGTACATAATTGATGTACAAAACAAAATATATCTATCTCATTACGTCGTGAATGAAGTAGACGTCATTCCCAGATTGAGATTTAACCGTCACCCCTCAAAAAGAAGATTTAAATATTTCATTACACTCTATTTGTAGCACTCACACTGATTGCCACTTGTTACCATGTCTCTCCTTCTTCTTCTTCTTCTTCCTTTCCACGATTAGGTAAATTGCGATCTGTTCCGATCTCAAGTCCAACGTTTCATTGACCGTCCCAAAGATATTTTTCTATGTGGTTTGTAAGTGTTGATCTTTTTGGGCAATCTTGTATTGTCCATTCTGTCTAAATGTTCTTTCCATTTGTGCTCTTCTAGTTTATCGACTATTGAAAATATCTCCAGTTCATTTCTTATTGATTCATTGTGTAATCTATCCATGCGTGTACATCCTTTTACGGATCTTCAAAATTTAATTTCAGCGGCTTGAATGTGTGAGATATCTTTTTTTGTGAATACCCAAGATTCAGATCCATATAAAAGAACAGGAACAGCCATAATTTTATAAAACCTGAGCTGAGTTTCTCTTCGAGTCTTTCGGAGGGTTCTTCTTATGGTGCCACACATAATTTGATATCAGTTTAATTTATTATGTATATCTCATTCGTAGCTATATATTATATCTGAACCAAGATAGTTAAAGTGTGCTATCTGTTCTATTATTTCATTATTGATTACTATTTTTGCTCTGACTGGCACTTTGCCCTGAAAAGCCATAATTTTAGTTTTTGAAGTTGAGACTTTGAGATTATAATAGAGTCCTAATTAATTCAGTATGTAAATGGTTCTTTGTAAATCATCCTCTGACTTCTGTATAATTACCAGATCGTCTGCATACATACCATATCTCCCTATTATTATTACAAGATGTCGGGTGCGATTTCTTACAAATATTTGAGTGTATGGTAACGAATGTTTCCGCTCAGTGAAAAATTACGATATCCGACTAAAAAATATATATTTTTTAATGCCCCAGATTGTCATTTCGACATTTCTGGTGTTCTATCTTGACATTGACCCAATTGTAACCCACTTCTGAAGTTGGGGCGCCTAGAATGCAGAGTTGCGTTACCCCGATGATATGATGAGTGATAAATACGGCTACGATTTTTATGTAATCAAAAGCAAGATTGAAATGCAGATAGTACATATTATTCAACTGTTTGTGTGTGAAACCAAAACAAAAGACAGTCAGAAGTCTAACTTCTCATTATACTATGTTGCAGTCTTACCTTTTTGTACATAAAACCATAGCCCTAGTGATAAATGATTGAAAATTTAATATAAAGTGGAAGGATTGCGTCGCATGAAGTATCCCCTGTGCTAGCAGTCACAGCAATCAATTCAGCCGATCTTGGCTATTAAGCACGGACTTAATTGTTAGTATAAAATATTAATTTTCATCAAAAAAAGCATAATTATTTAATTTAATGAAGTAAACAATAACTTCATATTATAATAAAGTACTAGTGTTTAAAAGAGTGTATTTAGTCTCGAGGAGTTATATACAGCCATGTGAACTTCTCTTTCACTCCAACCAGTATTACAGTAACATACAACGTGGAACATTTTTTATAAAAACGAACATGTTTTCAAACAACTACAATAACATTAAAAATTAACTCATGCCCAAATAGTAGTCAATGACCAATCACATTTCAATGAATTTTGTTTTTCAACCAATGACATTCGTTTTTGACCTCGCTCTTTATCGATTTATCATTATCAGTTCCTGCTTTTATGATAAAGAAAGCTCCTCCTTTTTAATATTCTGAACAAGTCTGAGCATTATTGTTCTCCAACAAATACATCGAATATAACAAATAATGAACAGATTCCGTGATTTTACTGAGTTGTTTACTAAAAATATAAATGAATAACCTCTAATGCTGATTATAATATACAGTTTGATGTGTTTCATTATTTCTCCACTAGGGTGCATTCTTACAATATTGCGATCCTATTTGGCAGTAAATAATATGATCAAGTTGCAGTGAATATACATAACCTCACATTTCTGATTTGTTATCAAACATCGCCGTTTGTAACTATATTTGAATAGTGATTCTTTTAGTAAACAGCTTAATTTTATTCGTTAAATAGTCCTAACAAATGGCACTCCTGATTTGTAAATCCTCTAGATAAATTCACTTATGACACTATTTATGACTATTTAACTCGTGCCCCAAATGGTAGTCAATGAGCAATCATGTTTCAATGTACCTTGTTTTACAACCAATCACAGTCGTATTTCACCCAATATTTATCAATTAAGTTTATCTTAACAATAAAGAAGTCCACCGCTGTGGTCTCGAGGTAACGTGCTGCATTGTCACGCAGCGGGCTCGGGTTCGGTTCCCGGTCGGGACAGGCTCCTGGGTGAGGTTTTTTAGGTGTTCTTCCTCACCTGTAAGATAAATTACAGGAAGCTTAGGGCCCAACGGTCCCCGAAAATCATCCGGCCATCATCATCATCATCATCATCATCATCATCCGTATCATTACCATCATCATCCTTCACTGGCGTGGAAAGCAACGGGAAGCTACCACACCTATAATTCCCTAGTAAAGCTGCAAAGCATAACATGAAAATGCTATGATTGCAGTGAAAGACTTGCCCTCGAGTAGAATTTCTATGGATGGATGGGTGAATATTAAAGAAAGCTCTTCCTTTTTAATATTCTGAACAGGTCATAGCATTATTTTGCAATGACCGACCCTCCAAGAAACACGCCTACCAGATTATATATATAGTGCACGAATGTAAACCGATACTGCTTGAGGAAAATAATAGAAAAACATTCCTAGTAATTGATTATACCACAATAAAAAGAAACCACTGTTTGCACTTTCTTAAGTATATTATTTCCCAGGAATTTACGTTCCAGAAAAATATAATTTATATCATAGGGCAACAGAAATTTATTAATAACCTATAATGTTGGTTATAATCAGTTTGATGTGTTTCATTTTTTCTCCAATAGGGTGCATTCTTACAATATTGCGATCCTTTGGCAATAAATAATATGATCTGGTTGCAGTGATAAACAAATGAAGCATAACAAACGTTTCTCATTTGATTTCAAACATCGTCATTTACATTAAATATATACATATTTTAAAATACCTATATTTAAATAATGATTTCTGAGTAAACAGCTTAATTTTATTCGTTAAATAGTCCTAACAAATGCCATTCTTGATTTCCAAATTCTCTAGATAAATTCACTCCTCACTTCGTGAGTCGTCAATTTATCGATAAATTGGAAATCACTTGTGGCATTACTTATGATAATTATAATAACATACCTATTAATTATTATTATTATTATTATTATTATTATTATTATTATTATTATTATTATTATTATTATTATTATTATTATTATTATTATTATTATTATTATTATTATTATTATTATTATTATTAATCATCATTGTAAAATAATAACTTTGAAGGAAACTACATGACTCTTTGAGATATCAGAGAGAATATTATCCCTCAACACCGTTAATTGAATAATTTGTAATTATAATATAAGGTTTGAATGATGAAAACGGGACATGTTGTAGATTAAGAAAGAGCTAGAAGAGGTAGTTATTATGTCTGAAGGAAACTGTTTGTTGTGCTCTCATCATGTCCTCGAGGTTTGATCCTCTTTTCTCTCCATCCTATCAATCTTGACGCGGAAAATGTGCTTTCATTCTTCACACGCCTACAAACTTTCTCTACTTACATTTCAAATCTTATTCGACTTTTAATAAGAAGAATTGAACGAGCTTCAACAAAAGTCGTGACAACTCCTTTCCCCTCCACATGCGCATGCGCTGTTCAATTAATTTTCTAATAGAATAGTCCCGAACATGTTTAACAGGTATGAGTGAAGCAGATATCAAAACGCGAAACGCTTCTCTAATATCTAAAAATTATTGCACAGGAATTTTCAACAGAAAGTGATACGTCGTGAATAGTACAGTGTTTTCATAAAGAAAATTCATAAAATTCGTTAAGTTTCAGCGTTTAAAGTCGGCTGTTCATTTGGGATGCAATTATAAAACTCTCTATAATCTTACATCTCATTTCCTTCATAATGTTTTCCCAAAATTTTCTGAATATGTATTTACAATTCCTTAGTCCAATGCAGTTAATCTGCAATATTAATATTTTATTACTTGAATGATAGCATTTTCAGATGGAGATGTCGCTGTGAACAAATTAATAACCATCTATTTAAGGGGCCCGAGTAGTGAAAATGTTGAAAAAGTGGCAAAAAATGCGTTTTTTTGTTTATTTGCGTTTTAATAACTCTGATTCTTTAGGATCATTTTCATGTAAATATTTAAATTGAAAGAGCAAAATTGAGTGCGTGACGTAAGAGTTTAAATACCCTCGCACGTGTGGTCAGCATTACTACTTAAACTTTAATATCCGTTTTTTTTTCTGTTTCCATTTTTTTACATTTTTCAAAACTTGAAATACTCCTTAAGATGCAATTTTTATGCTATCAAAGTGAAATTTTGTGGTTAGATTTTCCAACATATGCTAATTCAAATTTGCTATGCAGTTACTAGTCTAAGAGATAAGTGTATTTTTTTTAATTGAGATGGAAAAAGTAATTTTTTTCCGATTCCGATTGAGGGTCTTTCCACTTTTAGCGGTTGCCCTTTTACCAGCCGGCTGCTGGCCCTCCACATCCACATGTGTCAATCACAGAGGTAGATGATCAACAGCCAGTGTAGGGGTGACATGTGGTTAGCATGTCGAGTCCCCCAGCCGTTATAGCTGGTTCCTCAACCTGGAGCTGCTACTTATTGTAGCTATCCAATTGCCTCACGATGCTGGGTGGGCACGGGTCCCATACTGGCCGAAAAACAAAGAGAACATTTCTTCCCCCATGGAGACTCGAACCAGCGCAAGTCCCGTAGCTCTGCGCCAAGGGTTCCTACCTTAACCGCTCGGCTACGGCGCGGGACAATTTTTTTTTAATGAAAAATAAAAAGTATTATGCCTTTATGAATTTTTTCATAGCAAATGTGTTTAGCGGAATCATGAAGACTCTGAATCTAAAAATTTCATCCGAGAATATTTAAAAATGCATCGTAAATATTTAAAAAATAGTTTTAAAAAATCATAATTCTGAAACTATTCTACGCTTCTATAAGCACATAATGTATGTGATAAAAATTTCAAAACAATCAGATGAAAACTAAAACAAATTGAAATTCGCCAGTCGGTCCCCTTAATCGATTAAATATTTATCTTCACGAATTAAAATACTTTTAGAAGTACATCCTATTAGATGTAATATGGACAGTTTAGTCTCGTAGATTGTGATGGGCAGGACATGTGGTACGAATGGGGAATGAAAGAGGGGCATGGAAGCTTCCTTATAGGAAAACCAGATGGAAAACGCTCAGTTGGTAGACAAAAAATGAGGTGAGAGAATAACATCAACAATGATTTGAGGGAAGTAGATTATACAGGGGATGATTTGAAAATATTAGCTCAGGACAGGGATGTATGAATAGCTTGTGTCCGCGCCGCCATGGACCTACAGGTTCGATAGTGCCAATCCTATTACCCTGATATATTAATTTATGCTAACATACCCTTTAATGTCGGTTTGGGAAACATAAACAGCATTAAATAATGTATTAAAGTTTTAATTTTATTGTGTAACCATTAAAATTATCGTTAAAACTAACTTAAGTAAGTAAGTTCAAACATGTTGTTCCTTTAAGGAAAAATTCCTGTGGAAAGTAAGTTCAAATGTGTTGTAAAATCGCTATTAATCCTTAAATTGTCGAAATACTAAATTATCGAACCAGTCATTTAAATGTGTCGGATAGTAGTGAAAAGAAAATCATGTATAACTGTGAGTTATTACTGTAGGCCTATATTGTGTAATTGGACACAAATTTAAGTAAATTTTACTTATTTATTTTCTATTGTTTTATTAAAAATAGTTAATAAATTAATCCAATAAATCTTATAGAAAATGCTAAGAGTTCAAGAGAGAGTTGGTTCGTGGTCCCAAAACGCGTTCAATTAGCAAAGAGAAGAGGCATCATTCAGCCTACGGTATAGTGTGTAAAATGTTTTTCCGAAATAATACATCTCTGCATATCAATGTATCGCCGTCATACTCTGTGTAAGTTAGATTATTAAGATTGATTATCTCCTACTACATGATAACCTCAAATCACTATTTCAGACTTGGTTCGAGGTCTCTTTCGGCCCACCATTTCATGTGATTAATTGAGAAATCTATTGTTTTAAATTTGAATTACGTTTTGAACCTAATACAAAAGTATGTCACGTGTATAAAATAATAATTTTGTGAACGTCTGTACTACTTTAAAGATAACCATGTACTCTGGCATCTCTAATGCGAGATCCAGTGAAGAGATGAAGCCCATGTCACACACAGGAACGCTCAAGGGCTGATGAAATTAAATAAAGCGAAACGGGTGACACGAGTATCGAGAAGTGATACACATATATTTAAGTTTTGGACAAGTAAATCGGGAGATACCCTGATAAAACCTGTCCTTACCCGCAATTGTCCACCACAAATCTCTCACGGAAGGTGACCGAGGCGCGAACTCGAACTCAGCGCGTGTGTTATCACAGCCTCCTCTTTAAAGGTAAACACCCGATATATTTATTTGATTCTTATTTAAACAACATTCAACATTTAACAACTAAATGTTTGGTTGTAGTCATAAAACACTGTTAAATGCATTATTGTGTTTATGCAGTAGATCAGAATGTTGTGTTTTCCCGCGCGGTCAATGCCTTTTTTCTATAGTTGTGAAAGTAAGTAACGGGTATTTGTAGTCACAAAAAAATGTTTAAAAAATGTTAATATTAAAAAAATGTGTTTTCTGTTTTTATTGAAAAACAAGTTCTACATCATTTGGGAACTGTTGAGTGTAATGTTGAGGAAGTATATCTCATTACGAAGGAATTTACTCTGCAGTGGGAGCAACAACTGAGAAAATATGTTCTTTCAGTTACCAATAACCACCGCTGAGAAAGTACATTTACACACTTAATCTTGAGCATTGCTTTCATTTATGTCATTAATTTTAAAAGTGTACGAAATTCTAATTTCTGTGAGCTCCAAATTTAACTTAAATTTGTGTTATTTTTTTTGCTAACAGTAACGATTCAAAATGTAGGGATGATAAGTACAAATGAAGAGAAGAAAAACGCACAGTAAACTTGGTTCAGAAATTAACGTTACTTGATATAATGTTTGCTGGTTGGAGCTCGCTGAATGCTAAGTATTAATCTCAACAAAATGTGTAGATAAATAAATTAGGAGCCGATCCCAAAACTTCCCTCAAATCATAGTTAATGTTATTCTCTCACCTCATTCTTGGTCTACCAACTAGGCGTCTTCCCCCTGTTTTTCCTACAAGAAGCTTCCATGCATCTCTTTCATTCACCATTCGTGCCACATATCCCGCCCATTGCAGTCTACGAGATTTAACTGTTCCAATTACATCTGGCTACCTATAAGGTCTATGTAGTTCACAATTATGTATCCTTTTCCATTCACCCTCTGTTAAGCTCTCTTTGGTCCAAAAATCGTCCTAATAACTTAGGTGTCTCTTCAAATACTCGTAAAACCTACTTCCTTACCCTTACCTGGTTGAAGTTAGAACAGAAGACCTCCATGGTTCTAACTCCATCAGGTAGAATAAATAAATAAATGAAATAAATAAATAGAGTCCATGTTTCACATCCATATAATATAACTGGGAGAATAACAGTTTTATACATTTTCAGTTTAATATTTTTTTAAAGGAGTAGGGACGTCAAGAGTCTCTGTAATGCATAATAGCACGCATTTCCAGAATTGAGCCTATGTTTATTTATTTGTGCATCTCATTCCTATTTGTGATTATTGTTCCTAGGTATTTGAATTCAGCCACTTCCTCAACATTTCCCTCATTTTTCATTAACTGTCCATTTCCATTATATAATGTATTTCTGTGTGTGAGCATATTTAGTTTTATCGATATTTACTTCCAGTCCCAATATTTTAGTGTTACTCAATAAGTGTGTGCATATTGGCCTTTAGTATCTCTTCGCTATCGCCCAATAGTACCATATCATCTGCATAAACTAACAGCTTATTAATACCATTGAGTTGTAGTCCTTCTTCATCCTCTTAAGATGTTATGGCATGCTATAGTACAAAATTAAATAGTTGAGGAGGGATGGTCCCACACTAGCCTAATCACATTTCTCCATTATTCCACGAATTGTCATGGCTACATCTAAAAGAGAAAAGAAACTCACACTGTCTAATTATCTTATTTAAGATCCTACATACCTCGACTCCCAATTACTTTCGTTTCCAGGATCTATCCTCCAACCATAACTTAAACACACGATCACAACATAGTCTCTTGCGTAATATACCGCAACATAGGACATCACATCACTCCATGTCATATACTATCTTCACTTCTCGCAACTGGAATTCCCTACCACAAGAAATAAGGGGCTGCCGGACATTGGCATATTTTAAAGAAATCTAAATTTATATTTGCTCTAACTTCGACTTCATTGCCCAGTGTAAGGTATAGGCTATATATTAATTGGTGTTTCTCGTATAATTTATCATATTTATATTATTTTTTTATTGCGGATGAGCCCATGTAGGACTACGCAAAGTACTTACAGGCGTTTCTTTGAGCAAAAATTTCTTTCATTCTTTTGCTATGAGCTTGTTTTCTATCATCTGTCCAAGTTGTCCTAGTTTTTTTCTTCGGTTTGTCCTCTTAGTCAACTTGCCACTTATTCACCTTAATTCTAAAAATATTTCTGTTTGGGATATCTTCTTTAGTAATTCCTGCCAATTTTAAGCCCTTTTTGACTTCATCAATCCACTTCATAGTATCCACTGGAGCTTTATTCTGTTTTCGTAGAATTCCATTATCTGTTTTGTAAGCCTATTTGAGTTAATTCGTTTAATATGGCCATAAAATTTTAACCTTCGTTTTCTAATATCACTATAAATGTCTGTATATGTTTTTATTTCCTTTTTACTTCTGAGTCTAAATACATCACCTATGACTTGTGGATCTGAAACTTTTCTTATAATTTTGCATTCTTTTTTCACTATATTTTCGATATCTTTTTTTCTGTTCAAAATTAATGTTTCTTCTCCATAGAGGCACTCTGGTTTAATTACAGTGTTATAGTGTCGTAATTTTGAATGTAAAGTTATGCATTTGTTATTATAATTGTATTTATATTATTATTATTATTATTATTATTATTATTATTATTCGCTGATGACCAGATTATAATAGGACAAGATAAAGAAGACATAGAATATATGATCAGAAAGTTGGTCGATGCATTTGAGGTAGGTGGACTGAAGATAAATTATATTACAACAGAATATATGGTAATCGGAGGAAATTCAGAAGACCTACAAATAAATAATATGATAATTAAACGTGTTGAAGAATTTAAATATATTGGATCTATAATAGATAAATCTGGTACTTGTGAAAAATATATTATTAACAGAGTAAATTGTGCAAAGAAGGCGATTAGATCCCTGAATGGTCTTTTATGGAATAGAAATTTGACCAGAAAAACAAAAAAAGGGATTATACAGACAATAATAGAAAGTATACTTACATATGGATCAGAAAGCTGGACAATAAATGAAAGGATGCAGAAAAGAATCTTGGCGACAGAAATGGATGGATTACGGAGAAGGATGAGAATATCCAGGCTACAACATATTCGAAATACATATATCAGACAAGAAATGGATGCACAAGAAACTGTTATCGATAGGATAACAAAGAGAGCTCTACAATGGTATGGACATGTACAACGGATGCCTGAAGACCAGTGACCTAAACAGGTGTTGGATTGAATGGTACCAGGCAGAAGGAGAAGGGGAAGAAGTAGAAGAGCATGGTATGAGGGAATATAATTATGATGCCATGATGAAGAGGGGTATGGAAGATGGACAATGGGAAGATAGGAACCTCTGGAAAGCAGGAATCACAGGTAAACTGCTGTAAAGTGGAAAGCGTGTATTAAAAAAATATTATTTTTATTATTATTATTATTATTATTATTATTATTATTATTATTATTATTATTGTTATTATGGTATAAAATGTTGTTTGCATATGAAATTTACATTGCAGCATTTAATATATTTTAAATCCTTTATAATTATTCTAGTGTATATCTATATTGTCAAATATTTATTTGTGTTTGTGCTGGTTGAGTGGAAGAGATGGCCTTATGGTCTTAACTCTGCCAGAATAAATAAAACATTATTATTATTATTATTATTATTATTATTATTATTATTATTATTATTATTATTATTAATTTATTAAAATGAACAAATTTCGTTAAGAGACCGACATTATGTAGAAGGTTTACTATAACTAGAAGTGATGTAAAATACACACTTTATGTTTGAATGATCTGGATAGACATGTAATTATTTGTAAACGGATGAGAGGAGACGCAACCCCCAGACAATGGAACAAATGTTGTGCCACGAGGAAATTTCATCTCACGGGGTCGGTCTTACATATTCACAAAGGGAAACTGTAGTTACACTTATGTTACTATGCACATGGCACGAGGGTTACAGAATTACGTGCATAAATAGCAGGGGAGAGAATCTGCGCAGGAAAATATATCAATTTTCCTAATACTGTAGGATAATAATGTAGGGTTTCATTTTTGTACATAATCTTGTACAAACTCCACGCGAGGGGTCGTTACATACAAATACTGGCCTTTGTTTTGTTACCAGCTTGAATTTGATGAATATTTAGTGTTCCAGCAGGCCAGCGTCTTACTATTCTGGTACAGATCACGAGATCTCGGGTTCGATTCCCGCTCAAATCGCATGAATTGTTCATTGGAGGGAAATATTCTTGTGGTCACCCAACGTCTGCAATTTAGATTAAGTTTATGTTTAAGGTCTCTCCTGATTTATCACCATCATGTCATCGTAGTAACTTAACTTCGCCTTGCGGACGCCCCAAACTCAGAAGTAGATTTGAACGTTTTGTTTATTGTCTTCTTTATATTTAAAACACACACACACACACACATATATATATATATATATATTTGTCCACCGCTGTGGTCTCGAGGTAGCGTGCTGCCTTGTCACGCAGCGGGGCCGGGTTCAATCCCCGGTCGGGCAGTTTTTCTGGCTGAGGTTTTAATCGGGGTTTTTCCTCACCTGTAAGTACAAATGTCAGGAAAACGTTACGGCCCAAACGGTCTCCGAAATCATATGGCCATCACCATCATCATTATCATCCTTCACCGGTGTGGAAAGCAACGGGAAGCTACCACACCTACAATTCCCTAGTAAAGCTGCAAGCATAGCATGAAAATGCCATGATTGCGGTGAAGGACCTGCCTTTGGGCAGAATTACTATGGATGGATATATATTTAATGTGACATAATTTACATTGAAATTTTATATTGTACTTAGTACACCTTTGCATTTAGACAGTTTGGGCAATCGTGTTGTGACTTGTTTAATGACGTAACGAATATTATTTAAATAAGGCATAGTGCCTTATTAATTTATGTTGGATGTTCTGAGCATTTCTGGTGGGATATCTTTTTATTGGTTTCCATTTTTTATTTATAATTTCTTATTGGCAGTATGTTATTTCAGTGGTACCAGCCTTATAAATATTTCCAGAATGATCCTAATTATGTTGCCTGTACTTCATGAATCGCGCGTCCACAGCTTCACTTGTTACCCGGAAGCCAAGGCACCTAGTCCGCCATCTTGGTCTATTTGTTCGTATATCTAAAATTAGTAATTCGTAAGTGCAACTATGTACAGTGAGATTGACTCGACTTGCGGCCACTAGCGTGGACACTGCGTAGGCAGCGCGACTTTATGACTCAATGATTGCAGTCACTTTTCCCGCTGTCGGCCACAGGTCGAGTGAAACTCGCTGTAGTTAAGGTACGTAATTCAATTCAGTGTAGTCAGTGCTCCATATATACGATTAGGTATGCAACATCGCTCATAAAAAATTTCGATGTTAGAACATTGTAGTTTTCAAAAGTAAAATATCGATGTCCATAACATCGATATTTATTAACGATATATCGATGTTTACAATGTTTTGCAAACAAAAAATTAAAAACACAAAAGAATGTTGAAAATGTTTATTAATTATTTATTTCGCAAAATGGAATTTAAAAAATAATTTTGACAATTTTGTGCCTAGTAAGCGGTTCTTTTCTTGGGTAATGTTAGTGACCATCCTCTGAAAACAGCCACTCACTGGGCACAGACTTTGCTACGATAGGCAAATATATCTTCGCCAGTTTATACAGCCCACGAAATAAACCTTTCATGTCATCCTACATTTCTAAAACATCTAATTTTATAGGAGTTACAGGAGGTGATATAAGCATGTGAAATTCTAATTCTTCTTTTGTTTTATGTTGTTTTATTTTTTTAAGCTGTGCGTTAATTATTTATGATAACTCCACAAAATATCGTTAATAAGAAGCGATGTATCGTCGATGTTAGGGGTTTTAACATCGAGTTTATGAACGATACAGCAACAAATGCCAAAACAAAACAACTTAAAAAATTAACAAAAAGTTAGTTCTGTTACTCTAAAAATTTCATTAAATGTTGTATAATGAATCTGCATTATTGTTAATAGTTATTTCCCATACAATCATCTGTTATTGATTTTTCCCAAGCCCAAAGAGATTTAACAGTAAAGATATGTTATTTATAACTATACAATCGGCTTACAAATCGCCCGGAAGTAAAATCGGAATATATAATCTCACATTTGGTAAATATTAAACATTGTAATTATTTTTAGCTTCTGATGTTGTATTCTTCGCTAAATAGTCAGTCCAAATCCAACGCGAGATTGAGTTTTTCATTTGACAAAATCACGAGCGACGAAAAAACACAATCTTTTGTTAGATTACTGTTGACTCAGTACTTGCTTCGTCGACTAAGGGAAGCAGGAACAATCTCAAATTGATCTACATCGGGTTTCGAATGCGAAACTCCCAAAAACGAGTCTCATCCTCTACTGCATGAACCAACTAGCTCGGTCGATTGATATTGTTTGTGTAGAAACCTGAAAGCGTGATAGTCTTATTCAAACTATATTTCCTTATTAAACAAACGTATGCAATATCTTGGCGGCACGCCATAACGTTGTTGGTTCAGAAAATACGCTACAAGCAGGGAGATAGCTGGTTCGATTCTCGATAGGGTCAGAAATGTTAAACTCGTGTAAACTTTTTAACAGTGCCATGTCTTGGGATTGACTCAGCCTTTAAGGGAAATAGTACCAGATTCATATTATGAGTGTAAAGGTGGCGTCACTTAGGACTGAGAACCTGGCTGACATCTTGTGCCGTTTGACTAGAAAGGTCGAACCCTTAACACTCCTCTACCCCAAGGTCTTCGTAAGGCCTATAAAGGTCCTCGTAAGGCCTGTAGTTGGATCGCTTTACATCTTATGCAACATTGTGAGTTAAAAATAAATTTATTTAAATGACACTCCTTCAAAAATATATTTAATACAGTAAAAGCCCCTTATTCCGAGGGATATATTCCGCAAATATGCCGCGAATACAGAAACCGCGAGTATAGAATAGTAATTTGTATGGATATATATAGGGGATACGTTCCCAGGTTCCAAAATAAAATAAAAATTATCTAAATATAATCAATTAATTAGAGATTTTGAACAAATTTTATTAATTATTACTGTCAGGCTTAGGCAAGGGCTCAAATAACTTATTTTTCCCGTTTTGCCGCTTTTATAAGGTTTTTCGATTAAAATTAATATTTAGCTGTGATTCAGCGATATAATTCCTTACTTTGTATTCGAATTTCTTGAAGAATACAGTAGTACAGTTGATTCATCAACACTGAAATAGCATGATATGGATGCAAACGACTAGCCAACACGTAAACTATCAAACATTTATATATTTACTTTAAGCGGCAAGACTACTTTTTTTTCCGTTTCGTAACTAATTTCCTTTCCTTTTACTGTACATGGTAAATTGACAACAAAGCAGAATAAACACGTGTTACTCAATTAAAATTATTGCAACGAATGACAAGTTGAAACAATAAAACACAGATTGTGGCGAGGGCAGCATTTACTGTATCAACGGACATAGCGGCACGTGAATTACGGCGGCGGTGACTTTAACAACGAACTTTAGGTTTAGTGACAATAAAGCTTGTTTTACTTTGATATTAATTTGTCCATTTGGTTTGAATCGCTCTTTGTAAAAGCTGGATCAGAAGGTGCCTGCTGTAAAACAAGTTGTCGATGGTTAATAGAGGATACTACGGTAATCTTTCTAATATCTGGATCCGCGTATAAGTACATTTTAATCGTGAATACAAGAACTGTGTCACAAATTTTTAACTCGCGAATAATGAAAACGCGAATAAGGGAACCGTGAATAAGGATATTTTGCTGTACTTTTTGATTGAAAATATAACAGGTTTAATTTTAATTATGAGAATCATCGTCTTTCTCTCTCTCTCTCTCTCTCTCTCTCTCTCTCTCTCTCTCTCTCTCTCTCTCTCTCTCTATCTCTCTATCTTTCTCTCTTTCTCTGTCACACACACACTCTCTCTCTCTTTCTCTATCTATTTCTGTCTTTCTCTCTCTTTTTTCTCTCTCTTTCCCTCTTTCTCTCTCTCTTTCTCTCTCTCTCTCTCTCTCTCTTTTTTTTTTTTGAACTTTGAAAAGTGAATGTGAAATTTCAAAACATCTCCTCATTAAACAATTTAATTTAAAAGAATGAAGACACATACCCTGTTGGTATTATGTATAGTATGAGTGAAAATGGTTAATTTGGATTTGAAGTTCTCAGGTTAGGAATATAAGAACGCTGTTTCTGAATGAGCGCTACTAATAGAAGCGATAGGTGAAATCACAAAAAAGTAATATAAATGTTTATGAAAATCTATTTATTTTGTATAAAACTTGATCCAGGATAATTAAAATATTTTTAGAAATTGATCCTTACATAATAACATAATCAATAGAATGTAACTGGAAACTTTTTGTAAATGTTAAGTATTTTGTTATGCACACTCAACAGAGAACAAGCGACCTTTTGTTTTAAAGTAGACTGATAAATGCTAAGTCATTGCATACTCATGTGATAATGTTTATATTGTACTTATATTACCAACATTACAACAGTAAATAAACATTCGACTTTCACAGTCTTACGACGTTTACTTAACAAAGGTTATGCAAAAACACTGTTGAGATTGAGGTTGTCCTCTTACTAAATATTATTTATTCCCTGAGTAACGTTAGTTTCCGCTCCGAAACTTACCTTCTTGACCTCCGCGTAACTGCTTCTCTTTCATGAGAAAACAGCGAGATGACACGACGTCGTTTAGTTCCCCCAAATTGGAGGCCCAATCATTTCTATATAAGCATTATCAGCATCAAGGATTAAACCTGCTAGTCTATTCCGATCTAATGTTAGAATAGGAGATTTGAAAGTAAATATATTGATGCCCCTGAAGACGTTACTGGCGTCTCGCAGGGTAAGATATCTGATGGGGCTGCCATCTACGACTCGATAACAAGCTGTCTGCTGCATTAACCCCAACAGAAGGGGTACCTCTTCCGCTCTGCTGACCGTTGAGGATTTTCTCCTCGTTACCCCGGAGATGGGTCTTCACATTTGTCCCTTGAAGAATAGGTGCCTCTACCGCGTAGTTGTACTATCCGTTGAGGTCTTCACCCGTATCCCTGGGCAGGGCTCTCATTATATCCCGAGAGACTGGGTCCTCGACAGAACTTTGTCACTAATAATTAGTGTTCACCCTCGCGACGAGGACGCGCCTGTCAAGAGTCATCCAACTGTATATAGTTACAGAATTTGCCCTCTATAGGCGTTGGGCCGGGTTAATAGCATTGTATATTTCCAAGGCTAAAGGCATCAGTAAGAAGACTATAAACATCAAATTCAGTCATTTGGCAACCCGGGTTTATTTACACGCGCGGGATAGGACATTTTTAAACTAGGTCCGGATGCATGTTCCTTTTCTCATGCTACCTCGGCCCTCGAATTATTCTAATCAAAGATTCACTGTTTGTCTCTCTAATGTAAGGTTCAGAATTCCTGTTCCTGCCTGCAGTGTCTCGGCCAATGCATTGACATCTATTTGTAGATTGTATAAAATAAAAAATGAATAAAAATAAAAGAACTTGAAACACTTTTACTGATCTTTATTTATTTATTTTGTGTTTGTTAACGCAAATACGAAATTTTGCTATGTTGGTATTGCTAGTGAGTAAAGTAATGTGATTCCACTATAGGCCTTAGGAGATCCTTGGCATAGTAGGAGATTAAGGCTCTCACTTTTTGTAGACGATCGGCACATAATGTCAGCCGAGTTATCGGCCCTACTAACGGCCGTTTTTTACCCCAAAACAAGCGTCTGATACTCATTTCCGTTAGAAGCTGAGTCAACCCAAGAAACATAGTGCCGCCAGAAGGTTTGGGTCAGTTTAAAAATCCTAACCCCACTGGGACTCGAACCATCAATCTTCCGGCTTGTAGCGTAGTGTTGGTATTGCTTGTTACTCTTACATGGAACATAACTTTATATGCTACATCCTGCTTTTGAACATTACTCACATTATTGGTAACAAGAAAATTACGCCGTGCTGCGTACGCAACTTGTTGTACACAGCTGTTGAGCTTTATAGTCTACTTGCAAGATAACTTTCGAAATGTTTTAAAATTATTTTCATTCTTAATGCACAGTAACTTGCATGGGTATTATTAACATTATAAACATGTCTTCTAGGATGTACGCGTAGCTAATTTACGTATCCATAATGCATTCATAAACTAAGCCAGAATAGTATAAAATAATAATAATAATAATAATAATAATAATAATAATAATAATATAATAATAATAATAATAATAATAAATAGTTCAATATACATACTGAAACATATTTAGATAAACCATTTATCGTTTTTAACAGTGTTTAGTTTATGGATGTAAATGAGTGTTTATTTAATACTGAGTCGTTTTGTTATACAGTAGTTACTTGTTTCTTGGACTAGGTTTGGCTTTGGCTATAGATATAGTGATGGACATTTATATTTCTTAAAAATGAAACTATCCTTAAACACAGCGAAGTTTGCCAGACTAACTGCAACTGATAACAATCTTGGTCATTTTGAAATAAAGTTCTCAAAAAGTGTTATACTAAGCACAATATTATAATTAAAGGATATAATTATTTATTTACACATTGTTTTCACAGAAGCTCCAATAGATTAGACGAACTTAATTTCATCACAAACGTATGTGCATATTATCATCATCTACCATCACGGTTTAGACCATTTCTGATCTGTTCCGGCTCCATATTACAGTTGCTCGCTCCATCTTTTAAATGGTCGTCCACGACTTCTATGTCCTGTGGATTGTAATTTAACGTCCTATAAAGTATCCTTTCTTCGCTCATTCTACTAACATGTTCAAACCATTTGTTTCTATATTCTTTTATTTTTTGTTATCACACTAGTTATTTGTAATTTCTCACGAATATCTTCACTCCTCCGTTTGTCCAAAAGAGTACATCCTGTCACATATCATATAAATTTCATATCGGCTGTTTCCAGTCTTTTTATTAAATTTTTGGTGAGAGTCCAACATTCCGAGCCATACAACAGTACAGGAATAGCTAAAACTGTAAAACTTTAGAAGTGTTTCTTTACGAACATTCTTTGCTAATGTTCTTCTAATTGTACTGCAAATATGTTGAAACATATTAAGCTTTCTTTCAATATCTCTTGTCCGATCATTACCTAGGAAAACTCCTAAATAATTAAAATCCATTACTTGTTCTATTACAAAATCATATCCTATTATTTTGGCTCTTATTGGATTTTTCCCATGAACTGCCATCACTAGTTTTACTTGGGTATATTTGTAAGTTATATTCAGCAGCAATTTTCTCGAATTCAAAAATAGCTCTTTGTAAGCTGTCTTCATCCGCTGCTATAATTGCCTGATCATCTGCAAAAATGAGTGTATAATTTATTATTATCAAAATTAAAGTTATTTAATAAAATATTTTGCCATTTTCTCCAGACTTCAACAATATATAAATTAAATAAAGCCGGTGACAAAGGGTACCCTTGTCTCACATTGGCTATATATTAGTCGTTAATAACAATCTAAAGGCTGTTACAGACCAATCTATAAAAGTCATATTTATTAAATGACAACATTTTTTCTCACAAACCCATGTTTATTTCTAAAACCTAACAACTTAACAAGTACCTGCTCACCTTTTCTTTTTAGTATATTTCTATCAAATGCACATCCTCATATTTAGTCTTTAATAAAATAAACCTTTAACATTTTGTCCGTTTAAATATTATATTTGATAATTACAAGGATAGATGATATTAACTAACTAACTCACTGGCACTATCGACCCCGTAGATTCAAGTCCGCGCGGACATAAGCTCTCCATACACCCTATCTTCGGCTAATGTTTTCCAATCATTCCCTGTATAATATTTTTATTAAGAATATTCCATAATACAGTGTTTCTCCCTCAAACCAAAATGATTTGTCACCAGAGGTTGGTGTCTAGAACATCTTCTTCCCTCATATTTCTAGCTTCCATAACTTCTCACTCCATCCATCCAACGTTCACTAGATCTGCCTCTTCCATTAGCTTTCCATTAAGGATCTTCTTTGGTATTCTCTTTTTTTCCATTCTTATGAGGTGGCCATACTCTTTCAATCGTTTTTCTTCTATTTTTTTTCTAATGTGTTTTTTCAACTTGCATAATTCCCCTTATTGTGCTGTTTCTGACCTTATCCTTTCTTGAAACTTTTGTCGATCGCCTCCAAAAATCCATTTCTGCTGCTAAACATCTTGTTGGCTTGTTTTCTACTTACTGTCCAGGTTTCGGACCCATATAATAAAATGCTTTGTAACAGAACTTGGAATATAGTTTTCTTCGTTCTGTATATTATATGTCTATTCCAAAGCACCGAGTTCATCATACCAACTATTCTTCTTCCATCAGTTATTTCAGTTATCAGTTAACTGTGTAACCTACTTCCCTCAAATAATAGTTAATGTTATTCTCTCACCTCATTCTTAGTCTACCAACTGGGCGTTTTCCTTCTGGTTTCTTACAAGAAGGTAGTATTCCTTCATACATTTAAACAAATTCTGTTGGCCAATTAGTTGCGTACCGTATCATTTTTCAAACAGATATTTAACTTTTCTCATACTAACTTTATCACTTGACAGATTTGTATTCTTGCTTCCGTACAGTATCTAATAATAATAATAATAATAATAATAATAATAATAATAACAATACAAAATTAGTTATCAATAACTTGTGAGTATGGTTAAACTCGGTATGATGGGCTTTCTCACTAAAAGTTAAATGTTTCAGTTACGGAAAAAACTTAATTAGAAAACCTACAGAAAAGATGATATAGCACCTGTAAATAATTTCACATATATTATTATTGTTTTTTTTTTGTAAATTTACGTGTGTACTACTTGCTCAATGAATTGCAGTTTACTGTTAACTGGTGATAGTTGAGAAATAAGAGAACGCGTTTGAATAATGAAACCTTATTCCCCCAAGTAATTTACAATAAAATGACTGTTTCTCACTTTTAAATCGTGGAAATGTGTTTTCTGGACTGAGTATCTAGTTGATGAAGTGCTTACGTCCCTAGGAAGTCGAATGTGTCAGTCCGAGTTGATGGATTTTCAGTTTTTGAAATTAGAATAAATTAAATATTAAAATATAACGGAACGAAGTCCTGACAGTTATTGTTTTGTATGGGATATATCCCAAGTATGTAAACTTGATAAAATTAGCATTGCATAGCCTTGAATATTGAAAAGTTTGTTTCTTCGCTTCACGACAAATGTCTCACGTACACATGATTCCTATTTGTAAATTTATTCTCAACGATTTTTTTCTAAATTTATTTTTCAAGAATTATAAACAATTATTTTCAATAATTTATGTAGGTTTTCCGAATATTAACAAACTCTTTCAAAAAGTTAAGCTAAAAGCTACATGAGCGAATGAGTCTAAATCATAAATCTATGTCTCACGTATGTTGACGATGAGGGACTAATACAATGCCATTAACATTTATTGGACCCGAGAACACTAGTACTTACCGAGGTTTTTATTACCAAACCATATATTAATATTATTACAGCTGTTAACTATAGACTTCGTGCGGCAAATTCGTTTCATATAGATTTTTTTTCCTCTGCCTCTCGTCTTCCCAGAAGTTCCCATTCCAAAACACATTTTGGTAGCCGATCCTCTTCCATTCGCTGGAAATGTCCGTACCATCTTAATTGCTGAGTTTTAATATAATCTAAAATAGTGTCTTCAATCTTCATTTTCATTATAACTGAGTTTCTAATTGTTTCTTTTATTTTAATTTGTGCTGCCCTTAGTATAAAATCCATTTCCGTTACCAAAAGATACTTATAATAAGTAATGATGCTTTTAACAATTCTTTGATGTATTAATTTTATTTTTATTACTTATACTTTTATCCCACAATATTCCATTGAGGCAAGCAATTGCAAATTTTCCCTTATTATTTCTATTTCTTATTTTCTCTTTATAACTTCCATTTTAATTCCTAAAAATGTGATCTCACTAAAATATGTTATTGTTTCTCCAGTCTCCAAAATTAAATTTTGTTCTGGTTCAACAATTGATAAATATTTTGTTTTTTTCATGTTGAAAATTAATCCTCATTTATCATATTCTTCTATTAATTTTAGTCATATATTCTAAATCTTCATAATGTTTCGCAATTAACAATATTGATCATCTGCAAAATGTAAGTTGTATAAAGCTGTATTGTTTGAAATAGGAATTCCCACGCTTGGACACTTTCTCCTCCAATTATTTAATATTTCATGTACATATATTTTAAATAGAGTCGGTGATAGACAACAACCTTGACGTAGACCTTTATTTATCATAAAACCATGTGACAATTTACTACCAATTTTAATTTTAGATATGCAATTGTCATATAAATTTTGTATAGCATTAATTGTTATAGCGGTAATTCCCAGAGGAAGGCCTAAAACCTCCTGGAGTCAGGGAATACATGAAGGAGAAACATCTAAAACCAGGAGATTGGATGGACCGACAAAATTGGCTATTAGGAATCGGACGATGTCAAAGATATTAATTAACCGATTATCGATCTATAGATTTTTTGTAAGATCTACTTAATATACATTATACATGTACAAATCCCTGTTTTTAATACCATAACAGACGAGATCGCTATACTGTGGTAAGATTTGTCTGCTACAGGGACTTAATTATCCAAGTGATAAAAATCTTGATGTTTTCTCTAGTTAAAAATGTTTCCAAATTCTCTTTTAAATTGGTTATGATTAAATGTTTGACACTTCCATATATCATCACACTTAAAGTGCAGGCATTTATCAGGTGGAAACGTAATCTTACAATGATACAGCTGGACTCCAGCAGCTTTGAATGGAATTCAATACGCCTCTTGTCATGGCACGTAGTCAGGTCACCAGCCTGTTTCTCTTAATTGGCTCTCTCTCCCTTCCTAAGCTCTAACTCTTGTAAACATTTTTTTTTTTCCGTGAACGTTACAAATTATATTTATGAAGGTACTGTGTGATCAAATAACAAATTCAGTGCATGAGTTCAGTATTATATGCATTAAAAATGTTAAACAGATAAGTGAGTTCTAAATAAAGTTTTCTTTTTTAATTTTCAGAGGCCAAAAGTGTTAATTTTTTTCGTTTTTATTCAGTCCCAGGTTGTCATTTCGACATTTCTTGTGTTCTCCCTGGCATTGGCGTAATTGTAACCCACTTCTGGAGTTGGGGCACCTAGAAGACGAAGTTACGTTGCCCCGATGATATGTTGGATGATAAATGATAATGAAGCGCCAGGAGAGTTCTTAACCTAAACTTAACCTAAATTCCAGGCCTTCCCTTTAAGAAAACATTCCTATGGTTTGACCGGGAATAGAACCCGGGACCTCATGAAAGTAGTCAGAAACACTGACCACTAGGACACGAAGCTGAAGGCCAAATTGTACATTTCGATGAACGTATATCGAGTATTAAATTTGTGTTTTTCCCTGTAATCGAAGAATAATCATCTCCTTTTCAACAGTACCAATAATTACGGTTATGAATATTTTATACCAGTAGAAGTCTAGAAACAATTAATAATAGTAGATCTATTATTACTGTAAAATCTCGTAATGTTGTTCAGAAAGTTACAGAAGATGTAATACGGTCGCGTAATTTTCTTGATTGAATTTTTCCAAGATTTTTAGATAATGTTAGAACGATGTCCCGAAATCTAGACACTTTATTAAAATTATTTAGTCATAATTTCATAAATCATTCTTATCGCTGTGCAAAATATTTCTATATTTATGCTTTAATCATTCAAAATAACGTACAGCCAATGAAATAATTTTCAAGTCTCAGAACGAAGCCACTGCGCATGGTCAGAGATCAGCTATTTGGTTCACAAGTATACTATTATTTAAGAAACTAAATCCGTTCTATTTCGTTGTGTGTCGTTCAATGGAAACCAGTTCCGTGTATATAAGTAGTGCGGTAAATACTGAAAATAAAACAAAGCAAAATAAGTGAAACAAAAGAAAGAAAATTCATTGCAATAAGGACGAAAGAAAAAAAAAAGAATGACAACAGGATCGAACACGCGATCTCATGTACGGGGAACAGAAGCTCCCTCCACTATACCACAACCATCTCTCCCAGAAATTGTCTGTATGAAGCGATTCAGTACTTCAGGACTTACTTGCATAATTAAATTAGATATTAACTCAATTTAAATTGATCAGACGCATTTTGTATTAGTAATGGAAATAAATAATTATATTATGCCATGTGTTTTGTAAACAAAGTAATGAGACGTTACAATCGTTATTCATTTTCTATATACATGGGCTGTTTCCTTTAATGTATTTATTTCCATACATTCCATTCCATAGCAATTCTGTCTTTCACTGCAATCATATCATTTTCATGCTATGCTTTGCAGCTTTACTACGGAACTGTAGGTGTGGTAGCTTCCCGTTTCTTTCCACACCGGTGAAGGATGATGATGATGATAATGATAAGTATGATGATGATGGCCGGATGATTTTCGGGGACCGTTGGGCCCTAAGGTTCCTGACATTTATCTTACAGGTGAGGAAAAACCCCAAAAAAATCTCACCCAGGAGCCTGTTCAGACCGGGAATATATATATATATATATATATATATATATATATATATATATATATATATACAAATTTATTTATATAACGAAGGCCTGGTAACATGTAGGCATTATGAAAATTAACGACGTTATTAAATAATATTAAATAAGAAAACATATATATATACGTACCAGAATCGAACGTGGGTCCGCGTTGTAGCAAGACGATCATCTTACCGACTGCTCCACTGAAGCGAACGATACGAATGCTGCATGAAGAGCGACTTATGTCGTTCGCTTTATACTCAAACGAGTCAGAACATGTAACAACGTACTGGTGTGAATCGCTCTTCAAAACTCATGAACTTTTTATCATCAAGAGTTGCGCCATAATTTTATTCAAAGGATGTACATAATTAAGTAACTCACTGGCTATACTGAACCCGTATGTTCATGGCCGCGCGTACATAAGATCTCCATATATCCCATCCTGAGCTAATGTTTTCCAGTCTTCCCCTGTATAATCTACTTCCCTTAAATCAAGGATAATGCAATTCTCCCACCTCATTCGTGATCTACCAACTGGGCGTTTTCCCTCTGGTTTTCCTACAAGAAGCTTCTATGCACCTCTTTCATCCCCCATCCGTGCCACATGTCCAGTCCATCGCAGCCTACGAGACTTAACTGTTGTTATTATATCTGGCTTCCTGTACATATCATGTAGCCTTTTATGTAGTGTTCTCCAGTCACCTGTCTATTCATCTCTTTTTAGCTCAAAAAAGTTCCTAAGAACTTTATTCTCAAATATTCGTATACTTCTTCCTCCCATAAAGTAGGTGTCCATGTTTCGCATCCATGTAATATAACAGGTAGAATAACAGTTTTATATATTTTCAGTTTCACGTTTTGTGAAGGAAGTTGGGACGACAAGAGTCCTTTTAACGCTAATAGCACGCATTTCCAGAATTGAGCCTATGTTTAATTTCCTCATGCATCTCATTCCCATTTATGATTATTGTTCCTAGGTACTTGAAATCAGCCACTTCCTCAAATTTTCCTTCACTTGTCATTAGTTGTCAATTCCCATTACTGGTATATAACTCACATCTATGTGTGAACATATATTTAGTTTCATTGATGTTTACTTCCGGTCCCGATTTGTGCGTGTTGTCCCTTAGTATCTCCTCGTTATCGCTCAATAATACTATACAATCAGCATAAACTAACAGCCTATTCATACCATTGAGTTGTAGGTCTTCTTCATTTTCCAAAGATTGTATGGCATGCTGTAATACAAAATTGAATAGTAGAAGAGATAGTGCATCTCCTTGCTTTAACCCATTGTACTCGTACATTTGAAAAGTATCCTAAGAATAATTAAGTTACAATTCAAGTTGTATACGTGTATTTGAAATATATAATTAGTCGTCAGGATCTTTCTATATTTATCAAGAAAATTGTTGTTACGTTGGTTTAACCTATTTGCTTCAGATTTAAATGTTCAATACATTTCCCCAGAAACCGGATTTAATTTAGGATCAATTATATTGTCTATTTTCGGACATTCAAAACAGACAAACTATAACGGTTCATGAGATCACAATAAGGTTGAAAAGCAGAACACATTCCTCTATTATTCATAAATGTTAACAAAATATTACTCTGTCAAAGGATGTACAAAATATTGCAAAATATATGACAGCACAATTAAGCGAGTGTACCTCGTCTTCTGATTTGAAGGCTTTTGAGGCGTGGATCACAACACCCGTCTGGATCACGGTACGTGTTGGCTCCATAGCGGTTAATATATTACAAACATATAAATCCATCCAAAAAGTATATAGTTATTTTGTTAATTACATGCTAAGTACGCCATTGAAATGAGATAGGTTCATGAATGAATGTGATGCGTTAGAAAACTCTTGAAAAGGATAAGTTGATAGAGAGGGTTATATAACTGACGTGTATTCTGTCCACGCGAACATTAACAAACGTAGTCATGTCCTGTGACATCAACACAATCACACAATTGACAGACGGCGAAGGTTCGAGAATTTGAATGAAAAGAAAAGCGTGACTGCTTGAAAACGGCCAGAATTTCAACGTAAATAACGGTTTACTCTTTGTGACAAGAAACTGGGGAATTTCATGTCCTGCAACGTACATCCTGGTTAATACATCACTTTTTTTTTAATTTGACCTAGAATAAAAGTTTTCAATTTACGTTCATAATTTAAATAATTATATAATTTGTTTTCTATATAGGGTAGAGAGGGGCTAATTCGCGCATTTCAAATTTAAATCAGTATTGTAATTATCTTTTAAAAATTTATATGTTTAATTACTCTATACTCTATACTTACTTATCATCATCATCTTAAGGCACGACAACTTCAAAAGTAAAAGTTTTGGCCTTCTCAACAATCCTCCTTCATGTCAATCTGTCTTTAGACTGTCCGGCTGATTCTTGTTGAGATTTACAAGCATGTTTTATTTTACTGTGCTAGGGAGCTAGCCTAACGCCAAACCCCCAACCTGGAGGACCAGGTCATTTGATTTTAGGTTTTTCTGTTGGGATTTTCTCCCTTAGCCTTTGTAGATCCCTCTACCCCGCAAGGCAGCGGTTTTCCCTGTTAACCTAGGGAGTGGTTGCCTCTTCTGCCCTCAATGCCGTACCGTAGGACTCCTACTCCGCCATATCCGCCGTTGAGGTCTTCACCGTGTCCCTGGCAAGGGGTCCTTACAAGGTATTATCAGCTGGGCGAGCTGAACCAAGGTTTTTTTAACGAGGTTGTTACTCCTCTCCCTCCTCCTTTCTCATCCGGACTTGGGACCGGCAATGGTGGAGTTAGTTACTTACTTATACAATATAATATTCATCTACCTTAAATACTAGTATAACACTGAATTTAAATATATATACAATGGTATGTACTGTACACCTTGTTTGAACACAGTGGGGCTAATCCACGCATGAAGAGGGGCTACATCGCGCACTTCACTTAGCGTCATAAACATTTACCACACGTAAATTGTTTCTTTCCAACTGCACCCACACACAGTTCGTGGAACCAATTCGTACATTGTTGACACCTGATACACTTTCCCATTCTTAAAGACTTCTCAGAGAAGTATCTCGCTCCACGAAAGGAATCCGTCCCATTATCTGGAGGCAACGAAGCTGACTCGTCTTCATCAGAAGATGAAACTGCACTCTCCTGTTTGCGGATTGGTTTCGAGTTTCTCTTGGATATAGTCTATCCGTAGAGAAGCTGTTCGAAGTAAGACCATCTACACAGGAGGCAGGCAAAAATCACGGCCAATGAGGCTACGGAAGGAAGTGTAGGAGGGAGAACAGTTCATGAGACATTACTCATTTGGCTCTTGATCCTCAAACGAGAAAGATGTCTAATCGGAAAACCGACGAATTCCTCTATTCATTCCGTGGATGGACTACAGTTTTAGCGCCCCTTAGCTACTACCTCCACACTCAAGTCGGACGTCAAATGTTTTGAAGTGCACATAGGCTTGCGTTTAGATCTGCTGTTAAAGTTTATTTATTTATTTATTGTATCTTCTTGTATCTTGTAAGCCCATGTTTCCCTTAACAGAGATTTTAGGCACTCTCCCCCTGCAGGGAAGAATTTGAACCATACTAATTTAGTTATACTTGTTTTCGTTTAGATGTCGTAGTACTAGGAAGGGAAAATTCGGTAAATTTTGCTTAGAGTCCTTTTCATTCAGGCTTAAGGATCTTTTACGAGCATGGAAATCTTCAGACTCGGGACCCACGGCTTAAAGTCTCTCCCGGAGGACTTGCTCCTTGGATTTTTCCATCCTAAAAAATCCATCAACCCCGGCCAGGTTTGAACCCGCGACCCTCGGGACCAGATGCAAGGAGCATAACCACCACTCAAATTATATAATTTATATTTAATAAACTCCATGCAACTGACGCCCTGCGACTTACAGCACTGTTGTCCGGTGCTCCTCTCTACGACAACTGCGGAGATCCAAGACCGATTGACTGGAAGATGATACGTGGTTAGTGACAATCATAATTTCGGTTTAATTCGCTTCGTCTTACAAAGGAATTTCAACAATTGCATGTTGAAACCAACCTTGAAATTTCTTACAAACAAGCGTTGTCATGTACCGAGGTCGTATCCAAAACAATTATCTGACTTTTTAGCTGCAAGATAGTAAAATTCAGAGCCAAATCTCTCATTTAAACTCTAGGGAAGTTATACAACACCGGAATTGGTAGATTGGATAACCCTTACTACCTGCCAGCCGCAGAGTGTCATTACTCAAGAAGAGAGTACATCTACTCCGTACAGTGGGTTATCATTCCTGGATTCTAGATTATATTTATGTGCCTTGCAATTCAAAACGGCAAATGTTTTTGGACACGGCCTGGATATATGACAACGCTTCTTTGGGAGAAATTTCATTATATAGTTTTCGACATGCAATGGTTGATAGTTAGCCTTCTTAGTTCAAGTAACTGTCAAGTTGTTCAAATGTTAGGTTAATTGCGAAGGTTTTGAATGCCATATTACGATAAAAGTTCGAAATTTTACTCGTAGTAGTTCTGGATCCATAATATTTTAATAATTATTCCAAATATAAATAAAATTAGGCCTATAGTTGTAGTTGGAAGGAGGAGCGTTCCAAATCCCATACTCGAACCACACACACACACACACACACACACACATATATATATATATATATATATATATAAAGATTTAATTATAACATCGATAAAGCGTCACTGCTATAAAGTAAAATAAATATTATCTTTAATTTGCTTACTTGTTATAGTCAGCTACTAGATGGGATCGGAAAAGGAACACCGATATCTTAAAAGAATTGAAGACTACGCCAATTTTGGAATATATTAAACAGTACCAACTAAATTGGAAACACCATCTTGAAAGAATGAGTTCAAATCGGATCCCCAAAGCTATTTATAATTATATACCAAGAGGACGAAGATCACTGGGCCGTCCTATGAAACGCTGGAGGGAAAATTTTCTATAGGATCGTAACAGGCCTTGGCCTAATACTTGGAAGGAAGAAGAAGAAGCTACTAGATGGCAGTGAAGACAGTGTTCTCGCGACATCTAGTAATAATGGAGAGTATAATACATATATAAGAAAAATAAGTGTTTGAATTGGATTCGCCTGGTAGTGTAATGGATATCACGCTGAGGTACAGACTCAGAGATCCGGGTTCGAATCCCGTCCAGGCATTTATTTTTCTTATCATACCATATATATATATATATATATATATATATATATATACATTTTAATTACACCCCACCTCCTCCCTAAGTCACATTGTCAATTTCCATCGTAATTCCAATGTTGAATCTGAGTTCACATTTTCTATATCATGGCGTCTACTTTAATTCAGTAATATCACTGGTTTTGCATTTTCTAACTAACTAACTCACTGGCACTATCGAACCCGTAGGTTCATGGCCGCGCGGACATAAGCTCTCCATATATCCCTATCCTGAGCCAATGTTTTCCAATCATCCCCTGTATAATCTACTTCTCTCAAATCATAATGTTATTCTCCCACCTCATTCTTGGTCCACCAACTGGACGTTTTCCCTCTGGTTTTCCTACAAGAAGCTTCCATGCACGTCTTTCATTCCCCATTCGTGCCACATGACCTGCCATCGCAGTCTACGAGACTTACTGTTCTTATTATTTCTGGCTTCCTATAAAGACCACGTAGTTCATTGTTATGTAGTCTTGCTTATAATAAAATAGTAATATTTCTGATTATATTATGAAACTAGTTCCTGAAGGCACAGTGTCCTTAACGATAATAGTACATTACGATGCGAGGTTGGGAAGTGGTTTTTACAGAAGCGAGGAAATGTTTAAAAACTGAGCGACAGGGAGATTTTTAATTTTTTAGATTCTTTAAAACACTTCACAAACGTGCGTTGTACGTTATTTATTTGCGCGATGTTGTTTTCAAGACAATAAATAATGGTAAATAGTAACATCTTTGTTGGAAATATTTGCATAAATTATAAACAACTGACTAAACGTTAACAGTGTGGGCAATAGTTATTAGTTGAGACTGCAGCAGGCAGTGACACCAATCAGTTATAAAATGACGGCAAGTACGTATTTATTGCTTTATACTGTTTCAAATAAAGTTCAGTTCATTTAAAATGCAGTAAATTGTTTCATATAATGCATATTAACACCACCTTTTGGATATATGTTTGTATATACATGGTACATAGTATAATATACTATATAAAGTGCAGTGGTTTTACTTCCCGCACGAGGTTCGTAATATGTAATATTACAGTATAGTTATTTACTTAACAACCCCGAAATGTAGGAAGCTGAACTTTCAATTATTGGTCGCCATTGCTGTAAGTACGACAAAACGCACTATCGCACAAAAAAAAATCCATTTAAAATTGTAAAAATTGAATGTTTCTGGAAGGCGTTTTCGGAATCGCTGTTCTATTCTCAACAGCTGGATTGGTACTGATTATTTTTGATTAGCATGTTATACAGAGGGTTAAAGTTGTTGTGAATTATAAAGATACGTTCAATTTAAATAATTACGTCAAACGAAAACATAGCACGGTACCTTCTTCGCCTTAAACGTATAGTAGAATAAATAATAGTTAAACACCACGCTTTATTAGAAAACCGAACTAAAAAAATTAGAAATAATTTTAATTTCCAACACGCTGGGGATAAATAATTTTACCATCAAAAGCGTGGGGTGCTCTTTATCAATTAATATTTTTAATAATAAACAGATATTGGAAAAAGAAAAGTCTCTAAGAAGAAAATGTAAAAATCATAAAAAGCACCCCACGCTTTTGATGGTAAAATTATTTATCCCAAGCGTGTTGGAAATTAAAATTATTTCTATTTTTTTTTAGTTCGGTTTTCTAATAAAGCGTGTTGTTTAAGTTTTTTAAAACTATTATTTATTTTTTAGTTTTTGTTTTAATATTTTACAGGATAAGATAAAAATGTCAATACCTTCAAATTCGATACTATTGTAGTATGAGCTAAAAGGAATACTCTTGTAAAAAAAAAAACCTTCCAGCCGGATTTGAACCAGCGACCTATGGATTGCTGAAATGATATACCACTAGAGTTCACCGCTCTACCAACTAAGCTCTTACAACGATTGACTAAAAAGTCGACAAGTCCGCAACATATTATACTAGTTTTCGTTTTTTTTTTATTTTCTGATGATTCTGGCCAGGATTTTGGAAACAAAATATTAAATTATTGTATTGTCACGGGTCCTTTACAAGTGTACAAAGTTTCAAGTCGATCCAATGTTTCTATGTGGGTGAAAATCGTGTTCAAAGATTCCGTTACATAGATACAAAGACACTTTTTTTTATTTTCTGGTATTTCTGGCGAGGACTTTAGAAAAGAAATATGAAATTATTGTATTTTCACGGGTCCTTTATAAGTATACAACGGTTCAAGTCGATCCAATGTTTCTAAGTGGGTGAAAATTGTGTTAAAAATTCCGTTACATAGATAGATAGATACAGGTCAAGCTAATATAAAACGTGTAATAGAAAATGTTGTTGTTTTCTATGTCTTGCGATAACTTTGGCTGTTCAACAAAAGTCAGACTTGGAGCAATAACCATGTATACCACCCGGAGAGTGGTTATAATATGTTCTCTCATTTTGTCAGCTTCACCCTCGTTTTCAACCCCTCTTCGGTATTTATACTTGTAAGAAATCCCACTGGTTCACACCATTAATATTTAATGTTCCCTCTTCACCTGGATGTCATGTCTAGGAAGTATCCAAACTACAGCTTTTACAATCTATTATTTTTAAGAGACTGTGCATTTTTAGCAGTTTTTTTTATTATGTTGAATTCGTTCATAAAGTGAATGAAAAGCTTTAACGTTGGCTAATCGTATGCAATTTTAGAAGAAAACGATTTTGTAGCCTAAATTTCGTTGTATTTATTGCAGTCGTTAATAGATTTTGTTTAAGGATATGATTCCACGATAACTTAGGGGGCAACGTGCTGTAATGTGATTAATTTGTTGAAATAATATTTGTATAGGCCTACTTTAATTCCGGATGTACAGCCTTTAAAAAAATGATGGCGTAACTCTTGATGATGGAAAGTTAGGGCTTTGAAGAGCGATTCAGTAAGTTGTTTCATGTTTTGACTCGTTTGAGTATAAAGCGGACGGCGCGGCGTAAGTCTCTCTTCATGCAGCATTTGTATCGTTCGCTTCAGTGGAGCAGTCGGTAAGATGCTGTTTTTCCTACGACGCGGGCCTACGTTCGATTGTGGTCAGTTATATATTTTTTATTTATTATTATTTAATAACGTCGCTAATTTTCATAATGCCTACATGTTACCAGGCTTCGTTATATAAATAAATTTGTGTGTGTATATATATATATATATATATATATATATATGGGGCACGCCGTAGCGTAGTGGTTAAGGCACTGAGCTACAAGCCGGAGGGTCGAGGATTCAAGTCCCGTTGGGGTCAGGATTTTTAAACTGACCCAAACCCTCTGGCGGCACTATGGCCCTGGGGTCGACTCAGCCTCTAACGGAAATGAGTACCAGACGCCTGTTCTGGGGTAAAGGCGGCCGTCACGCAGGGCTGACAACCCGGCTGACATCAAGTGCCGATTGTTTAGAAAAAGTGGGATCCTTAATCTCCTACTACCCCAAGGGTCTCCTGAGGCCTGTTGTGGGATCACTTTACTAAAGGTCTTCTATGGCCTATAGTGGGATCGCTTCACCTCTTTATACACTGTATTATTACAAGAAAATGAATCTTTCCACAACGACTAGATATATTTTCTTCCTGCTACATCAGTCCAACATTCAATTTTGTGGTTTCCAAATAGATATGTGACTGTTTGAAGATAGTAATTTAATTTTGCAAGGATGTTAAAACTAGGGTCAAATCAAATCACATCACTCATCCACTGTTTCTTCAACACAATAATGGTCATTTATCAAATTTGATCTTATTGGTTATACACTGAGTATTATAAATAGGTAGGCCTATAGGATTTTTGTGTAATAAAATATGAGATTGCTATAGAGATACTATATATTATTCAACTGTTTGTGTGTGGAACCAAGACAAAAGACAGTCAGAAGTCTAACTTCTCATTATACTATTCAACTGTTTGTATGTGGAACCAAAACAAAAGACAATCAGAAGTCTAACTTCTCATTATACAATGTTGCAAATCTTACCTTTTAGTACATAAAAAATCCTAGCCCTGATTATAACAATACTTGCAGTGATATTATCTTTATATGGAAATATGTGAAAGCAAAATTATTTCAATTACGCAAATTAACAACAGTGTTTATGCAATTTTTTTAACATGTTGAAAACCCCACAGTTATATAATGGTTGCCTTTAAATGTACTCTTAATTTTCATGTATAATTTTAATATATATCTTAAATGTTTATTTTGCATAGCTTTCATAACTAATATACACCTAAATACCACTGTTTAAATAATATTGCGATATTAACAACGTTTTATCGTAAAGTAAGTTTTCATATCTAATAAATTCAGATTAAATTAATTAATTTTTTAAAGTTTATAAAGTTTTGTACAATATTCTTAAATAACATCCAATCCTTATACTAAATGGGTTATATATATATATATATATATATATATATATATATATATATATATATTACAATTTTCTTGTTTCATAAGCACAATATGGCACTCATACGAATGCCTAGTCCATGCGACTAGAACGTGTATTCAAGTTGGTAAGAAGATCAACTAAAAATTAATTCATATGTTTTTTTATGAAAAGAATTAATTTTAATTATGACAATTGTCTAAGGTATATTCTCTTGAGTATAATTAAATTAACGAAACCACTTTTGTTGACAATAATGTTTTTGTTTATATTTTCTGCTATAAATCACAATAAACACTTATAAATCCATGCACTTATTGTAAATTACTAAAACAGTTAAAAATAAATAGGATACATTATATTTTCTCTCCATAAAAAAATAGACGAATCAGATTGCGCTCGAACGCACAACCCACTTTGTTACTTTGACTCTAAAAAAGTAACACGTGCATTATAGGTCTACTCGTAGTGGATATTACGATATAATCTGATAGAGGTTCTACAACGTCTACCATTGACTGTTGCTGAACAGTATGCGGATTTTCGGAACGAAATTGAATGTGTAGAGAGCGGAAACTTAATTTTGACAACTCCAATTGGCTTCCATGAAGTATATCCAATTTTAGAGAATCGGCAGCACATTAACTATTATGAATTTTACTATCATTGCACATATCTTTTATAATTGTACACCCTTTGAAAGAATTCAGTTATGTAATTCTTGTACTTAGTGATTCACTTCGACTATCCGTAATGCCGTAAAGTACACTGTGTTCCAAAATAATGGACGGACTTTTAAATAGTTGGCGTGGCATTACAAACGAAATCGCATGCATGATTATTTGCTATAATCAAACAAAAACAGTGAAAGTTTCATATCCGGTTTGCAGTAATTTGTTTCTTGTCATTATTACGTCACAGCGTTAAATTTGTTAAAATGGTGACTCCTGTACAGAAGTGATTTTGTGTGTTGCAATTTGCGAGATCTGCATTGTTGCAGTGAAGCGAGCTTTCCGACGGCAATTTGGAATTGATTCTCCGAGAGATAAGAGTATCTGTCGATGGTATTAGTCATTCAAAGTATCTCTGCAGGCGGAAGAATTACGAAGCTCTGTTTGTTGCTACACGTGACGTCATATAAGGCAGTGTATACTGTCAGCGTCCCATGTCCCATTCCCCGCTGCATTCTTAGATAGCAGTGTTACGTGGTCTATTCCTGCATAAACACGACTGCAGTGCCCTCTGTCAACAAGTGCACTTACTCCTTGAACGGGTAATATATACAGTTAAAAAGAACTGGATGTTTCTGTAAATGAAAAAGTCCATGACGTCCACGAACACCAAATGAAAGAATGGAGAATGTCAGAGCAGCTTTCATACGTAGTCCACAAAAATCTGTGCTGCGTGCTAGTCTCATACTTTGTGATTTCTTCCTGTGGGGGGTATGTGAAGGACCATGTGTAGGTCTACATACCACCGCTTCCCATAGACCTTCCAGACTTGAGAAGAATGATTGTTGCTGCTGGTGAATCCATTATTCCAAATATGCTGACCACGGTTTGGGAGGAATTCGACTATCGGCTAGTGTGTGCCGTGTAACGAAAGGTGCTCACATCAAACACTTACAAAGTATGTTATGAAAACTCGAAGAGTTTCTTTTTAATCCCATGCAAGTTTTGTTCTTATATATATATATATATAATGAAAAATAAACAACTTTGAAACCACGTCCATCATTTTGGAACACGATATACTTTCGTACATTTTATATAGAGATTTTATTTTATCCTACCCTCGTATAATACCGTATTTGTTATTAAAGTAAATAATATAAAATCAATGTGGCAAATTTTGCTGTTCCGTTTCTCGAATTATCGCCTTTTGAATATCCGCGGGTCTCCTTGTTGGTGCAGACTTTTCTCAAAGTCTCGGTACTAGAAGGTTCGAGAGATCCATCGGGGCGGGTTTTGCAGAAGCTTTGGCATGTCGCGAGGAGCGAGTCTTGTGGTTTAGAAGTGACATCTGACTGTGAAAAGTCGAGTGATGCTGTGAAACATTAACGACTTACAGAAGAAAAAGTATAACCGATTGTAAAAACGGAACTATTGCGCAAAGAAAGATTGGAAATTGTAAAGCAAACAGTGTTGTTGAAACAATTGTTGACTGTCGTAACTTCGGCACAATTAGGTACCGTAGTAGTCACGCGGTTACACCACTTGTGCATGGGTGCGAAGTTAGAGGATTTCTTCCCAAAGATCGTTGAAAGAATTTTTTTTTTTGGCGCACACGGTGTGTTTATATCAATTAAATACTCCGCGATATCAACAAATCAACAAATGTAAATTCTGAATAAAGAGGCAAAAGAGAATATTGAACAGAAATAGCAGAAAGTGAATAAAACAATATCATTCCATTAATGTGAGTTTTTTTTATTATGCTAAAATGATCCCAAACTATGCCGGCAGTAGTAGCATTGCTGTCGAAAGGGTTACCATGCCAGACAGTTCGAAGGCGATAAGCCAGATGGAAAAGTACTTAGTCGAAATACAGACGACCTTTCGCCATAAAAATACAACTCTCAGCAAGAAACGCGGTCATGGTTTCCACTGGGGTAAGATTTTCCAGAATTAAATAATCCCCATTCGGTTCCCCGGGCGTGGATTACTTCGGAGAATCCCTGCCAAGGAACATGGAATATTGAGATATTATATAGTAGTTGGTCACTAGAAATAATAACGCGGAATACAGCATCCTTCGATATAGTCGCTTTACAATAAATTAGATGGTCAGGAGAGGGCAGTAAGGAATCCGGAAGATTTGCGTTATACTATGGGAATGATGCGAGACCTGAATTTGGAACTTTTTTTTAGTCCGAAGGAGGTTCCCCTCCACTATCCGAGATATTGGCGATAGGATATAATTCTCAAGGGTAAACGACGTAATTTTGTAATCGTAAATGTATATGGCCCCACAGAAGATAAGGATATCAGCGTCAAGGATAAGTTCTATGAAGAATTAGAACACGCATTTGATAGTCTTTCACGATATCATATGAAAATTGTCTTAAGAGATTTTAATGCAAAAGTGGGACGGGAAAATATATTCAAACTTACAATAGGCAAATGCAGTCTTCATGAAGATTGTAACGACAATGGGGTTATGTTAGTTTGCCACATCAAATAATGTTATTGTTAAGAGCACAACATTTCAGCATAAGGATATTCATAAATACACCTAGACGTCTCATGATGGTGAAACTCGGAACCAGACAGATCATGTATTAGTGGGCAAACGCTGGCACAGTAGCATCATCGATGTTAGATCAGTTAGAGGGACAGACTGCAATTCGGATCATCATCTGTTAAGGGAGAAAACAGATAACGGTTATCGTTTATGAGAGCAAGAGACGCTAAAGCCGATCCTTAAAAAATTAAATAAAAAACTTGAGAAATGATTAAATGCTGCAAAAATATCAGATGAAAATTGCTAATAGATTTGAAATACTGGAATCGTCAGATGAAAATATGACAAACGAAGAAGAAACTGATATAAATAAAGAAGTGGAGAATATAAGAGATACGGTACTATAACATTGCCAGCATCAGAAAGAGTAGATTATTTTTAAAAAGAGGTAAAATAAGAAATGGTTTATGAGGAATGTGCCCAAAATAATAAAAGAAACGGTAGAAAAAATGAATTGGTGGCATAAGCCAAATTAAGTAAATTTAGATAAATTGGTTAGTATCAGACGGGAAACCACTAGGTTATTAAATAGTAAAAAAAGAGATTATTTGAAAAAGAAGATTAGTGATCTTGAAATGAATGAAAAAATAGGAATAATGAAGAATTATATCAGGGAATTAGGATAGAGAGAAAAGGATTTCAGGCCAGATCAAACTTAATTAGGAATAAAAATGGGGATACGTTTGCAGATTAAGGAGTATATTAAATAGATGGAATAATCACTTCAATCAGCTATTAAAGTTCATACAGAACAGGATATTGAGGAGATTTATTTACAAATAGCAAAAATATTAATCACAGAACCAAGTACATAAGAGGTTCAAATGGCGGTAGAAAAATTAGAAAAAGAATAAGTTTCAGATGAAATCCCAGCAGAATTAATAAAATTAGGGGGAGAAAAATTGATGAACAGTATACGTCAGTTGCTTATTATGATTTAGGAGGAAGAGGCTCTTCCAAAATGAATGAAAAGAATCGATTTATTGTACCAATTTATAAGAAATGGAATCAAAAGTGAATGTAACAACTACATGGGCAGGTCATTACTTCCGATTCCGATTGAGGGTCTTTCCACTTTTCAGCGGTTGCCCTTTTACCAGCCGGCTGCTAGCCCTTCACATCCACATGTGTCAATCACAGAGGTACTTCCAATTTCTAAAAAAAAAAAAGTTAGTAACCAGACTTGTTCCTATATTCACGACGTAATATGTGATTATCAGAGATCGGATTATATGCAACATAAAAAGCTCGAAATATGCATGCAAATATGCATTAAAATGCTTCAAATATGCATGAAAAAGTCAATATATGCAATACCAAATAATAAAAAAACATAATAATTAGGCTCAAACACAGGGACATGTTCCTAGGAACATGGAATGTTAGGACTTTATACAATAGCGGGGCAATAGAGATATTAACGCGGGAATTAGATAAATCGCCCTTGGATATAGTCACTTTACAGGACGTTAGGTGGCCAGGAGAAGGTAGTCACGAATCAGGAAGCTTTGCGTCATACTACGGGGGTGTAGAAAGACCTGCATTTGGAACGGGTTTTTTAGTCAGAAGGAGGATCCTATCCGCTATCCGAGATATTAAGTTTGTTAGTGATAGGATATCATACATAATTCTAAAGGGTAAACGACATGATTTTATAATTGTAGGTGCCTAAATGGGCATGCCCCCCACAGAAGATAAAGATGACAAGATCAAGGATGAGTTCTATGAAGAATTAGAATGCTTATTTGATAGCCTTTCACGATATCATATGAAAATTGTCTTAGGAGATTTTAATGCAAAAGTGGGGCGGGAAGATATATTTAAACCAACAATAGGCAAATTCAGTCTTCATGAATATAGTAACGACAATGGGGTTAGATTAGTCACCCTCGCCACATCAAAGTATCTCATTGTCAAGAGCACAACATTTCAGCATAAGGATATTCATAAATACAACTGGACGTCTCCAGATGGCGAAACTCGGAACCAGATAGATCATGTATTAGTGGACAAACGCTGGCACAGTAGCATCATCGATATTAGATCAGTTAGAGGGACAGACTGCAATTCGGATCATCATCTGGTCAGGGTGAAAATCAGACAACGGCTGTCGCTTATGAGAGGAACAAACGCTAAAGATGATTCTATAAAATTTGAATTAAAATACTTGAAAAATGATGAAATGCGGCAAGAATACCAAATCAAAATTGCTAATAGATTTGAAGTACTGGAATCTTCAGATGACAATGTGGCAAACGAAGAAGAAACTGATATAAATAAAGAATGGGAGGCTATAAGAGATACTATTAAATTGTCAGCATTAGAAAGCATTGGTTGTTTAAAAAAGTGGCAAAACAAGAAATGGTTTGATGAGGAATGTGCCGACATTGTAAAGAAAAGAAAGCTAGCAAAAATGAAATGATTACACGAGCCAAATGAGGTAAATTTAGAGCAATTGGGTAGTATTAGACGGGAAACCACCAAGTTACTAAAAAGCAAAAAGAGGGAATATTTGAGAGAGAAGATTAATGATCTTGAATTGAACGCAAAAAATAGGAACATTAGAGAATTATATCAGGGAATTAGTATAGAGAAGAAAGGGGTTCAGGCTAAAACAAACATAATTAGGAATGAAAATGGGGATATGATTGCAGATTCCAGGAGTATATTAAATAGATGGAAAAGTTACTTTAATCAGCTATTAAATGTACATACAGAACAGGACATTGAGGAGGATAAGTTACAGACAGTAGAAATGCTAGTCGCAGAACCAAGTGCATTAGAGGTTGAAATAGCGATTGAAAAATTGAAGATGTATAAATCATCAGGTTCAGATGAGATCACAGCAGAACTGATAAAATCAGGGGGAGAAAAATTGATGGACAAAATACGCTGGTTGCTTAGTATGATTTGGGAAAACGAAGCTCTTCCAGGTGAATGGAAAGAATCAATTATCGTACCAATTTATAAGAAAGGAGATAAAACTGATTGCAACAACTACAGGGGCATCTCATTACTTTCAACTTCGTACAAAATTCTAACAAATATATTAGTAAGCAGACTTACTCCCTATATTGATGACATTGTAGGCGATCATCAATGTGGATTTAGAAGAAACAGGTCTACAACAGATCAGATTTTTAGTATAAGACAGATTTTAGAAAAGAAATGGGAATATAATGGTACTGTACATCAACTATACGTAGACTTCAAAAAAGCATATGATTCAATTAAGAGGGAGAAGTTATATAGTATCCTGCTGGAGTTCGGAATTCCTAGAAAGTTAGTTAGACTTATACGAATGTGTCTAAATGACACAAAGAGTAGGGTGCGTGTAGGCAAATAGTTTTCGGACACTTTTGAAATCAACTTTTATAATTAAAATATATATACAGTCAATATGCCCATTTCACCAATAAATGTTTAAAATGGTCAACAAGTTTCTACAGCCAAGCTGTCATTCTCAAGACCAGATATTCATATCTGGTCTTGAGAATGACAGCTTGGCTGTAGAAACTTGTTGACCATTTTAAACATTTATTGGTGAAATGGGCATATTGACTGTATATATATTTTAATATTGTATCACCAAGAAGATCAATTGTGTATTAAACAACTTTTATAAGATTCATGATGTGTTCCGTTGAGGTTTATTCAAAATTAATATAAAATTATAGAATATTCACCTGAAAGGTCCGTCTCCTCAACTTAATTATCATTTAACTGTAGCGCTTTCGGGACTTGTCCCATCATCGGCAGGATTCAAAACTGGTGTTTCACTGAAGATCTGGTAGAGGGGGTTGCATGTATTTGGTTCGTTTTCGGTTATCAGGCTGTTGTTGTGAGCTGCTTTCATGATTTCCATCTCTTCGAGTACGTTTATCTTCGCTGGATTATTTTCTCTGTGCATTACTGTTAGGGTGTTTTCAATATTTAACATGCGATGTCCTTCATGGATAACGTGTTTTGCATAGCTTGATTTACCTTCTGCGTGAATGAAGTCTCGAAAATGTTCTTTGAATCTGATGTTAAAACTCCTGTTTGTCCTTCCTATATACTGTAACAAATTTTATATAGGAAGGACAAACAGGAGTTTTAACATCAGATTCAAAGAACATTTTCGAGACTTCATTCACGCAGAAGGTAAATCAAGCTATGCAAAACACGTTATCCATGAAGGACATCGCATGTTAAATATTGAAAACACCCTAACAGTAATGCACAGAGAAAATAATCCAGCGAAGATAAACGTACTCGAAGAGATGGAAATCATGAAAGCAGCTCACAACGACAGCCTGATAAACGAAAACGAACCAAATACATGCAACCCCCTCTACCAGATCTTCAGTGAAACACCAGTTTTGAATCCTGCCGATGATGGGACAAGTCCCGAAAGCGCTACAGTTAAATGATAATTAAGTTGAGGAGACGGACCTTTCAGGTGAATATTCTATAATTTTATATTAAGTTTTGAAATCCAGAATAGGTTGAAGCAAGGAGATTCACTATCTCCTCTACTATTTAATTTTGTACTAGAGCATGCCATTAAATCTTTAGAGAATGAGGAAGGCTTACAACTGAATGGTATTAATAAGCTGTTAGTTTATGCTGATGATGTATTACGTTTGGCCGATAGCGAGAAGACACTAAAGAACAACACGCACTATTGAGTAACACTAAAAAATTAGGACTGGAAGTAAATATCAATAAAACTAAATATATGGTCTCATATATAGTGGAAATAGACAGCTAATGGCAAATGAGGGAAATTTTGAGGAAGTGGCTGAATTCAAATACCTAAGAACAATAATCACAAATAGGAATGAGATGCACAAAGAAATTGAGCATAGGCTCAATTCTGGAAATGCGTGCTATTATGCATTGCAGAGACTCTTGATGTCCCAACTCCTTTCAAAAAACGTTAAACTGAAAATATATAAAACTATTATTCTACCAGTTATATTATATGTGTGCGAAACATGGACTCTTACTTTAAGGGAGGAAAGAGAGATAACAGGTATTTGAGAATAAAGTACTTAGGAAAATTTTTGAACCAAAGAGAGATGAACGGACAGGTGAATGGAGAAGACTACATAACAATGAACTACATGGTCTTTATGGGAAGCCGGATATAATATGAACAGTTAAGTCTCGTAGACTGCGATGGGCAGGACATGTTGCACGTATGGGGAATGAAAGACTTGCATGGAAGCTTCTTGTAGGAAAGGCAGAGGGAGAACGCCCAGTTGGTAGACCAAGAATGAGGTGGGAGAATAACATTAACTATGATTTGAGGGAAGTAGATTATACAAGAAATGATTGGAAAGCATTAGCTCAGGATAGGGATGTATGGAGAGCTTATGTCCGCGCGGTCATGAACCTACGGGTTCGATAGTGCCAGTGAGGAAGGAAGGAATTATTACTTTATTATAGTTCGTCTGGCTCAACTTTGTAAGAAATTTGTAGAAAGAGACAGCTGTGCTCGCCTCTCTCACTCGCACCAATGCCAGCGGTTTTTTTCACCAGATGTTTATAGGGAAAAGCGGGAAGACGAAAACTGACAAGAGGGTGGATTCTTTCTTTTGTAACTGGGCGAAAGCGGTTAATTATCTGTCCTTATATCTTCATATCTCTCTTTGCCAAATTAAGCCAGATATGCAATACGTATATATTTAATTTCTAAATTAACATAATAATTAGTATTTTATTATCTATTTATTAATATTAGTATTTATCACTGATAAATGGTAAAGTATCAATCAGTTTTGTTCACAAATTAAAATATTCTACATTTTGATACTATTGTAAACAGAAACGATCAGGTACTGTTCCAAATCTTCGGTAGTAAGGTTGTGTCTTCAAACGCTCAAAATATGTCTATGAACAGAAAACAACCGTTCTACGTCAACTGAAGTAATTGACAGTATTTGAATTTGGGTGCTATTTTGGCACTTTATTATTTTTGGCAAAAGCTCGCCCGTCCCATTTATAAAACTATTAATTTGACACAAATGTTCAAAGCCTGGGGTATCATTCAAAATGTTTTCAAACTTTTCTTTAAGTTTGCTTGGGAATTCCTCCGGCAATAAGGAGTTCAGTTGACGGATTTTATCCATTAAATGAATAGATTCAATCGACGCGTCATATTGGAGAGCAAGAACGCTAATGGCTTCATTGCCAAGGCCCCAGCATTTGAAAACAACATCAACGCGTCATCTTGAGTTTCAAGCTTTTTGATGGTTGTTGGTATATGATCTCAGCTATGTTTTGTTTTTTAATACTGGAATCATTAAATGCTTCCTTGCACTGACAAACTGCCAAAGCCTGTGCACTATCAAAATCGTTTACTACACTTTTGATGGCCTCAAAACGTTCATTGTAAAATAACACAATTTTTTTTAAATGTTGTAAATTTAGCGCGAAAATATACGTTATCACTAGCTTTTAGTTAAAATATGCAATAACCTGTTAGAAAGGTATAAATATGCAAATGCATATAATCCGGTCTCTAGTGATTATCATTGTGGATTTAGAAGACATAGGTCTACAGTGGATCAGATATTTAGTATTAGATTTTTAAAAAAATGGGAATATAATGGGACTGAGCATCAATTATATGTAGACTTCAAAAATGTATACGACTAATTTAGGAGGGAGAAGTTTATATAGTATCCTGCCGGAATTCAGAATTCCTAGAAAGTTAGAAAGACTTATTGGAATGCATCTAAATGACACAAAGTGTAGATAAACCGTTTTCCACATACTTTGAAATTCACAATGGGTTAAAGCAAGGAGGATGAGAAGCCCGATACTCACAGATATTAATAAGCTGTTAGTTAAAGCTGATGATGTAGTATTATTGGGAGATAGCGAGCGAGGAGATATTAAGGGACATCACGCGCAGCCTATTGAGTAACAATAAAGAATTGGGACTGGAAGTAAACATCAATAAAAGTAAATATATGACCACACATAAAAATGGATTATAGAATGAAAATGTAGTTAATGACAAATGAGGAAAATTTTGAATAAGTGGCTGAATTCGAATTCCAAAAACCAATAATTACAAACAAGAATGAGGTGCAGAAAGAAATTAAATAAAGGCTCAGTTCTGGAAATGCGTGTTATTTTGCATTACAAGGATACTTGTCCTCCGAACATTTTCCAAATACATTATAGGCCTACTGAAAATATATAAAACTGCTATTTCCCCGGTTATATTACATGGATGCGAAGTATGGACTTTCACTTTAAGGGAGCAGTAAAGTTTATTAGTATTTGAAAATAAAGTTCTTGGGGGAGGGGAATTGGTCCAAAGAAAGATGAACAGACAGGCGAATGGAGAAGGCTTACATAGCAATTAACTAGATGATCTTTGTGGGAAATCAGATATAATAAAAACTGTTAAGTCTCGTAGACTGCGATCGGCAGGACATATGGCATGAATTGGGAATGAAAGAGGGTCATGGGAAAATCCCCAGTAGGCAAGCCAAGAATGAGGTGGGTGAAAAATATTAACATGATTTGAGGGAAGTACATTATACAGAGGATGACTGGAAAACATTAACTTAGGATATGGATGTATGGAGAGCTTATGTCCGCGCGGCCATGAACCTACGGGTTCGATAGTTTCAGTGAAATTCAATACATTTGGAATATAATGAAAGTTGATCCGTGGGACCAGACTCATAAAATACTTGATGAAAGTAAAAAGAACTTGTAACATTTAGTGATTTATTTAAATTAAAGTTGGAACCCATTAGGAAAAAAGCAGTACTTCATTAGATATTTATGAATGGGAGGCTTGTGATATGGATCACTCTCTCTCCCGCACAAGTTTGTTTACCTCTGGCGGTTCTCTTGAGGTTAACCACAATGATAAAGGAAATTCCATTAATGCATTGGAATTCTGTGCTCGTAAATTTGGAACAAGAGGCGATTTAACTGCGTCTTATCCAGTAACTTTGACTCTCAACTTTGAGTGCTCAAACATTATAGTAACATGATACCAAGTTACGGTTCTTTGTGCAGCGTAGAACAAAATTAAAAAATTCTTCAGCACTACTACATGTACCGCTCTTTCATTATTGATACAGTGTGGTAGGTCTATTCTTATGAGGTGTAGTACTACACAATACAAACAATAAAGTATCAATTTAATAATAGTCGTTAGTTCAATAATCTATTTCTAGTATTTATAAATGGCAAAATTAGACATCATCATAGTTAGCAGGTTTTAAACATGTTCTATTCTCTTGCACTTTTCTTTCAAATATCTCTATCTTCCCAGTCCCGATTTTGCAATCCTTTTTCAGGTGGACCCAGGTGTTTCTTGGCTTACCTCTTCTCCTCTTTCCCGCTGGAATCCAATCCAAAACTCTTCTTCGTAATATTTCATCATTCATTCGTTTTATAATGTCCACATCGTACAAAATTATGTATACCTGTACTATAATAATACAGTAACACTTGCTCAGCGAAATCGCATGGGACCGATTTTTTCCCCCCACATTAGACAAAATTCCGCATTGTAAAAAACTAAAACTTATTAATAATCTTATATTATAGAGTGCCGTATATTTATTTTACGCACCTTGGATTAATTGTAGTTAAGCTGCCTTTGAAAGGTGAAGTGTATTATGTATGAGCGACTTCGACGGTAACGCGCGAAACAACAGTCCCGTTTCGTCAGCGTTAAAAATGTCTCTTAAGGTACGTACACATATGCGCGCCGCGAACAACGAACGGCGCGCGCGCGGCGCGTGTTATGTTCGTCGAAATGATTAATTTCAACGAACCTCCTGCGATCCATAGGAAACCCACAAACCTTCAGTAGACATTTTGCAGAGCAGGTGTAACCAACCATGTCTATTCCCTTTCCGTTCTCCCGCTTGTCCTGCATTCTTTCCCAAAAATAGGAACTTTTTTTAAAATGCCGCAGGACACGGGACAAATTGTTAAAAATCGGGACTGTCCCGCCAAAATCGGGACATCTGGTCACGCTTATTACTTATTACATCTTATAACTTTATTTATACTTTTTCAAATATTATAGCATTAAAGGAATATAAAAAAAATATATGATTTGTATATATATGTTTAAAATTATTAAGAATCTATCTCACCATAACATGGCCTTAATTTTTAATAAAGATGTACATGATTATTATACTAGAGGTTGTACTTTATTGCACAAAGATACTAGTTTCTAAAAAAAAGGTATAAAAGGGATTCGTTATGCATTAATCAACCATTACAATAACTTACCTATTGAATATCAACATTTCACGAATGTTAAACATTTTTCTAATTGTATTAAAACATATTTTTTCTCATTGCTTTCTTAGTTAATTTTGTTAATTTTATTATTATTGATATTATCCTGTTTAAATATTGTATTTATATGTATATATATATTGTACATCTATAGTAGTTTGTATTACTTAAACTTATGCCTGAATTTGTTTTTTTGTTTTTATTGTTAATTGTTTTATGGCCATTATTTTTTGTATATTGCCCCTTAACATGAGCAGTCTTGCTCTTTGGAGTCTTTCAAGAAATAAATAAATAAATAATTAGTAATAGATGTGTTTATATATTGTATTGTTTTGTGATACTTCATACATAATATTATGAAATGAACGTCTTAAATAAATAATGTTTTCTAAATAATTCTAATTTATTCATACAATTACAGTACACACGAAAAAAAAACACATAACATTGAAAAAAAACAGGCATCTCCTTTCAATGATTTTTAAAAACGATCCTTATGTTGAGGATCCCACAATAATTGCTTGCTTCTATAAATATCAATAAGTTTTAACATGTTTTCCTCTGACCACTCCATACTCAAATGATAGGTGCGCACCGAAAACAACGAACCTCTCAGGTACCCGTCCAAATGTAAACAGCGAACTATCAAAGTGTTCGTGGAAAAAACCGACAATGAGTGGATCGTGATGCGAGACGCGCGCGCACCTTAAAACCCCGTCCAAATCTGACGAACATGGTGGCGCGCGCGCGCCGCGCGGCGCGCAAGTGTGTACGTACCTTTAGGCGCGTATCCTGAAATTAAAATATACAGATGCCTTGAAATCGTTATTCCCTAGGGATTTAGAGCTTGATTTTGGTGCATGATCCGGAAATTTGGAGATTTATCTTCAATCACTTTCACTTTTTCGTTTTATGACAATGATATGTATGTTTTAGCCACCTTTATTCCGTAAATTCAGAATGCTACCTGTGAAAGATCGGTCTTAGAACTTACACTAAATTAAGATTTTACAGTGCAAAGGTTATTTGTAAGACAGGTATCTGTATTTCGTATAACGGGTGTGCAGTGAAGCCGAAATAAAATTTCAGGTACAGGTAGAATGTCTACTTCACTCGAGTAGGAATCATTCCTTAATTTTTTTGGTATAACAGGAATTCAAGGCAGTGGAAACTAATTTATTTCTGTCTTTCCGTTTTATAATTTTTTTTCAAGAATTGTGTAGAAACATCCTTCCGTTTCCGCGTTGGATAGATTCCGTTTCATGCAAAATAAATAACATAAAATTACTATTATTTCGCCGGGACCAATAATTTTGTTTGGACAGATTTCCGCATTATTCACTTTCTGGATTAAACAAGTTTTACTGTATATACAATCTGAAAACAATTAAAGTTTAGGGACTTTTTGTTGGTAGGCCCTATATCTGCCTACAGTTTTATTTGAATCGGAAACTTTGTAAAGAATGAGCCCTTCTGGCGCTTAAAGTGTCCATCCTAATTTTAAGATTCCACATGAACGGTTCTCTACAAGTGAGTCATAAATTGACAAACGTTCGCATATAATTCTCTCTCAATGATACAAGATCTTGTATATATTTTAATTGCCGAAACCTTATTTTCAATTTGTAAAACTGATTGTATAATTATACTGATTTCAGTTCATGAGGTCAAACAAAATTGATTAGGTGTACTTTGCACGTGCAGACCATTCTGATGGTAACTAAATAAATTAAGGTGTAAAACGTATATCTGATATAAGGTTCATACGGTGTGCATCTGTTTACTAAATAGGATTATAGAAGAATTTGAGAGATACCTGTTCTCATTTATTTTCAGTTCTTAACAATTTTACACTTTTTCTATAACGTTAACACAATTAATTTGAAACTAACATATTTTAAAAACTATGTTCAATAATCTATTACAAAAATAAGAAAAATAAATAGATCACAGCACACTGTATTAATGTTACAATTCAAATAAAATTTTGAAAGTCTTGTAAATTATATCCATAGTAATTCTGCCCGAAGGCAGGTCCTTCACTGCAATCATAGCATTTTCATGCTATGCTTGCAGCTTTACTAGGGAATTGTGTAGGTGTGGTAGCTTCCCGTTGCTTTCCACACCTGTGAAATATGATGATGATGATGATGAAGATAATGATAAGGATGTTGATGATGGCCATATGATTTCGGGGATCGTTTGGGCCTTAACGTTTTCCTGACATTTGTCTTACAGGTGAGGAAAAACCCCGATAAAAACCTCACCCAGAAAAACTGCCCCGACCGGGGATTGAACCCGGGCCCGCTGCGTGACAAGGCAGCACGCTACCTCGAGACCACAGCGGTGGACTTAAAATATATGTTATCAATTAAATAAAAATGGAACTTAGTTTTATTTGATTTTCATATTTATTAAGATATAATTCAGTGACAGCTGTTTCGGTAAATTGTACCTTCTTCAGACATGTTAACAAATTATGAATTGTGTTATTATAGTACATATCAACTGATCTAAGCAACAATACAACAATAATTTATTTAAATGTTTTAATTTAACAAAGGCGATTCATTCAAATCAAGTTGAGAATTTAACAGTTTATTACTACTTTTCAATTTATTTATTTCTACAGCCTCCAAAAGGTCCAACTTCTTGCCCTTATCACAAACATGTAAAATTTGGATCGAAACAATGATTAAATTGGAATAGGTGGTTAGCATATTTTGAATATTCTAAATTTCTGTTATATGCTCTCATGTGTTCCTTTACCTGAGAGATAAAAGGTCTACCAGTTTGTCCTATATAAACATTGTCACATGTGCCACACTTCAATTTATATACACCTGATATTTTTTTTATCAAACCAAAATAAACATGAGAGCATATAACAGAAATTTAGAATATTCAAAATATGCTAACCACCTATTCCAATTTAATCATTGTTTCGATCCAAATTTTGAAACTTTACATGTTTGTGATAAGGGTAAGAAGTTGACCTTTTGGAGGCTGTAGAAATAAATAAATTGAAAAGTAGTAATAAACTGTTAAATTCCCAACTTGATTTGAATGAATCGCCTTTGTTAAATTTAAAAAAATTAAATAAATTATTGTTGTATTGTTGCTTAGATCAGTTAATATGTACTATAATAACATAATTCATAATTTCATATCTCTGAAGAAGGTAGAGTGTACCGAAACAGCTGTCACTGAAGTATATCTTAATAAATATGAAAATCATATAAAACTAAGTTTTATTTTTATTTAATTAATGAATATGGATTTTCATCAAGTAAACACCAACTCAATTGATTACATATGTTATCATTCATGTTTTAAAAAACAACACACTAATTTTATGGTAGACATAAGAAAGGTCAATAATGTGTATTAATGCGGTTATATCCAATACTACTGGAAGAAATTGTACATTGCAGATTGGTTTATACTACTATGCATAGGACACAAAGATGCAATTGGTAGAATCACAATACAAATAAGGACCCTTAATCCTTAACTATTAATACGTAAAGTTATTCTAGTCACGGCTTAAAAGTTACACAACGTGTAGACCTAGTTGTAATAATAAATACAAATTTTCGTTGTAATTACTCGCCTCTTTCTTGGAATTCAGTGAGAAGGTTGCGCCTGCTTTCCATTGCACAGAGCTTGAAGTCAAGAACCACTGAAGTAAAATAAAGTCTCAAATCACTTTCAGCATAAAGTGCGTTTCTGTATTTATTTTTTAAATAGTCATATGAAGAAAACGACTTTTGCGGTACTGTTGTTAATATTGTTAGAACACAAAGAAACTGGCAGGCTAAATTTCCATAATAGCAACATCAAATGAATTCCTAACATTGTTACATGACTGTAAATCAGGCATTCCCGGTAAATATTAATTTAATGTGGAAATAATTTGATAAATTCCCGATGTTACATATATGTAACAAGGGAGATTATAAGGTTAATTTAATTTTATAATAACAATAATAATAATAATAATAATAATAATAATAATAATAATAATAAAATAATAATATTATTAGCCTTTAGCCTTGGAAATATACAATGCTATTAACCCGGTCCAACGCTTATAGAGGGCAAATTCTGTAACTATATGCAGTTGGGTAACACTTGACAAGCGCGTTCTCGTCGCGGGGGTGAACAATAATTACTAATGACAAAGTTCTGTCAAGGATCCAGTCTCTCGGGGTATAACGAGAGCCCCTGCCCAGGGATACGGGTGAAGACCTCAACGGATAGTACAACTACGCAGTAGATGCACCTATTCTTTAGGGGACAAATGTGAAGACCCATCTCCGAGGTAACAAGGAGAAATCCCTCAACGGTCAGCAGAACGGAGTACCCCTTTTGTTGGGGTTAATACAGCAGACAGCTTGATATCGAGTCGTAGATGGCAGCCCCATCAGATACCCTGCGAGACGCCAGTAACGTCTTCAGGGGACATCATTCATTTATTTATACTTTCAAGTCTCATGGTAGAAGAGAACTGAATATATTCAAACTATTATATAGAATTACACAATACAGAGATGAATGGATAACAATAGAATTCCGAAACAGATTCTTCATTACAAACCACTAGGACGAAGAAATGTTGGATAGACCAATTCTAACATGAGATCGGAACAGACAAGCAGGTTTAATATTTGATGCTGATGATGATGATGAATATTACTATTCCATCCATAGTAATTCTGCCCGAAGGCAGGTCCTTCACTGCAATCATAGCATTTTCATGCTATGCTTTCAGCTTTACTAGAGAATTGTAGGTGTGGTAGCTTCCTGTTGCTTTCCACACCGGTGAAGGATGATGATGATGATGATAATAATAATAATGATAAGGATGATGATAATGTCCATATGATTTCGGGGACCGTTTGGGCCTTAAAGTTTTGATGACATTTGTCTTACAGGTGAGGAAAAACCCCGATAAAAACCTCACCCTGAAAAACTGCCCTGACCGGGGATCGAACCCGGGCCCACTGCGTGACTAGGCAGCACGCTACCTCGAGACCACAGCGGTGGACATTGTTGTTATTATTATTATTATTATTATTATTATATTAATTAGGTATATTAGTATTATTATGACAATGCCGCAGAAATTAAACAAACAATAATCGGCCTAACCTCGAAACCCGCCATTACGAAAAAGTTTTGGCGAATCCTTTGAAATATTTTGCGTAACTCCTGGAGGATCGCGAACCACAGATTGGGAATCGATGTATTAAAACAACAAGTGATCGGGAGAGTTGAAGCTGCTAAGAAAAAGTAGAATTCGTTTTTATAACTAACAAGTTTTTTCTGATTCGTCAAAAAATATAGGAAATTCTTTGTTTGTTGCATCTGTATTTACTTGTAAGTGTGATGTTGTTTGAAAGAACTGGTGTTTATTTGTTGAAATAAATGAACAAAACATGGCTTTCCCTCACCGCAGAATTCCGAGGATAACGTTAACATTTGGTGTAATAACTTAATTGTATAATGATTTAATGATTGGTTTCTTAGAGAGTCATTGGAATGTTGTCCCAATTTGTTATAAGATTTTTCTAATCTTTCAGAAATTGTTCTTGTTGGAATGAGATCAATATACTGAAATAAATCATTTAATTCCTATCGAATATGAAATCACAACTTTCCCAAACATTATTATTGTTGTTGGTTATAGGAACTTTCAGATGGGCAATTTTCACACGTTTGACACAAAGGAAGATACAATAGAGTGATTCACCGAAACACAAAGTACACAAATAATATTAATTCAATATTTGATAATTTTTTTAGAGTGGTGGATCGCACCATAGTACAGGTAATGGTAGAATTTACGGTTATTATTTTTACAAACGTAACGTAACCTAAGCAAACATAAGTTAATATCTGTTTCCGGTAGAAGGCAAAATATGTCTTCTTCTTCTTCCTTTCATGTGATAGACCTAGTGGTCTGTTATGGTCTCAATCCAACGTATAAAGGGTCTGCCCAAAGATCTCTTGCCTGGTGGCTGGTAATTTAAGATCTGGCGTGGTATTCTTGTTCTGCTCATTCTTCTTACGTGAGATTTCCAGTTGTTTCTGTATTTTTGTACATATTCCATGACTGATTCTGTTTGTAATTCTTTGAGAATCTCAGAATTCCTTTTATGGTCTGTTCTTGAGTAGCCTGCAGTACGTCTCATAAATTTCATTTCTGCCGCAGATAGTCTTTGTCCATCTTCTTCTTCTTCTGCTTCTTCTTCTTCTTCTACTACAAGGTTTAGGCTATGCAGCCTGTTCCGGCGAAGTTAAAAGTGGAGTCCATCTTCTACGTGGTCGGTCAACATTCCTTTGTTCATCTACACTGCGAATTGTCCAGGCCTCACTGCCGTAACATAATAAGATGTTACGTAATTAATTATGATCGGTGTCTAGTCATGTCGACTTATAGGCGATATGAAATAATTGTAATTAACCAGTTTAGGGGGTATACAAGTTAGTGGAAGTTTATTTATATTTTTTTATTATTATTAATGGCGAAGTCCATTGTTGAGCCATAGCCTCTCCTTTGTAAGGAGTCACTAAACTAAGTTAATTTTTAGTTACTTTATTTGCTCGTAGATATCATGGATGGTATGCGGTCAACACACCGACTCAATGAGACATCTAACAGGCAATTAAGGTATTACTAGGACGTTGAGATCGGTAAATTTTGCTTAGAGGCCTTTTTATTCGGACTTAATGATCTTTTTACGAGCTTGAAAATCCCTCCCGGAGGACTTGCTTCTCGGATTTTTCCGTGCTAAAAAATCCAAAAATGCACGGCCAATGAGGCCGCGGAAGGAAGTGCAGGAGGGAGAACAGATCACGTGACATTCTCATTTCGCTCTTGAGCTTCAAGCGAGAAAGGTGTCTAATCCGAAAGCTGGCGAATTCCTCTACACATTTCACGGACAGACTGTAGTTATATATTCACCTTGTAAGTTGTTATTCTTGTATCCATGCGACGAGCTTTCTCATAAAAGTTTTAATTCAAACCAAAGAATTTCTCACAATTTTATTTTGATAGACAGCAGAGCGAAAGTAGTTAATCTGTCTTTACCTATTCGGGTATGACTTTATGACTTTTATTAAAGTTTTAAAACACAACTTTGTGATATTCACGTAGACAACGTAACCACAATATTCTCAAATAGTTAGATATTTCCTTATATGTATCAGAGTCCAGTCCAAATTAAATAATAAATTTCAATATATACGGGCATCATGAATTTCTTGTCGGTTATAGAAAACACGTAATTCAGTCTTATGCATTACTTAAAGTATTGCTAACGTTAGCGGCACCAAACCAGAGGTAAACTGACTCTATTTGTCTTGTGTTTGGCTACATCAGATGTTTGACTTGTAGATGTTTCAAAGTCACATAAGCTACTTTTCGTCCATGTACTATCATAACCAGGGAGCGGGGTTCTAGTAAGTATTCAATGAAGTTAATAACGCACGGAATATAAGGAGGGATGACGTACTGTGACCGTGCAGTGTTCAATATAAAAAAAATTATGTTCGGTGGAAGGCATTACACCCTGCTTCAAAACCAGTTATACCAAGATACGAAATTATAGAAGGAAACAAACAATCGTGAATATCAGGGCTTGCTTGGTTCAGGTTAGGGGCATGAAATTTTTTTAAAAATTAGCGACGATCACGATATGCGAATATGTCCAATGTGCGGGAGCTTTGAAGACGAGATACATAAATTAGGAAAAGTAACGATTTAGAATATTGGAGGCATCAGTTATTACCGGAAAGATTTCTAAATTCAAATCGTGAAAGATTGGCATGCTACGAGTTACTGGTAAACCCAGAAAATTGGATAAACGTCGGTAGATTTCTGGACAAAACGCGGAAAATAAGAACAACACTTATTCAGGAATAAATAAATATGTTAACAAATTGCAATACCATTAATTCTTAATAATTCTAAATAACTAAGTTAATGTATAATGTAATTGTATTCATATCTAATTGTAATATTATTGTGCTTTTTTAAGTATATTATTACCAAACATCAACTTATTGTAACGGACTGTCAACAGCACGTACGGCTTACTGCCCGTGCGATCCATATTTGTAAATAACATTGTATGTATCTTACGTTTAGTTTAATAAAGTCCTTATGTATGTATATTTAGTTGTTTGTAGTGTGCAATAAAACCACTTGATTTTGAACAAGAGTTTAAAGCACAGACATATTTTCTTATACATCATGATTATAGTTATTGCAATGTACAAGAATGTACTTCCGAAATGCACGAAAGTAAATATCATGCGATTAACATGTAGACAATTTTTACATTTTAAAAAACTACGTTCCACGTCGCACGACGTAATAGGAGCAAATAAAAAATGCGAAGTATCAGGGTTGCATGAGATTTCCTGACTGAGCAACACGTCCCTCATTTTGAACATTTCTGCGTACCCAGTATTCTTCTTTAAGGGTCAGTTTCACCAACAGAGGTAACTGTATTACGCCAGTTTTCCCCATGTATAATGCATAGCTTAAACTGGCATAATGCAGTTACCTCTGTTGGTGAAACCGCCCCTAAAACACTTCTAAGTTTATTTGATACTTTTTCTTTAACAGTTCCCATTTGTACTTCACTCAGTGTTTCTGAAACTTATTCTGTTGTCTCGAGAGTTTCCGGCATTGTGAGTTTAGATTATTGTAAATTTTGTATTGTAGTTGTAATCTTACTGAAATTATTTGGAAAATAAGGAAGGTCTTCAAACAAAGCTGGTGAACTTATTTGCTTTACTACACGTATCGCGAGATTTTTTGTATCGTCAAATACATTAATTATGCTTACAATTTTGTCATAATACTGGGCATGGTGCAACCTGTAGCCATGTTCCCCACCGAGTTACAATTAACTGTGGAGGCAGGGGAATCCCAGATGCCATTTATTTAAATATTTTAATTATTGATGGTCCCTTGAGAAAAATCGTTTTCATGTTGCTTATAAATGTATCAACATTCGGAAAACGGGCTCTAATTTCTTCCGCAACTCGATGGAGACCATGTACTAGACATTTTAAATGTATTGATTTTGGTTATGATTGCTGTATTGTTGTATCAGCTTTTCTCATACATGCAGTCCCATCCGTAACAAATAAAATATTTTCTTTCTTAATACCTGCAGGCCACAGGAGGGACAATGAATCATTAAATAAGCGAGTAATTGTAGAGTGGTTAACCTCCTCCATCTCTTCGGATGTTAAGAGAAATGTTTTAGCTGAACCATCAGGCGTTAGGGTACCTACAATAACATTAGCGATTGACGTCTGAGAGGCACCTATTGTTTCGTCTAATCTTTTTATCTGCTACTTCATCCCTTATGTTATTTAGGCATTTTTCATAGGCTGTTGGTAGATCTTTTTTCGTAATTGTGTTTCTGAAGGCATTTTTCTTATATTTGTTTAGGAAAGCTACGAAACAATAATGCTGTACTTATTGGTATCGGCTCTTATTAATGAACAACACAAATCCTCGAAAAATTCTGATCTGTAGTTGGGGTCTGCGGAGGTTGAAGCTACACTTTCCCTTTTGTTTTCTTTTCTAATAATACATGTTCCTTGTGTTTTCTTGAATTACAGTGTTGTTTAACATGATGTTTGGAACTTCCTTTGAGCTCTATGTGACATACCTTACATTTGTGCCAAATTCCTCTACAAACAATGTTAAATGTGATGATGATGATGCTTACTCTATTTTGCTTTAGGCATATTTCCACAGTTCTTTACTACTCTGTATGCAGCGAATAAATGAAACAGTCGCTAAGAAACACTCTGTTGTAGATGAACGTGTCCTGCGAAGTACATACTCCGTGTGGCAGGTATTATGAAGCCTCTGTTTACTTACTCACACCCCGTCAAAAAGTATTGTCATAGAATAGCCGAAAACTGTGCATACCGATCTTCCTTTCACTCTGAATTCACCAAACAATATTTAAGTCTGGTGTTGGCTACCATTTTCCTTCCTTGTTCAATTTTTCTCTGGTGTTGGCTACCATTTTCCTTTCTTGTTCAATTGTTCTCAAATTTAACGCATCAAAACGAAACATTTTAACTCCGGGACTTTCGTTTTTCACACAGTCACCTGTAACTATTATCGACAGAACACAAAACACAAGCTTAACGTAAAATTAGGTGTGTGATTCTAAAGCAAATAACCAATCACATTAAAAGATTTAAATGATTGCCTTCATTTTGTTTTAAATAGTGTTTCAACATATGTGATTCGCATACGAGCAATTATTGCGTCTGGAGCTCACAACGGTGAAAGTATGTTACGATGCGAGGTTGGGAAGTGGTTTTTACAGAAGCGAGGATATGATTTCCGTGATTCTGTATAACACTTCACAAACGTGCGTTGTACATATTTTTTTGCACGATGGTGTTTTCAAAATAATAGTAAAATAATAGCATCTTTGTTGGAAATATTTGCGTTCATTATAAACAACTAACTAAAGTTAACAGTCTGGCCAATGTTTATATGGTAAATGTCGAAAATAATTTAGTTGAGACTACAGCAGGCCGTGATACCAATCAGGCATAAATTGGATATAATTTTGCACATACACTGTAAGAAATATTCATAAAGAGCACTGGTTTTACTTCCCGCACTAGGTAGGTAATTTTTAATATTACAGTATAATTATTTACTTATTTATAGGTTGGCAACCCCGAAATTTAGGATATTGATCTTTCAATCACGTTCGCCATTGCTGTAAGTACGACAGAATAAACAATCGTGCAAAAAATAATAATTTTACCGGTAATCTAATAATACGTAAACATCTAATTTAAAGCATTAAAAAGAATAAAATAACATTTGATAAAAAATCTCGGGAAATGACATTTACTGCGTGAATAAATTAATTGTTGATTGTATTTAAAAAATACAACTGTTTTGTAAATACAATTTGAATATCATCAGAATTGCCAATAGAACATAATAATCTTCACGGCAAATTTTTAGTGTCTCTGAGAGACACTCAGTCCGATATCAAGGCTCTATGCCAACATTATGAGTCGGCGAGAAACGCGTTACTATGGCAACCACGCCTCTTGCTTTATATAAATAAGCCCTCCATAAAATCAACCCAGACATCTGTGAGCTACACATTTGTTATGTTTAATAAAGTGTCATGCTATAACATTGGTAACAAAGAAATGACGTCAATTTTTGATAAATGACTAGAAATAAAAATTAAACACATACTAGTAGTTCGTCAATAAATGAATTCAGTAAATATGAAAGCAAGTCCACCGCTGTGGTCTCAAGGTAGCGTGCTGCCTTGTCACGCAGCGGGCCCGGGTTCGATCCCCGGTCGGGACAGTTTTTCTGGGTGAGGTTTTTATCGGGGTGTTTCCTCACATGTAAGACAAATGTCTAGAAAACTGTAAGACACAAACGGTCCCCAAAATCATATGGCCATCATCATCATCCTTCACCTGTGTGGAAAGCAAGGGGAAGCTACTACACCTGCAATTCCCTAGTAAAGCTGCAAAGCATAGCATGAAAATGCTATGATTGCAGTCAAAGACCTGCCCTCGGGCAGAATTACTATGGATGGATGGATATGAAAGAAAGAGGGGGCGACGAAACTCAGCATCCATTCAATATCACCCTTGTTCATTATAGGCGTGCAATGAAAATGGACTTTCGCAAGATAACGCTGAGATTTTAGAGACAGGATTCGAACATATGCAGTACAATGTGTAAAAATAAAATTGCAAAATAATATTAAATCTAATTAGTTTAAACGATTACGCTAACCAACAGTTTTTCACTAAATATGTGGGGCTTACACTGATTTTTTTTATATCAGTAGAATCTCGTAAATACGAATATGACAATAAAATATATTGTTGGTTCGGGTTAAAAAAAAAGCTTGGATTTTATTTTAATACAAAATATTGCTTTATATAATGACATAAGGATAAATCTTGACTGTTCCAATGATTACAGCTTTCGTTTTCTCCTGGGCGTCAGTTAATTCGTTAAGCTAAGTCCAAAAATTGTCAGCTTCTAAACTGATACTCCTCTGTCCTTGGCCTTTCAAAATAGCTTATCCTGCACACGCGTATTCCCATGCCTTTTGAGTTAATGGGATTAAATTTAGCTATTGCTTCATGTGGAATAAATTCGTCCCAAATGTAACAGAAAATGTCAGTTTCGTTAACACAGGAGACTGTTTACACTTATAGTATATTTAACATTATTTAACACAGTTACAACAATCTTAAAAAAGTATATATCTTGGTCTTGGCACAACAGTACATTACCTTTATCTTCATTTTCCGAAGTATATTCTTGTAATACTGTTACTTTCATCTGTCATTTTGTTATATTTTAAACGTTTTTCAACGATGCTTATAACATTATTTTGCAATTTTTAGGTATTTATTTATTTACGAGAAACACGGTAACATAACATTTTTAGACAATATCGTGAAACTCACCCCCCTCCTCTTCCAGTCTTAACATCATTAACAACTCAATTACACATGTTTTTGTTAGGTTTGTGTTAGTGTTAAGTGTACATCAGATTAGTGTACATTTCAGTAAATAATATGCATGTAATTTATTTTGTTAGGTTAGAAAGGGAGAAGTTAGTGTATATCCATTTCTAATAAACATTTGGGAATTTATTTCGAAGGTTGGTAATACCGCACGTGCTGCCATCTAGCAAAAGCTTTATAAACGTTCTGTAGGACTTCAGATATATGTGGTTCCACATATCGACAGCTCTATTAAACTTATACGCATGCCCACTGTTATTCTTTAGGACTTAGAAAATATATTGGGAAAGGTAAAGTGCCGTTTCTCCCTTGGTCTTTCAAAACAGAACACTCTTTAAAAAGTACATGTCTAAAACAGAATAGTAACAACACTGATATATCCGTGAAAACTAGAGCGAATTCTTATTGCATGCATTTCAAATACAAATATATAAATATATTGCTGCCGTACCAGGGTATATTATAATGAAGCGCCAAGAGAATCCTTAACCTAAATTCCAGACCATGGGAAACCGCAGGAATTCCCTTTAGGGAAAACTGTTTATGATCTGACTGGGATTCCAACCCGTGACTTCATGAATCATAGTCAGAAACGCTGACCACTAACCCATTAGGCTGATCGTAATTAAAATATAACAGCTACATTAGTTTGAATAGAAGGCTGTAAATGTCAGCGGTGTTTTTTCCCCACAAATATGACATCAAAAAATACATAATTATATTTTTATATGCCCACCGCTGTGGTCTCGAGGTAGCGTGCTGCCTTGTCACGCAGTGGGCCCGGGTTCGTTCCCCGGTCAGGACAGTTTTTCTGGGTGACTTTATAACGGGGTTTTTCCTCACCTGTAAGACAAATGTCAGGAAAACTTTAAGTCCCAAACGGTCCCCGAAATCATACGGCCATCGCAATCGTCATCATTCATATTCATCTTAGACTAAGCTTTACGATTATGGACTCTCCTGGCGCACCACTATCATCATCATCACCCATCATATCATCGGGGCAACGTAACTCCGCCTTCCAGGCGCCCCAACCTCAGAAGTGGATTACAAGTACGCTATGCTAGGAGAAAACACCAGGACTGTCGAAAGACAACCTGGGGCATTTGCAAAAAAAAAATATTTTTATCTTAACTTTGCAACAGTATTTGAGATCGTGTATTATCTTAACTAAACAATTGAAGGGCTAAGGGCAATAAAAGGATAAGCCACATATTGTTCCTTCTGAGATATAAGGATTTTAATGTTTCAAAAAATTATAAATACTAATTTGACAGTATTGTTGTTACTGCATTGTGTGTTTATATGTTTTAACTCATCACTGGCGCATTTGCAAATGATTTTATGGATATTTGAATACATGTATCTCCTATCATTGTAAAAATGACATTCCTTAACAGAATGTGGCTTAACATGTTACTGCCTTAAGCCCTTCAATTGTATTTATGGTATCATACATATCTGTTCTCTTTAACTAACAATTGCATTTGTATTGTTATTTGGAACGGTAACAGCAATAGGTTTTGTGAGTGATTAGATACTAAGGATTTTCACCCTGTAGAGTATAATATATTACCTTTATAATCCACATAACTATCATTCCATAATGTAACCAAACGAATGGACTATTTATATTCCATCAAATTCAAATTAAACTGGTTCACAGTAATTTATCGCTACACGTAAAACTTATGACCTAGCAAATTTAAAAATAAAAGTGAAATATGTTCTATTTTCGAGTCGCCCCAGTGATGTTATCTATTGATTTCCTTGAAAGAATGATTTTTTAAAATATTTTACAAATATGATGTCCGATGACCATTATGTAAACATAACATTGGGACTATTAGGTCACCGCCATTTTTTCAGCTAATAATTTTTTGTGGCGAACGCTCTAGACTGGCTTCAATTCAATCCAATATTCCGCTAAAACCATTCTGTTTGGGAATCTTGATTTATCCAAAACTGTACTCCTACCTCTTGTTTTAGTAATCTTCGTATAGCGCTCCTTGAAGGGGAATAAGTTTCATTAAACATCCCTCAAACGAATGGTTTCAGAGAAAATTTTACAAATAATTATTTTTCGTAGTCGAATGACGAACCATTTTAAAGCCACAATCTACTCTGTCAATTAGGATTCGACACTATTTGTTTTTTAATGCACTTAAATGTGGCAATAACTCACGTGTTCTTGGATTAACCTAAATTACAGTGCCGTCACTATCAAGGAGAGTTCAGTATTACTGATATCGATATTGGTTCGTGAGTCGCTTAGCTCAGGAAGCAGATCCCGTAATGGGGAAGCCATGACTCTGTAAAAATTTAAAACATATTAAAATACTTTTGGCTTCTATCACAGCGTGATCGACCGTAAAATATAAATTATTAGCACCAATTAAAGCTCACAGTGAAAGAAGTACATATCTCAAATAATATCAGGTAGAGCAATTTCATATAGCGCTTCTGTTTCCCCCCTCCCAAAATAGAAGGGTTAAAAACCTGTAAAATGGCTGAGACCTAATGGTCCCATTGTTATGTTTACATAATGGTCATCGAACATCATATTTGTAAAATTTAAAAAAAAATCATTCTTTCAAGAAAATCAATAGATAACAAATGATCGGGCGACTCGAAAATAGAAAATATTTCACTTTTATTTTTAAATTTGCTAGGTTATAAGTTTTACGTGTAGCGATAAATTATTGTGAACCAGTTTAATTTGAATTTGATGGAATATAAAGAGGCCATTCGTTTGGTTACATTATGGAATGATAGTTATGTGGATTATAAAGGTAATATATGATATTCTACAGAGTGAAAATCCCTATTATCTAATCATTCACAAAACCTATTGCTGTTACCGTTCCAATTAACAATACAAATGCAATTGTTAGTTAAGGAAAACAGATATGTATGATACCATAAATACAATTGAAGGGCTTAGGGCAGTAACATGATAAGCCACATTCTGTTAAGGAATGTCATTTTTACAATGATAGGACATACATGTATTGAAATATTCATAAAATAATTTGTAAGTGCGCCAGTGACGAGTTAAAACATATAAACACACAATGTATTAACAACAATACTGTCCAATGAGTAGGCCTATTTATAAATTTTTGAAACATTAAAATCCTTATATCTCAGAAAGAACAATATGCGGCTTATCATGTTATTGCCCTTAGTCCTTCAATTGTTTAGTTAAGATAATATACGATCGCAAGTACAATTGCTAAGTTAAGATAAAAATATACGTAATTATATATTTTTTGATGTCATACATGTGGGGAAAAAAATACCGCTGACATTTACAGACTTCTACTCAAACTAATGTAGCTGTTATATTTTAATTATGCTCAGTCTAACGGGTTATTGGTCAGCGTTTCTGACTATAATTCATGAAGTCCCGGGTTAGATTCCCAGTCAGACCATAGACATTTTTCCTTAAAGGGAATTATTCCTGTGGTTTCCCATGGTCTGGAATTTAGGTCAAGGACTCTGCTGGCGCTTCATTATCTTTTACCGTCCATCATATCGGGGTAACTCAACTCCGCTTTCCGTGTGCCCTAACCTAAGAAATGGATTACAATTCTGTCAATACTAGGGGAAAGCCAGAAATTCCATAAAAAACAATCCGGGGGCATTGGAGAAAAAAAAATACTATTGACTTTTAACGGGAAAAAATCACACATTCGTGTACCCACATCAACGTTATACTTTTCATTCTACTGAGAGCGGAGCGTGATGACACAGTTGTTCCTTGTGTACGTAGCAACATTCTTAATGGAACGCTTAATTTCAATCTAGACTTATTTCAATTTATGAACAAATAAGAACTGTTATGTTCTAACGAGCAGATTCTCTTTATGAATGGCAATCACAAGTTTTAGCATCTTATCATAAGTAATGCCACGACTGATTTCGAATTTATCTAGAGGATTTGGAAATCAAGAGTGGCATTTATTAGGACTAGAGTATTTAACGAATAAAATTAAGCTCTTTACTCAAAAATCACTATTTAAATATAGTTACCACTATTTTAAAATATTTATATATTGAATGTAAACAGCGATTTTTCAAAACAAATCAGAAATGTGAGATTAAGTAGGATATTCACTTTAACTTGATCATATTTATGTATTGCCAAATAAGATCGCAATATTGTAAGAATGCACCCTACTGGAGAGATAATGAAACACATAAAACTGTATATTATAATCAACATTATACTTACTTACTTACTCACTGGCACTATCGAACCCGTGGGTTCATGGCCGTGCGGACATAAGCTCTCCGTACATCCCTATCCTGAGCTAATGCTTTCCAATCATTCCCTGTATAATCTACTTCCCTCAAATCATAGTTAATGTTGTTCTCCCACCTCACTCTTGGTCTACCCACTGGGCGTTTTCCCTCTGGCTTTCCTACAAGAAGCTTCCATGCACGTCTTTCATTCCCCCATACGCGCAACAGGTCCTGCCCATCACAGTCTACGAAACGTACCTGTTCTTATTATATCTGGCTTCCTATAAAGACCATGTAGTTCATTGTTATGTAGTCTTCTCCATTCACCTGTCTGTTCATCTCTCTTTGGTCCAAAATTTTTCCTAAGAACTTTATTCTCAAAAACTCGTAATCTCATTTCCTCCCTTAAAGTAAGAGTCCGTGTTTCGCACCCATATAATATAACTGGTAGAATAATAATTTTATATATTTATAGGTTATTAATTTATTTTTTAATAAACAGCTCAGTAAAATCAAGGAATATGTTCATTATTTGCTATATTCAATGTATTTGTCGGAGAAAAATATTGATCTGAGCTGTTCAGAATATTAAAAAGAACGAAAATTTCTATATCACAAAAGTAGGAGCTAATAAAGGTAAATCGATAAAGAGTGAGATGAGTCACGAATGTCATTGGTTGTAGAACAAAATTCATTCAAACGTGATTGGTCATTGACTCCCATTTTGGGGCATGAGTTAAATAGTGAGAGTAAACTATAGCATAAAAACTCGGAAAGGTGGTTTTATTGTATTTAGTTAATTCAATTTTTTATATTGTACCTCTCAGGCGATACGAATATACTCTCAGTTCTGGTTTTCCAGAACTATGTATCTGCATGGTGCGACAGGCCTACCAGCCGCACGCTAACCTCATATTCATGCATGTCAATTACATAGGTGAATGATCATCCAGCTATGACATATGCTCAGAATGTCGGGTCCCCAGCCGTCATAGCTGGTTTTCTCAAATGGAGCCGCTACTTATTGTAGCTACCCAAATTATTAACGATAATGGATATCGGTTCCAACTGACCAGAAATCAACGTTAAATTTCTTCCCCAGGAGAACTCGAATCAGCGCTATTATCATAGCTCTGTATTAAAGTATGATTCGTTAAACTGCTCGGCAACGGTTGGATAAGTTATAAATAGAATATATTAACTGTTGAATTTAGTCCATTCTATGCAGTCGTGTCTCTAACAGAGGATGAAAAATTAAAATCTTTGTTGTCGATTAACACGAGGATCCAATTCTTACTTTTTTTATTTTATTTTTTTATTTTGACTTATGGAACAACTAATGGACTACCATAAGGGTCTGAGATTTTTTGTTCTCTCTTTAGTCAATAGATAATCTCTCAACTCATTTCGTTTCACCAACAAGCTAGAACTAAAACAAAATAATATATTTTTTCTTTTACTAAAAAAAATCCAAGTTCCATTAACCCTTGAAGTTTGTAACAGACCTGATTATCGAGATATTGTTAATGGTTCGAAGTGGATCCAGTGGTGGTGGCTGCACGGAGGTGTTTGTGGTTTGAGACTTCAACTGTGTTTCTCCATCAGCAAACACTCTTTCGAATGTAGATTTATTGATTGTGTTATTATTTTAGGGTTAAGGCATTGAGAGTCGCAATTCAAATATAGACGTGAAAGGGCCGACAAATGTCCAAAGACTCTTTTTTCAGATTTCTGGTTCTTTTACGTTCCATAAATGTACGATACCTTACGACTTTAAGTTGCCTTGTGAAAAAACCAGTAAGGTCTACAGAATACTTGTATGCCTATTAACATTATATATCCATTCTTCTTGCTCTGTGAGGAATTAAAAGAAAGGGCGTTTTACGTTTTTCAATATTTTTTAATACTAACTCACTGGCACTATCGGACCTGTATGTTCATGGCCGCGCGGACATGAGCTCTCTATATATCCCTATCCTGAGCCAATGTTTTCCAATCATCCCCTGTATAATCTACTTCCCTCAAATCATAGCTATTCTCCCACCTAATTCTTGGTCTACCAACTGGGCGTTTTCCCTCTGGTTTTCCTACAAGAAGCTTCCATGCACGTCTTTCATTCCCCACTCGTGCCACATGTCCTGCCCATCGCAGTCCACGAGACTTAACTGTTCTCACTATATCTGGCTTCCTATAAAGACCATGTGATTCACTGTTATGCAGTCTTCTCCATTCACCTGTCCGTTCATCTCTCCCTGGTTCAAAAAATCTCCTAAGAACTTTATTCCCAAATACTCGTATACTCCTTTCCTCTCTTAAAGTAAGAGTCCTTGTTTCGCATCCATATAATATAACTGGTAAAATATTATTTTATATATTTTCAGTTCAACGTTTTTTGAAAGGAGTTGGGACGTCTAGAGTCTCTGTAATGCATAATAACACGCATTTCCAGAATTGAGCCTATATTTAATTTCCATGTGCATCTCATTCCTGTTTGTGATAATTGTTCCTAGGTATTTGAATTCAGCCACTTCCTCAAAATTTCCCTCATTTGTCATTAGCTGTCCATTTCCATTATATAATGTATTTTTATGTGTGACCATATATTCAGTTTTATTGATATTTACTTCCAGTCCCAATTTCTTTGTGTCACTCAGTAGTGTGTGCGTGTTGGCCTTTAGTATCTCCTCGCTATCGGCCAGTAGTACTACATCATCAGCATAAACCAACAGCTTATTAATACCATTAAGTTGTAGGCCTACTTCATTCTCTAAAAATGTGATGGCATACTCTAGTACAAAATTAAATAGTAGAGGAGATAGTGCATCTCCTTGCTTCAACCCATTGTGGATTTCAAAAATATCCGAAAACTGCTTGCCTACAGGCATCCTACCCTTTGTGTCATTTAGACACATTCGTATAAGTCTAACTAACTTTTTTATACTGCTGTATATTATTGTTGGTGTCAGTATTTGAATAAACTGACACGAATCGGAAATGTATTGTATTGTAAGCCTATGTTTTCCCTTTACAGAGATTTAGGCGCTCTGCCCCCTACAGGGAAGAATTTGAACCATACAAATTTAGTTACACTTGTTTTTGTCATTTTGAGTGGTCCGTGGTCAGCGTTCCGCCTCATACTGACATCTAGGAAACCAAGCTAGTACTAGGACGGGAAAATTCGGTAAATTTTGCTTAGAGGCCTTTTCATTCAGGCTTAAGGATTTTTTACGAGCCTGAAAATCTTCAGACTCGAGACCCACGGCTTAAAGTCCCTCCCGGAGGACTTGCTCCTTGGATTTTTCCGTCCTAAAAAATCCATCGACCCCGGCCGGGTTTGAACACGCGACCCTCGGGACCAGAGGCAAGGAGCATAACCACTAGTCCACCGCGGCCGACATCGGAAATGTTGATTTGAAGAAAATAATTAAGATACTCTCATCATTGCGAAAGTTATGATTCTTGTGAGCTTTTTATTGATGTTATTATATGTAAAGCATTTACACTTTGTACGACGGATGTCCTGAAGGAAAATGTTACCAGCTCCGATTTGTATGCGAGCTCCTTTTGCAAGAAGCATGTGGAAACAAATATGTATTAAATGATTTACTACATTCCAATTTGTCGGCGTGTGTGTCCTACTCCAAGAAATTATCATAAGTAATGCCACGAGTGATTTCCAAATTATCGATAAATTCACGACTCACGAAGTGAGGAGAATTTGGAAATAAAGAGTGGCATTTGTTAGGACTATTTAACGAATAAAATTAAGCTGTTTACTCACAAATCATTATTTAAATATAGTTTTTTTTTTAATATTTATATATTTAATGTAAACGGCGATGTTCGAAAACAAATGAGAAACGATTGGTACGTTTCATCTGCTTCTTTTGTTCATCACTGCAACCAGATCATAGGAACGCAATATCGTAAGAATGGACTCTAGTGGAGAAAAAATGAAACACATCAAACTGTATATTAATTCATTTTTGATGTCCTGTGACAATTATATTTTTCTGGAATGTTATTACCTGGGAAAAAATAAATTTAAGAATGTGCAAACAGTGGTTTCTTTTTTTGGTGGTATAATCAATTCTACAAATGTTTTTATATTAACTCCCGCATGTGCTACGTGTTGACATTCATGCACTATATATACGATATGGTAGCCGTATTTCTTGGAGAGTCATTGCAAAATAATGCTATGACCTATTCAGAATGTTAAAAAGGAGGTGCTTTCTTTATTATGATAAACTTTAGTTGGTAAATTCTAGGCGAAACACTATTGTGATTGGTTGTAAATAAAAAATCATTGAAATGTGATTGGTCATTGACTCCCATTTGGGGCATGAGTTAAATAGTCATAAGTAATGCCACGAGTGATTTCCAAATTATCTAACGGAATTGATTTGTCGGTGTTTGTATATCGAGTAAATGAATCCACGGGCTGTTGTTAATGCTCATGTAATAATAACTGTACTCTATGAATTGCATAAAATGTCTGGATAATTTGGTATTCAGCGAAATAAAGGAAAATATTATTGTGAGTTAAATTAAAACTTAACTGTGACGATGAAAACAATCGAGAGTCCATTCCTTCGGCAGGAAATGTTATTTACAGGTTATGGTCTTTGTTCTTTCCAACAAACATAAACATAAATTTTATAGTCAAGTTGTTCGGTCTCTCCGACCACACACTATTCCTTGTTTTCTTTCTTTGAAGCAGTAAAGTTCCTGCGCACACAAACCGCATAAATTAGAAAATGCGGCGGGTGATTTGTTATTGGAGATCAGTTTTCACCTAAAATGACAACTTTGCCATTTATAAAATCACTTTTTGAATCATAATCCAATCTTATTTTCATTTAATATCTCTACCTATGAAGCTGTGAAATGCACATCCCGTATTTATCAAATTGTCATGAAGTTCTCAGATCATTAATGACTTTCATGGATCCATAATCAAATAAATTCAATAACATACATTTATTGTCCATAAAAATTCAATGGCATGACTACACTACAAGACTCTTGGATCTCCAGCCGACTGTTGGTCTCACATCCACATATATAATATACAGACGTATACCATATCTAACTAGTATAAGGATGATATATGGTTATCATATCGGGCCCTTGGCTTTTATAGATGTTTTTTATCAACATGGAGCCGCTACTTATTGTAGCTGCCCAAATTTCTCACGATCGTGGATAGACTCTCGTACCATACTGATCGGAATTCCATAAGACAATTTCTTTGAAATTTCGTAACTCCCCCAGGAATGCATGATGTCATACACCGCTTGGCTACCCCGCCAGAGTATTTATGTACGCAATAAAAATTATTTTGTTGGTACTGGTGGACAAGTGGTTACCTTGCTCGCATCTGGTTCCGACATTCTCGACTTCAAATCAGGTCGGGGTCAATGTGTTTTTGAGGACGTAAAAATTCTGATCCTGGTCTCATTCGGAAGGGAATTAAAGCTACAGGTATTCCGTGTCGTAGATGACACGTAATATAACCTCAAGTTTGATAAACACACCTCTCAGCTAAATGTGTCTGCTCTTATATGCCCAAATTTGAAAAGGGCCGCTGATAACCAGGGCTAGCGGACTCTACACTAAAACAAATGCTACATGTTAGGTATTGCGTGGAGTATTGGAGGGAGGTGGGGAGCAATATGCGGTAAGGCGGAGTAGGCCTATGTCTGATTACTATACAGCTGTGCAATACGTTCAGCGAGTAACACTAATTTCAGTTCTGATGCACATATTACAGGTATTGGTGGACTAATAAAGTGTGCATTATTATGTTTATTTTTGTTTCTGTTTGCTAGCATCGGGATATTTGATTAGTCTTTACAATAGTGGGGCACGCCGTAGCGTAGTGGTTAAGGCACTGCGCTACAAGCCGGAAAGGTCGAGGGATCGAGTCCCGGTGGGGTCAGGATTTCTAACTGACCCAAACCCTCTGGCGGCACCATGGCCCTGGGGTCGACTCAGCCTCTAACGGAAATGAGTACCAGACGCTTGTTCTTGGGGTAAAGGCGGTCGTCACGTAGGGCCGACAACCCGGCTGACATCATGTGCCGATTGTCCAGAAAAAGTGGGAGCCTTAACCTCCCACTTCCCCAAGGGCCTGTCGTGGGATCACTTTACTTTACAATAGTTACTTTATTGTACAATTGTAATTGCCTGCTGTATTATACAATTTTTGCAGCACCTCACTATATTTGACCTATAGTACCTGCGTCTGACACTACTCTCGCAGATGGCAGTACTTACACCTGATAAAGAAAGGAAATTAAGAGGTTAAGAGTCGAGGCTGGTTTATTTTAAAACGAGCTATGATTTTGTGATTATACCTATCGTGTGAACTTTTAGTTCCCACAGCTGTTAAGAAATACCGGAATAGCTATTGTTACATTTCCTTGTAGTTGGTAATAACAGATACCCGAGGGCCTTGTGGAAGTATGAAATTATGTGTACCTTGACTTTTATTCAAGGTTTTGAAAATGTAACAAACAAGTGTGTGCAATGTAGCAAATTATTTATCAGCCTTGTAAAAAGTACAACTAGAAATACAAGCTTTTAAATATGGGCGTATATGTGTAGCTTTGCAGAAGCGGAAAAAACAAATCGTGGACATAAATAAATTATCTAACATATATTAAATATCTTCTTGTATCTCGTAAGCCCATATTTCCCTTAACAGAGATTTAGGCGCTCTCCCCCTACAGGGTAGAATTTGAACTATACTAATTTAGTTACACTTATTTTCGTATAGATGTCATTTGAGTGGTCCGTGGTCAGCTTTCCGCCTCATACTGACATCTAGGAAACCAAGGTAGTTCTAGGACGGGAAAATTCGGTAAATTTTGCTTAGAGGCCTTTTCACTCAGGCTTAAGAATCTTTTACGAGCTTGAAAATCTTCAGACCCGGGACCCACGGCTTAAAGTCCCTCCCGCAGAACTTGCTCCTTGGATTTTTCTACCCTAAAAAAATGCATCGACCCCGGCCGGGTTTGAACCCGTATATTGAATATACAGGGTGTAAAACATTCCGTATACAAACTTCCAGAATTTGTAGAGGAGGTAAAACAAAACTCTTTAGTTATGTAAAAAAATGACAGTTCTCCGTTTCCCCGCTAGGAGTCCTAGTAGAGTTTGACAGCAGATGATTTCACGGAGAAAGATAAGGTAATTTCCTCCACCAAAGTCGGTTAGTCAGAGGATGCAGCTCTATCAGATGTTTGTGAACAATACTAGTCTACACATATATGGTAAATCTGTGTTGATGGTGGAATACACAAGTTGCCTTATGATTCACAAACTCCCAGACATGGCTATTGTGGATGTTGCATAAATAATTATTGTAAATCTCAAGACAACCCTTGAGGATGCCAGACGCAGTCTCTGGCGAAACGTCGGGGAACTACAAGCCTCACGACCACGGCCTACAGTCCGAAAATCTTCATCAAGATCATCATAGCAACTCCGGCCGTGAAAGTCTACGTGAATAAATTACTGTAAGTGTTTATCCAGGGATGTGGACATTACTGGTAGTAGTGATAACCTTCCAATATCAACCAATACTAACATGTTGCATACGAAGCAGTCAAAACTACACTGAACGGTGGTCTAAAGGAAGTCCAGCGTCAAACCCTTCAAGGACCCCTAGCAGGGAAACAAAATAATTTTGTTTTACCTCCTCTACAAACTCTCAATGTATACGGATTTTTTACGCCCTATAAAGTAGATAAGTTTCCAAACTTAACTCATTTATGTTGATTAAATATTCTAAATTTTGGAAAAAATATAAAATTTGAAAAATATATTATATAAAAATTTTGAAAACAAAATATAAAAAATTTGAAAAAAATATATAAAAGTTTTGAAGAAGATATAAAAATTTTGAAAAAAAAAAGAATGTTTTTGAAAAAATATATAAACATTTTGAAAAATGTATAAATATTTTGAAAAAAGTATAAAAATTTTGAAAAGAGATAAAAAATTTGAGGAAAATATATATAAATTTTGAAAAAAGAAATAAAAATTTTGAAAAAAGAAATAAGATATTGAATCCTCTGACCAGCTTACTCTTAGTGTCCAAGATGGCATTTAAAATTAACAGTTCCAATCGTATTAAAAGTTAAATAAAACGTTGAAAATAAATTTTCACCAGACAAAATAATTAATACATAAGAGATGCAACATTAAATATAATCCATTTTGCCCTTATGTCATTATGAATTGAACTCTCATATCGTTTATTTCGTTTTGTTTTTTCCTTCCACTATGAAAAGTAGGAGTCATTTTCAATCGATCCTTGACAGGATCCGAGTTTGACCTTCCTGGTTAATCTAGATTCCTTCAACTGTTTCATAAAATCTAGGATATGTGCTATGTCCGTGAAAAATCACAGGTTTCATAACTGGATAACCTAATGTAGAAAGGTGCAAAGTGCCAAAATGAAACATTCGAGATAAGATAAACAAATGTTTCCATAAGAACAATGAAACTGTATGGTGCTGCCAACGTAACATCCAAATATCTCATTTTTTAATGCTTTCACCTTTTTATTGACATTTCGAAAGATTGTGGAATATTAACTCCTGAACGCCATTTTTCTCGGTTTGGTTTTGTGAACTTTATCCATGAATACAGGTTCATGTCTACTTGTATATGTAGCTTCTATACCAAAACCAGCTATAACTCGTTTTATGTAACCTCAATACTCGCTGAAAGATCGTTTCGCCTCAGAAGTAGACAAATTTATGTGCGGCCAGCGGCCGACCAGTCACACCATGGAATTCTATATATGTGTGTGTGTGTGTGTGTGTGTGATTATGTGTTATATATAATTTCGCGGGTATAAGTATGATTAATAAAGTTTCTTGGGTTTTCCGCGACATGGATTCAAGATCGGCCTTTGGTAACTGATTCCGTCATTTCGGCATGATCCCACATGCCATTATCAAGGAATATGAGCTTCGAGTCACTGGTCTAGGTATTATATAATTAAATACTGTGGTCCGTTTCGGAAGCCGTATACCCATCCAAGGGTCGACCACACTCCATGTTGCCCAACCGTGGTTTTCTCCATATCTTCTACGCTGTTCTAGGGATGACACAGTAGCCAGCGAGAGCAGTTTTCCATGTAGACGGTAATCTTTGGGCATCATCTCGAGTGTTCATAGAATGTAGTCTTTTCTCAATTTCTATTGCTTCCCTGTAGGTTCTTGATTTTTCATTATCTATTTTAGCCAACGTTCTAGATCCATTGTTTGTGTGTGCGTGCGCGCGCGCCTATTAATTTCTGTTGATTATACTCCATGTCCACCGCCGTGGTCTGGAAGTAGCGTGCTGCCTTGTCGCGCAGCAGGCCCGGGTTCGATCCCCAGTCGGGGCAGTATTTCTGGGTGAGGTTTTTTATCGGGGTTTTCCTCATCTGTAAGACAAATGTCAGGAAAACTTTAAGGCCCAAACGGTCCCCGAAATCATATGGCCATCATCATCATCATCATCCTTATCACTATCATCATCATCCTTCACCGGTGTGGAAAGCAACGGGAAGCTACCACACCTACAATTCCCTAGTAAAGCTGCAAGCATAGCATGTAAATGCTATGATTGCAGCGAAGGACCTGTCTTCGGGCAGAATTACTATGGATGGGTGGATATACTCCATGAAACAATCTATGACTGTCACTTCTCAAGAAGAATTCCCAAGCTGAGTTCACATTTTTTTAAATAGTTTCCTCCAGATGGGTAATAGCATTTTGGAAACCTCTGGTTGTTTGCATTTTGGTGCGATGGACCAAAAATAAATTATATTTTAGGTTTCATGATTTTAATTTTAAAAAATCATAAAATTAGAACGTTTGATTGTTTGTGACATTCTGTGAGCTAAGACTGGATTTTAATAAAATACTAACCTTAAAAATAAAACACTTTCTTTGTAGACCACATTTAGTTATTAATAGATATTTTGTTTTTTTTTTTACTTGAGATTGATTGTTTTACACACCTGAACAGTTTATTTATTATTGCTGAATATTTAACTCATGCCACAAATGGAAGTCAATGACCAATCACGTTTCAATTAATTTTGTTTTACAACCAATGACAGTCGTGTTTCACCTCGCTATTTATTGAATTATGTTTACCAAAATAAAGAAAGCTCCCCCTTTTTAATGTTTTGAACAGGTCAGAATATTATTTTGCAGTGACTGGCTCTCTAACAAATACGATGAATATAGCAAATAATGAACAGATCCCTTCGAACTACACATTTGATAATTGAGTGTTAAGTAATTGTGTTTTTAAATAATGATTTAACTGAGTTGTTTCCTTAAAAAAATAATTATTAACCTATGATGTTGGTTATAATATGCAGTTTGATATGTTTCATTTTTTGGTCCACCGCTTTGGTCTCGAGGTAGCGTGCTGCCTTGTCACGCAGCGAGTCCGGGTTCGATCCCCGGTCGGGCAGTTTTTCTGGGTGAGATTTCTATCGGGTTTTTTCCTCACTTGTAAGACAAACGGTCCCCGAAATCATATGGCCATCGCAATCATCATCATTCATATTCGTCTTAAATTAAGCTTAAGATTAGGGACTCTCCTGACGCACCACTATCATCATCACCCATCATATCATCGGGGCAAGTAACCCCGCCTTCCAGGCGCCCCAACCTCAGAAGTGGGTTACAAGTACACCATGCCAGGAGAGAACACCAGGAATGTCGAAAGACAACCTGGGGCATTTGCAAAAAAAAAAAATTTTTTTCATGTTTCCTCCACTAGGGTGCATTCCTACAATACTGCGATCTCAATGGGTTATCGCTGATTGCGATCGTATTTGGCAATAATAATGATCAAGTGAATAAACATAACCACCATTTCTGATTTGTTTTCAAGCATCGCTGTTTGTATTAAATATATATAATACTTTACAATACGGGTAGCTATATTTAAATAGTGGTTTGTGGGTAAACAGCTACCCGTAATTTTATTCGTTAAAAGTTCTAACAAATGCCACTCTTGATTTCCAAATCCTCTAGATAAATTTGAAATCACTCGTGGCATTACTTATGATAAAGACGCACGCCGCAAGTAACCTGCGTGATAAAAAGTAACCCCGAGTGACCTCTTTGACTTGAAGCAGATTCCTACACTACAAATACATTCTGAATGTGATATTAGGGTCGTTCTTGGAGTTCAACTAGACATTGTTACTAGTCCTCAAGCTCAAAGTGCGCTCAAAGCGGAGGAATATAGGCCTAATATTATTTTTCTCGTTTCATTGGAGTCACACTTGCCTCATAAAAAAAATGAATACCGCTTGGTCTAAAGGCAGGATTATTTTCGTGCTGTTGGTAGGAATCATGTTCACTTCCCAATGCGCCATTATGAACTTTTAACGAGTTATTTGTAACTTCTTTGAACCTCGGATCTGCTTACATATAACACTATTTAAAATCCGTAATTTGGCAAAAGAAATCCTGAGACATCGCAGTTTTAATAGATTGTCTATGCAGGTGCTGTATGCTGTGAGTTTCTATGGAAATTGAGTAAGTAAGTTAAATTATATGGAACAAAAGGAATGGCAAAGAAGAACTATGGAGATAAAATTGCAACTAGTTTTCCTTTTTAAATCCTCAGATTGATTTGCCGATTCTGGAATATATAAAATATTCAAAATATGAAATTAGTACCTGATATATCAGTGCTCTTCAACTTATATAATGTTGTATTATAAAACTTAGTCAAGTAGTTAAAACATGAGGGCCTTTTCAAAACAATGTTTCATTTTCTGCATTTAAAATGGTACTCAAGTTGAAAAAGAGCACCAGTTGAAATGCAGAAGATGAAACGTTGTTTTGAAAGGCCTTCATATTTTAACTACTTGACGCATTTTTATAACAGAACTTTATTTTAGTTGAGGACCACTGATTTATCATAAATAACTTAATGCCACGAGTGATTTCCAAATGTATCTACAGCATCTAGAAATCAAAGAGTGGAATTTTTAGGATTATTTAACGAATAAAATTAAGCTGTTTACTCTAAAATCACTATTTAAATATAGTAACCGGTATTTTAAAATATTTATATATTTCATGTAAAAGGCGATGTTTCAAAACAAATCAGAAATGTGTGGTTATGTTTATTCACTGGAACTTTATCATATTATTTATTGCCAAATAGGATCGCAATCAGCGATAACCCACTAAGTTCGCAGTATTGTAATAAAGTACCTTAGTGGAGAAAATTGAAACAAGTCAAACTGTAATCAACATTATAGGTTATTAATTAACCTTTTTAGGAAACAACTCAGTAAAATCATAATTTAAAAAACACAATTATCAAATGTGTAGTTCCAAGGAATCTGTTAATTATTTGTTATATTCATCGTATTTGTTAGTCAGTCACTGAAAAATAATGCTCTGACCTGTTCAGAATATTAAAAGGAGGACCTTCCTTTATTTTGGTAAACATAATTCGATAAATAGCTAGGTGAAACACGACTGTGATTGGTTATAAAACAAAATTCATTGAAACGTGATTGGTCATTGACTCCCATTTGGGGCATGAGTTAGATAGTCAGGTACTAATTTTATATTTTATTACATAACCTCAACGGTACTTTAAAATGCATTTTAAAAGTGATCTGGTATATGAACTCCTGACTTCTCCCATACTCTTATTATAATGTTCTCACTGTGCTACTGACAGTCCAATGAATTATATGTACATACATGAGTATTATGCAGTGGCGTGCGGTGGTTACAACAGTTCCCAAGCTATACAATAAAAATGTGTTTTACAGCTAAGGTCATTACACTCATTAGCTAAACATTCAAATGTTTGTGTGAAAATGTGAATAAATTTTGTTCAGATGCCTCTTTTTTTTCAGATTTGAGGTTCTTTATATGCCGTAAATGTACGTAACGGGATCCACTGCTTCATTTCCTTTGCAAAGGAACCAGTACTCAAGGTTTAGTCTTGAAAAATCACCAACCTCGGCCGGATTTGAACCGGCGAGCCCTGGAACCAATTTCGAGAGTCTTAACCACTAGTCCACTAAGGCTGACGCTATTGAAAAATGTTCAGTTTTGAATAGTGTAGGGTGTTTATTATCCCAAATATATTTCCAGAAACCTACCATACCAATAATGTATATACGTATTGGATATTTTAATAAATGTTATACTCATGAATGTACAATTCAATATTTTGCCAAAAGCAATCAACATATAAGCATCTCTACTCCGTAATCTCCGTAATACGTATGTCCAATAGTCTCAACGTGAGGAACTGCTGTGCTGATTCCCATAATAACGTTCTCGGTTTTAGAGCAACTAGTTCTAACTTGGCCGAATAATAAACAGTTCCAATAAAATAACGAATTCAATTGTTTACTGCCAGCTTACCATGAATATTTCTCGTAAATTGAAGACATAAATTGTGCAGTATTTTTTGTTTGTTAGGTCCGATAAATCTGGAATTAGCCTACCTTGTTCTATTATGTCTTTTTTTATCATGGAAACATCATACGAAAATTCTCTCTTGTATATATCAATTACGCAGTCACTCACATTAATTTTTAGTAAATTTACTTATCACATTTATCAATAACACTACAACTAAAACTTGAAAACAAATTAATAACGCATTTGATCAAAGTATTACTGGTCATAACTTCAGGTCTTCGTTTCTACAAATAATATGTATATAGCCTATTCCTATTCATTCATTTGTTGAATTATTCAGTTACGTAATATTAATAAAACTTAAATTAATAGGTTGTCATAGCTGGTAAAGAGTATCACATAATTTTATTGAATATTGTTTCTTTGTGTTCTGTAAAAAATAATTTGCATAAATTAAATGTTATGAATTAAAAAAAATATTACTTCCAAAATGTTATTATTAAAGAAGTATGTTTTTCACATTAGCCAATTACGTTTCTTCGTCAAATGGTCTCTTCATGAATCGATAGATCAAAACCTCATTCGACCTTATGTACAAGATCGAAGTTTCATGCTAGTCGATCACTGAGATATACTTTTCTCCTTCGAGTATCTGTGACGTAAACCTATCTAGTTGGTAACCAGTAAACAAGCCTTGAAGCCTTTAAACACAATCTTCGTCCAGCAAACATATATCGAAATACACTATCTACGCATGCGAAAATTAATCTCTCACTAATCGTCCACCGCTGTGGTCTCGAGATAGCGTGCTGCCTTGTCACGCAGCGGGCCCGGGTTCGATCCTCGGTCGGGACAGTTTTTCTGGGTGAGGTTTCTATCGGGGTTTTTCCTCACCTGTAAGACAAATGTCAGGAAAACTTTAAGGCCCAAACGGTCCCCGAAATCATATGGCCATCGCAATCATCATCATTCATATTCATCTTAGGTTAAGCTTAGGATTAGGGACTCTCCTGGCGCACCATTATCATCATCACCCATCATATCATCAGGGCAACGTAACCCCGCCTTCCAGGCGCCCCAACCTCAGAAGTGGGTTACAAGTACGCCATGCCAGGAGAGAAACCAGGAATGTCGAAAGACAAACCTGGGGCATTTGAAAAAAAAAATCTCTCACTAATCAGCTGGTGGTGTAGGTCAAGCTGACTGCGATAGATGTCAGCACGTTTGATTACGCGGCGGTAATTTAAATTGTAATGTTGACGCATAACAGATACGAATGGAATTAAACAAATCCATTATTTTATTATATTTCAAAATTATGAATATACTAATTACTGGGGCTGAATTCACGCCACTGATATGTTCCCGAATTGATTGAAAGTCATCACATGCATTTTTATAAAGATGTTACATCTGTATGTACCATCTGTAATAAATATTGTACGTATAGTGAAGTGTTCGCTTGCACGTACGGTTTTCTTAAGATAATATCAACTTAACCTTGTGCGGAATAATGCATGTGGTAAAGGTGAATTCGCATTTGACCTGCTGTTGGCTGCACAATCCACTCTCTTACATTGTGTGCAATTTTGAAATTCGTCATGAACATTGTTTGACGTAATGCAATCACGCGAAGTTGGCGAGGTCGCCGTGCCTGGTGCGGCGTTTCATTGTCATAACTTGTCTGCATTCGCATTCAAATCTGCAGCGTCTTTATTACTAATGTAATATTCGGTAATTTGAAGTTTATTGTTTACAGTGAATATCTCAATGTTGGTACGTATTCTCAACAATTGGATTGTATTTAGTCATACTGAAATCATGATAAACTGAAATAGTGTGGTTGTGATTAGAGTTATTGTTTATTTCCCCTCTTTGAGGCCCTAGGCCCAGCCACAAAATGGCGATATAAGTCATATGTGAATGCTTCATGTATCGAATCAGGATACCATAACAAACCACTTAATGCCGTAGAATAAATTTCATTTTCATTCAATTATAACAAATATTGATGGGTCCTATAATACAATGAAACCACACAAGGTTGCCATGAAACCCCGAGCCCATACGTTCTTCTAAACTAACTTATTGTTTATTTATTTATGTACTTATTTTAAATGTATTCGTTTATTTTTTACTGTTGTGTTTTATTGTTAATTTGAATAGACTAGATTCTCCACCCCTGTGGTCTAGTTGTAACACCTTAGATTACGGGTTCGATCCCCGGTCGGAATAAGCTTCTTGGCTGACGTTTCTTTCGGAGTTTTTCGTCACCTGTAAGACAAATGTCAAGAAACGTCTTCTTCTTCTTCACTTCACGGGCTAGGCAAATTGCCTGTTCCACCTCACAGTTGTTCTGTCCATCTTTTCACTGGCCTTCCTACATTCCTTGAACCTCTTGGCTTGTAGTTGAATGCTGCTCTTGGTAATCTTGATACATTCATTCTTTCCACGTGTGTAAACCATTTCTCTCTATATTCTCTGATTTTCTCATCCAGTGGATATATATTTAACTCTGTTCTTATATCTTCATTCCTTATCCGATCCAATCTTGTGCAGCCTTTTGTTCTTCTAACGAAGTTATAGCTCAAATAATTCATGAACACCATCTCGCCATTATTGTTATCCATATGATATTCGTCTTGTTTAGTTTGAAGATGTGAGAGTGTGGTGTGTCTTGCCTTAAATGTCCGTATCGTTCACGGTCCTGAATTAATCACTCATCCAGAGGCCCTCCATATCTTGATGTGGTCAAAAAAAAGTATGTGTGTGATATAGCGTTTAAAATTCTCTCCCGATAGGTCGTGTCCCTGTCAGGTTCGTGTGGCGTGGGGCATGTAAAATGCTTGAAAAGAAAGAGGATAAAATAGGGTCAACAAATAAAGAAAGATAATTTATTGAAAAATCTTTCTCAACTTTAACAGTAGAATATAAATTGGAAGTGAAGTGTATTCGTCGTCTTGTTGAACATTTCAAATAATATTTATTTCTGAATGTAAGAGCGAAAATCTTGCATAAATGACCGATTTGGAGTAGAAGCCTTACAGTTCATTGAAGCTTCTTAGTTTCATATTTAAATTAAATTAATCTAACTTGGGTAAAATTTTCAAAATTCAGTACTTAAAAATTCATGGATAGCAAATTACAGTAAAAACAGCTTTGTTATTGTTCGCTTAATTTCATTTCGTTGTAATGTAATGTACTTCCATGACAAACAAATGAGTTCCTTTGCGTACACTGCATATATGCGGAACTTTATTAGTTTATTATAATTTTAATTTCAACATTTCAGCGTTTAGGATCTCAATTCTTTATTCATTTTGCCGATGTTTTATGGTGTAGGGTGAGGACGAATGATGAGGATTTGATGGAAGAGAAGAAAACATACGTTTTATCGCTGCTGTTATAATTTCTGTCTATGTGAAATGTTTTAACCCATTGTGTCCTTGAGAGTATTTTCTGTGAGGTTTGTGAGTAGGTTATATGTGGTAGTTGATTGATATTGTTCATTTGATGTTGTTCATAATGTTTAGAATTCTGGGTCTCAGTAGATGGAAAGTGATGCCACTAGAGGCCTTGGCGTGCTAAGGGGTTAAAACTTCTACGTGTTTTATACAATAGGCACGAGATGTTAGCCGGATTGTCAATCCTGCGTGACGGCCACCTTTATCCCCAGAACATACATCTGGAACTCATTTCTGTTACAGGCTGAGTCGACTCCAGGACCATGGTGTCTAGAAGGTTTATACAGTTTAAAGATTCTGACCCCACCGGGACTCGAAACTTCGAGCTTATGGCTTGTAGCATGTTGTCTTAACCAACTATGCTACGGCTCTGCTTCGCTGAGTCTGATTAGTTTTTTTTTTTACATTTTTGCGTGATGTAGTAGTCTACATTATTTTAAGACCTGTGAGAAGTTTGGTGTGTGTTCGGTATATTTCAATGTCACTCACTGTATTTTTTGTGCTTTGAGTTAATCTGCTGATTATTTTATATGTCTATCCTAGTACACTATGATGCTATTGTAAGGAATTAGTGTGATTTGATTTTTTTTCCCCGGATAATCATGGCTTGTGTTTCGTATTCGCCATCCAATGTGTTCAGTTAATGTGATCTTGTAATTGTACGGTGGGAGGCCATGTCCGATGACCAATATAGTCTTGATAAAACTAACTTGGCTCTATATTGTCTCCTTCAAGTGTTCCAGTTTGCAGGATAATGGAGTGGGACGCTATTGACTTTAGTTTTAGTGGTGTAGTCCTGTTTCTGTATAGTCCATATTACATTTTACATTGGTAAGTCGTCGATGATGGTGGTCTTGTGATTATCATACTCGCCGCTGGTTCCAAATTTTGTGGGTTCACGTCCGATCAGGATGAACGGTCTTTACAAGGCGTACAAATCCCGAGTACGAGTTCCTTCGGAAGGGAACTGAAGCCGTCGGTTCTTTGTAGTAGATTCACGGCAAATTAAAAAAAAAAAAACGCAAGACTGAATAAAGAGGCCACTGGGCTGAGTAAGGCAACATTTTTCGGTCGTTTCATGCCCTGATTTTAAATACGACACTAATGAATATAAGTGTTGAAAAGGTTCATTAAATAAAATAACACACACTCCAAGTAAAGCAGTCTGTCTACTCATAATTTGTCTGACGCCTTTTCTAATGTCAAGTGCGGCTTGTGCAATTTTCAGAGCCTATGTGCTGGAGATGTGTTACAATTCTCAAGTCCTGCTTTGGCGTTGTATAGGTGTCGATGTGTGCTTTTAACGAATATTTCTTCTTGACTTTGAAGATGTGGGTGAGAGGTATTTTGGAAATATTATTTTGAATACGATTTTCATCTTTTCGGCGGGTAGTGAAAGAAGATACTTGTGCTGTAGATGTTGACTGAGTGGTAATTCTTGTCCCCACGTCACGCTACGTTATTCAGTTGCGGATAGAGAACACGAGCTTAAGATGTGGAGGGTAGCTTAAGTAAGCACTGGTGGACAACCGATAAGGAGTTGCCTTGCAGCTTGAGACTAATGACCTTATAAAAATAATAGTATAGAAACATTCAGTAAGTCCGGGTACGTTGGCACAACATTGAAGGGACCAGGGAATGTATAAAATTATCTAGGATCGTTACTAACGGCTTTCTTTTTTAACAAAATCATAGAAATAAATAACAACTTAAACAGGGAATTCGTATTATTGTTTATTACAATGTCTGTTGTCTTCTCGGGTTTTAGTCTAAGAATTTAAAGGTAACATTTAAAACGTATTATTGGAATTAATACACTTAGGATTGCTATTCATATGAACAACTAGAAACTTTTTTTTTTCCTCTCTCTTAGTTGTAGCCACCTGACTAATGCCATGCGAACAGCAAGATGATGTGAATTAATTCCTCCATACTATTTTCGTATAATTAGCCTGACCCATGGCATTGAATAAATTTCCCATCGACTTCATGGTATATACAGCGACCCTCTCCCTGGTTAATGTCGAATAGAAGTTCACTGATACTGGGATTTTAAATAAAGGTAGATTTGTGTACGCTCCAGGGTGCCTTAATATCACAATTCGTTAGTGCTCCAGCGCATAAAGCTGGAACCTTGGGGTGAAATCCCGATTTAGGATTTTTTTCCTCTTTGGTTGTATTTAAATTTAAACCCTGTATTACTGTTTGTAGTATTGTGAAACGTGGTACAACTACACATTGAGAGAGAAAAAAAAACAAAACTTTTCGATAATAGGATACAAACGCGAATATTCTATCCATAAGAAATGATAGCTAGAATGTACGAAATATAAATTCATTCATATTTTGTATTGGGAAACTATAGGGAAAAGAGCCATTATAAACATATACTAAGTTTAGGTGGGGGCTATTATTAAGATGTTCGTATAGGTGGAGGCCATTATGAAGATCTAGGTTAGGTGATGTCATTTATGAAGTTCTAAGTGTAGGTGGGGTCATTTATGAAGATCTAGGTGTATGTGGGATCATTTATGAAGATCTAGGTATATGTGGGATCATTTATGAATATCTAGGTGTAGGTGGGATCATTTATGAAGATCTAGGTGTAGTTGGGGTCATTTATGAAGATCTAGGTGTAGTTTGGGCCATTTATGAAGATATAGGTGTAGTTGGGGTCATGTATGAAGATCTAGGTATATGTGGGATCATTTATGAAGATCTAGGTGTATGTGGGATCATTTATGAAGATCTAGGTGTAGGTGGGATCATTTATGAAGATCTAGGTGTAGTTGGGGTCATTTATGAAGATCTAGGTGTACTTGGGGTCATGTATGAAGATCTAGGTGTAGGTGGGGTCATTTATGAAGATCTAGGTATAGGTGGGGTTATTTGTGAAGATCTAGGTGTAGTTGGGGTCATTTATGAAGATCTAGGTGTAGTTGGGGTCATTTATAAAGATCTAGGTGTAGTTGAGGTCGTTTATGAAGATCTAGGTGTAGTTGGGGTCATTTATGAAGATCTAGGTGTAGTTGGGGTCATTTATGAAGATCTAGGTGTAGGTGGGGTTATTTATGAAGATCTAGGTGTATGTGGGGTCATTTATGAAGATCTAGATATAGGGGGGTCATTTATGAAGATCTATGTGTAGTTGGGGTCATTTATGAAGATCTAGGTGTAGTTGGTGTCATTTATGAAGATCTAGGTATAGGGGTCATTTATGAAGATCTAGGTATAGTTGGGGTCATTTATGATGATCTAGGTGTAGGTGGGGTCATTTATGAAGATCTAGGTGTAGGTGGGATCATTTATGAAGATCTAGGTGTAGGTGGGGTCATTTGTGAAGATCTAGGTGTAGTTGGGGTTATTTATGAAGATCTAGGTGTTGTTGGGGTCATTTATGAAGATCTGGGTGTAGTTGGGGTCATTTATGAAGATCTGGGTGTAGTTGCGGTCATTTATGAAGATCTAGGTGTAGTTGGGGTAATTTATGAAGATCTAGGTGTAGTTGGGGTCATTTATGAAGATCTAGGGGTAGTTGGGGTCATTTATGAAGATCTAGGTGTAGTTGGGGTCATTTATGATATTCTAGGTGTAGGTGGGGTCATTTATGAAGATCTAGGTGAAGGTGGGGTCATTTGTGAAGATATAGGTGTAGTTGGAGTCATTTATGAAGATCTATGTGTAGGTGGGGTCGTTTATGAAGATCTAGGTGTAGTTGGCGTAGTTTATGAAAAACTAGGTGTAGTTGGGGTCATTTATGAAGATCTAGGTGTAGTTGGGGTCATTTATGAAGATCTAGGTGTAGTTGGGGTCATTTATGACGATCTAGGTGTAGTCGCGGTCATTTATGAAGATCTAGGTGTAGTTGGGGTCATTTATGAAGATCTAGGTGTAGTTGGGGTCATTTATGAAGATCTAGGTGTAGTTAGGGTCATTTATGAAGATCTAGGTGTAGTTGGGAACATTTGTGAAGATCTAGGTGTAGTTGGGGTCTTTTATGAAGATCTAGGTGTAGTTGGGGTCATTTATGAAGATCTAGGTGTAGTTGGGGTCATTTATGAAGATCTAGGTGTAGTTGGTGTCATTTATGAAGATCTAGGTATAGGGGGTCATTTATGAAGATCTAGGTGTAGTTGGGGTCATTTATGATGATCTGGTGTAGGTGGGGTCATTTATGAAGATCTAGGTGTAGGTGGTGTCATTTGTGAAGATGTAGGTGTAGTTGGGGTCATTTATGAAGAACTGGGTCATTTATGAAGATCTAGATGTAGGTGGGGTCATTTGTGAAGATCTATGTGTAGGTGGGGTCATTTGTGAAGATCTAGGTGTAGTTGGGGTCAATTATGAAGATCTAGGTGTAGTTGGTGTCATTTATGAATATCTAGGTGTAGTTGGGGTCATTTATGAAGATCTAGGTGTAGTTGGGGTCATTTATGAAGATCTAGGTGTAGGTGGGGTCATTTATGAAGATCTAGGTGTAGTTGGGATAATTTATGAAGATCTAGGTGTAGGTGGGGTCATTTATGAAGATCTAGGTGTATGTGGGTTCATTTATGAGGATCTAGGTGTAGTTGGTGTCATTTACGAACCAGGTGTATGTGGGATCATTTATGAAGATATAGGTGTATGTGGGATCATTTATGAAGATCTAGGTATAGGGGGGTCATTTATAAGATGTAGGCGTATGTGGGTCATTTATGAAGATCTAGGTGTAGGGGGGTAATTTATGAAGATCTAGGTGTAGTTGGGGTCATTTATGAAGATCTAGGTGTAGTTGGGGTCATTTATGAAGATCTAGGTGTATGTGGGATCATTTATGAAGATCTAGGTGTATGTGGGTCATTTATGAAGATCTAGGTATAGGTGGGGATGGAACTTTGATATTGTAGATATAAAGCTGAGGACAGCGCTCAATTAAAGGTGTCGGTAATTACAGTATTATAGCTTTAAAAGAGATAGTTATAGTTTATTCTAAATTCGTTATGGCTTGAATTTACTATGAAGATGAGTTTAATTATAAAAGATGCATCATTCACACATAATTTGCGATAATGTGAATGACATCCGTTGTCTTTTCTCGATGGGAGGTCTAACATTAGCCACAAGTACCTTTCCTACGCCAACCAAGTAGTTATTGTGGTTTTTTGCTTGTTTTCGCTAATGTTACTTCGACGCTTGTAACAAATAACAGCCAAGTATAAGTGCAGTGTTATTACAAAATGTAATTTATCATTTCACAAACCACAAATATAACGTCATTTGTTTTAAGTAGGAAGAAAATCTGTGGCATAAAAACAATGAAATTTATTATTTTTTTTATTTTATGTGAATTAGAGACTGGGTTATGTAGCGCTAGCGGCCAATCAGATTTTTTGTTTTGTTTTGTTTTAAACTGTTTAGAAACTAATTTCGTACTGCAGTTCCACCTGTTCCGGTTACTGTGTTGAGTATTTGAGGGTTTTCTCATGAAAATGAATATATTGTATAAATCCTCATCCATCCCTCTTCATAAACATCACAAATATTATATATATATATATATATATATGTGTGTGTGTGTGTGTGTGTGTGTGTGTGTGTGTGTGTGTGTGTGTGTGTGTGTGTGTGTGTGTGTGTGTGTGTGTGTGTGTGTGTGTGTGTGTGTGTGTGTGCTAATACTCTACCGGCTAAATTTTTTTCTGGCCTAAAATCGACATATAGTAATAAATTCAGAAAAATATGGTCTTGTTCATTAACAAACAAAACCAGACCATTAGGGGTAGGAATTCACCTGAACTGAAAATTTAAAAATCGGTCATCGGCCACAATTTTCGTTATTTCGCATCGAAACTAAGAATGGGCAATTAAAACAAATTAAAACTAAACAAAATTAAGGAAATTTGACCATTAGGAGTGGGGGAATTTACCTGGCAGTTGTAATTTAAAACTCGCTCTTACCGGTCGCCTTGTTTGTTTTCTCGCAACGTAACGGGATACATACGATATATTTAACAAAAAGAAGATATGTTTTCGTAAACTAGCAATATCGTACCATTAATTAGAATTTTTTTCGAATTTTCTAAGCTTGCTCAGTTTCTGCGTCAAGTTTTTCTTTTCTTTTTTCCTTTTTTTTTAGCTGCGCTTTTTTAACAGTGCTACCTTAACATCACAGCCATGCCCTAAACTAAAATAGTGTGATCCTTAATTATTATTCTCACAAGGGTCGAAATAAAATTGAAATATGAACAAAGAGGAAATAGAAAATCGTTGAAATCTGATTTTAAATAAATCTGAAATAATATACACTATAAGCGCATAAGGTATTCAATATATTGGAGAAATTTGTAGAGTGAGGCACATCTTATAGATGCAGACACATATATAGTATATTTATTTATTTATGTACAGTGTTTTGTCCGAAGGCAGGTCTTTCACTGCATTCATAGCATTTCCATGCTATGCTTTGCAGCTTTACTAGTGAATTATAAGGTGTGGTAGCGTCCTGTTTCTTTCCACACCGAGGAATGAAAATGATGATGGCCAGATGTTGTTCGGGGACCGTTTTGACCACAATGCTACCTGACATTTGTCTTACAGGTGAGGAAAACCCCCGAAAAATATCTCACAAATGAAGCTTGTCACGACCAGGAATCGAACTTGGACCCGTTGCGTGAGAAGGCAGAACGTTACGTCGAGAGAGAGAGAGAGGAGAGAGAGAGAGAGAGAGAGAGAGAGAGAGAGAGAGAGAGAGAGAGAGAGAGACAGACAGACAGACAGACAGACAGACAGACAGACAGACAGACAGACTGACTGACTGACAGATATATAGGTAAGCTAGTGAAATGTCACGTAAGCAGGTTGAGATTGGTAGAAAGACAATGTATTGCAATAGCTAGTCCAATATGAATTTATCATAAGTAATGCCACGAGTGAATTTATCTACAATATTTGGAAATCACTCGTGGCATTTGTTAGGACCATTTAACGAATAAAATTAAGCTGTTTACTCACAAATCATTATTTGAATGTAGTTATATTGAAATATTTATATATTTAATGTAAACGACGAGTTTGAAAACCAATGAGAAATTGTTGGTTATATTTCTTTTTTTTTCATCCACTGCAACTTGATCATATGATTTATTGCCAAATACAATTGCAATATTGTAAGAATGCACCCTAGTGGAGAAAAAATGAAACACATCAAACTGTATATTATAACCAACATTATACATTAATTACTTTTAAGGAAACAACTCAGTAAAATCATTATTTAAAAACACAATTATTGAACACACAATTATCAAATGTGTAGTTCGAAAGAATTTATTAATTATTTGCTATATTCTACGTAGTCACTCCAAAATATGCAGAATATTAAAAAGGAGGAGTTTTCTTTATTTTGGTAAATTGAAATCGATAGATTAATTAAATTAACAACTAACTAACTAATTCACTGGCACTATCGAACCCATTGGTTCATGACCGCGCGGACATAAGCTCTCCATATATCCCTATCCTTAGCCAATGTTTACCAATCATCTCCTGTATAATCTACTTCCCTCAAATCATAGTTAATGTTATTTTCCCACCTCATCTTGATCTATCAACTGGGCGTTTTCCCTCTAACTTTCCTACTAGAAGCTTTCAAGCACGTCTTTCATTCCCATATTCGTGCCTCATATCCTGCCCATTGCAGTCTACGAGACTTTAACTGTTCTCATTATATCTGGCTTCCTATAAAGACCATGCAATTCACTGTTATGCAGTCTTCTCCATTCACCTGCCTGTTCATCGCTCTTTGGTCCAAGAATTTTCCTAAGAACTGAAATCGATAGATCGCCATGTACGGGGTGAATCATAAATATGGCTATTCGTTTGATTGCGTTGTGTGATGAAAATATTACCATTACAGGAAATATGAAATTACCGTTGGAAAGGCAATTATTCAAATTACAACAATGGAATAAAACAAAACAGTGTAGAACTTACGTCATTAGTCAAAATGACGTTGAATATGCGACAGCAAATTACAATTGCTGCATGGGCAATAACGTATGCTAATGATCGTGAGGCTGCAAGACAGGCAAGACGTGAGTTTAAAGTAGCATTTCAGCCGTTGACTGTGGTGAAGTGGAGAAAACGACTGCTGGAAACGGGAAGGATGCAGAAAATCAAACTTTCTGGAAGGCCTCACATTAGCACGGATGCAGAAACAACGAAGAGAATTGTGGAGGCGTTCGACGCTAGCCCACAAAAATCAACCCGCTAAGCTGCACGTGAGCAGTGAGTTTATTTTGTTTTGTTAGAAAGGTCTGTATGAACTTAACAAAATTACAGAAGAATATGGATTAAAGATATCTACAGAAAAGACAAAAATTATGGCATTTCAAGGTGTAGATCCTGTCAGAAGTAAAATTGTACTGGACAATAACATTTTGGAGCAGGTGAATAATTTTACATATCTAGGATGCAATATCTCATATGAAGAAGAAAAGGATGTAAATGCAAAAATATCTAAATTTTTAAGAATTTTAGGGTTAATAAATTCTATCTTCAAGCCACAGTTAGTCCAAAAGCATTCAAGACTGAAAGTGTATAAACACTGGCTCTTCCAACTCTTTTGTATGGTAGCGAAGTATGGACATTGAAACAGAAGGATATACAGAGACTTAGATCTGCTGAAATGAGATATCTTCGGAGGACTGCAGGATACACACTACTAGATCACAAAAAAATGAAGACATCTTAGAAGAATTACACATGGAATCTTTAGAAAACAACATTTCTGATTATAAGTCAAGATGGATGCAACATGTTCATCGAATGGAAGATCACAGAATACCCAAACAAATGTTAAGATATCAACCTGCAGGAAGAAGAAGACCAGGACGTCCACTCAAAAGACTTCTGGATGGTGTTTCTCTTGAGGCCGAAACAGGTCAACAAATGGCCTAAATTCGTGAATGTACTAAGATGATGATGATGATGTTCTATTGTTCTAATTTCAAGCATTCTCTTTCCAATGAAAACATCATATTTCCTTTAATAATAATATTTTCGTCACAAAATACAATCAAACGTATAGCCATATTTCTGAATCAATGTAAACACTGTAAACCCACTGTCATTGGTTGTAAAACAAAATTCATTGAAACGTGATTGGTCATTGACTCCTATTTGAGGCATGAGTTAAACAGTCTTCAGAATTTGCTGGACAAGCCTTTTCATTGTCAGTAGACGACATCAAATTGAATGAAATAAAGTTTGAAGCTAGAATAAATGTTGTACGTCAGAGTAAAGATGGAAACACGTAACTAAAGTAGGATCAAACTAAATTACGCAAATCTTATTAAATGAAGCATCGCTGTTATTCAGAGAACTGTTGATCAGTGAGGGGATACGGATGTAATAAAATTATATTTGCAATTGAATAATACGCACAGATGTAGGTCACATGTGGGGAAAAGCAGTTCCGCTGTGTGGTACTGCTGCGAGAAGGGATACTGGTTGGTACGGACCACCCCGTGCCATGCGTGCAACATCGGTGCTAATGGACTGCAATGATGACTGATGATCGTTTATTATTTTATAGAAGTTAAAAGTTAAATGTTGACATAAAAGTATAGTTCATTTCTAGGAGCACGCCATAGCGTAGTGAGTTAAGAAAATATGCTGCATGCAGGATAATCATGGGTTAGATTCCTAGTCTAAACCTAGTGGCGGCACTATGACCCTGGAGTTAGCTCAGCCTTTAACTGATGTCATTTTATATAGCGATGCTCTTTAACAACTAAGGCAGTTAGCGCCAAAATTAAAATCTGGACATAAGAATTCGACCAATTTTGCACAGAGACCTGTCTTTTCAAACTTATAGTAATGTTACGTGACACAGATTTACAACACGGGACCAACGACTTTATTTTCCTTTCGAGCTAACCCAAAATGAGGATTTTTACGCTTTGAAAAATCAGTTGATACGTCCGGGTTTGAAACAGCAAAGATCGGAACCAAATACGAATACATAACTCTCTAGTTCACCTGGAGGAGTAAATTGACAGTAAGTTACCGGATATTGATTCTTGTAAGCCCATGTTTCCTTTAACAGAGATTCCCTATAGGGAAGAATTTGAACCATACTAATTTAGTTATACTTGTTTTCGTATAGATGTCATTTGAGTGGTCCGTGGTCAGCGTTCTGCCTCATACTGACATCTAGAAAACCAAGGTAGTACTAGGACGGGAAAATTCGGTAAATTTTGCTTAGAGGTCTTTCATTCAGGCTTAAGGATCTTTTACTAGGCTGAAAATCTTCAGACTCGGGACCCACGGCTTAAAGTCCCTCCCGGAGGACTTGCTCCTTGGATTTTTCCATCCTAAAAAATCCATCGACCCCGGTCGGGTTTGAACCCGCGACCCTCGGGACCAGAGGCAAGGAACATAACCACTAGTTCACCGCGGCCGATTCGAATATTGATGACTGCAAAAATGTCCTATCTAAACATAAATGTGGCCTGAAGCAGATATAATTCAGCGCCTTTATAGTAACAACAATGTACCCAACCACTAAATGAATATTCTTAATTTTGAGAGCATAGATCACGGTGTTCTACTGCTCATTTCTCGATTTGAGTTTCTCAAACTCAAATCCGCTGATACCTATGGACATTTCCATGCTTCCGATTCTTCAACGTGCCATAGATTTATAACATTTGACAAATTGCTCTACTTCCCTTCTCGAAAGAAATCATACTCAAGATTTTTACGCCCTAAAAATGTATCTATTGCAACCGGATTCGAACCCAAGAGCTTCGACCTATAAATGAGCCACTAGTCCTCAGGAAGTCTCTATCGGAAGAATAGGAAACTCACGAGTCGAGTGCCGTGCTTTTTGGCTAGAAAAAATCTCTTGACTGAACAAATGGCTCACTAGATAAATTTTATTCGTTTTTACACACCGAAATTCGAATCGAAAAGCTAATGATTTGAAATGTAATAAGTTCTTTAAATAATGTGGGCCCTAATGTATACATACTTAACTTCTAGAAAATTAATTAAGGTTCTTTTGAACCGGCTTGAAATCTAGTCAAGGAGAAAATAAATTGTCGCGCGGGTAGCGGTCTTTAGGTGGAGGGCAAGTTTTTTTTAATTAACTTTACAATTGTTTACAAAATATTTCACTGTATTCACACAAATAATTTGCTACTAAATGCGTCTCTTCTTCGCCGTTTATTTTATAATCAGTTCTTCACACTCGGTTGATGGCTTCTCTCGAGACATCTATTTGTTTTCACATTTAGATCACTTTAACCCGGTCACGACTAACTATCCAGACCCTTGCTCTAGACGGAAGTCCCGATATCTCTCGAATCGAAGGATCGAGAGAAAGACTTCTAGAATCTACGTATAGATGCATGTTGAATTTTCTCCGTGTGACCACCGATTCGTGAGTCGCTCACAAGGCGAGATCCGACTCTCGTCGCCGCCCGTGAATATCAAAAGCCAATTCAACAATACCTCACATTGCTCCTTCCTAAAGACTGATCGTCCCGATCAGCTCCTCTGTACGCCGCCAGTCGAACCAGGGGATCCGCGTCATCTTCTCTCTAAGCTGACGTTGAATCCGTTAGATCACATCATTGATCATCTTAACCTTTCGGCATGGGTCGTCCCAGGAACGTGTTAGCTTCCGTGGCCCCTGTTATCATTTATCAATTTTTGATTTTGTTGTTTGCTTGCTTGAACAGACAGGTGAATGGAAAAGACTGCATAACAGTGAATTACATGGTATTTATAGGAAGCCAGATATAATGAGAACAGTTAAGTCTCGTAGACTGCGATGGGCAGGACATGTGGCACGAATGGGGAATGAAAGATGTGCATGGAAGATTCTAGTAGGAACACCAGAGGAAAAACGCCCAGTTGGTAGACCAATAATGAGGTGGGAGAATAACATTAACTATGATTTGAGGGAAGTAGATTATACAGGGGGTGATTGGAAAACATTGGCTCAGGATAGGGATATATGGAGAGCTTATGTCCTCGCGGCCATGAATCTACGGGTTCGATAGTGCCAGTGAGTTAGTTAGTTGTTTGTTTGCTGCTCTAGGCTTGCAGTCCGTATCAGATGTCCAATTCTCCTGCAGTTCCAACAGGCCAGTCTTTCTTGTCTCCGACGCTTGAGTGCTAGTGTTGTCGTTGTCCTCGTTGACCGCCTCCTCAATCTGGCTCGTTTTTGTCCCTCCGTACCAGTCTATAGTCACAGCCCTGCCTCAAGTGTTCAGTCTATCCAGAGTACATCAGGCTTCCGGAGATGCGACGCTTGAATAACGCTGAACGTCGCCCCTTGACGTCGATTGCAGTCAACAGTCGCACATGGGACTGCGCAGCTAATCCAGATAGTGTGGAATTTTCTATGCCGCCTCCAGTCAAAAAACCGCATTCAGAGCTTTATTAATTGTGCGATGTTCCGTTGGTAGCAAGTGATGTTTAACATCACGATTCCTCAGACGGCATATAAAAGTAGTAGCCGCCTCCTCATCGATAAATGTTGCTGTGAATCAAAGGATCTTACGCGCCAGCTGTTCTATTGCATTAGCGTATTCTATAATGGACTCGCCAGTGCGCTGACACGAGCCTTCAGTTAGACCCGATAAGCGGCGCTGAGATGATGATGGCCATAACGATTTTCCAGTGCCTCTTTGATGTTCTCTGCTCTGCCATCTGATTGGATGCTACCTAGAATCTCAGTGGCTGGTCTTGAAGAGAGGTAATCGCTCTTAATTCTGACGTCCATCTATTATGGGCGCATATGGTCTAAAAGTGGCGCTTGAATGCCCCACGACGTCGATCCGTCGAATTTTGGCGTCTTCATTCAAATTCTGCGGCATTTTATGTCGGCAGTTTTCGAACTCCAGACCTCCGTGTTGCATCACGCTGTAGATCCTCAATGTCACAACGAAATTGAGCATTTATTAAATGATATAATTTTTTCTCTTGCTGATCTAATTTGTGTTTTATCTCCTCCCTAATGTCACGTAATTCGTCGACAATTCTAAATATTTCAGTTTTTAATTCTTCATTTATGTTTTAAATAATATCTCATATCATAATTACCCTGAGTTTGTTTCATTTCTTGGTTCGATGTATCTATTCGTCTTTGGAATTCTTCGTTCAATGTATTAATTTGTAATCAATTGAGTTGGTGTTTACTTGATGAAAATCCATATTTATTAATTAAATAAAAATAAAACGTAGTTGTATTTGATTTTCATATTTATTATATAATTCAGTGACAGCTGTTTCGGTACACTGTACCTTCTTCAGACATGTTAACAAATTATCATTTATATATTTATAAATTAATTTGTTAACATGTCTGAAGAAGGTACAGTGTACCGAAACAGCTGTCACTGAATTATATAATAAATATGAAAATCAAATAAAACTACGTTTTATTTTTATTTAATTATTAATTTGAGTTAATGATTTCTGTCTTAATTTTGTTTATGTATCCGTTTGATTTCATCATTAGAACCATTAATCTGTTTTAATAATGATTTTAGTAAATCATGCACTTGCTCCATTCTTGCTAGGAATGTTTTCAATTCAAACCGTGGTCAAAGTGCTTTCCTCTGTCGTAAGATATCACTCTTAGCGACTGTATGTGGCTGCTTGGGTTCGTTATATTCACATCTGACTCCAAGATGTCGCACCTGCAGCGGTGTTTAGGTATACGCAAAGTTCCTTGAAATTAACTTCACAGTTGTTTACCCAACATTTTCAGATTTTCTTTATTTTTTCACAACATTTAACCGTATTCACACTAACAATTTGTTGCTTTAAGAGCTTCTTCTTCACCGTTTATTTTATAACCAATTCTTCACACTCGCTTATGGCTACACTCAATCCATCTACTTGTCTTCACAGTTGGTACCTTTTATTTCTTCTCAATGTGGACCGACGGCCAAAATGACCCAATACCATTAGTAGGGGATAATCCACTATGCAAAACAGCTGAAGAAAATGAGAGAAAGAAAAATATTTCTGAAATAATAAATATAATTATCCCCCACTGCAAAACTTCCTTAAATCCTGAAGATTTTATTAAATAGGAAAAGTTTGGCATATAAAAATTCCCATATGCGAGGATAGTAACAATCTGGATGCTAGTCGTGACCTTTCTAGAATAGACGTACAGACGCATGTGGAAATTTCTCCGCGTGCACATCGATTCGTGAGTCGCCATCTTAAAAATCATCCCCTTTTACTATACAAGTAGCGATGGGCAAAGTAGTTCATGTCGGGATCGGTTCGTTCGTTCCCGCACACTAATTTGTGGTGTTCAAATAAACTAGTTAGTTCGATTTTAAAATGAACTAACTAGATTATTACGCTCTGTACGGTAAGAAGCACACATCTTACTTGTCTTGTGAGCTCGCCTATAGATGTCACATCTCCTCATGTCCTTGACAATACATCACAGCTGTGTTTGTCTGTCCCTTTCTATTGTCATCTTCTTGACACCATATGGAACGCATCCAGATGATAATTTTAATGGCGAAATAACTTTGTCTTTTCTTCTGTCTTCCTTCCTTTGCCTGTCCCTCTTATGTTAACCAACATTTTCTTCTAAAAGTGTGCTTCAAAATATATTGTTGTCAATATTTAGTTTAAAAGCAGTATTTTTTGTAAAGGTAGGTAAACGTAACTTGTAATGAAAGTATTATATCTGTTTCCAGTCGCCTCACCTCATATTTCTACCTTAATTGAGGATACATTTTTAGCCTCCACATTATTTTTTAGATATAGTAGTAGTAGGACTTTATTAGACAAAAAGTAAGATATTTACAAATATGGGTCGCACGGGCAGTAAGCCGTACGTGCTGTTGACAGTCCGTTACAATAAAGTAATAATTGGTACTAGTGTAAAGAAAAATAAACAACAAAAAACAGCAATAACATTACAATTACATAAAGAAAACACAATAATATTACAATTAAGTAATAACACAATAGCATTATACACTAGAAAAACATTAACATTACAATTACATAAAGAAAACACATTAATATTACAATTAAATAATAACACAATAGCATTATACACTAATTAATTTATATATAATTGTTAAAAATTAATGGTATTGCATTTTGATAACATATATTTATTCATGAATGAGTGTTGTCCTTATTTTTCGCGTTTTGTCCAGAAATTTACCGAGGTTTATCCAATTTTCTGGATTTACCAATAACTCGTAGCATGCCAATCTTTCCCGATTTGAATTTAGAAATCTTTCCGGTAATAACTGACGTCTCCAATATTATAATATTTTTTAGATATAATGGATATATACTTAACTATTCCGTCTAATTTAAATTTAAAATTATCTATGTTTGACCTTGCTTACCTGCATTGAAGTACACTTTTCTGAACTCATTTAATAAATATGAAATCGATATTTTAACTACAAACAGATGAATATCAGCTCTAGCAGCACTTACCCAAATGCACTTCCACGAGGGGCCCGGGATCGTTACGTTTCGAAATACACGTATACCCTAACGTGGATCAAATGTACTAGCTTGCGGGAATTACTAAACAAAGATTAATTCAGTTACGCCTATTTCTCTACAGATGCCAGATATTGACTAGTGGATTAGCTCATCGTCTCAAAGAGACGCCAAGCATGAAATTAAGGTTTCGCCTGGATGGGTTAAGCCGATTAAATTTAGTTCAGAGGCATTAATTTTAGGCTTCAGGTCCCTACACGAGCCCAAAAATCTTCAAACTCGTGACCTACAGTTTAAAGTCCTTTCCGAAGGATTTTTCTCTTGGATTTTTCCATCATAAAGAATCTATCGATTCCGACTGCGTATGATCCATGACTCAAAGGGGACCCTACACCACAGTAGCCGATGAAATAGAGAGTGCTGTGTTGAAATGAACGGGAAGGTGGCTAGTAAAATTTCAAACATGAAATTAAAATAATAAGTTTGCAGTGAAAGGCATTCCTTAGAAAAAAATTAGTGATTGAAAGAATGAATCGGTGGTGACATTCATTTCTCTCCAAAGGAATTAATTTCTTATTTTATCCTGTCTTGTTTTTTTGGAGGCTTCTTCTAAAATAATCAAATTCAACTGTTCTAATTTTATTCTTTTGTAATTCCGTCAAAGACCAGGTTTCACTTCCATATGACAAAATATTCTGTATTATGATCTTATAAATTTTCATTTTAGTTTCCTTTGTATTATTTTTGTTCCAAATTATTCCATGTAATGTCTTAGTTGCATTTTTAGCATTGCAATTTTAGTCTGTACATCTCTCTCACAGGTATCTGAACTTGTAATTGTTGACCTAAGATATTTTAAAAAAATCACTTTTTTTTATTTTCCCACTTCCTTTCCCAAACACATATATTCTGTTTTCTGTAAATTTATAATCAGTTCCCATTTTTTATATTATTCCATTAGTTTATTTATCATATATTTCATATCATCTTCATCCCCTGCAAAAGAACTCCAGAGTTGTTAAGAGGATTGAAAATCAAACGCTTAAATTGTATGGCCATGTACAAAGAATGGAAAATGAAAGATGGCCAAAAAATATATACCAGTGGTCACCCCCTGGAAGAAATAAATGTGGCAGGCCAAGATGGAAATGGAAAACCTACGTCAGAACTATAATGGATGATAGGAATTTGGAAGAGGGAGATTGGAATGATAAAGATAAATGAACACTGAAGACGGCAAACCTATAAGTGGAGGAAAGCCGAAGAAGAAGAAGAAGAAGAGGAGGAGGAGTTTTTTGCGACATTCTGCCTAAACTAATTTGTTAGGAGGGGAGAAGAAATTGCAGTTTGTTGAGAGTTATATTAAGAGGAATAAGTTTAGGCTATTCCTATGGTATTGGTTTGTTGAATCTTCCAAACTGTAATTCAGAATTGACTCGCTATTTTCCGTTAAAATTCGTTCACTCTCCGCTGGTTGTTTGTGCAGCGACTAGGGACATGATAAATAAATATTTTATCTCGCCTCTGGCGTGTCTACCAAACCTACAACCGATTCCAGAAGGATTATGGAGAGAAAACGCACCTATACCCTGTCCGCTCTTAAAGTTATCCTCGTCAAAACAAAACCATGTGACATGCTCGCTTTTCATTGGTTATGGACACCGACTTACGTTGTAGAAGCAATATCCTTCCGCCATTCGGCCGTAATTACTGTCACTTTTGACAGGGAGATGACACAGCAACAGAAGACTCGATACTTTCCGCCATTTTGTTTCATGAGCATCGACGGAAGCATGACTCAAATGCATCATCCATACGTAATAAACTATTTTAAGTTGCAATTATTGATTAGATATATTTTAGAATATTTTGAATGTTTTTAATATTATTATTTTCATTCACGATGCATAACAAGTATATTCGAGCACATATTTTTAATTTAATGAAGGGAACTACTTTTTCGCGTAATTTACTGCTTCTACAACGTACGTCGGTGTCCATACCCAATGAAAAGCGAGCAGGTCACATGGTTTTGTTTTGACGAGGATCATTTTAAGAACGAACAGGGTTTGGGGACTTGTAAAGGCTATATGTAATAGATCTTTGCGGTAGAAATACAGGATGCAGCATAAGTTAGTTAACCAAAAATCATCATCATCAACAAGGATTAAGCCCAATGGTCCTTCCATCTCTTCAGTGGTCTTCCCAACATTCTTCTCCCTTTTTTTGTTTATAATTATACATTCTTCTTGGTATGCGCTGTTCATTTATTCGTAATACGTGCTGAGGATAAGCATGTTGATAATATGTTATTCTTTCACAGAGATTAAATATATTAAGTTCTGTTCTTATATCTTCGTTTGTTTACTATCTGCCTTTGTTAATGTCGAGGTTTCACATCCACAGATAAGAGATGGAACTGCCAATACTTTGTAAAACTTAAAAACAGTTTATTTTCTAGTCTTATTCAATAAAGTGCGTTTAATTGTGCCACATATATAATTGAATCGTTGTATTTTAGTGTGTTTATCTAAATTTCTGTCATTGCCTAAATGATATCCCAAATAATTAAAATTCTGAACTTGGTCTATAATTACATTGTTTATCATTATTTTTCTTGTTATTGCACATTTTCCTTTCAGAGCTAATATTTTTGTTTTAGATGTAGATATTCTTAAATTGTATTTTAGAGAGATATTATTTAAAGCATAAAGGAATTGTTGTAATAATTTTAACCAAAAATGCAAATATATTATTTTCTGTAGCTTACAACACCTATACAAAAAAAAACTTCCGAAATTGTTCAAAGTGACCTCCATTGTATTATTAGGTAGTGTTTCAACCAATCTGATAGTTTTTTCCTTGCAACCATGTACAGTGGTTAACTGACTTGTGCCGCAACCTGTATATTGCTGGTCAGAACTCTCTACGTGTTAAAGAAATTCGTTAAAATGATAACAGCACTATTCATCATCGTCATTCTTCACGATTCGCATGTTCCGAATTCACAATGATTCCTTTCATCTCTTCCCAGGTCTTCCTACATCCCTTAATCCTTTTGGTTTATAACGATATGCTATCTTGGGCAATCTTGTGTCTTCAGTTCTCTGAACATGTTGTTCCCAGCCGACGCGGTGTTGTTGAATTCCATCATTTATTGAATACATTTGTAATTATCTTATTTCTTCATTTCTTATGTGGTCAAATTTTTTGCATCGTTTGGTCCTTCTAAGAAAAGACATTTCTGCACTTTGTATTCTACTGGAACTCCTCTTATTTGTTACCCTGTACTCACTGCCGTATAAAAGTCCAGTATCGCCATTGTTTTGTAAAACTTCAATCTTGTATCCTTCCTTCTTTTATGTTTAGTGTTCTGTGAATGGTGCCACATATCATTTTAAATCGTGACAATGTAATGTCTATATCATTCCTTGTTCCATATCCAGAAGACAATTCACAACCTAGATATTTAAAATTTAACACTTGTCACATTTATTATTTTTTAATATAATGTTTAGTGAACAATTGAACATAATAAGATGCACCAATCCCACAGGCAACCTGCAACCAACCGTATAACTTACAATTATACTGAAATGATAATACAATATGCAGACAGTAGGTGGCGGTACAATAACGATGCCGGCTGGTTATTCTCATGCACTTGTTTCCAAGTTCCGGCTTTCTGTGAAAGTGGATTTCTTGTCATGGAATAACTGGTTTTTCATACAGAATGTGTCATGATGCAATTTATTATTGATTCATCGATTAAACTGGATGATTTAATGTTACGTTCGGTGTTACATTCAGTGCCTTTTAAATTAGATTTGCACATTTTTTACTCATCGCAAAATCACTGCCCTATAATGAGGAGATTTAACCCTTATACGGAACTATGAGACCTTCACAAGAAAATTCTGTGGAAACATATTACAGTGAAGGACATCTTCTTTACTTAGACATGTCTATATCGGGCCTGGTCTTTACTTAGACATGTCTATATCGGGCCCGCTTGTCTCCACACATCACGTGCAAATATTTTTTTCTTTCTTTGAAAATATCTGCTTTGTTCCCATTTTAATCCTTATTAGCGTTTTCTTTATATTTTCAACAAACTGAAACCGTTTCTGATTCAGTGGAAATGTTAAAAACTAAAATATTGTTGACTATAGAGCTGAATAAGACATTTTAATCAAAAGAGAAGACAATTGCCTCAGACTATATAATTTGAAACAAAGACTGTTCAAATAAAATTTCGGTTGTGAACGTCGAAGGAGCTTGACGAAGGAACACATTAACATCAATAAATTGTCAAAAACACAATGTTATTGAGACTCCCAAATCCTGTCAAAAAAAACGTTAAACTGAAAATATATAAAACTGTTGTTCTACCAATATAATAATAATAATAATAATAATAATAATAATAATAATAATAATAATAATAATAATAATAATAATAATAGCTTTATTTTATCTGGCAGAGTTAAGGCCTTATGGCCAGGTTTACCACTAACCAGGTTAAAAAAATACAAAAAAATATTCTTACATCTAAATTACAATAAACATAAATATACATGGTACGTCTACAATATAATTATTATGTACAAAATATTCGATTCAATCTAGGGTTAACGATTGGAATATAAAATGTATAAGATAGAAAAGTCAGATAAAAACTATTCCATCCATAGTAATCCTGCCCGAAGGCAAGTCCTTCACTGCAGTCATAGCATTTTAATGCTATGATTGCAGCTTTACTAGGGTATGTAGGTGTGGTAGCTTCCCGTTGCTTTCCACACCAGTGAAGGATGATGATGATGATGATGATGATGATGATTATGACGGCCATATAATTTCGGGGACCGTTTGGGCCTTAAAGTTTTCTTGACATTTGTCTTACAGGTGAGGAAAACCCCCGATAAAAACCTCACCTCGGGGATCGAACCCGGGCCCGCTGCGTGACAAGACAGCAGCACGCTACCTCGAGACCAGAGCGGTAGACTATAAAAACTATTAATGACATAGAATAAAGTTAGTTGTCTAGAAAAATTAATTATTTAACAACATGTATTTGTATAAGCGTGACTTAAAAGTGCCAAGTGTGCGACAACCCATGATATCTAGAGGAAAGAAATTCCAGGAGCGGGCAGAGGCTATTTTGAAATAAATAGAAAAAGTGGAAGTGCTATAAAGAGGGAATGTTAGCAGACTGTTATCTTGTGACCCAGTGTCAATATTTTTATAAGAAGATAACTTCTCACATCCGGACGCCAGGTAACTAGGAGCGTAGGAATTCAGAAGCTTGAAAAAAAGTGAAAGAGAGTGCAATTTACGTCTATCAATAAGACTGAGCCAAGGGAGGTTACTGAAGTGTTCGGAAATATGATCATAACGGCGGATATTAAAATGAATCGAAGGCAAGCATTATGAACACGTTGCAGTCTCTGCGACAAGTCATAGTTTAGATCATTATATATAACGTCATAATAATCGAAGTGTAGCAACACAAGATTCTGCACAAGGATTAGTTTTAATCAAATTGAAAGACAATTCTTTAATCGTCTAAGATAATGTAAGATGGAGAAAGTCGTTTTACATATGTGTTTCACTTGTGTTTGCCTGGTTAAATTTGCGTCTAGATGTAGTCCAAGATCTGTTATTGAAGAAGAATAAGGGATAATTATATTATTTGCAGTAATGTTTGGAAGTGTGGATATGACAAAGGTTGCAAGCAGTCTTCGTTGTCCCATTAGAATTACTTGTGACTTGTTAGGATTCAGTTTTAGACCGATACTTGAAAACCAGTTAAAGATGGATATGAGATCGTTATTCATTTTCGTCAAACTGTTGTAGAAGGAATGAGGAGGTGAATGTAGGTAAATTTGGAGATCATCAGCATAGAGGCGATAAAGGCAGTGCTTTAGTACGTTAGTAAGTCATTGATGTAGATTGAGAAAAAAGAGGTCCGAGAATATTGCCCTTGAGGACCTCCCCTGCACGTTGCGCAAGGACCAAGTTGTAGTGTTTAATGAAACGTATTGTTGATGTCCGTACAGGTATGAATCGATCCAGGTGGATGAATATTTTCCTAAGAACTTTATCTCAAATACTCGTAATCTCCTTTCATCCCTTAAAGTAAGAGTCCATGTTTCGCATCTATATAATAAAACTGGGAGACTAACACACTTATATAATGAATTTGAGAGATATTGGGACGACAAGAGTCCCTATAATGCATAATAGCATGAATTTCCTGAATTGAGTTTATGTTTAATTTCTTTGTGCATCTCATTCCTATTTGTAATTATTCTTCCTAGGTATTGGAATTTAGCCATTCTTCAAAATTTTACTCATTTGTCATTAGCTATCCATTTCCATTATATAATGTATTTCTATGTGTGAACATATATTAATTTTTTGTGTTAATTCCAGTTCCAATTTTTTGGTGTTACACAATGGAGTGTGCGTTTTGACCTTTAGTATCTTTTCCCTATCACCCAACAATACTACATCATCAGCATAGACTAACAGCTTATTAATACAATTGAGTTGTAGGTCCAGACAATGAAAATTATCAATGGTGTCGGACCCCCTGAATGGTATTTAGGTATGTTAAGGTGATTTGAAAGTTCAGAACGTTGAAAGTAACTACCTGTAGCTTACCGAAAATGTTGTAAGAGTGACAGTAATTTAATTTTGGCCAACAAATAAATTGATTGGATTATGATAATCTGTACAGAATTTTATTGAGAGTTTTTAGAGATTGGTCATTCCTTATTATGTCGTGTTGTGTCAGATATTTATTGAGCCCTTTGTCAGCATTCACTGTTAAACATCATATCCATTTTATAATCCAGAATGAAAATTGGTGATAAATCACTACCTTCTTCAGATATATAACAACTAATATAACTAACTGACTCACTGGCACTATCGAACCCGTAGGTTCGTGTTCGCGCGGGCATAAGCTCTCCATACACCCCTATCCTGAGATAATGTCTTCCAATCACTACCTATATAAAACCTACTTCCCTCAAATCATAGTTAATGTTATTCTCCCACCTCATTCTTGGTCTACCAACTGAGCGTTTTCCCTCTGGTTTTCCTATAAGAAGTTTCCATGAACGTTTTTCATTCCCATTCGTGCCACATGTTCAGCCCAAATTAGTTGTATCTGGCTTCCTATAAAGACCATGTAGTTCACTGTTCTGTTGTCTTCTCCATTCACCTGTCTGTTTATCTCTCTTTGGTCCAAAAATATTCCTAAGAACTTTATTCTCAGATTCTCGTAATCTCCTTACCTTTCCTCCCTTAAAGTAAGAGTCCATGTTTCCCATCCATATAGGCCTAATATGACTGGTTGAATAACAGTTTTATATATTTTCATTTTAACGTTTTTAGATAGGAATTGTGACGGCAAGAGTCTCTGTAATGCATAATAGCATGCATTTGCAGAATTGAGCCTATGTGTAATTTCTTTGTGCATCTCATTGCTACTTGTGATTATTGTTCCTAAGGCATTTGAATTCAGCCACTTCCTCAAAATTTCCCGTATTTGTCATTATATAGACATATTTTAGAATCTCACATAATTCGATCAAGAATAAAACAATAAAAATCTCCAGAATAAATAACACTGTCATTCCATTGTTTGGCATTATTTCGTAATTTACATAGCTGACAAATGCATTTATTGTTCTACGATATAATATTGTACGATATGATATTGTTCTCTTATAAAAATGTATGGACCTGCCCGGTGTGTGCCTACAAAATTACAAAATATTAAATTGTCCATAATGTGAGTCACTTGAAAAATGCTATAAATTTAAGTGAGCCCATAGCTTGGTGGAGCGTGGCGTGCACTGCTAAATCAATTTGTCGGCACTGTTTCTTTCTGGTCACGTTTGTCACAAGACCTTCACCTTCTCACGCTGCAACCAAATCGTCTCTCGAGACACACTGTCTTTGATATAGGATCTGCTGACCCACAAATCTAAAATCGATTCGACTCATATATTCTGATACAGGTAAACATGGAATCCATTTCATGGGAATGCATTTCAAACTTAATTGGAACTAATAAGCATAAGTTCCAATTTTATCGATTACGGTACGGTATTATACAGATATTCAGCGTGCTATCTCTACCTTATTTTAAGGAGGTATATGTCACCTGGGGCACGCCGTAGCGTAGTGGTTAAGGCACTGAGCTACAAGCCGGAGGGTCGAGGGTTCGAGTCCCGGTGGGGTCAGGATTTTTAAACTGACCCAAACCTTCTGGCGGCACTATGGCCCTGGGGTCGACTCAGCCTCTAACTGAAATGAGTACCAGACGCTTGTTCTGGGGTAAAGGTGGCCGTCACGCAGGGCTGACAACCCGGCTGACATCAAGTGCCGATTGTCAACAAAAAGTGGGAGCCCTAACCTCCTACTACCCCAAGGGCCTCCTGAGGCCTGTAGTGGGATCACTTTACCTTTACCTTTATATGTCACCAGTGTTAAAGTACTGCTCATTAAGTTGGAGGCTTTCTCATAATTATTTATCACATTACGAGGATCAAACATCTTCTGGTCTCTTAAAAAATATTGACGCAGGGGTTTTTAATTGTTATCCGAATATCCAAATATAATTATTGATTACATTATAGAAAGTAATATTTTAGCAGAATTTCCAGCATAATTTTAAGAACAATATTACATATTTTTAAGTCAAATCTCTATGTAATTTATTTGCTGATTATTATTCAAATTATTCAGTAGAGAATATATTCTCAGATTTCCTAGATAATGCACAAAATATAATTTTTCTCCTATATCCCTAATATTGCAACACTGCATATATACGTATATATATATAACTTATATATATATATATATATATATATATATATATATATATATATATATATCTGTAAATTCCATGTAAATTCCATGTTGGGGCAAGATTGCTCCCCAATGAAAGTTAACTAACTAGGCTAATTAATTACACTTGTTTCCCTACAGATGTCAGCGAGTGAAAATGGTTAAGTGATTTTCTCAAAGACACATCTAGTATACATACATCTGTAAATTCCACGTTGGGGCAAGATTGCTCCCTAACGAGAGTTAACTAACTAGGCTAATTAGTTACACTTGTTTCCCTACAGATGTCAGCGAGTGAAAAGTTTAGGTGATTTTCTCAAAGACACGTCTAGTATACATACATCTGTAAATTCCACGTTGGGGCAATATTGCTCCCTAACGAGAGTTAACTAACTAGGGTAATTAGTTACACTTGTTTCCCTACAGATGTCAGCGAGTGAAAAGTTTAGGTGATTTTCTCAAAGACACATCTAGTATATATACATCTGTAAATTCCACGTTGGGGCAAGATTGCTCCCTAACGAGAGTTAACTAACTAGGGTAATTAGTTACACTTGTTTCCCTACAGATGTCAGCGAGTGAAAAGTTTAGGTGATTTTCTCAAAGACACATCTAGTATATATACATCTGTAAATTCCACGTTGGGGCAAGATTGCTCTCTAACGAGAGTTAACTAACTTGGCTAATTAGTTACACTTGTTTCCCTACAGATGTCAGCGAGTGAAAAGTTTAGGTGATTTTCTCAAAGACACATCTAGTATATATATACATCTGTAAATTCCACGTTGGGGCAAGATTGCTCCCTAACGAGAGTTAACTAACTAGGCTAATTAGTTACACTTGTTTCCCTACAGATGTCAGCGAGTGAAAATGTTTAGGTGATTTTCTCAAAGACACATCTAGTATATATACATCTGTAAATTCCACGTTGGGGCAAGATTGCTCTCTAACGAGAGTTAACTAACTTGGCTAATTAGTTACACTTGTTTCCCTGCAGATGTCAGCGAGTGAAAATGGTTAGGTGATTTTCTCAAAGACACATCTAGTAAGCAACTAAGGTATTACTTAGATAGCTAAGTGCACTAAAATTTTGCTAAGTGGCTGTAATTTAGTTTTTCAGACTCGGGATTCACGGTTTAAAGCTCCTCCCGAAGGACTTGTCTCTTCCATCCTAAAACTGTATCGACTGCGGCAGAATTTGAACACGCGAGACCAGACCACCGAAAGCCAATTATATATATATATATATATATATGTGTGTGTGTGTGTGTGTGTGTGTGTTTGCAGAGGATAGCAATGGCAAAATAACCTTTAACAAAAATTATAAATAAAAATTACTTGATCATTTTGACAGGAAATCGAAAAACACAGATCACCAAAGATAAAAAAATCACACAAACCAACAAGAAACAGTCGAGGAGAGTATCAAATGAAGAGACTACTTCACTTGAATTATTGACAACAAAATAAGAAATAGGCTGATTCCTAGACACATTCAGCGACATTAGGCCATCAACGATAAGAGAGTCAGTTAGAAACGAAAATCCTGGTCCCTTTTCAATGCGACAATTTGCACAAAAACCGTAGGAATTCAATGCATATGTTTTGGAAGAAATAATTGCGGGGAAATTAGGTGCAGAAATTAATAAATGTACCAAAACTTTTTTTTCTTTTTTTTTACTTTTCGGCTATGAAGAAAATTAATTTTGAAAAACACAAAATAGCACGTTATAGCGCTCAAAAAGAAAATGTACCCTGAACAGATGAAATCTACCAAAAGAAGAATTAAAAACGTAGAAAAAGTGTCATTTTTCACCATTGTATTACTATGTCTGTAATCGTTGTGGAAACGATTTCTGAGATTTTAATTGTAGCAATTTATGACGCTTACCTATAATGAAAATATTGTTCAAATATCTATAATTTTCTGCACAATTCACTGGAATGTAAAAACAGGTGTCTCAGTAATATATCAACCATGTGGTTAGTAATGGCCCAATAGCAAAAGTTCAAAGCTGTCTTTTTTTTTTTTTTTTTTTTTGAAGGATTGCTCTATAACCTCAAAACTACGTAGAGTACAATTAAATGCTTAAAAACGCTTCATAATATTGAGCTATTCCAGTTTGACGTCCCGTTGGAGTTAGAGCGCTTGATCGATTTTCAGCGCTCGAGCAGCCGGCGCATGGAGAGTTCCACCACCATGTCGGCCCTTCCACTCTGGCAGCGCGTGAGAATGAAATAGGCCGATTATTGTAGGAGGTTTTAGGTGTGCTGCATTTTCTCTCTACATACTTTCGCTTATGTTATACAGCAATCCTTCAAGGACAAACACTTTGAAAACTTGCTGTGGTACTATTTTTGACCACATGGATGACATTGGCCTATTACGGGGACAAAATATTCAACATAGATAGGCGCCATACAAGGCTACAATTTAAGCCGCGAAAAAAATAACTCTACAACGATTACGGGCTTAGTGATACAATGGTAAAAATGTCATTTTTTCGTTGTTTTTATTTTTTTTTAAGGTATGAGCCTACTTCATCTGTTTAATTATTTTTTTGAGTCCTATAACATGTCTTTTTTAAATTAATTTTTCTTCATAGCTGAAAAGTAAAAGAAAAAACAAGTTTTGGCACCTTTATGAATTTTTTGCATCTAATTTCCCCACACCACCTTTAACATATGCATTGAATTCCTACGATTTTTATACTAATTATCGCGTTAAAAAGAGGCTGGGGCTTTTTAATACTTTATTTGACAAATAGTGCAAAGACAACAAGTAAACAAAATATTTATGAAGGCTAATGTTTTTTATCTGTGGTTATACCTATAGATGCACTTTATAAAAGCAAATCTTTCATCCCTTCATTCCCCGATAGTCTTCTCGTGGGTAACGAATTGTAGAGTCATAACTCACTTTTCTCTCTCTCTCTCTCTCTCTCTCTCTCTGTCCTTGTATAATATATATATATATATATATATATATATATATACGTCCTTACTTACATAAACTTTAAAAGAAGTGTTCTGATACATCAACAAATTTAAAGGGTTTTAGAGTTTATATATTCTTGTCCGTACAGAGATAAAATTTAAGTTTTACATCGGTTTTGTGCCATCAAAACAATATTATATCTATTGCCATGTATTTTAATATTTTTAACATTGTAAATGATTCTATTGAACTGAAAGGGCGATAATGGCCTGTGATGTTTAGGCGTTCAAGAAACATCACAATAAATGTATGGTGGTTACTGATTACAATATTAATAGATTTATTTTATCCTGCTTCTTCATTGTGTAATTGATTATTTTATTAGACCAGTTGTGTGCAGGATTTTAATAGCTTGAGATGGATTAGCATTAGTATATTTTTGTTTGACATATGTATAATATTTGCATTTTGAAATTCTATATGTCAGTCAGTGACAGAATAAAGTCAGTCAGTCACACATAATATATTAGGTCATTACTCCGGTCTTAATTGTGATTTAGGTTTCGTTTTTATTTATAAATTAACTTGAAATGTGCACTCTAAATGGTATTTTGGAAAATTGAATTCGGAATGACATTTCAGAGAATTATGTAGATGAACATGTTAAACTGCATGATGAGTTGACATTTATGTCAGTCAGTCACACATACTTTGTTAGATAATAAATAACATTGTTTTTCTTCAAAAGTTGTATATTTATGTACAGTCTTAATCACACACTCTTGCTCTATCATATCACGTACATAACACCCCTAATTTCAACCAATTGTAATATGTATATAAGCATTTTGCTGCAAAAGGGTGTTGTAAATGTCAGTCAGTCAGTCAGTCAGTCAGTCAGTCACATATGGAAATGATGTATGGTAAAAGTTGTCATCTCACTCTTGTGACCATGTAATGTCACAGTGAAGGGGTTCATATACTCGTATGTATTTACGTTGTACGTAATTATACATTATGTTCCAATGAAAGTATTTACAACGTGTGCTATGATTTGAAATTATACAGGAAATGATTGCTAAACATTTACTGGAGATTCAGATCATGTGAAGCTTATGTCTGGGCGGCCATGAACCTCCGGGTTCGATAGTGACACTGAGTTACATAGTTTTAGTGCGTGTGATTGACAACACATGAATACTTTAGATGGTTATTTTGTCATTTATTAGCATTTTACTTGTAATTTAGGTGAGATTTTAGAATTAATTATCATACTTCTGATCCTTAATGAACAAAATATATTGAAGTTAAGTCTAATAAATGTGTTAACGTTTGTAAAAAAATATATGTTGTTAAACCTTATAATAATTTAATATTTTTTATTTGCATTTTCGGTAAAATATTTTAATTGTGAAGTAGTATTAAGTACTATATATTTAATACAACATTTGACAATAAAGTTCTTAGGAACATTTTTGGACTAAAGAGAGGTGAACACAAAGGTGAATGGAGAAGACTACATAAGGGTGAACCACATGGGCTTTATAGGAATCCAGATATAATGAGAACTGATTAGTCTCGTAGACTGCGATGGGTAGGACATGTGGAACGAATCGGGAATGAAAGACGTCCATGGAAGCTTCTTGTAGGAAAACCAGAGGGAAAGCGCCCAGTTGGTAGATCAATAATGAGGTGGGAGAATAACATTAATCATAATTTGAGGGAAATAGATTATACAGGGAATCATTGAGAAACATTAGCTGAGGATAGGGATGTATGGAGAGATTATATCCGCTTTGCCATGAACCTACTGGTTCGATAGTGCCAGTAAGTTAGTTATATTTAATACAACAATATTGACTTTGTTCTAGATTTCAAACGTTCTGCACCACCCTAATTCCTGTTATTCATCCATAAACGGATAAAAAGCATACATGCATTAACGACACAATGAATATTGATGGATTTTAAATTAAAATTATGAAAGATATTAATAGGCTCGTCATTTTAAATGCGGTTATTTACACCTGGTTGTCAACACAATGCAGTACACAGGATTTAAATTTGAATGTAACGTCATAACTCATTGCCAGTGAGTAATTACTACGTTTTATTGGTGCTCTTGTCTTATTGACAGAAATCATTATCAGACTGTAGTTTCGTTAAGACGAAGAATGTTGTCTTAGGGACTCAAATTAATGGAGCATATTTGTTGTTGTTGTTTTACATGTATTTAGGGCTCATAAGATTGATTGTGCCGGAAACCGCTATGGAGCAGTGGTATTTAAGAAGGAGCCCTCAGGCCATTGTCAAACAAAGTGTTAGTTAACGATGCCGTGTTATCGTGTTCAGTTTTAATTGTAGACTACTTTTTTCATTGTTGTAATATAATATGTGTGCTATACAATACATTTATTTTATTCAACGACGCTCATTTAACATCGAAAACCATTACTGTCGAAATTCAAATTTGGGCGTAAAAGGGACGACAAATTTTGTTCAGCCTCTTTTACAGGTTTCAGGTTATTTTACGTCCCGTAAAACTAGGACACGGAGCCACGCATTTAGTTCCATTCCGAACGATTTTTACGTCGACTGTAGCCGAGTTTAAACTAAATAAGAACATGGTAACCACTGTTCCACCAGGTTCGACAATCCAAATGTGTTTACAAGGAATGGTTCTACGATGAAAGGTTGTATAGGACCCTTATGTTTTGTAGAATGACATATCTTACGAGCCTGTAAATTTGTGTAAGGAAAGAAGTTTGGGGGAAAGTGTGTGAAGGATATTAAAATAAGGTTATTAATATCACTGAGAAACACATAGTTATGTAGTCTTTACAATGTAGTGGATAGTAAAGTTTTCTAAACAGAATTTATAAATTAGAGCCGTCGAGGCTTCTAAGATTTTCTAAATGCAAATTAATGTTTGACTGAGCTGTAGCTCAGCTTTGAATTTTTAATTGAAAACTTTATAAAATTAAAAATATATCATGAGGCATTTCAACGCTGATTATAAAAATCTTACCGAGACATTTTATCACTGATAGTAAAATGTCATTAATGCATTTCATTACTCAAAAAAAACGTAAACAAATTCACAAATTAGAGCCGTCGAGGCTTCTAAGATTTTTCATCATCATCGTCATAGTACATTCACGAATTTAGGCCATTTGTTGACCTGTTTAGGCCTCAAGAGAAACACCATCCAGAAATCTTTTGAGTGGACGTCCTGGTCTTCTTCTTCCTGCAGGTTGATATCTTAACATTTGTTTGGATATCCTGTGATATTCCATTCGATGAACATGTTGCATCCATCTTGACTTATAATCAGAAATTTTGTTTTCTAAAGGTTCCATGTGTAATTCTTCTAAGATGTCTTCATTTTTTTTTGTGATCTAGTAGTGTGTATCCTGCAGTCCTCCGAAGGTATCTTATTTCAGCAGATATAAGTATTTGTATATCCTTCTGTTTCAACGTCCATACTTCGCTACTATACAAAAGAGTTGGGAGAGCCAGTGTTTCATACACTTTTAGTCTTGAATGTTTTTGGACTAACTGTGGCTTAAAGATAGAATTTATTAACACTAAAATTCTTAAAATTGTAGATATTTTTGCATTTACATCCTTTTATAAATACAAATCAATGTTTGACTGAGCTGTAGCTCAGCTTTGAATTTTTAATTGAAAACTTTGTAAAATTAAATATATCATGAGGTATTTCAACGCTGAAAATAAAAATCTTACCGAGACATTGCATCACTGATAGTAAATTGTCATTGATACATTTCATTACTCAAAAAATGTAAACGAGACATTTCGTTCCTAAAAAATGTCAATGAGACATTTCTACACTCAAAATCAAAGTATCAATGAAAAAATGTGTGCCTAAAAATAAAAATGTTACTGAGACTTTTCATCATTCAAAAGAAAATTCTATTTCGGACATTTCGTCACTGAAAAGAAATGTGAAAGATATATTTTGTCACACAAAATAAAATTTTCCCTCATATATTTCATTAATGAAAATAAAAAAAATCACAGGGAAACTTCATCATTTAAAAAAATGACACTAAGGAACATCGTTCCAAAAATATGCACTAGCAAATACTCGTAAAACAATTATTCCATAGTAATAAAGACTATCAGGAACATCATGATGAGAGTAATATCCCGTAGTATTTAAGAGCTCTTTGGCTACAACATCGCTGGAACTATTTAAAATATACTTCTCATTATCACCATGTAAATACATGGTTTATCGAACAGGCAGTTTTAACGCCGAATTGACTGAAACCCACTTAATATTTACTATATCCAGCAACGAAACATATTCCTCCTATCTATACTTATTCCTTTATAATGATCTTTTCCTCAGAGATTTCCCATTAAATATTTTGGAAGCATTTCATCTACAATAAATTTATGTTGATTTATTAATTAATATTCTCAGAGTAATCAAGTCTAGGAGGCTATATCACCTGAAGCCTGTAAAATAGGACGAATTAAAATGGAACTAAATGCGATAAATCAATATAATAAAAAGTTTACAGTTCATGCTTTTATTTGAATTGCTCATTTAAAATCACGAAATATTCCCAGTAGAGAACAATGCTAAACAAAGTGTTCTGTCGAGTACACAGGGTATGTAGCTTCCTTTCATAAATATTGAGGTGGGTCGAAAAAACTCATTTTTTTATTTCGAAGTTGTAATAGCGCGGAAAAATGTTGCGAATTATATAGCTAAAAAAGAAAAATTATCAAAATCGGTTGACATCTTCCGGTCGCGCAAATGCTCTGAAGTTTGGCAAGCTATGAGAAAAACTTAATTTCTGCAATTATTTCTTTTTTTAAATATCAAGTAGGTATTGCTAATTTTTGCTAAGTACGTTTATGTCTATATGTGAGATCTGACAATCAATACTCTGGAAGTTATCAAATACCAAAAATGCGTAAAAATATAACTTGTTAATTATTCTGGCAAATTTTGGAGCTTATGCGCGACCGGAAGATATCAACTGATCTAAACCAAATTAAAACACAATGTTTTTAGGCTGTATTTGAAGATGTTACAAACTATTATATTACGAAAACATCTAAATAAAAAATTAAAGAAATAATCTCAAAAATGAAGTTTTTTTTTTTTTTCATATTTTGTCAAACTTTAGAACCTTTGCGCTACTGAAAGATGTCAACCGATTTTGATATTTTTACTTTTCTTTTGTCTATATAATTCGCAACTTTTCCGCTCTATTACAACTTCGAAATAAATAAAATGAGTTTTTTTTTCGGCCCACCCTAATAAATATATTTCTTAGATCCGTGGCGCAAGTGATTAGACGCCTCTCATCCCTTGGGTCCTGAGATCGCGTCTTGGCCACCCAATGTACGTATTGTCGTGCGCCAAACGGTTTCTTGTGTAGGATTTTCTCACAGAGTTTTCCTGTTTTCGCCTGCCATAAATTTAATTCCATAATTTCTACACACTCATTTGATACATTTTTTTAAAATTTCATTTCATATGTCCCTGTGATGGTGCCCCTGTGATGTTGTCGGCCGCCAACCTTGTAATTCACATACCTCCAATGCAAAGGGTTTTATCGCAGCTCATCCCTCTGTCTTGGACACAAGTTGAGGAGAATATGAACAGTTTTATTGTTTAGAAAACTAGAGTTGATTTGTAGGTCTGATATACTTTACGAAATGGCAAAATTTATATTAATTTGCAGGATTTCACTCTAAATAAACACGAATTAAATTTGCAAATCAATAAAAATATTTAACACATCAGTTGATAGCAGGTCTGTATTTAATTGATTATACAATCAGTCATTTCTTTATCTTTCTTTATAATAAAATTACATTCGTGATATCTCAAGTTTATTGGAAGTTATGGCGAAAACTGCTTCTGATCTGTGAAGTTCGGCGTTACCCATACTAACATGTTAATCGCAGAGCTGTTTAAGTGTCACGATATCCTATATGATGAAAGGACACTTTAAATTCAGATTTCTATCAAATTCCACTTTGATTATTGTCGGATTATGTCATTTTCTTACTAAATAAATTTGACTTGTTTTTTTTTATATTATGTTGTGTTTCTGCTGTAAAGCTATGTTGACGTACTAAGCACTTCCATGTACACCATCCAGAATTCGTCTTCTTCTTCTTCCTTTCCAGGATTAGGTCAATGCGACCTGTTCCGGTCTCAAGTCCATCGTTTCCTTGGCCGTCCCAAAGATCTTTTCCCATGTGGTTTGTAGGTGTTGATCTTTTTGGGTAATCTTATATTGTCCATTCTGTCTAAATGTTCTTTCCATTGGTATTTATGCTCTTCTAGTTTATCAACTATTGCAAATATCTCCTGTTCATTTGTATTGATTCATTGTGTAATCATCCTTTTACAGATCTTAAAATTTTCATTTCAGCGACTTGAAATGTGTGAGATATCTTTTTTTTGTAAGTACCCAAGATTCAGATCCATATAAAAGAACAGGAACAGCCATAATTTTATAAAACCTCAGCTGAGTTTCTCTTCGAGTTTTTCGGAGGGTTCTTCTTATGGTGCCACACATCATTTGATATCGGTTTAATTTATTCTGCATATCCCAATTATAGCTATATGTTATATCTGAACCAAGATAGTTAAAATGTGCTATCTGTTCTATTATTTCATTATTGATCACTATTTTTGCTCTGACTAGCACTTTGCCCTGAAAAAACATAATTTTAGTTTTTGAAGTTGAGACTTTGAAATCATAATAGAGTCCTAATTGATTCAACATGTAAATGGCTCTTTGTAAATCATCCCCTGATTTCTGTATAATTACCAGATCGTCTGCATACATTAAAATATTCATATACATTTCCTTATTAATTTGTATTTCTATTGGACTTGATTTTTTCCATTTTCGTATAACATCGTCAAAATATATATTAAACAATGTAGGTGATAATGTACACCCTTGTCGAACTTCTTGATTGTACATTATAATAATAGCTAATAACCAGTTCTGTTAAAGCAGTTTGGTCAACTGTACACTATTAAAACCAACTTCAATTCTGGTTTTCAAATGTATGCAAGGAAATGAAATTCAATGAATAATGAATGAAGTTTACATAACATGTTACTGAATACGGAAATACAACTCAGACTTTTATTACAAAATATAGTTTGCTTTTCACATTCGACGACTCAAACTAATAATATAAAAATATAAATTTAGTATATCTCCTCTTAATTTAAAGTTGAAAATTTGGAAGTTAAAATAACATATCGGTATATTTTTGTAAGAAATGCCAAGAAATCCGAGTCCTGATTTAATATTCTCAATCTCATTTCTAAAATGTCACATTTTCATTGTGGGTCAAACTACCGGCTAGTTAGTTTCAAAAATCAGAAAACATCTTCCGTCCAGTCATTGAATAGCCTGGATTTCTTTTATAATGAAACCTTCCATTATTGCTCTAAAATGTATAACAAACTACATGATATGTAGTACATTCATTCTGTAAATTTCCTCCGTTTTAAAGAGAAAAAATGTTTCTTTGAGAGTGGCCGTGCGATAAAAATATTCTTCATACTTATTCCGGTAGTAGCCAGTACTAGTTTATATTATTTTAGTGAACTCATAGTTTTAAACTGTTGTTTAAAGCAAAAACATGATAAGCCACATATTGTTCTTTCTGAGATATCCATTCCATAGTGTTCTGCACGAAGCCGGTCTTTTGTGCTTTGCAGCTTTACTAGGGAATTATACGTGTGGTAGCTTCCCGTTGCTTTTCACACCGGGGAAGGATGATGATGATAATGATAAAGGTAATGATGATGGCCGGATGATTTTCTGGGACCGTTGGGCCCTAAGCATCCTAGTATTTGTCTTTCAGGTGAAGAAAACCCCCGAAAATACCTCACCCAGGAGACTGTCCCGACCGAGAATCGAACCCGGGTCCGCTGCGTGACAAGGCAGCACGCTACCTCGAGACCACAGCGGTGGTCTCTGAGATATAAGGATTTTAATGTTTCAAAAAATTATAAATACTAATTAGGCAGTATTGTTGTTAATCTTCTTCCTGTAAGCCCATGTTCCCCTACAAGGAAGAATTTGAGCCATACTAATTTAGTTACACTTGTTTTCGTATAGATGACATTTGAGTGGTCCGTGGTCAGCGTTCCGCCTCATACTGACATCTAGAAAACCAAGGTAAATTTTGCTTAGAGGCCTTTTCATTCAGGCTTAAGGATCTTTTACGAGTCTGAAAATCTTCAGACTCGGGACCCACAGCTTAAAGTCCCTCCCGGAGGACTTGCTCCTTAGATTTTTCCATCCTAAAAAATCCATCTACCCCGGCCGGGTTTGAACCCGCTACGCTCGGGATCAGAGGCAAGAAGCATAACCACTAGTCCACCGCGGCCGATTTTTTGTTACTAGCCTACATTGTGTGTCTATATGTTTTACCTCATCACTGCTAACTAACTAACTCACTGGCTGTATCGAACCCGTAAGTTCATAATCGCGCGGACGTAAGTTCTCGATGCATACTGTTCCGAGCTAATGTTTCCAATCATCCCCTGTATAATCTACTTCCCTCAAATCATGGATAATGTTATTATCCCACCTCATTCTTGGTCTACCAACTGAGCGTTTTCCCTCTGGTTTTCCTACAAGAATTTTCCATGCACGTGTTCATTCCCCACACGTGTCACATGTCCTGTCCAATCGCAGTCTATGAGACTTAACTGTTATCATATCTGACTTCCTATACATATAATGCAGCTCGCTATTAGGCCTATATATTTTTCTCCTTTCACCTGTCTGTTTATCTATTTTTGGTCCAAAAAATTCCTAAGAACTTTATTCTCAATGTATTGCTGGCAATCTTCTTTCCTCCCTTAAAGTAAGAGTCCATGTTTCGCACCCATATAGGCCTAATATAACTGGGAAAATAACTGTTTTATATATTTTCAGTTGACGCGCTTACAAATGAATTTATGGATATTTCAATACATTTATTTGCTATCATTGTAAAAAATGGCGTTTCTTAATACAATGTGGCTTATCATGTTACTGCCCTAAGCCCTTCAATTAGAAGTGTGTCTCGCTACTGTGCTTGAATGAAAATATCGCGGAAATGCATTTTAATTTAATTTTAATTCTTCACATTTTCAGCAGTCGTTTCTTGTTTGAAGCTTATCTTTATTAAAAATTAAATTGACAGATAATATATTAGTATTGATGTTTCCAGTTTGTTATAAAGAAGTACTGCAGCACATATTGTTTTTGTTCTTTGGATTCAGGCAAACCAGATCTACTGATCACCCGGGTGACTAATTTTACTATTTCGATCGTTATATGATAACACACTTTCATTTTCTCCCTGTATTTCTGAGAGTCCAGATCCTCCAATCATAAAAAGGTAAACAAATAAATGAAGGGGTAGGAAAAATTAATCATCTTAATATTGAGCCTTCAAACTATGCTTCTGCCAACTAGCAAACATGCATTGGGCTATGATGATCTTGTAGAAGATTTCCGGGCTGTTGGCCGTGGTCTTGAGGCTTGTAGTTCCCCGACGTTTCGCCAGAGACTGCGTCCGGCATCCTCAAGGATTGTCTCTGGCGAAACGTCGGGGAATTACAAGCCTCAAGACCAAGGCCAACAGCCCGGAAATATTCTACAAGATCATCATAGTAACTCCTGCCGTGAAAGCCTAAGTCAATATAATACATACGGCTGCTTGGTTTTGTGAAATCCTCATTCAGTTAATTTCCTTGGCTACATTTTCAATTTTAAAAAAGTGTTTACATAGAAGCGCATCGGAAACATAATAAATTATACTTTATAAATACAAGATGTGAAACGATTCTGCTTTTTTTTATTTTCAGGTAAATCAGTACATATACCTAAAAAAGAAAGAAATTGTCTTCTGCCCTGTGTATAATAACAATTACTGACATTTCCTAACAAATGTAATTAAAATGATTAAAATTAAAATCCTTACAAAATAGATTTCTTTGTAATCTGTAGCGGAGAAAATGAACTTAGGATTTCAGATTATGGATGCTCATTTATTGGACAAAAATAAGCGACTTTTAATTTCACAATTCCTTCAAATTCCGCATTTATAAAGCAAATTACATAAAAAAGTACGTAACATTCTTTGAAATGAATTATATATATGTATGTTCCTGGAGCCCAGACCCACTCTTAGTATAACAGCGCTTTGAGCATAGATTCTTTTTTATGGAAGAGACCAGCTCTTGTTTTCGATTATCAAATCGATGTACATATTACTTCCAGTGATAAATTTGTTGTGTAATATCAAAAGGAAAATTTTGTTCTGACTTAACATATTTAATATGGAATTCGATTTTGTGTTTTAGTTCTAAACCATATTGTTTGTCCTCGCAAGCATTATTTAGTTTACTGACTGATTGAGACGACATGGGCAAGAGGCTGACATATAAATTGTTATGCTGTATGAAACACATAAATTCAAATGTGTCACTCTATGATGCATAACTCGGTAGTTAACAATATTAATAAATATAAAAATTAGGATGATTAAAAAATGTTTATTACAATACTGTTAAATTGTGGTGTGATTCGTAAATAATGATTTTAAAGGATTTTTAATCTCCGTTAAGTATAATTAAAAAATAATTGAATAATTTATAATTCAAATAATATTTTTTATAATACAATATTAGGCCTATTTTTTATTTTAAACTACATAAATAACAATATATCCATAGCTGTGGTCTCAAGGTAACGTCGTTGATTCTTAAGCAGCTGGCCTGGGTTCGATATCCGGTCAGGAATAGTTTCCTCATCTGTAAGAATAGTTAAGGCCCAAACTGTCCCCTATCACCATGTGACCATCACAATTACCCTATCATATTCGCCTTGTTTAGTACGAATGTGTGGGTGAATGGTGGGTCATGTATTAAATGTTTGTGTTGTCTCGGAGGTGACCATAGAATTGAGCTGATCAGTCATCCAGGGAGGCCGTCAGTGTCGTTGTGTGGTCGAGAAGAATACGTCTAATCAAGAGTTTAAAATTCCATTCTCTACAGTCGTGTCTCGTGTCATGTTAAATTGAGGAGAGATTAAACTGGGGTAAAGAAAGAAAGAAAAGATCAGTTTTTGTGATGATAATTAATGAAAACATTGTATTTATTCCCACTTTCTGGTAACTAGGTTAAATGATCCGACTCTAGAGAAGGACATAGGTTCTCAATCATCACACTCTAATCACATACACGTAGGTTCATAACTTTTAACAATGTCACGCAATATTTTTTTTCTCGTAAGATGATGAAACTGAGTACACTGGTCAACATGATTTTTGTCTCATGAGTACCAATAGTTGTACTTAATGCAGTTTTTTTAACGTGTTTTCAAATATGTATTCGGAATTTTTCCATCGCCCACAGTTTTTTATTTCAATTTCAATTAATGGATTTAAATAATTATTTTTTAATAAACTTTTTTCGTCCATTTTTCCATTGTAAAATAAAACCAAATTAGCTAACTCAGAAGATTTCAGCTATGGAAAAGAGATATCAAGGCAAATGAAATCCTAATATGCTGGCCGATTATTGTTGGATCATCAAGAGGGATGCTCCACAGGCGACATATAGCAGAAAATCGTCATTTCTTACTTTCTAGGTGAGTCCGAATGTTCGAATACTGTGTAGTTACGAATGCAGAAAATATTAGTGTTTGAAATTATAAATTCCTGTCTCTCCGAAACCTTGCGTGATGGAGAAAAACCGATATCATATTTGATTTCAGGAGAAAGCATACATAGAATCACATATTTGTTTATTTCTGAGACAAAAAAAAAGTTTATTTTTTGTTCCTCAGTGATATTGGCGTGAGATGACACTGCTGAAAAATAGGCTACGTTAAATAACCATTTCTGGTACCATATTATTAAAAATAGACTCGAGAAGATCGAACTTCAGCGTAAAACTAAAAACGTTACGAAATATAATATAAAAATCAGTTTTAATTTATGCAATTAAAAAGTAACGGTAATGAGAAATACTAGCCACATTGTTTACATACGAAAATGAGCGATTCATCCCGACAGATATAATATAATCGATCTTTGGGATCTAAGGAAAATCTTATGTGGTAATTGTGGAAATAAATGAGCTACAAAGAACCTGTGGGCTTGTCACACATTTCGTTAATATCTATTTTGTTGCTTATACAAAATTTTTAAACAGAAATCTATACGATTAAAACACGCAATTTCACAAATAGGACTTCTGTAGTAAAGAGATCAGCACCTAGCCCTTTAGTAACAAAGGAAAGTATAAACTATTATCATTGCATGACGAATAATTACCTTGGAATTTCTATCAACGACCACGTTGTGGTATACCAACTCCATGTCCAAAAAATATCTGCAGTTTTTAACTGCAAGGCACAGAAGTCGAAGCCATAATCCAGCGATGGCAACCCACTTTACCGAGTAGATGGATTTCCTGCTTTTATAGTTAAGAGAGTAGTAGATTGAAGACGGAAAGTGGCTGCGAAACAAAAACAAGGTAGTGAGGGTTTTATCAGATTTTAAAATTCGGATGGTTCGAGAGTTGTATTACTTCGAATTTATAGTTTAAATGAGATATTTGGTTGTTAAGAAGAAATTTGGAAGAAATAATGATAGGGAAGAGGGTACCCGGCTCAAACTTTATAGGAAGATTAATAAATAGGTCTTTATAATGGCACGAAAAATTATCCTTACTTTAGATAATGTTTATTCCAGAGCGGTGAACTAGTGGTATTGCTCATTGCCTCTGGTCCAAAGGATCGCGGGTTCAATATCCCCGCCGGGGTTCGATGGGTGTTTTTTCTCGGACGGAATCAATCCAAGGTAGCATAGTCACTCTACGGAGGGGACTTTATAAGCCGTGGGTCCCCCAGAGTTGTTGAAGATTTTTAAGGGTCGTTAAAAAAAAATCCTTAAGGGCCTGAATGAAAAGGCCTCTACGCCAAATTTACCGATTTTTCCCGTCCTAGTAAATACCTTGGTTTTGGTAGATGTCAGTATGGGGCGGAACGCTGACCACGGAAGACTCAAAATGCCATCTATACGAAAACAAATGTAACTTAACATTCTTCCCTATAGGGGGGAGAGCGCTTAAATCTCTGTAAAGGGAAAACATGGCTTCCAAGGTTCCAGAGAAGAAATTTTAATAAATCAAGGAGTTCGGACCAGGGCGTGTACGTTAAAAATCACTACATTGTTTATGTGTATTATTTTGACGATGGTCTACGAAAATGGAAAAAATCAAGTACATAGGGGAATATAAAGTAATACGGAACTTGTATATGAATATTTAAATAGATGCAGTGTACTATTCTGTTTTGTTTATGTTATACAGAAGTCAGAGGATGATTTACAAAGAGCCATTTACATGTTGAATCAATTAGGACTCTATTATAATCTCAAAGTCTCAACTTCAAAAACTAAAATTATGGGTTTTCAGGGCAAACTGCCAGTCAGAGCAAAAATAGTGATCAATAATGAAATAATAGAACAGATAGCACACTTTAACTATCTTCGTTCAGATATAACATATAGCTATGATTGGGATATACATAATAAATTTAACCGATATCAAATGATGTGTGGCACCATAAGAAGAACCCTCCGAAAAACTCGAAGAGAAACTCAGCTGAGGTTTTATAAAATTATGGCTGTTCCTGTTCTTTTATATGGATCTGAATCTTGGGTATTCACAAAAAAAAAGACATCTCACACATTCAAGCCGCTGAAATGAAATTTTGAAGATCCGTAAAAGGATGTACACGCATGGATAGATTACACAATGAATCAATAAGAAATTAACTGGAAATATTTTTAATAGTCGATAAAAGAAGAGCACAAATACCAATGGAAAGAACATTTAGACAGAATGGACAATACAAGATTGCCCAAAAAGATCAACACCTACAAATCACATGGAAAAAGATCTTTGGCACGGCCAATGAAACGATATACTTGAGATCGTTACATGTCGCATTGACCTAATCCTGGAAAGGAAGAAGAAGAAGATATTTGGCCCTGGATTTTAGTACCTGGAGTTAAAAAGGCAGTTTTATTTATACCGCCTTGGTATAAGACACTGCATCTCTGGAAGAAATTTCAAAGTAGGTTTCGGCGTGAAATGGTTGACAGTTCCATTGTAAGACCTCCAGGTTCTCGGAGTATTATCGCTCTCTATATTGTGAGAATACAAAAAAAATGTTAAAATGATGACTTGACATTCACTAAGTATTCAATCCTACTTAAGGTAAGACACTGCTACTCACTTGTCAGTTGTGTTGTTTCATTGGGAGTGCACCAGCATGCGGGTAGAGGGAGCTCACATACCTAATGAGCATGACCTTAACCCTATTTATTATTTTTTTACCTATTTAACCTGAGAATCTATGCAAGTTGAAAAAAAAATTATAAAAAATAGAAGAAAAATGTTTGAAATGGTATGGGCACCTCATAAGAATGGAAGAAGATAGAATGTCAAAGAAGATTCTTGATTATGAAGCTAATGGAAGAAGTGGTAAAGGGAGACCTAGAGAACTATGGATAGATGGAGTGAGGAGAAATATGGAAGCTAGAGATTTAGAGGGAAGAAGGTGCTTTAGACAGGGATCTATGTCGACAAATCACTTTAGGTTGAAGGAGAAACACTGTATTGTGGAATATTCCTAATCTTCTTCTTCTTCTTCTTCTTCTTCTTCTTACAAGGATTGAACTATTTTGGTTCGTTCCGGCTCCAAGTATAATAGCTGCTCTGCCCATCTCTTTCGTGGTCATCCCCGATCTCTTTTTCCTCCTCTTGGTTGATAGTTCAGACTTTTCCTAGGCAATCTGTTGGTATCCATCCTCCAGACATGTTCATACCATTTTCTCCTATACTCTTCTATTTTATCTGTCAAACTGAATATTTGTAGCTCTTTACGGATATCTTCGCTCCTAAAAAATAATAAACCTGAGAATCATCAATTATAAGCAAATGAAAAAATTGATGCATGACTGGTTGGATGGGTTCCAATTGTTCTTAGGACAATACAAACCTTGAAAGATAATGAAATGTAAATTCTGGAATTTTTATCAAGAACTGTATTTGATCGTCCTCCATAAGCCAAGTAACTTGACGTATTTTAATTTAATTTCCGAGTTCATTTCTCGAGGTAATCAGCGTTTTTAAGTTATTGTTATGTTTATAAATGCTTATTTTCATCGTCACTCCGGTATCATGGCAGCTGCCGCCGTCTTCCGGAAACCAAACGTCATTCCTCTCTGTCCATCCATTGATCTTCCTCCAATCATCTGATATTCATAGCCGCTTGTACCCCTACTATCCAAGTTTTCTTCAGTCTTCCTCTCTTCCTCCTTTCCATTGGGATCCATTCCATAACAATTTTAGGCAATCTTTGCTATGGCATTCTTTTGACATCGCCATACTGTTGTAATCTTTTCTTTTCTATAATATCTATGACGTCCGGCTCCTCTTGCACACTCATAATTTCACTTATTTATTTATTTCATATTCTATCTATTCTTGATTTTCCAGCTGATCTTCTTAAAACATCCATTTCTGTACTTAAAATTATTTTCATTTCCCTGGTAGGAATTTGCCAAACTTCAGCACCATATGTTAAAATGCTCTGAATTATGGTTTGATATATTTGTAATTTTCTATTTTTTGTAATATTCTTGCTCCACCAAACAGAGTATAAAGCATTTATTGCTTGTTTTGTTTGTGCGATTCTATTTTTAATTTCCCTTCTGTTATCGCCTGAATGGTCTAATTCAATACTAGATTTTAGTTCTTCTCCATCGTTGAAATTTATATTACCCATTTATTCTCCTATACACAGATATTATTTAGTTTTCTCTATATTTATGTAAATTATCCATTTTTCATATCATTCTTTTAGTTCTTTTTTGCCATATAGTCTATGTCATCGTGGTCTTGTGCTAATGCTAATTTTATAAAGTTTATATTAGTTCGCCTCCAAAAGGATCTGCTATGGTATAAAATTTTAGAAATGTCTTGACCGGGATTGGAACCGCGAGCTTGAAACAGTGCGTTGAGTGGCGTGGGAGATTGACCTGTATATTTTTTATCGACAGTCGGATAGCCCACACGGTAAAGGTTACAAATTACAGAGTAGTGCCACGAATAACTGAAACAAGTGGAGTCAAGTAGTTATTGAAAATCTTTAAGGGTTTATTTAATAACTACCTGTTTCATCAGGAGAAACATGCACATCCACACGCCCTACTCAACGTGTAGACAACAATATAAAAGGAAATAGTTAAAAAAAACTTGTTATAGTGCAGTGAACAATATATTCAATGGAAAAGTCCATCATGCGGGAACTGCGTTCACTAAGCAAATTCATCACCAAGTCGAAATAACGGTTCGACTTTGATGGTTTACATAATATACAGTAAAATTTGTTTATTCGCGGGTTAAAAAATTGAGACACAATTCCTGTATTCGCGGTTATATTTTTTATTAGGGGATCCAGTCGGTATATTAGAAGCACTTGTATCCTTTATTAACGCATCGGCAACTTTTTTACCGAAAGCCGACTTTTACAAAGAGTGATTCAAACCTAGCGGACAAATTAATATCAAAGTAAAACATGCCTTATTGTCACTAAGCCTAAAGTTCATTGTTAAAAGCCACCGCCGCAGTATATCACGTGCCGCTATGTCCGTTGATAAATGCCGCCCTCGCCACGATCCGTGTTTTATTGATCAACTTGTCATTTGTTGCAATAATTTTGACTAAATAACGTGTATCTTCTGCTTTGTTGCCAATTTATAATGTCGAGTAAAAGGCAAGTAAATTAGTTCCGAAGCAGAAAAAAGTAGTGCTGCCTCTTAAAGTAAAAATAGAAATGCTTGACCGTTTGCGCGTTGGCGGGTCGTTTACGTCTATATCACGCTGTTTCAATGGTAATTAATCAAGAAATCCGAAGACAAAATGAGGAATTCTATCGCACAATTTACAGTTGAATATCAATCTTAATTAATTTAAAGATATTTTAAAAGTGGAAAAACAAGAAAACAATATTACTAAGTTCTTTAAGGCTTTGCCTAAACCTGACTGTAATAAGTAATATAAATGGTTCAAAATCTCTCGTGAATTTATTTTATTTTGATAATCTTTATTTTATTTTGTAATCTTGGAACGTGTCCTCTATATAACCATACAAATTACCATTCCATATGCGCGGCATATTTGTGGAACATATCCCCCGTGAATAAGGAGCTTTTACTGTATATTCTTTTGCTAACCTTTAAATTAGAAAAAAACTCATTTGCCAACTTATTTAAATGTGTCGGATTCCAGTGAAAATAAACGATGCATAACAGTAAATTATTTACCTTTTGCATATTGTTTCAACAGCTAACTCATAAGTCCATACTAGCAAGTACAATGTTGTATGAAACGGAAGTTTGGACAGTGACACAACATGCCAACAGAATAACTGCAGTTGAAATGTTTTTTTGGAGAAGAGCTGTCAGAAAATATCGACTGGAAATAATTAGAAATACAGAAATTAGAAAATGGATGAATGCAGAAAGAAGCATAATGGATGAGATTGAACACAGAGGGCTAAAATGGTATGGACACGTAAGAAAAATGCAGGATGGAAGACTACCAAAGGCCGTCTATGCATGGAATATTGAAAGAAGGAGCAGATAAGGACGGCTAAGATCAACCTGGAAGAATAACATTCAGAATTCAATGAGGAAATTTGGTGTAACGGATGAAGGCACAGAGGACAGAGAACGATGGAGAACTTTAAATAAGGGAAATTTGTGAATGTTTGTTACAAACTGATAGTCTGTAAGTCCGTAGACATTTACGTATTTTTTAAAACTCGTGTTAATTATTAATATTTGTTGGAGAAAACTTCAATGACGGGGAAAATTCTCACAATGAATGAATGATAGTGTTTCATAATTTGACAATTTAAATAATTTATATATTTTTTATTTTTTATTGCTTTACTGAAAACAAATTAATTAAATATATATTATATCATACATTTTCGTATTAAGGGTAAATAAAATTCTATGATATAGATATATATTGCAAAAAAGCAAATATGGCAGTTCCTATACCGGTTTTTTAATTAAAGTTAACCCCCACTTCCCATGGTCGGATTTCGTTGATTTTTTAGAATATCTTTCTCCTTTTATTTCAATAGCATGTACAAAGATTTTGTACGAAAATCGAAAATTGCTACCACTAAAGCGAAATTTATACTTGCGTTTCAGGTTAATTCCTATTCCTAATGGCTGAATTCAAATACCTAGGAACAATAATCACAAATAGGAATGAGATGCACAAAGAAATTAAACATAGGCTCAATTCTGGAAATGCGTGCTATTATGCATTGCAGAGACTCTTGATGTCCAAACTCCTTTCAAAAACGTTAAACTGAAAATATATAAAACTATTATTCTACCAGTTATATTATATGGGTGCGAAACACGGACTCTTACTTTAAGGGAGGAAAGGAGATTACAAGTATTTGAGAATAAAGTACTTAGGAAAATGTTTGGACCAAACAGAGATGAATAGACAGGTGAATGGAGAAGACTACATAAAAATGAACTACATGGTCTTTATAGGAAGCCAGGTATAATAAGAACAGTTAAGTCTCGTAGACTGCGATGGGCAGGACATGTTGCACGTATGGGGAATGAAAGACTTGCATGGAAGCTTCTTCTAGGAAAGCCAGAAGGAAAACGCCCAGTTGGTAGACCAAGAATGAGATGGGAGAATAACATTAACCATGATTTGAGGGAAGTAGATTATACAGGGAATGATTAGAAATCATTAGCTCAGGATATGGATGTATGGAGAGCTTATGTCCGTGCGGCCATGAACGTACGGGTTCAATAGTGCCAGTGAGTAAATAAGTAAGTAATGTGCTGGTTAACGAACCCGACCTTAATATTTTTAATTCATTGCTATATGCTGAGTTTCGTTCAGAAAAACAAAAATTTCGACCGCTAAAATGTTCACATATACGTGTTTGTATGTATACATATATATCCTCCACTGTGATCTCGAGGTAGCATGCTGTCTTGTCATGCAGCGGCCCGGGTTCGATTCCCTGTCGGGACAGGCTCCTGGGTGAGGTTTTTTCGGTTTTTTTCCTCACCTATTAGACAAATGTCAGGAAGCTTAGGCCCCAATGTGAGGAGACATTTGGATACCACGTATCCAGGTCGATGGATTGGAAGAGAGAGACCAGTCCCTTGGCCTCCGAGATCACCTGATCTTAACCCTCTCGACTATTTTTTGTAGGGCGACATGAAATAGTCTGTTCATCATACTACAGTAGAGTCACGTATGGATCTTATTGCCTCAATCCGCGCTACTGCAAAGACAATTCATAAGAGACCAGGCGTATTTCAACATGTGCGCCAAACTCTATACACCCGATGTACACTCTGCAATGAGATGGGAGGTGGATATTTTGAAAACGTAATGTGATTGTGACAGCACGAATATTGTCAAGTATTGAGTCTTGGAATCCAACTGCCGGAACTCTTGTCAAGTTATGCTCATGGTGTGAAAACGCATCACATCCGGACATTGGTACCTTATTAAAAAAGATCAACATAGCGTACCTCAATATACTACCTCACCTCCATTTTCGGTGCTTTTTGGAACACTCTTTATAGCCTATATATTTATGTATTTATTTATTTATTTATTCATTTACTAGCTAATGCCCGGCGTGCGCTGCTACGTCTAAATATATGAAAATTAAAAAAAAATAATTATAAATTTATATTTTTAAATACCCCGTGCTGATTACCGGGCGTTGCCCGGGAATCTACTTACCCCGATCTTCTTGACATAAATGAACTGAAACACGAAAATTGATGTGTTTTATGTTTACTTAAATAAGTAGAGGGAAACATTTATATCGTAATTATTTTTAGATCCCGTGCTCTTTATTTTTATTTTAGGATTGAAGGAATCCTCGACCAAAATATAGATTTTTTTCTTTCACACTTCCCGGTATTGCGTATCTGCCTATGTCATATTTCTCTTTTTCATGTTGTCTTGAATGGCTTTGGTCTACCACGTTTCCATTTACCAGGAGGTACCCATTTCAATATTTCTTTGTTTATTTCTGTGTCCCTTCTTCTCATTATATGTCCATACCATCCTAGTTGGATTTCTTCAATCTCTTGTACAACATCCATTTCTACATTCATTATTTTTCTTATTGTATTATTTCTTACTTTATCCTATTTTTATATTCTTGCCGATTTTCTTAAAAAGTCCATTTCTGTGACTAATAATTCATTTCTGTGTTTTTGCTTCAACATCCATATTTCTGCGCAATATAATAAAATACTCTTCACAATTGTGTTACATATTAATAATTTAGTCCACTTGATCATATGCTTTCTCCATAAAATATAATTTAATGTGCCAATAACTTTCTTTGTCTCTATTATTTTTTTTCGATGTCTAATTCAGATTATCCATCTTTTTTAATTATGTACATGTGCTATTAAATAGAATCGGTGAAGTTAGGCCAACACGCACTCACTATTGAGTAACACAAAGAAATTGGGACTGGAAGTAAATATCAGTAAAACTAAATATATGGTCACACATAGAAATTCAATATATAATGGAAATGGACAGCTAATGACAAATGAGGGCAATTTTGAGGAAGTGGCTGAATTCAAATACCTAGGAACAATAATCACAAATAGGAATGAGAGGCACAAAGAAATTAAACATAGGCTCAATTCTGGAAATGCATGCTATTATGCATTGCAGAGACTTTTGATGTCCCAACTCCTTTCAAAAAACGTTAAGCTGAAAATGTATAAAACTATTATTCTACCAGTTATATTATATGGGTGCGAAACATGGACTCTTACTTTAAGGGAGGAAAGGAGATTACGAGTATTTGAGAATAAAGTTCTTAGGAAGATTTTTGGACCAAAGAGAGATGAACAGACAGGTGAATGGAGAAGACTACATAACAATGAACTACATGGTCTTTATAGGAAGCCAGATATAATACGAACAGTTAAGTCTCGTAGACTACGATGGGCGGGACATGTTGCGCGTATGGGGAGTGAAAGACGTGCATGGAAGCTTCTTGTAGGAAAGCCAGAGGGAAAACGCCCAGTTGGTAGACCGATAATGAGGTGGGAGAACAACATTAACTATGATTTGAGGGAAGTAGATTATACAGGGAATGATTGGAAATCATTAGCTCAGGATAGGGATGTATGGGAAGCTTATGTCCGCGCGGCCATGAACCTATGGGTTCGATAGTGCCAGTGAGTAAGTAAGTAAGAAGTTCTGTAATTTAAAAAAAATATTTTCATGAAAACAGTCCCAACAGCTTAATTCCTTCGGAATTCAGTAAAAGATCATTTAATAGTGTAGCCCATATACATTTCTGAATATTATAGAAAATGGTGTTAAAAATTGTTTATCTGGCCACATTATATGATTGATATTTTTAATCATTGAATATTTTTCGAGTCCACCGCTGTGATCTCGGAATTATATCATAGGATGCTGCGGGACCGGATTCGATCCTCTATCGGGATAATTCACTCGGTGATATATTTTCGGGATTTTTATTCACTTGTAAGACAAATGTAAGGAACCTTTAAGGTCCGCAACTCCCAGAAACCATTACATCATCATGATCACCATTATCGCCTTGTTCAGTATGAATGTATCTGTGAACAGTGCGTCTCGTCATATATGTTGTGTGATTGGTGGCCTAGCATTCATCCGGGAAGGCTGTCACAAAGTGTGTGCAATCCACAACTTTAAATTCTTTCCTGTAAGTCAACGAGACATGGGGAACGTGAAAGTACATACAAAATGTGTAGAGAATAAAGTAGAGAAAGCAAAAAAAATATATTTTCCGAATGGCACCTTATCACATTTATAGGTGCCTATTTACTTACTTACTTACTTACTTACTTACTTACTTACTTACTTACTTACTTACTTACTCACTCACTGGCACTATCGAACCCGTAGGTTCATGGCCGCGTGGACATAATCTCTCCATAACCCCTATCCTGAGCTAATACTTTCCCTGTATAATCCACTTCCTTAAAATCATAATTAATGTTATTCTCCCACCTCATTCTTGGACTACCAACTGGGCGCTTTCCCTCTGGATTTCCTATAAGAAGCTTTATAGGTGCCTATTTAGGCCTATATTTTTTCCGTGATCACATTATAATTATATTATTTTCCAACTGCAGACCTTTTCTCAGAATATTGATCTCAAATATATTTTCTATGAAACACTAAGAAATACTGGGCCGCTCCCTAGAGTAGTTGGTTAAGACAATAAGCTGCAAACCGGAAGGCTCTATTTCCGAAGGGATCATATATTTTAAACCAGGTGTGTCCAACCCGCGGCCCTCGATCCCATCGCATGCGGCCAGCAATGACATTTGCTCTACCACATCGCATTCAGCCCGCAGTGATAGCTGTAAGTTTTAGTCTAATATAATTTATGAAATAAGTAATTCTATTTGGTATAAGATAAACTTCAAAGAGCAAGACTTTTCTGTTTCCAACACATGTGTTTGCGAAAGTTCATCCTACTCATCCTCTTACTCAAAACATGGAGAAATCACATCCGTTTTAAGAAACGCCCAGCCCATATTTCTATTTATGATCCTACCTACCGCGCATCGCTTTGAAGTCTTCTCCGTGCATTGTTGACCGCGCGGTTACTATTAGTCATTTAAAATATCTCTGCAGGCGGAAGAATTACGAAGCTCTGTTTGTTGCTACACGTGACGTCATATAAGGCAGTGTATACTGTCAACGTCCCACGTCCCATTCCCCTCTGCACTCATAGATAGCAGTGTCACGTGTTCTATTCCTGCATAAACACGACTGCAGTGCCTTCCGTCAACAACTGCACTTACTCCTTAAACGGGTAATACTTTCAAAGGTGAGTGTGTGCCAGATGATTTATTATCGTTACATTTTGTACATTTCAAGTTAGTTTCCAGTTTGCAGTTGTTCTTTTACATTGTAGTGTCAGTGTTAGTGAGAGGTTTGATGAATACAATTAATTCTGTAACTTAGAAAGAAAGTAATACATAAGTACACCTGGTCGGCTAGAGGATTAAGATCAATTATTGATTATTTCTTGGTAAACAGAAAATTGATACCCTGGGTCACAGATGTAAGAGTATATAGATGTTTCGATGTAGGAACACATCATTTTCTCTTGACATGTAATATAAAATTATTAGAAAGATGGAGGAAACCAACAACAAGAAAAATTTACAATGAAGAAACATATAAAGTGGATTTATTACAAGAAGAAAGTATAAGAAAGTTGTATGCAAATAGATTATCTCAATATATATTACAGAGAGAAATAAATAATAATAATATAGAAGAGGAATGGAGCAACATCGATTGGGCTCTAAAGAAAGCAGCATATGAAGTTCTAGGATTAAGAAGGAAAAATTGTAAGAAGAGAGGACTAAGAATATGGAATGACGAAATTAAAACAGTTATAGAGGAAAAGAAGAAAGCATATTTACAATATTTACAAAAGATAACTGAAGAAACAAAAGAAATATATTATAACAAAAGAAAGGAAGCAAAGAAAATTGTTAGAAAATCCCACCAAGACAATTGGGAACGATATGTATCTAATCTAGAACATGATCTACGTGGACGACAATGGACTGCTTATAGAACAATTAAATATTTAAATAAATCAGAAAAAGAAGCTGCATATATACCTACATCAATATCAGAACAACATTGGATAGAATATTTCAGAGACCTGTGGTACAACGAGAATGAAAACGAAGAAGAACCAAAATGTGAGAATTTGAAAGTAGATAAAATACAAATGGAAGAACTGGAAGAATCGCTCAAATTAACAAATAATAGAAAAGCTAGCAGACCAGATGACATCAATTCAGAACTAATTAAATATGCAGATATATTCTTTAAATTAAGATTCTTGAATTTTCTTAATATGTGTTGGGAGAATCATAATATACCAGCAACATGGAGGCAAGGTATAGTAAAACCAATTTACAAGAAAGGAGAAAGAAACCAACCATCTAATTACAGAGGCATTACCCTCCTAAATAGTGGATATAAAATCTATGCTAGAATAATAGCAAAACGAATACAACGAATTACTGAAGTAACACTAGCAGAAGAACAAAATGGGTTCCGACAAGGAAGATCTTGTACCGATGGAGTATTTGCCCTGAATCAGATAATAAACAAAAGACAAGAAAAAAACCTAGAAACACATTTGTTATTCATAGACTTAGATAAAGCATTTGATCGAGTAAACAGGGAAATATTGTGGAATGTCCTAAAAGAAAAAGGCCTCCCTATTCAGATTATAGAAACTGTTAAGAGCTTGTACTACGGAACAAATATTTGTATTGACCCACAGCTGACTAAAAATAAGACATTTTTTTCAAATAAACCAAGGAGTACGACAAGGGTGTTCACTCTCACCTATATTATTTAATATTTATCTGGACGATATCCTAAAAGAATGGAAGAAGGTTTTAACTAATGAAGGAATATTAATAGATAATAAAGATAAAATAAATGCTTTATTATTCGCTGACGATGTTGTACTTTTGGCAGAATCTGAAACTGAGCTCCAAATGTTTGCATATAAATTTAAATTAATAGCCAATAGATATAATTGTAAAATATCAATAAATAAGTCAAAAGTAATGGCATTTATTGGTAAATATGGAATTCGATGAAAAATTGTACTGGATAACAAAATAATAGAACAAATATCACATTTGCAATATTTAGGATGTGATATAACTTACAGAGAAAATAAAGATATAGAAAATAAAGTAAATAAATTCCAGGCTATTTGTGGAACCATAAAAAGAACCTTAGGTCGGAAAACAAGGAAAGATACGAAACTTAAATTATATAAAACAATGGAAGTGAAAATTGGATAATGAAATCAAGGGATAAAAGCAGGATACAGACTGCGGAAATGCTGTTTTTACGTAATGTGAAAGGATGCACAAGAGCGGATAGAATAAGGAATGAAACTATACGAGAAGAATTAAATATATATATATATATATATATATATAAATTGAAGATAAAATCAGCGAAAATAATAAGAAATGGACAGAACACTTAATGAGAATGAACAACGAAAGAATACCAAAAAGAACCCTCCTGTATAATCCCAGAGGAACAAGAGATGTTGGCCGACCACGTAGAAGATGGACTCCACTTTTAACTTCGCCGGAACAGGCTGCATAGCCTAAACCTTGTAGTAGAAGAAGAAGAAGAAGAACTTCATAAGTGTTAACTATGGTTTCCAAGTGAAACGACACGAATATATCGTTCAATTTAGATTTTAGAATTAGATAATGAAAAAATATATAAATTTAATTTAATTTTAAAAATAATTCAACTAATATGATTAATATTTTAATAAAAACAACATCACAATATATTGACTATTTTATTTTTAAATTAATTGGTTTATCACAGATCCTATTTAATAAGGTAACAAAATCGGATAATGTGGCCTGCAAACCAATTCACCTAAACAACCTTGGCCCTTTTCCAGAAAAGGTTGGAGGAACACCATGACCCTGAGATCGACTCAGCTTCTAACGAAAATGAGACCCGTACATATATTCTGAGGGTAAAGGCGACCGTCAGCAGGGCTGACATCTTCTCTGACTGTGTATAAAAGCGGTAATCTTAACTTACTGCAACCGCAAGGGAATTTTGAGAACTGTAATGGGATCACTTTATATCGTTCGCTAAAGAAAAGTATATATTTAAAAAACCAGTTTGAAAATTCAACCAACAGCCAAGATCCTTTTCATTTTGTGTTTAAAAAACGATATGAAACGGTCACTATAAGCTTCTTCGTTATATCACTCAGATTCTGTATTAATTTATATATTATCGTTAACCGGACACTAGGAATTATAATCTGCTGAACTTTCACCATGTCTTGTAAAGGAAAGTTATATGTAGGCCCCACTGAAAATTTTTAAACAATATTTATTTTGTATATTTATTTTCGAAAAAAAATATTTGCTAAAAACTAAAAAATATTTTCAGAATATTATAAGAAATTCTTGATAAAAGTCTCATTACTTACAGAAAAATAAATCCTGAGTAATAGAAGATAAACATCAGAATATACCCAATTGCTCTAGTGATCTGATTTATACAATACGTACAAACAAAGAAAAAATCTTGATTCAAAGTCAGTGTACTAAGTCATATTAACAGAGGCCAACGTACGGTGCAATCTCTGTATTTCCTCGATATTGCACGTGCAACTGAATAAAATACATACAACCACATACATTTTCGTAACTATTTTACAAATTGTCGTACTTAACCAACTTTATTGAAGTAGGTGTTGGAACTGTTCACCTTCGTTGTCCTTACATTTTTGACACAACTTTATAAAATTTGTTGTACATATCATGGACTGTTGAACGTGATGGAATTTTTACACCCGGGAATCGTGTTTCAAAACGTCCTTGTACTTGGCTGGCAGATTGAGTTAATAAATATTGTTCTTATATAAATGCACGTTATTCAGTAGAACAATTATTAGCCATTATACAGTTTACTCTCATACACATGTGATTCACTTTACACTTATGTTTTATAGGATACAAATTTTAAAATTGAAATAACTTATACACATGTCATTCAGTTCACAAGGAAAAGCGATCAAGCACCTTATCTACTCGAGGTACACTATCTGACTGTGGCCGTGAACTCGTAAACTGCTGAGTCAGCGCACATTTCAAGTCCCGTGCATGCACGTGTAAGCCTTCGTTATCTCACAGCACAAACCCCGCGTCTGCCTTCCACTACTAAACTGATCTCACTGTATAATCCGCAGATGAGGAAAATGCAAGTGCGGATTGAGGTAAGTGGGGGGAAGAACAATCGTCGCAGTACCAAACACGCCTACAAATTCAGGAACATCCGTATGCCACGTAGTTTATTTCAGCCGTATTCTGCTGAGGATTGTGCATGAGACTCGGAATTTCCACGTCCGCTGAGAGACTGAAAGGTTTAGTTGGTACAATCCCTCATGACGTAATAGCCGTAAGACATTCCTGGAGGCCGTTTTCTTGTAACTTGCGAACTGTAAGCATGACTGAACTCTTTTCAGATAACGTGTTATTGTGTAATATGTAATATTAAAATATGTACTTCGAGCCGAAAAATACTAAAATATAGGCCTATGTGTATGAAGAAAATGTCGAACATATATATCTTTTAAATGTATGTTTTTATGCGAAATAATATTTTGAATATATATATATATATATATATATATATATATCGGACTTCAATCAGGACGTTAAACTGAATGAATCAGTCACAGATGTGAAGTTATAGATTCCCGAGATTGTGCATGTCCTGCCTAAGGTACAACTTAGTGCGTAAAACCTAAGTGTCGTGTATCGTGTATTCTATTTGTACCATAAAACCTCGAAGAAAAATGTATGAAATATATGAAGAGCAAAACATTAATTATACTGTTATATTAAGTATTGTGTTCACATTTTTTTTATAATTTTGCTAATATTTATTAAATTTTCATTAAAAAGAAGTAATGCATGTCACTTGGATTGAACCCCCCCTCCATGTTAGATTTGTAATCCCCCCAAGTTAGATTTTGTAATGAAATGTTTTGGCTCAGAGGCACTACAATACAGTACTCGTTGTCCTGATATTCTGCGTATATAGTGACGTCATACGTATTCCAGGCATGTGTACATTATGTAATTAGATTTAAATTGGATATTTAAGCAACTACCGAGCGAATTGACCGTACTTCATCATCAGTCATCGCGGATTAGGTCTTTGCCTGTTCCGATTTTACTTCATTTATATATTTATTCAGTTTGACAGATACAATAGAAGAATGTAGGAAAAAATAGTATGTACATGTCTGCGGAATGGATATCTACAAATTGCCTAGGAAAAGTCTGAACTATCAACCAGGAGGAGGAAAAAGAGAACGGGGACGCCCCCGAAAGAGATGGACACAGCAACTATAATACTTGGAGCCGGAACGAACCAAAGAGGTCTAATCCTTGCGAGAAGAACAAGAATATTTTAGGATCATTTGATATAATTTCTTCATTTTGTTATTTAAAGAAGTAAAGTCAGCATGTACTGATTTTTCGGACAAAGTTCAGGAATAAATTATTCCACTTTTATTATTTTTAATAGGTGGCCGCGTAAATAACAACATGTGAAAAAAATAAATACAGATTCCAACTGTGATCGAACACGAGACATACCGGTTGCCGCTTTCCGCTAACCGTAATGCTACGTTATCACATCTGACACTGAAATATCTGACACGTGTTCTCAAGTTGTAATCTCAGCAACGACATGCGAGTCTCAGAGGGAAAGAATGTTACCTTGTGAACTGCGCGAGGAATGTGTTTTCATCAACACTGCATGATCCATTTTTTTGGGGGGAGGGGGTAACTGTTCTCTCCGTCCCAGCTATGAAAATGATCAGAAGGATGGCGTCGAGTGTTCATGAGGGACGAATCTTTTTCATGGAATGTTGGTCAGTAACGGACCGGTACTCACATAGTATCGTGAGAGATTTGTTTTGTTTCAATAAATAGCAGCTCCAGGTTGAGAAAACAAACTACAACGGCTGGGAGACTCGACACGTCACTCGTATACTTTCTGGATGACCGTCCACCCGTGTGATTAGTGATTACCACATGCAGATGTGAGACCAGCAGCCGGATGGTAGGCCGAGTACATTCTAGACTTGTCGCACCACAAATAGTCCAAGATCCGGCTGCAAGATTACTACATTCATGGAGTGTATAGAAAAAAAAAATTTTATAAAATTGTTAATTACTGAATACATTTTTGCCGACTTGTCTATTAAAATTCGGCCGCCAGTATGTTTAATTAAAATATAATTTATTTATTTATATTGTTTCAAATAAAGTTCAGTTCATTTAAAATTCTGTGATTTGTTTCGTATAATGTGTATTAACACTACCTTTTGGATATATTTTTGTATATACATTGTACGTAGTATACATAAAGGGCAGTGGTTTTACTTCCCGCTGCGACGGAACAATATAAAACAATAAATAAGTACTTACCGCCATTTTATTACTGATTGGTGTCACAGTCTGCTGTAGCCGCGAGGAGGTTTACGGCCAAGTGTGCAATGGCAACCAAAACTTTTCAAGTTCTATACATCGATTTCTGCGAACTGGATTATAATTTATTTTAATAACAAGTGAATCAAATTATTTCGAATAAATTAATTAATTATATTTTAATTAAACATACTGGCGGCCGAATTTTAATAGGCAACTCAGTAAAAATGTATTCTGTCATTCACAATTTTATGAAAAAAATGATTGTGTTCATTCACTCGATGAACGTAGTAATATTGCAGCCGGATCTTGGACTAAGAATGTCAAAACTAAACGGCGGAGAATTGTACGGTGAATCGCATTGCAGGAGGTTGTTATGGTGTATAGTAAGTAACGTCACAGGTACATACAAAACTTCCCTAATTCAAATTCACATTTAGAGGCTTTCTGCAGGAATATATACATTTTTTGTTTGCAAATGCCCCAGGTTGTCTTTCAACATTCCTGGTGTTCTCTCCTGGCATGGCGTTCTTGTAACTCACTTCTGAGGTTGGAGCGCCTGGAAGGCGGAGTTACATTGCCCCGATGATATGATGGGTGATGATGATGATAGTGGTGCGCCAGGAGAGTCCATAATCCTAAGCTTAATCTAAGATGAATATGAATGATGATGATTGTTATGGCCATATGATTTCATATTCCACATGAGTAAATAATTAAATGATTCATAATTATTGGAGACCGGATTTTATGCATTTGTATATTTAGACCTTTTTTCGCCTAATATCGCATATTTTAATTAAAACTAGTGATAAAGCATATTTTCGCACTATATTTACAACATTTTAAAAATCTGTGATATGTACTAGTAAACGGCTTCGATAGTGCAGAGGCTTTGCAGTCTGTCAGTGCAAGGAAGCATTTAACGATTCCAGTATTTAAAAAAAAACATCGCTGTGATCAGCAGTCATTTTTCCCATGTATCTGCAACTATTAAAAAGCTTGAAACTCAAGGTTTGGCGTCGATTTAATCTATTCCGTTAATGGATAAAATCCGTCAACTTGAACTCGTTCCTGGAGGTATTCCCGATCAAACTTAAATAAAAGTTTGAAAACATTTTGAATAATAATCCAGGCTTTGAACCTTTGTGTCAAAGTAATTGTTTTATAAATGGGACAGTGAACTTTTGCCAGAAATAATAAGTGCCAAAATAGCACCCAAATTCAAATACTGCCCAATTACTTCAGTTGACGTAGAACGGTTCTTTTTTGTTTATGAACATATTTTGAGCGATCGAAGACACAACCTTACTACCGAACATTTGGAACAGTACCTGATCGTTTCTGTTTACAATAGAAGCAAAATATATAACTTTTTAAATTTGTGAACAATACGTTTGCCTGATACTGTTTGATAATTTATCATTTATCACTTTATTATTTATCAGTGACAAATTATAATATTAATAAATAGATAAAATACTAATTATTATGTTAATTTAGAAAAAACATATCTAATAAAGTAATAATTATTATGTTTGTTTTGTTATTTGGCATTTCATAGGGCCTATATTGACTTTTGCATGCATATTTTAAGCATTTTTCATGCATGCATATTGTTATGTTGCATATAATCCGGTCTTTAGTAATTATATTACAATTTCATTCAAGTGTTTATAGGAGTTTTAATATTGATGAAATTCCCATTATTAGACTGTACTCTCTTGTTTACGTGAACCAATGAGAACAGTATAATCCTTGATGCTCAACCTAAGGAATAACTCACATTTTTTCGACCTTTAGATATAAAGGTTATATAATTAACTAATTGTTCCAGCAGATATAATATTTTAGAATTTGTTTGATTTACTGTGTAGGAATGCAATGTTTTATGTCTCATCATAAGATGCAGTCGATTTATCCAACACAGTTGGAATGATTTTAATGATTATTTAACTGATTCCCCAAATGGCCAATCACGTTTCAATGAATTTTGTTTTACAACCAATCACAACCGTGTTTCACCTGACTCTTTATCTATTTCTCTTTATCAGTTCCTGTTTTTGCGGTAAAGAAAGCTCCTCCTTTTTTAATATTCTGAACAGCTCAGAGCATTATTTTTCTCCAACAAATACATTGAATATAGCAAATAATGAACACATTCAGTGATTTTACTGAGTTGTTTACTAAAAGAATAAATTAATTGCCTATAATGTTGATTATAATATAAATTTTGATGTATTTAATTATTTCTCCACTAGGGTGCATTCTTACAATATGCGATCCTATTTGGCAATAAATAATATGTGTATGTAGTGTAGAACTCTTGGTCTATCTCCTCTTCTTGTGTTCACTGATGTTAATTAGTTCCAGATTGGGTCCTGTATATGTAATCTGATGTCCTCTATAAAATAGGTTTCTCATGAACTCGTAAACCAGGCGTGATTGTGCTGTTTTTCCAACTCATAATATCCGTTTCAAGTTGCTTTCTATTAGACATATGTTTAAGGCATGTTTTGCCCATCTTCAGTTGTTATAGACTGATTTTTCCCAAGTTGTTGGCCCTGGATCTCGACTCCTGCTTCCTCTTTCTGTGGTCCAAAGAACTGGCTAATTAAGTTCCTCTCCCCAGGAATTTCAAAATTCTTAATTCTCTCCTTGTTCTTCTGTATGCAGATTTTCCCCCATAGAAGAACAAGGAGAGAATTATGCATTTTGAAATATACATAACCTCACATTGCTGATTTGTTTTCAAACATGCCATTTACATCAAATATATAAATATTTTAAAATACCGGAAACTATATTTAAACAATGGTTTTTCAGTAAACAGCTTAATTTTATTCGTTGAATAAAAATAATCCTAACAAATGTCACTCTTGATTTCCAAATCCTCTAGATAAATTCGATGATTTGGATATCACTCGTGACATTACCTATGATAATATGACTTTCATCATTATCATCAGCAGCATCAAGGATTAGATCTGCTGGTCTGTTCCGTACTCATTGTTAGAATTGGTCTCTCCATCTTTCACTGGATTTTCCAACATTTCTTCGTCCTAGTGGTTTGTAATGAAGAATCTGTTTCGGAATTCTATTGTTATCCATTCTATTGATGTGGTCCATCCATTTATCTCTGAATTGTGTAATTCTATCTAATTGTTTGAATTTATTCAGTTCTCTTCGTATATCCTCACTTCGCTTTTGATCCGTTATTGTATAGCCCGCCACACTCCTAAGAAACCTCATTTCTGACGTTTCTATTCTTTGTTCCTGGTTTTTGGTTAAGACCCAGTGTTCCGATCCATATAGTAGTGTTGAAACCGCCATTGTTTTATAAAATTTTAAAAGTGTCTCCTTTCTAGTTCGTTTGAGACTTCGTTTTATAATTAAATTTATTTATTTTGTTTTCAATGTCTTCATTTTTTCTATATGATATTTTGTATCCCATAATATGATTTTTAAAACATAAAATTAGTATCTTATCCTCAGACGTCCTCCACTATTAGCATTATAATTTTTATAAGAGGCCTTTCGAAAACATTCTTCATCTTCTTTTTGTATTTTGGAACTGACTGTTAATGATGTTGTAAAGCCCTCTTTACGATTAACGACAATCAGTACCAAATTGCTAACAAATAATGAAACATGTTTTCGAAAGCCCTCTTATCATCATCTTCATGGTAGACTCTCGGCCTGTTCTGCTCTCAAAATTCATCTTCCCATCATCTTCTAGGACGTCCCATATCTCTATAGCCTTGAGGCTGGTACAACAGTGCTTGTTTTGTTAGCCTAGAAGAGTCCATTCTTAAAATATATCCATGCAAATTTTGTTTATAGCTTTGTATTTTTTAATTTATATGAAATATTTTGAGTTCTTGCCTAATTGTTTCATTATAAATATGGTATTATGGAGTATATCCTGCAACGTATCTGAAGAACTTCATCTCTTCTAGTAATCTTCTGTCTCATGTATTCATGGCCCAATTTTCTGATCCATATGTCACAATGGGAAATGCCATTACTTTAGAAAACTTTAGCATTTTTTATTTTGTTGTTTTTGTTTGCAGTGTTCTTTTAATAGTCCCACACATACTTTGAAATTTATATTTTTTTTTCCTTTATATAATTTTTCCCAAGTCCACCGCTGTTGTCTCGACGTAGCGTGCTGCCTTGTCACGTAGCGGGCCCGGTCGGGACAGTTTTTCTGGGTGAGGTTTTTATCGGGGTTTTTCCTCACCTGTAAGACAAATGTTAGGGAAACTTTACGACCCAAACGGTCCCCGAAATCATATGGCCATCGTAGTCATCATCATTCATATTCATCTTAGTTTAAGCTTAGGATTAGGAACTCTCCAGGCGCACCACTATCATCATCACTCATCATATCATCGGGGCAACGTAACCCCGCCTTCCAGGCGTCCCAACCTCAGAAGTGGGTTTACAAGTACGCCATGCCAGGAGAGAATACCAGGAATGTCGAAAGACAACCTGGGGTATTTGCAAAAAAAAAAAAAATATTATTTTCCCAATTGTAAGATATGTGACATCCTAAATATTAAAACTCTGTACTTGTTCGAGATAATTTCATCGTTCAAAACTATTTTCGATCGAACTGCATATTTTCCCCGAAAGGCCATTGTTTTTGTCTTCTTCGTTGAAATCTTGGGGTTATATTTCTCTATGGTTTTATTGAGCAGTAGTGGTCTCTTATAAAAATTATCATGCTGGTGGTTGAGAACGACTGACAATAACGTACTAATTTTATGTTTTAAAATATTTATGTAGTTACCTCAACGGAGAGTCATTATGTTTTTTTAAAAATCTTGATTTATCGATAATATTAGATAGTATTTAAAATTTCCCGATAGCTAGAAAACGGTATTCAGAAATACAATCACTTCCTGTGAGAATAAGAACTCGGCAGAAGCTAGACAATAATATGAACATCTGATGGCATGGGCGACCTCTATTCGGTTTGCCTCGAGGCCCGTCACATCTGTATCAAGATCAATTGTAAGTACTAGATAGAAAGTTGCATTGTCACAAATTTCCTCTCTTCCAATATTCGCCTCTTGCTGTACCTGTAGGCTATATGAAGATATTTCAGAACAACTATTTAATACCTATTGCGGGGATTCTATGCCACCGTCCCACCTACTAAAATTCAAATAAAAGCGGAAAAATACGCAATTTATTCTTGCAGTATGTGAATTATCCGGAGAGAAATATATATATATATATATATATATATATATATATATATGTTGATTTTTTCAAAAATAAAGTGAGAAATACCTTACAATTACGTGAGAATTTGAGGTCAAAGTAACATAAAATCACCATGTTTACGGTATAAAACATATATTAATCATTGTTGAGAAGGTGTAGCCAATTTATCACAAAACCCGCTTACAAACAAGTGAACGCTAAACTAATCTTGTGTACACTATCTCCCCATTTTTTAACCCTAACTTGCCCACTAATGTAGCTGGACTCCTGGGATAGAATCCACTTATATGTGAGTAAACGTGTTGGCATTTGGCTCCAGCGGGAACACGTGTTATCATATTGGCCAACATGATGCTAGCAGTTACTTGTTCTCCGATTCAATGTTCATAGGTGGTACTGTAGCATAGAATAACCTCTATCGGAATGTTGATGGCAAGAATTACAGCGAATTGATCACATTTTTTGTCTTAGTTTTTTTTTAAACTTAACACACACCGAATAAAGAAAGTCAGTTTTTTAATATACAGAATAGCATTAGAATTTTTCAGATTTTTTTTTGTTCATTTGCGAAATATGGATGCTTTTACCACAAATAATATTGATCAAGTAAGTATTTACATTGAAAAGTTTGCGAATTAAATATTCATAATCAACTATTAATTTATTTTATTTATACGGTAATATTATTATATTAAAATGACAATTTAACTTATGCCCCAAATGGTAGTCAATGACCAATTACGTTTCAATGGATTTTGTTTTACTGCACAACCAATGATAGTCGTGTTTCACCTCGCTCTTTATCTACATATCTTTATTAGCTCCTGCTTTTATGATAAAGAAACCTCCTCCACTTTAATATTCTGAACAGCTCTGAGCATTATTTTTCTCCAACAAATACATTAATTATAGTAAATAATGAACAAATTCCATGATTTTACTGAGTTGTTTACTAAACAATAAATGAATAACCTATAATTTTGATTATAATATACAGTTTGATGTTTCATTATTTCTCCACTAGGGTGCATTCTTACAATATTGCGATCCTATTTGGTAATAAATAATATGAACAAGTTGCAGTGAATATACATAACCTCACATTTCTAATTTGTTTCCAAACATTGTTTTCATACATTAAATATATAAATATTTTATAATACCGGCAACTATATTTAATTAATGACTTTTGAGTGAACAGCTTAATTCTATTCGTTAAATAGTCCTAACAAATGCCACTCTTGATTTCCAAATCCTCTAGATAAACTTGAAATCACTCGTGGCATTACTTACGATAATTTCATACATTTTGGAATGTTACTGACAGATCGTAACGTGAGATTGTCACCATATGATGAATTAATTATGTTGGACCCCTCAGGGGTCCTCATCTAGGGGATATGTGGATGGCGACCACAAGGTGCCCAAGCTGAACAAAACATTTCTTCCACTTACTTGTGTTTTGCACTCTTTTAACTTTACTATCTAACCTCTCTTGGTTAACTCTTGTTTTTTTCGACCCCGACGCTATTAGGGCATCCGAGGGCTAGGGAGTCTTTCCTTTCTTCCATTACTTCTTTCCTTTATTTTCTTTTCTTCTCCAGAAAAGCCTGACTAGAGGCTATAAGATGGCAGCCCCATCACTGGTCTTGCCTTCCTTTGGCCAGCAACCAATCGAATGGACTATTATTATGCTTTCAAGTCTTATACGAGAATTTCCCGGAAGTAGGAGGGAAAATTTTCTATAGGATCGTAACAGGCCTTGGCCTAATACTTGGAAGGAAGAAGAAGAAGAATTATGTTGGATAGATCATGATAACTCATTTGTTCTAGGAACATGGGCATTCTCGGACAGATAAGGGTCCTGCAATTACCTCTGGAAATCATGCTGTAGACTGCAGTCTGATAAAATAGAAAACAATAACTGCATTATACAAACTCGTTAATATTTGAGAACATTTTATGACAAATTTGAAATCAGTGCAGAAAACTGATCAATAAACAATTAAAATATCGAGAGAAACATTGTCTTGTTGGTCAGTTGTTGCCAGATTCCTCCCGCTGCCTATCTCTATAGTTTAACGTCTACTAATATGCTTTCTTATTTATTTTCAAGTTAATTTTAATTTTATAGCAAATGTATGTAATACATTCTTCACTTAAACACTCTCTTACTGTATAGCATGCAATACTCTTATTGTAATATCCAGCTTTCAATTTAAAATACGTAAAAAAAGGTAAAGTGACCCCACTGCAGGCCTCAAGAGACCCTTGGGGTAGTAGGAGATTAAGGCTCCCACTTTTCTATACAATCGGCACTTGATGTCAGCTGGGTTGTTAGCCCTGCGTGACCGCTGCCTTTACCCCAGGACAGACATCTGGTATTCATTTTGTTTAGAGGCTGAGTTTGAACCCAGGGCAAGATATCACCAGAAGGTTTGGATAAATTTAAAAATTCTGACCCCACCGGACTCGAGTCGTCGAACTTCCGGCTAGTAACGTATTGCAATTAAAAATATAATTGTAATATATTAGGAAGCTCTGTCACCTAAAACGTGGGACTTTTATACATAGGAAGGTTTTTTTTTGTCGAAACAAATATTATATTGTGCCGTGTTGCGAGGTCTGAACTAGACAAGTGGCGGGAGTTCTTCAATCGTCCCGTCTATCTACCATTACATCACTTCAGATGTTGAGTTTTGTCTTTGAATAGTTTACTAGTACTGTGATAAAGACAGAGTATTTTAACATAATCTTATCAGATAGCTGTAGAACAATTACATTGGGTAAAAAGTTATTCTTAGAAGAAAAGGCAAATTATGCATCTGTACTGTATACGCAAAATGTTACTCTGCATCCTGTATTTATCTGTTCTCACATCAAGAAATCATGTCCTTCCATCTCGTCATGGAACGACCAACATTCATTTTCCCTTCGGATTTATAGTTGAATAAAATGTGTGGAATTGTGTTTGGCGACATTCTTCCAATGTGTTTGATAAGAATATATTGACTTCAAATATAAAAAGATAGGGTAATAGAATTCTATGTCGACAGCTTCTCTTATATAACGGACTAGGATCCCAGAGGTCCAGAGTTCATTTCCCTGCTATGCCATAGCATTGTTCACTGTGCACACTCTCTCAGACTCTCGAGATGAAATTAACTGAGGCTTGCCTTGAGAAGTAGCGAAATCCGATTGAACTTAAGGTTGGGGAATTGCAGTATCAACAATCAGTTCCTGATACTGTTGTTTTATTTAACGACACTCTTTAACATTCCAGGTCATTAGCGTCGCTATTAAAATCTGGGCGTAAAAGAGTCGACGAATTTTGCCCAGATATCTCTCTTTTCAGACTTAATATTAATTTACGTGACGTAAATATATGACACCGGGGCCCACAGCTTTATGTACTGTACCAGTTACAATGGAAGGCTACCGTTATTGTCCCAAAAGTTTATATTTTAAGTTTGTATTTTTCTGATTGTAAAAATAAAAACATACTTTCTAGTAAACAAGTCACCGTCGACAAGCGGCGTTTTTTTTTTAATTATTTGAGGGTGTTTTGAAGAAATATGGATTCGGGTTAACGTTTATGATCTTGCGTTACATGTTTTGAAGTCGATAGGGATATTACGGTCTAGCTTGATGCAACCTCCAAGGTTAAGGGGGATGTAAAAGAAAGGTTTATTACTTTTTACAAACTTGAACAACAACAAAAAATGTATCCAAAAAAAACATAGCGGGTAGCTAAAGTCAAGGCATCGACCTCGATAATAAGGATGATAAGTAGGGCTAGGATTTTTATGTACTAAAAGGTAAGATTGCAACGTAGTATAATGAGAACTTATATTTCTGACTTTTATCTTGGTTTCACACACAAAAAGTTGAATAGTATAATGAGAGGTTAGACTTCTGTCTTTTATCTTGGTTTCACATACAAACAGTTGAATAGAATAATGAAAACTTAAACTCCTGACTGTCTTTTTTCTTGGTTTTACACACAGTTGAATAATATATACTACCTGTATTGCAAACTTATATTTTATTACATAAAAATCTTAGCCTTCATGATAAAGAAGGTGGTCTTGTAAAGGTCACGCACTTAATTTAGTATAGGCCTATCGTCTTGCACATGTGGCGTGTCAAAATATTTATTTTGTCCAATGAACATTTTGTATTAAAAGTGTAATGGCAGTGGAAAATCTAAAGTCAAATCCACGACTTTCTTAAAAGATTAAATAAAAAACGTCTTCTTAAGTTGTAGTCAAACAAAGTGTGGGGCCAGCGCTCCAATTCCAAACACAAGGAGAATCATCGCGAATATCTGGAGGAACTTGGAATATAATTTCTCATTAACGTTGGCATAAAATAAAACGGAATTGCAAAAATTCGCAATATTCAAGTTTATATAAGTCGTGGTGTCGGCCGCGGCGGACTAGTGGTCCCGACGGTCGCGGGTTCAAACCCGGCCGGGGTCAATGGATTTTTTAGGATGGAAAAATCCAAGGAGCAAGTCCTCCGGGAGGGACTTTAAGCCGTGGGACCCGAGTCTGAAGATTTTCAGCTCTTAAAAAATCCTTAAGCCTGAATAAAAAGGCCTCTAAGCAAAATTTACCGAATTTTCCCGTCCTAGTACTACCTTGGTTTCCTAGATGTCAGTATGAGGCGGAACGCTGACCACGGACCACTCAAAATGACATCTATATGAAAACAAGTGTAACTAAATTAGCATGGTTCAAATTCTTCCCTGTAGGGTGAGAGTGCTTAAATCTCTGTAAAGGGAAAACATGGGTTTATTAATTTTAATAAGTCGTGGTTTGGCAGTTTTCCTAGCCAAGTTATTAGTGCTATTGTATACATAACTATTGAGATAAAAACAATAATAAATCCTTCCACTAAGTTGCCAAAAGATAGTTTTATCACTAATTCCCTGTTATTGCTCCTTATCTATCACCGGCTAAAATCACAAAACCCAGCCCGACCCTAGAGAACCTCATACCGAAAGATCCGCCGCAATACTTCCCTTTTGAAAGAAATCATAATCTAAATTATTACGTCTTGAAATATCTATCGATCCCGGCCGCGTTTGAACGTTTAAATCTCGGAACCAGAGGCGAGCATGATAACCACTAGTCCACCAGAATCAAGTACATTCTTCACATTTTCAATTTGTGTAATGATAGGGAATCATTCTGAATATAACATTTTATGATATGATTTTACATTTTATTGTTTAGTAAATTTATTACGAAATTTAAGTACACCGTGTTCACTAATATAGTATCATACCTTAAACTACTACTACGTCACTTTGGATAATCGTATCTAAATGAAATTGGTGGCAATCAAAAGAAAAACTCAAAAAGTTTTGTGCACGTTAACAATGGAGAATAATGGACAACAGTACAGAAACTAAACTAAATTTAATCATGTTTTTTGTAGTCGATATGGGTTCATTGTTGGATATTTAGCAGACAGGTTAAATGTGAATGTCTGCAGCATCACTCTTGGGGGCCATAGGCTATTCAATGTCTATGAGGTACAGCAAATAATTTTTGAATTTCTCTTTCAATTGTCACCAATTTTATTTAGATACAATTATCCAAAGCAACGTAGTAGTAGTTTAAAGTATGAAAATATATTTGTGGACACGCTGTAGTTTTATGTTCTTATACTGTTATTAAATACACATGATACGTGCACTACTGAAATAGGCTAATATTAAGTCATAATCGCCCATCCCATCCAATTAAAATTCTAATCTTATTTGGTCTAATAATTAGAATTATTATAGATATTGCAAATTTAAGAGAACAAGAAAAATAAATCGATTAATATTTAAATCAACTTACAGCTACATAAATAGGCCTAATATAAATGATAAGATGTAAATCTGTGTCAGATTTTACGTTACGTCCAAATTTAATTTAATTCAATTCCAACTCGAAAACACAAAATTGTTAAAAACGTACCGTATTTTTATAAATTCGCTTTTATTTAATATGACCTGACTACGTATGCGTCCCGCGCCGTAGCCGAGTGGTTAAAGCAAGAAGCGTTGGCGTAGAGCTACACGGGACTTGCGCTGGTTCGGGTCCCCATGGGGGAAGAAATTTTCTCATGGAATTTTGGCCAGTAATGGGATCGGTGCCCACCCAGCATCGTGAGGCATTTGGGTAGCTAAAATAAGGTTGAGAAGACCAACTATAACGGCTGGGGACCCAACATGATGACCACCTCTACACTGGCTCGATGATCGTCTACATCAGTGATTAACACATGTGGATGTGAGGCCAGCAGCCGGATGGTAAGCCAAGGGCCTTCTAGGCCTGTCGCGCTTGGAATTTTTTTTTTACTATATGCTCTATCTCTACTGTTTAAACTATATCCCAAACAACTTTGTGGAGTAGCCTAATTTAGAGATAGCTGTTACTGCGTAAGGAATATAATATGCGCCCCAACACAATACTGTTACGTAGGCTTTTCCAGATTCTTCTTTCATCATTTACATATTTTTCTTCAAAGTAATACGTCATTATTATTCTTAGTACTTCTTAATTATTTGTAAAACAGACATTCCCCATCGCACTCAGTTATCCCTTTTGAGTTTTTATTTGTAAAATGTACTCAGTAAAGAAGGCTGAATGATTTTATTTAATCCTCAGTTATACGCTAGTGAAGAGGCTTTGGAAAGCAGAGAATGTTCCTCTTAACAATTACTGCAAATGCATTCTTGAGTTTTCATGGAGAATGTAGGAATGTAAATGTTTCTTACTTAGGACATTTTATTTATTCTATAATACTGAATGTCTTCAAAGTATTCTATTACTGTTGAAAATAAAATGCTAATTTCTTTTCTGTTCTAGGTAAGGACCAGAAGCCATATGCATGATGTTGGACACATTTATAACAAGGTATTTACTGACACGCTAATTTATTATTGTTAACATTCCACTGAATGTTTAATTTTTTAAAATTAATTATATTTTTTCATGAGCAAATATTGTTTTCATACCTAGTTTTAATTATCACTAAATCATGTGTTCTATTTTTTGCTCGAAAATCCTCATATATTTGACTTCGCATATGTTCTGGTTTTTAATTTTTAAAATTGTAAAAAGTAATGGGTAATTTATTCGTATGTGGTGAGATTTAGGTGTTACGAATAGTTAATTTTAAAATACCTCTGAGGCTTTTATTCATATACAGGATTGCACATATTTGAATTAAACTAATGTTACGAATATATGGGGAATTAGATAAATCGGCCTTAGATATAGTCGCTTTACAGGAAGTCAGGTGGCCAGAAGAAGGTAGTCAGGAATCAGGAATCTTTGCATTATACTACGGAGGTGCAGAAATACCTGAATTTGTAACGGGTTTCTTAGTCAACTGTTTTCCCCACATCCATTGCATATTACCACCGCACAGAACATGTCTATACTCTGAATCTTACACAATATCTATGACTAGAGCATGGAACACACTTCCCAGTCATGTCAGGGACTGTCAATCACTATCATTATTTAAATACAAATTAACTGATATCTTAAGTTCGACACAATGAAAACATTAATTGCATAATAACTATATTCAGCATTTTGTAAATAATCATCTAGAAAGCTTTACTTACTTTATTTTATTTTATATTATTTCATTTTTATTATATTCCATTTTTTTGTTACTATTAGATCACATCGCCTTTGTCATTTGTTTAGTCTATTTTTTAATATCTTAAAATGGTAATAAATATGTAATTTTTGTATAATTGTACTATTCGGCTGGTTAAGTGGAAAAGAAGGCCTTATGGCCTTAACTCTGTCAGCTAAAATAAAGCATTATTATTATTATTATTATTATTATTATCTCTGTCAGCTATTATTATTATTATTATTATTATTATTATTATTATTATTATATGTAAAATGTGTTTGCAGACACAAATTTTAAATACTGCTAATTATGGAATGACCATTAAAATTTTGATTTTACAAACATGGGGTGGTGGACTTGGTTCTACTTGAACTCTGAACCAACCAAATATGTGTGTGTGTGTGTGTGTGTGTGTGTGATCGTATGATTCCTTGATGATTTAGTGTTAATTGCCAAATCAACTACAGCGCATGCTTGTAGAATTAAAGGAGCTCATCTACTCCGTAGGCACCAAAAGTAAAGTGATATAAAAAACACAGATCTCGACCTGTACAGCAGTGTAGGGCAAATAGTATAATTCGGCCAAAGAATGGAGACATAAATAATAAGTAGGATAGTCCATGCCTGGAAGGCTTTCTGGCCACTCAAACACATAATTATCATCATCATTAAGCCTGTTGGCCCGTTCCGCTCCCCGATGCACAATATGCTACAGGTCGTCCTTCCAACATCGTTTTGGTCTTCCTATATTTCTTCGGCCTTGAGATTTATAATGAAGCATCTGTTTTGATAAACGATTATTTGACATTCTTTGTACATGTTCAAACCATTTACATTTATTTCTGTATATTCTCTCGTTTATATTAAATAATTTTGAATATATCTTTAAATAGGAAATTAAGGCTGGAGACGTTTCATACTTGCGTCTTCTCTGTGCTGCTATAGGGGTATCCATCCATAGTAATTCTGCCCGAAGGCAGGTCCATCTCTGCAATCATAGCATTTTCATGCTATGCTTGCAGCTTTACTAGGGAATTGTAGGTGTGGTAGCTTCCCATTGCTTTCCACACCGGTGAAGGATGATGATGATGATGATGGTGATGATAATGATAGGATGATGATGGCCATATGATTTCGGGGACCGTTTGGACCTTAAAGTTTCCCTGACATTTCTCTTACAGGTGAGGAAAAACCCAGATAAAAACCTCACCCAGAAAAACTGCCCTTACCGGGGATCGAACCCGGTGACAAGGCAGCACGCTACCTCGAGACCACAGCGGTGGACCTATAGGGGTATGGGCCCTTATAAAAAATGAAAACACGCCGAAGGGAAATGGAGAGGAAGTTAGTAGGCATAACACTGATCTACAGGGTATCTGATATGACGCTACAAGTAGTTACCGCTTTAGAAAACGTCGCGCAACGATTTGTAGTAATGAAATGGACCACATAGTGATAGAACAATAAGCCAGATGGACGTAGGAAAACATCATGTGAAATACCTATGCAGGCAAGAACACTGAGGGCAGGTCAAGAGGAAGAAGTATGAATGGATGGAATGGCTACGCGAAGTAACAGTTAAACAACATTGTGTAAAACTTGAAGTAGGAACACAAATAAAATTATTCAACCACAAACGAAGTGATTTGAAACACAACACAACTTGGGCTGTGCGCGTGTTACGAAATGTAAGAAATGTTTTCGGCGACACTGTAACACTAACTCACTGGCACCCGTAGGTTCTTGGCCGCGTTGACATAAGCCCTCCATACATCCCTATCCAGAGCTGAAGTTTTCCAATAATTCCCTGTATATTCTATTTCCCTCATATAATGGTAACTTAAATGTTATTCTCCCACCTCATTCTTGGTCTACCAACTGGGCGTTTTCCTTCAGGTTTTCCTACAAGAAAGTTCCATGCACCTCTTTCATTCTCCATTCGTCCCACATGTCCAGCTCATCGCAGTCTACGAGACTTAACTGTTGACACTGTAACGCTAAACAATTAAATGTGTGTGGGCAGAGATTGATTTGAATGAAATTACGACCTCCGGATGGCGGTTGAAGACAGAGTACTGTTTTGTAAGCAACCGCCTGTTCCCCACTGAGAACAGCTGACAATACAATATTCTGCGGACACCCATGATGTTGGGGACCACACGTGTGCCAAGTTCCAACCCTCATGCACCCGCATCATGAATAATCATTACAATGAGAATAATCTCCCAGAGAATTATACCCCCACAGGGTATTATGTCAAGATCAGTTCCCTCTCCTCTGTGGGCGCATGAATCCTTGCCCCTCCCTCAAGGATTTCATGTGAATGCTACTGTAAGAAAGTGAAAGGATTAACATCATTTTTACGTCTTACGCCAAACTGTTCTCTGCGAGTAAGATGTCGTACTGCTGGTGACTCATGTGTGGACAACCGCTGTGCCTCTCTCTCTCACCCAGCGGGCGGGATCGATTCCCGTTTATGTCAGTTTCCTGGTTGGTTTAATTTGCTTCCACGTGTCTGCCAGATTTCATCACTTGGACGGGTTACATTGCTCTAAATCACATTTATTTCTTAATTAACAATCATGCATTCTGCAACAAATTGTTGATAGAGGCTTGAGTAACCTATTCGTACACCTGTCATATTCAGTTACCTTATCCGGTGTTAGATGCAACACTGAAGAATAGAGATTAGTGACAATAAATGTAAACAATACATTAATGTCGCCTCTTCACAAAAGTGTGAAATAAATTATGTGGACGATTTCAGTTGGAATATATTAAATAAAATTACAAGAGATTTTTTAAAGTGCTCCAACTATAGGCTACTTGTACATTGTTAAGGCTATGTTGTTCACAAAACAAAATTATATATTTGGTAATTTCTTGACATTTAAGAACACTTTGCCTATTTTCCAGTATAAAAATCACATGAACAGTGGCGAGGCGTGACGTTATATATAATATATATGTTATACATAATTCAATTATTTATTTTGTTAGTTCGAATTCTTTGCTTCCCAAGCCTCTGACATTCCAAGTCGCTATTATAAGCTGGTCATGTATTCCAAAACTCTTTTTATACTTTTTCTTGATGTGGCCGTCATAAGGTTTATCAATCCGGCTTTTTCTTCTGCTGAAGTTTATGAGTAAGTTATTTTTTACTAGTAGAGGTTACCAGCCTCTAGCCAAACCTCTCTTCCTGGAGGGCAGGGAACTGCAATTTCGGAGTGTTCGTCTCCTAGAGAAGTTGCCTTAACTACGGTTTTGGGGACTTCTCTTCTCCTTACCTAACCCTGTGGACGCGGTCCTACCCAGGTACTACCCACTGGGCGAGTGGGACCTGGAGTTCACAAAAGGGCAGGGGCGCCTACTCCCTGGAGTGGACTACCTCTTTCAAGGGTTCCACTCTGTTACCCTAATGCACTGGGCAGCAAAAAATAGCCTATAAAGTAATGAAACATCTAAATAAACAAGAAAAAGATACAATACAGATCAATGTAATTGAGGACAAACAATGGGAAGAACATTATAAAAAACTGTGGTATAATGAAAATAAAATAACTAAAGATAACATATATGAGTGTGAGATAGGAATAGATATGATAACAATGGAAGAATTAGAAGAAGTACTGAAAACAACCAAGAACAGAAAGGCAGCTGGAATGGACGGAATTAATGTGGAATTAATAAAATACGGAGGATTTTTTTTTAACTGAGATTATTACATTTTTTAAATGTATGTTGGAAACAAGCAACAATACCAGAAACCTGGACAACAGCAATAGTACAATCTATTTTTAAGAAAGGAGAACGTAACGATTGCAACAACTACAGAGGAATAAGCATTTTAACTGCAGGCTATAAAAATACTCAAGAATCTTAACATTTAGGTTAAAACAAATAGCAGAGGTAATGTTAACAGAAGAACAAAGTGGATTCAGACCAGGACGTTCATGTATGGATAATATATTTACGATAAAATAATTTATAAACAAAAGAAGAGAATATAACAAAGAAACACACATAGCTTTTATTGATTTTGTCAAGGCATTTGATAAAGTAGACAGAGGAAAACTTTGGACAATTTTAAAAGAAAAAGTAATTCCGAGACACTTAAATCAGCTATAAAGAGTTTGTACTGGAACACAAATTTTGTTATAAAAACTAGAAATGAAGTAAGTAAAAATAAAATTCATACTAATCGAGGAGTTAAACAAGGATACAGTATCTCTCCACTTTTGTTTAACCTATACATCAATGATATAATAAAAAATGGAACGAAGAAACAAATAAAAGAATAAAATTAGATAAAACACACTACTTGAAAACATTATTATACGCTGATGACCAGGTAATAATAGCAAATACGGAAGACGAACTTCAAAGGAATATTTTTAAACTACATAATATATGTGAACAATATAATCTCAAAATATCCATAGAAAAAAACTAAGGTAATGGCATTCCAAGGGAAAAATCAAATCAGATACAAAATAGTAACAGGAAACAAAATCATAGAACAGGTGAACCATCTCAATTATCTAGGATGTGACATTTAATTAAATTATGAAAATGATATAACTAATAAACTAGCAAAATTCCAGGGAATATGTGGTACGATAAAACGATCACTAAATAACAAAACAACAAGAGAGACCCAATTGAAATTTAAAAAACGTTGGCAGTACCGGTACTGCTCTATGGATCAGAAGCCTGGATACATAAAAAACAAGACCTAAGTAGGATAACGGTGGAAGAAATGAAATTTTTGAGATCTGTTAAAGGGTGCACTAAGGAAGGCAGAATCAAGAACACAGAAATAAGACAGGAACTTGAAATATTTGCAATAACTGATAAAATAGATACATATAGACAAAAATGGAAGCAGCACATAGACAGAATGAATGAAGATAGATATCGAAAACAAATAACAAAATACAAACCTAAAGGCACCCGAGATGTGGGCAGACCTAGAAAGAGATGGGCTGAAGTCGGAACGGGTCAACATACCTAATTCATGAATACAGATGATGATGATGATGATGATGATAATTCAATTATAATTTTGCCGAACTCCACTTTCAACTGCTTAACGCTTGTTATGTGAAGAAATGAGAGTTTGTGTCTTTTTTTTTTTGGACTTTATGAAAAATATTTAAATTCTCAAAACCTGTCTTGTTCCAAACGTTATTTTCAGGCGAGAACAAAAAACACGGCCAGCAGAGCAATTTTTTGAGATTAATTGCAACCACATAACCAGGGAATAGTTTGATATGAATTTGGATTGAAATGTCCTGTAAAAATTGTACGGCATTTATATTGAGTATTTAATTCAGTGAGAGGCTGTGTAGATCCACCATTCACAATTCACTCATGACAAAACGCGGAATAAAATAAAAATCCAAGAAACACTTGAAAATTCATTATTTGCATTTACACTATTTGTCTACTGGTAAGGTCACAATAAAATGAAACACACAAACTATACACTATAAACAATTAAACTAAATAAATTAATAAAACTGCCATTTCAATACTAACTGAGGACAATGAACTTTAATTTTTATTTCAATTTAGGATATAGCGATAAAGACGCGGCTAGGCCTTCCGCATCCAAGCCACCAGGAACGGAAGATGTAATTTGGGAAACCTTCGATAGGTGACACCAGAGTACAGATTTAACTTATAAATTATTTACTTATTAATTTATTTGAAATTAAATTTACTTTTTAACATAAGAATTTTATAATTTAAAATGACGCACAGTAAACGCACAATATGCATTCAGTCTTAATGATTATTTATTTTATTTTTATAAATGGTCTCTATGGTCTGGAGCTCAGTCGGTAGCATGCTTAACACTGAATGTTGTAATGCCGGGTTCGAATCTCTTTTCTTAGGTTTTTGTATTTTTATTTTCATTTTTATTTTTTTCAGAGGAGGTTATTGCTATGTAGTTACTTAATTAACTTTCTGATATTCTGTTTAAGCAAAATATTTATTTTGAATTAAACTAATTGCGTGATGTCTTTACGTGAAATGCACAGGAAATTATTTTTAAAATACTGTACATTTAGTCTGTTCATAGGCGTACCCGTGATACTAACGACTGACACCAGTCTGTTACTTTGAATCTTGTAGGAGCAACATTGTTTAAATTGACGTGAACGCTATGGCTAATGTTTATGCATTCACTGAATTAACAGATATGCATTATGCTTATCGTGAGGCAAGAGAAAATGTGCATGTAGCTGAACACATGTACAGAGAAAGATATCCTGGCAGACAACATCTTCATCATTCAACTTTCCAAACCATCCACCGACGTCTATGGGAAACTGGAATCTTGGTGATGCATAAACCGGATTCCGGCGCAAGACGAACTCGTCGTACCCTGGATTTCGAAGAAGAAGTGCTCGTCAGGATTCGAGAGAATCCTTCTACCAGTACACGAGTAATTGCACATGCCATGGGTACAAACCACGTCAGCGTGTGACAGGTCTTGCAGTATGAAGGGCGTTTTCAAGGTACAGTTGACACCGTTAGTCTTCGGACCTCGCGTGCAGTTTTGTAACTGGGTCTCTGAGCAGCCTGATTTTCTTTTCAAAAGCGTTTTTCGCCAACGAGGCTTATTTTACAAGGAAAGGGGTTGTTCTACACCAGAGAATAGCCATATTTTGGGAACATGGACACCCATTTCCCATTGTAGAGAGATGTTATCAACACAAGTTCGCCGTTAAGATATGGGCTGGTATAATTTCCAATTACATCATTGGTCCCTATCTTCTGTCCCCACGGTTAAATTACCATGTGTACCCGAATTACCAATTCAGGATTAAAAGAAATTCATCCTCACAGTGTAAATATTACAAAAGAATCTCCTAATTATTTTAACTATCATCATCATCAACAACAAGGATTAAGCCCAATGGCCTGTTTCGATCTCATTATAGGTCGAATTGGTCCTTCCATCTCTTCAATGGTCTTCCCAACATTCTTCTCCCTTTTGGTTTATAATTATACATTCTGCTTGGTATGCGCTGTTCATTCATTCGTAATACGTGCTGAAGATAAGCATTTTGATAATATTTTATTCTTTCACAGAGATTAAATATATTAAGTTCTGTTCTTATATCTTCGTTTTTCTTTTTATCGGTCCTTTGGTATCCTGCTATTGCTCTCAACATCTTCATTTCAGCAGTCTCTATATGTTTACTAACTATTTTAACTATAAAACATAAAATAAAATGAGTCCCCAAAAATACACGGAACGGGATTTGAACCCGTACGATCACAATGTTCACAGGATTTTAAGTCATGTGTGAAGAATTTCTGACACACGTGCTGCTTCCTGTATTCCTGGAAAAAGTCCATCTTGACATTCAACGCCAGATGTGGATTCAGCATGACAGAGTTCCTTCTCACTCTGACAGGAATGTAAGGAACTATCTGGACGTTGGATTGCTCGCGGTGGTCCTATAGTATGGCCCCCACGTTCACCTGATTTCACTCTTCCAAATTGTTTCCTATGGGGACACTTTAAGAGCTTCATGTATTAGATTTCCCAGTCGGCTCAGATAAAGAGTTCCTGGCGAGAATTTTGGCTACCTGTGACGAAATCAGAATTACTCCAGGAATCTTCGAAGGAGTGCGAGCATAATTTCCGTGCAGATGCAATTTGTGCTTACTCTATCAAGGGCAACATTTTGAACTATATCTATGATCTGCACATGAATAAAGATATTGCATTTTCTGTATGTTTAAATCGTGCCTTCTTTACTAAATGTATTGTAATATAATACAAGAAGTTGGTTTTAATTTATTATTATTATTATTCCTGTTAACATATTTACTGTAAATGAGGTATGAATAACTTATTTGATTTCCTTTACTGTTCTTCCACTGTCAAGTCAAACAATAGTGGGTCTTAATTTAATTATCGATTTATTTATTAATTTTATTATGCCTTACTTCATGTTTTTACTAAGTTTCACGTCTTAAGACTGTACCCTGTAGTCATTTTACGTTAATGCATAAATAGACTTGTTATTTCGACCGTTCGAACCATGCGTTTTTCACTTACGAATACTTACTCTAGTTACCTAGTGTACTTTACAGTATTCCTTCTTTTGCACTAGTACAGAATATTGTCATTTATTCCTCTCGTGCATCATACTAAAATAAATTCTGCGGTATTTTGTACTAAATTTCCAAACATCTTACACAAGAAAGAAAGACGATAAAAAATAAGTCAGCATGTCTGAGATTTGAACCTTGCATTTCACTCTCTGAGCGATCGATATTTCATATCTGGCACGTTACCACTGAGCTAAACGGTCCCAGGAAGAAAATACGCAAAAGAAGGCTGCGTACGAACTAAATATTGTCAGTGGCGTACTGACTCCTAACACATTTAAGATTATAACGTGCAAATTTGAACTTCTAGACTATAAGACGCATATCTTAAAATGTGTATCTAAGACTCCTCTACAATACCTGAAAACATGTTGGTGTTATTCATTAACATCCTGTGTGTACACATTATATATATATATATATATATATATATATACACACACACACACAAAGTGTTGCAAAAAACACCGACAACGGAGGTGAGGTAGTGTATTGAGATACGTTGATCATTTTTAATAAGGTACCAATGTCTGGAAATAATGCGTTTTCACACTATGACTAGTTAATTATGACTCAAGATCAGTGTTAGTTCGAAGGATTTGAAGACTCATTACTTGACAACGTCCCGCGCCGTAGCCGAGCGGTTAAGGCAGGAAGCCTTGGCGCAGAGCTACGGGACTTGCCCTGGTTCGAGTCCCAATGGGGGAAGAAATTTTCTCATGGTATTTCGGCCAGTATGGGACCGGTGCCCACCCAGCATCGTGAGGCAATTGGGTAGCTACAATAAGTAGCGGCTCCAGGTTGAGGAACCAGCTATAACGGCTGGGGGACTCGACATGCTAACCACATGTCACCCCTACACTGGCTGTTGATCATCTACCTCTGTGATTGACACATGTGGATGTGAAGGGCCAGCAGCCGGCTGATAAAAGGGCAACCGCTGAAAAGTGGAAAGACCCTCAATTGGCAATCGGAAATTACTTGACAACACCTCACAGGTACGGAACCTGTGATACGTGGCTTCGCAAAGGAATGTGGCTGCAACATGACGGGGTTCCAACTCACTTCGATGAGAATGTGAGGACACATTTGGATACCACGTATCCAGGTCGATGGATTGGCAGAGGGGGACCAGCCCCTTGGCCTCCGTGATCACCTAATCTTAACCCTCTCGACTACTTTTTGTGGGTCGATATGATACCCTCTGTTTATCAAATTCCAGTAGAGTCACGTATGGATCTTACAGCCCGAATCCACGCCGCTACAGAAATAATTCAAACTAGGTTAGGCGTATTTGAATGTGTACGCCAATCACTACACCACCGATGTACACTCTGCAATGAGATGGGAGGTGGATATTTTAAAAACTTGACTGACTGTGACAGTATTGCCAAGTATTGAGTCTTGAAATCCAACTAACGGAACTCTTGAGAAGTTAGCTACTCATAGTGTGAAAATGCATATTTTCCGGACATAGGTAATCTTGTAAGCCCATGTTTCCCTTAACAGAGATTTAGGCGCTCTCCCCCTACAGGGAAGAATTTGAAGCATACTATTTAGTTACACTTGTTTTAGTATAGATGTCTATTGAGTGGTCCGTGGTCAGCGTTCCGCCTCATACTGACATCTAGGAAACCAAGGTAGTACTAGGACGGGAAAATTCGGTAAATTTTGCTTAGAGGCCTTTTCATTCAGGCTTAAGGATCTTTTACGTGCCTGAAAATCTTCACGGGACCCACGGCTTAAAGTCCCTCCCGGAGGACTTACTACTTGGATTTTTCCATCCTAAAAAATCCAACGACCCCGGCCGGGTTTGAAGCCGCGACCCTCGGGTCCAGAGGCAAGGAGCATAACCTCTAGCCCACCGCGGCCGATCCGGACATAGGCACCTTATTAAAAAATGATCAACATGTCTCCTTCGTCGGTGTTTTTTGCAACACCCTGTATATATATATATATATATATATATATATATATATTAGCCGCTAGATGGCAGTTGAATGATATTTCCGCTACATCTTGTGTGAATTGAGAATACTACATGTATAAGAAAATTGTATGTTTGTCTTGGAATTCTTGGGTAGCTCAGTTGGTTAGAGCGCTAAAGGTACAGACTTTAGAGACTCGAGTTCAAATCCCGACTCAAGCATTCTTTTTTTCTTTTCATATCATATATATACTAGAAGTCCCGGCCATGCGTTGCTGTGGCTAAGGTATACGTTAAAAATTTAAATTAAGTTGCTGTCTTTCAGCCAGATTACTTAAAACTAATACACACGAAATTAATAATATTGATCTGCTATCATAATAATGATAGCAATTTAAAAAAAAATAGTTGTATATTTATGATTTATTTACGAAGGGCATTTAAACTGTTTTATTTTACATTATAATTAGTTCCGACCTGACACAACAGTTTCAATCACCATTGCTTAATTCTTAAATGGATATTGATGGTGGCGAAAATATGTAAGATATGGTTTTCCCTGTATTATTTTATGTACGTGTGAATGTGAATATTATACAGAAATAGACCCAGCTTATATTTAGCTACTGATGCAGCAGCATTCTCGGACATTAGCCCTCAGAGAATTTGTATTCCTCATCACAAAGTGGGTGCGTCTTGCTGGCTGTGCAATCACAATGACAATGATAATGTGGCAATTATGAATTCCATTCCTACACACACTGTCGTATTCTCTGACAACCTCTCGTGAGAATGTCTACATTATTAACTGCAAATCTAAGATCTAAGTAAGATCGAAAAATGTTATTACGTTTTGCAATGAGAGCAAGTTTTTTAATCTATGCATATTATTATTGTTGTTATTATTATTATTATTATTATTATTATTATTATTATTATTATTATTATTATTATTATTATTATTATTAATATTGTTGGCCGTGATGGACTAATGGTTATGCTGGTTATGCTCCTTGCCTCTGGTCCCGAGGGTCGCCGATTCAAACTCGGCCGCGGTCGATGCATTTTTTAGGATGGAAAAATCCAAGGAGGAAGTCCTCCGGAAAGGACTTTAAACCGTGAATCCCGAGTCAGAAGATTTTCAGGCTCGTAAATAATCCTTAAGCCTTAAAGTTCTAAGCAAAATTTACCGATCTCAAAAAAATGTAGTAATACATTAATTGCCTGCTAGATGTCTCACTGAGTCGGTGTGTTGACCACATGCCACGCATGACATCTTTGGACAAATAAGGTAACTAAAAATGAACTTGGTCTATAAACTCCTAACAATGGGCTACGCCATTAATAATGTTATTATTATTATTATTATTATTATTATTATTATTATTATTATTATTATTATTATATCCTAAGCATCATCATTATCATCATCAATATGTCACTTATATAGATTAATATGCTTAACTTTACTAAATAATAAATGTCTGTCATGAGGACAAAATTTGGAGATACATTAAAAAAGGTGATGAAAAATGTAAACAAAATTAAGTAAAATTAATATAAAATTATAGAATATTCACCTGAAAGGTCCGTCTCCTCAACTTAATTATCATTTAACTGTAGCGCTTTCGGGACTTGTCCCATCATCGGCAGGATTCATGGGGAGTCCTACATCTGGAATAATGGCAGAAATCTTCCTACAAGAACTGGAAAATAAACATTTTGAGGAACTAATACACAAATTCAACATAAAACTAATAACACGATATGTCGATGATGTACTAGTAATATATGAAAATGAAAACAGAAAAGAAAAAGAAATACTACAAGACTTAAACAACATGCATGAAAAAATCACTTTCACCGAAGAAATAGAAGTTAACAACAGCATAAACTACTTAGATTTGTCTATAACCAAAAATCTACACAACAATAAACTAGAAATCGGTATCTACCGGAAACCCACAAACAAAAATTCTACACACCCTTTTCAACAGAAAATTAGTACATTTAATAGCTTAGTCAGTAGAATGTTGAAACTCCCATTAAGCAAAGACAATTATATCCAAGAACTCAACTACATTAAGTATATGGCAAAAACCAATGGCTATAATGAAGAATTCATAGATAAGCTCGTAAAAAAACAAAAAAGGAAGAACAACATAACCAACATAACTAAACTAGAAAAAGAATCTGACAACAACAAGAAAACATGGATAACACTTACATACACAGGAAAAGAAACGACAAAATTGGCCAATGCACTAAAGAAAGCCGATAAAAACGTAAAAATAGCATACAGAACCATAACAAATTAAACAACATAATAAACAATAACATTGAAGAAAATAACATTTTCAACAGCAAAGGAGTTTATAAACTGACAGTAAGGACTGCAACAAATTTTATATAGGAAGGACAAACAGGAGTTTTAACATCAGATTCAAAGAACATTTTCGAGACTTTGTTCACGCAGAAGGTAAATCAAGCTATGCAAAACACGTTATCCATGAAGGACATCGCATGTTAAATATTGAAAACACCCTAACAGTGATGCACAGAGAAAATAATCCAGCGAAGATAAACGTACTCGAAGAGATGGAAATCATGAAAGCAGCTCACAACGACAGCCTGATAAACGAAAACGAACCCAATACATGCAACCCCCTCTACCAGATCTTCAGTGAAACACCAGTTTTGAATCCTGCCGATGATGGGACAAGTCCCGAAAGCGCTACAGTTAAATGATAATTAAGTTGAGGAGACGGACCTTTCAGGTGAATATTCTATAATTTTATATTAATATTGAATAAACCTCAATGGAACACATCATGAATCTTATAAAAGTTGAAAATTAAGTAAATAAATGTTACATTGATCACGAGGGTTGGGATGATGATATAAAACCAAACCATACATTTAAATAAAATATGTTAATGATTCAGCTGCAAATGAAAGCCGATATCTGTGGAACGTTGGACCTATTTCGTACATAAGCTATTTGTTTCTTATTGTTTATGATTTTTCAATTATTTAAAGCGCATTGATAACAATTAGTTAATTGACAACATAATCACATAGCGTGAAGTATTCCATTCTCCAGATTTAAAGCCAAAAATGTTGTGGCCTTAAAAGTGTCTATATACTTTCTACTTCCTTATATATTTTGAGTAAAATAAACATTCTCATAAAGCTTGTAAATACTTATTTTTTAGTGATTAAATAAAATAAAACTGTTAACGTTTTATACGATTTTCATATTTATTTTAATACAAACATTCAGTACTTTTATTCAGACTAATATTCGTCCGAAGAAGGTACAAAGTGCTGTAACGAATTTCTATTAAAATAAATATGAGAATCGTATAAAACTTGAACAGTTTTATTTTATTCAATCACTAAACAATGCATTTTCATCAAGTAAATACCAAATCAATTGATTACTTATTTTTTAAAATTATAAGTGCAATCCGGAATGCATGTTTTGTATAATTTGGTTACATTTCTTAAACTTTGTAATTATTTTTAGGACATGTTAATTCAAAATAAATATATTCTCCCGTGCATGTGTGCATGTTTTAGCTTTTTTTGCCAATCTGCTCATGCTAAATGAATGTTTTAAAATGTTTAATTTAATGCATACTATTGTGTATACTTTTATTCTCGATATTATATCATTTTTCTATATTTAGTGCATATATTATATTAATTCCTCTGAGAGGCAGACAGAAGATTACTAGAAACATCAGAGATGAAGTTCCTCGGATACGTTCAGGATATACTCTGAGAGACCACATTCCTAGTGACATAATTAGGCAAGAACTCAATTTTTTAAAATCTAAATGAAAAAATACAAAACTATAAAAAATGGCATGAACATATTTTAAAAATGGACTCTTCTAGGCTAACAAAACAAGCACTGTTGTACCAATCTCAAGGCTATAGAGATGTGGGACATCCTAGAAGACGATGGGAAGATGAATTCTGAGAGCGGAACAGGCCGACGTGACGGCTACCATGAAGATGATGATTATTATTATTTTATGAATTGACATGATATGATATTACAATATTTTCATGTTATTTACTATTGAGAGAAGTATGAATTCAAGCTAGCAGTTTTTTTGGCAATACACCTGTCACTGCAATAGTAATTTCGGAATTTGCACGTAATCGTCCTTCATCTTTTGCTACAACTGGAATTTCCAGTTGAACTCATCACGAACCTAGTGTCAAATATTGGACAGAACTAATAGAGAGCTCGTTAAATATTTATGTGATCTTTTGTTAAAAAATATCAGATTTATGTATTTACTCGTTTTCTATTCATTATGCATAACGGATACCTACATGTATGAAACCTGGCCTCAAGTAGTATATTGGACTGTGAAGTACGTACTCAGTCAGAAGCTAATGCTTTGAATTTAAAATAATATAACTTTTTTGTAACACATTATGTTGTTTGATTAATTAGTGATGTGTGTCAAGAGAATGTGTGGTTCTGCCATCCAGTTACAGCTGGCAGTAGGAAGTTATTATTTTCTAAGTTGTGCACTAATTTATCTGCTGCCGGCTTACAAAAAGTAAGTGACTAAGTTGAATCTTAATGAAACAGCACAAGATGAGAAGTACATTTATTTTCTTTCGTAGGAAAAGTTTTAATTAGACTAAACCTGTTTATAGTTAATTTTGTACATGATCATATAATTACAAGTATTAAAAATCCCACATCACTGGAAAAATACATTCCATTATTAATTAACTTCTTGTCATCTGCAACTTCAGATCAATAATCAGAATTCATACAGTAAAACACGGCATATATATTGTCCCACTTAAAGTATAACCTATATCTCTCCTAAATAATCCTACTTATATATCTAATAAAAATTAACTATTTTAAAACATTAAAGTAAATTATGTTTGGCTAATTCACAAATCATTTGTTTAGTTGTATCACTTACCCGATGAAAATATAAATAATTTATTGAAATACTGTATTATCTTAGTCATTAATTTGAAATCAAGAAGATTTACAAAAATTGATCCCATACTACAATATTATATTTATTTATTTATTATTTAAGAAAGAAGATATACAATATTTTAAACACTTTGATAAAAAATTTAGCACATGTGCAACACAATCCTGTGTTATTATTTTGCTCACTGCTGATGAAAATTTACTGGAATAGAATTATTAAATAATCAATTTAATTGGCGTTTACTTGATGAAAATCCACAATCTATTTAATTAAATAATGATAAAACTTGAAGTTTTATGTGATTAAATCATAAATTAGTAACAGCTGTTTCGGTACTTTGTTCCTTCTTCAGACATGATTACAAATTAATGAATTTTGTTATTATAGTACATAACAACTGTAACTATGCAACAATTTTTATAACAATCTCTATTATAAATTTAAAAGAGCCATAAAAGGAATTCTGAGATTCAGTCAAGGAACATGTACAAAAATACAGAAACAACTGGAAATCTCACGTACGAAGAATGAGCAGAACAAGAATACCACGTCAGATCTTAAATTACCAGCCACCAGGCAATAGATCTTTGGGCAGACCATTCAAACGTTGGATTGAGACCGTAACAGACCACTAGGTCTATCACATGAAAGGAAGAAGAAGAAGATTTAAAAGAGGCGATTCATTCAAATTTAGTTGGGAATTTAACAGCTTATTACCACCTTTTAATTTATGTATCTCTACAACTTCTAAAAGATCCAATTTGTGACAAAGGAAATCTACTTCCCTCAAATCATAGTTAATGTTATTCTCCCACCTCATTCTTGGTCTACCAACTGTAGTTTAATAATGAAAATTCTAATTTGTGGCATTAGAGATATAATTAATTATCCTAGATTGTGAAATTTATATATATTTGTTATTTAAGATTTATTTTTTTAAGTTTATCAAGAATTAGACTATTTTTAAGTGTCTATTTTACTATGAATGAATTAATCTATTTTATTGGGCGTTTTCCCTCTGATTTTCTTACAAGAAGCTTTCATGCACGTCTTTCATTCCCCATTCGTGTCACGTGTCCTGCCCATCGCAGTCTACGAGACTTAATTGTTCTCATTATATCTGGTTTCCTATAAACACCATGTAATTCACTGTTATGCAGTCTTCTCCATGAATCTGTCTGTTCATCTCTCTTTAGTCCAAAAAATTTTCTAAGAACTTTATTCTCAAATACTCGTAACCTTCTTTCCTCCCTTAAAGTAAGAGTCCAATTTCGCATCCATATAATATAACTGGTAGAATAATAGTTTTATATATTTTCAGTTTAACGTTTTTTGAAAGGAGTTGGGAAGTCAAGAGTCTCTGTAATGCATAATAACACGCATTTCCAGAATTGAGCCTATGTTTAATTTCCTTGTGCATCTCATTCCTGTTTGTCATTATTGTTCCCAGGTATTTAAATTCAGCCACTTCCTCAAAATTTCCCTCATTTGTCATTAGCTGTTCATTTCCATTATATAGGCCTAATTATATCTATGTGTGACCATACATTTAATTTTATTGATATTTACTTCCAGTCCCAATTTCTTAGTGTTACTCAGTAGACAATACCAATGACTGAATGGGAAAATTATTTTAAACGATTACTATCAGACGCCTGTTCTGGGGGTAAAGGCGGCCGTCACGCAGGGCTGACAACCCGGCTAACATCAAGTGCCGATTGTCTAGAAAAAGTGGGAGCCTTAACCTCCTACTACCCCAAGGGTCTCCTGAGGCCTGTTGTGGGATCACTTTACTTTACTATCAGAAAACAGGATATTTAAATTAGATAACACTCAAAATACTCCAGAAATAAATGAAGATCAACATATGCAATTTGACATAGAGGATATTAAAATGAATATTCAATCATTAAAAAATAAAAGAGCTAGTGGTCCAGGAGGAATACCAGCGGAACTATTAAAACATGAATCCGACCATTTTTTTTTTGAACGATTGAGAACATTATTTACAAAATTTATGAATGGTGAAAAAGTTGCTGAAGATTGGAAACCAGGGAACATTTCGACAATCCGTAGAAAAGGAAAAAAAAAATATATATATATATATATCCATCCATAGTAATTCTGCCCGAAGGCAGGTCCTTCACTGCAATCATAGCATTTTCATGCTATGCTTGCAGCTTTACTAGTGAATTGTAGCTTCCCGTTGCTTTCCACACCGGTGAAGGATGATGATGATGATAATGATAAGGAAGATGATGATGATAAAGATGATGGCCATATGATTTCGGGGACCGTTTGGGCCTTAAAGTTTTCCTGACATTTGTCTTACAGGTGAGAAAAAACCCCGATAAAAACCTCACCCAGAAAAACTGTCCCGACCGGGGATCGAACCCGGGCCCGCTGCGTGACAAGGCAGCACGCTACCTTGAGACCACAGCGGTGGACAATATATATATATATATATATATAAACATAATTTATGTATTACTTTTAACTGTAATAAGATTACTCTATGACAACCAAAAAATATATATATATATTTTCCTTCCAAAACTGAAACTTCACTATATGATTTTTTTTTGTTCGCATTTGAATACAGGTTACACCAGTCAAAGGATATATTATATTTTTGGTCGATATGTAGGCCATACTTTGTACGAAAATAAAAAAAAATATCTAACTTATAAATTTTTAATGAATAGTTGTTTTATTCTAGTAAACATCGCTCTTCGTTGAAAAGGAGATACGCCTGACGTATCATGGTTGGTTACAGCTTTACGCTAGAAGCTAGAAGAGTCCTGATAGATCAGGATTTTTATCCACGCCTAAATATTTTGGTTGCATCATGCTGCTGGGGTCGACTCAGTCCCTAACGTAAATGAGTACCAGATGTATATTGTCGGGAGCAAAGGCGGCCTTGACGCTAGGCTAAACATTCCGGCTTACATCTCGTGCCCATTGTGTAGAAGGTTGTGAGCCTACTAGGCCCTGAGGCTTATAGTGATATTGTTTTAATTTTAGCTTCATTGAAAACTTTAATAAGTTGAAATGTGTTGAGAGAATGTCCGGTACAATAACAGACTGCTTGTCTCTCGACCTTGTCTAGACTACATTCTCCATGTCTTTGATTCATTATCTACAGTTCAACGTTTATACTTCAAATATATTTCGCAATGTGTTATATTTCATCATCATCAACAATCACGGATTAAGCCCAAGTTGATTTTTCCGGTCTCACAGATTCTGATTCAAAAGTAGGATCCATCCCTTTTTCGGTCTATCATTAATTCCTGTCTCCTTTTGCTTGTAATTAAGTATAATTTTTGGTATGCGATCATCTTTCATTCTCTGAACATGTTCTTTCCAGTTTTTTTCTGGATTATTTTATTTTATCTAAAAGTTTAAAAATATTTAGCTCATTTCTAATATCTTTACTTCTTCTTTTATCTAGAAGTTTGCAGCCAGCTACACTTCTCAGAAATCTCATTTCAGTTGCCTTCTCTTTTAGATAAAACCCAAAATTCACTATCATACAACAGTAAGGGGATTGCAACTGCTTTATAAAATTTTAGTTTTGTTTCCTTTCTTGTGTTTCTAAACATTCTCTTAATTGTGCCACATATACAATTAAATTTATTAGTTATACTTCTTGAAATATTTCAATTATCAACTAAACGAAGTTCTGTCAAATTTGATTACATGAAAAAATAGAATTTCATATTGTATGAAGTAAGTACTCTATTTCGAAATCATTAATGACGAATTTTTCAGTTACGGTTCACAACTGTACTGACAGGATAGAGAAATTGTACTCAGAGAAGAACACAGAATGCTGGGATTGCATAATTATCACATGTAGTTATCAGCAGGTACAACTTTGCGTTCCTCGCTGTTATATGCAAACATTCGCTACACATGTTATGTTGGCTGAGTTAAAAATATGCAACGAATTAAATTGAATTGGGAATCCATCCACAGTACACACTACAGTTCAGAAACCATCCTATACCAGAAATACTATTCGTCTAGTGGTCCTCTTGGTACTTTTCGATAGTTGAAGGGTACCTGTGGGCACCGGCTTTCACTTTCTCCATTCCTTTCATCATCATCATCCCTCTTACGACATCATTTACACTGCACCAACACATAAACATACAGTTATCCTACACTCTTCTCAGTACACATTACATGGATACATCATCTATGTAAAGTGGTCTGCCGAAATAGTACGTGAATTGTAAATATATAATATTAACGCCATCTATCTACCCGGAACAATATAAAGTGCAGGAGATAGCATTAGAATACACACACACGAATACCTGATGCTCTGTTGTCAAGGTTAGTAATAATAATAATAATAATAATAATAATAATAATAATAATAATAATAATAATAATAATAATAATAATAATAATGCTTTATTTTAGCTGGCATAGTTAAGGCCATCCATGAGGCCTTCTCTTCCACTCAACCAGCGGATAGTAAAATTATACAAAAATTACATATTTATTACAATTTTAAGGTATTAAAATGTAGACCAAACAAAAGACAATGGTGAAGTGATCTAATACTAGATGGAATATAATAAAACTAAAATAATATAAAATAATATAAAGTACGTAAAGCTTCATGGATGATTAATTACAAAATGCTGAATGTAGTTGTTATACAATTAATGTTTTCTTTGTGTCGAACTTAAGATATCAGTTAATTTTTATTTAAATAATGATAGTGATTGACAGTCCCTGACATGACTGGGAAGTGAGTTCCACGCTCTGATAAAGTACTAATGAACTGTTAGGGAAAATGTTCCCTCAAATGCGTATTCCAATGCTTCAGGTTCCACACTTGCCGTCATATGGTATATTTTTAATTTTTACGCACCACTTCGGCATACCGCATTACATATGTGATGTGTACATCTATTGTGCACAGAGAAGAGTGTAGAAAGAGTGTATGTCTAAGTGTTTGCGTATATTGTAAGTTTGTTCTATGTGGGGTGGTGATGAAGAGGAGGGAGAAGGTGAAACCCGGTACTGGTACATAGCCCGACATTGAAAATATTTACAATTAAAATTTCAAAACTGCGCCCGGTCTCGAACCCAGATCCTTTAGTAATGAGGCATCGGTGAGGGTTACGCTCTCTCAGAGCGCTGGTGCGCTCACACAAACAGATAAGAGAAAGTACAAACCAGTTCAGTACTGTTCTTTCAAAATACGTATGCTGTAGTTTAAATGTAGTGGTGACGTAAAATGCATTGTTCCCCACTGATCAGACTTCGTGCCGTTTATGTACGAAACTAAGTAATCGTAAAACTTCACACAAACAGAGGCCCGTTGACACTGGGTTTCTAGACGCCCCGGTCTGTGCCACCGCCTGAGCTAGAGCGGTAGGCTATAAATAAACGAATAACTATTCATAACTAGCTAATACCCGGCGTGCGCTGCTACACTTAAATAAACGATGTAATTTTTACATTTAGTAGAATAAGTAAAAGGAAAAATAAATATAAATTTATATCGTTATTCTTTTTAGATACCCCGTGCTGATTACCCGGCGTTGCCCGGGAATCTACGCATCCCGATGTACTTGGCATAAATGAGCTGAAAGACAAAATTCGTTATTTTGAGTTATGCATAAAAGAATACCCGCCATGCGCTGCTATGCTTGCCCTGGAATCTACTTATCCCGATCTTCTTGGCATCAATGAAAGACAAAAACCTTTTTTGTGAGTTGTCCTTAAAAGATAAACATATGCTGTCGTGGACTTTTCTGTAGTTTTTCGAGATATTCAATTCTGTATACAAATTTTGTGTATTTGTTATGGTTTAGGCAGCTTAGGCCATTTAAGCTTACAAAAAGCGACTTTTTTTTTACAGAAGGTGATTTTTAAGGATGAACGGCTTGAGCATTAAAACTCTCTTATAACCTATAACCTTCCCGGCAAAATCCTGAACACTTTGCAAAAAGCCCCATGACAATCGGATGATTGAAAGACAAAAATGGCTATTGTGTGTTATCTGTAAAAGATAAACATACACTGTCAGGGACTTTTTTGTAGAATGGTTTGAGTTATTTAATTCTGTGTACATTAATTTTCTGTATTTGTTATGGTTAAGGCAGCGTAAGTCATTTAAGGGTAAAAAAAGGGATTTTTCACGTTTTTCACTATAAAGGTTGTTTTTTAAATATGTGGGATTTGTGTATCTCAACTCTCTTATAGCCTATGTTCATCCCGGGAATCTCCTGAACATTTTGCAAAAAACCCATCACAGTCGGATCAACGGTATGGCCGCGCATAAAGTTCGAACGAACGAACAAACAAACAAATAAACATTCATTTTTATATACCGTATTAGATAAGTAGGATTAAGCGGTTACAGTCACTAAGGTTAGACGCTAGAGCGCCACCTCTGTGAACAATTTTCGCGACTCGGTTACTCCATTTCATTTCTTCTGCCCTTGTGACGGCGTCTTGAATAACAGAGAAGTTCAATTATACTCTCATCTCCTCGACTTGGCATTAAACCGAACATTACTTGATAGTTCATTTAATAATAATAATAATAATAATAATAATAATAACAATAATAATAACAATAATAATAATAGTAATATATAATTATAATATAATAAAATTAATAATAATAATAATATTATTATTTCCGGTTTTTACAATGTTGATACATTTTCCGGCACCAATGATTTGTCTTCAATTTCGCTTTATAATTTTCCTCCATTCATCTCTATTATAACATTTTCTTCCTCTATTTCCAGGGCCTTCAAAGTTTCAGTAATCCCTTGGATCCACGTGAGATTTAGTCGTCCTTTCCTTCTCGTTCCTGATGGTATCCATTCCATTTTTTTTGTAATCTTTCATCCTCCATTCGCCTAATATGCCCGTACCATTTTAGTTGCTTTTCTTGGATAAATTCTAAAATTGCGTTTTGTACATTCATGTTCCCTTTTATAACTTTATTTCTAATTTTCTCTCTCCTTGATTTCCTAGTATAGTCCATTTCTGCTACCATTAATTTTCTTTTCATCTGATAATTTATAGGCCAAATCTCTGAACCATAAGTCGTAATACTTCTAACTATAGTTTCAAAAATTGTAACTTTAGTTTCTCTTTTTATATGTTTATGCCATAATATTCCATTCAGGGCAGATATTATTTTATTTATTTTATTTATTTATTTATTTTTATTTATTTATTTCTTTAGTCCTGGTGTAGTTAAGCCAATGTTGGCCTTCTCTTCCACTCACCGAAACAAGCATATGTTACATAGGCATACAAAAAAAATACAATAATAGTCCATATACAACAGGACAAACATATGTTACACATGATATACAAAAAAATTACAAGAGTAGTCCATATTAGACCAGGACACACATGTTACATATGAAGACAACAAAAAGTTACAATAATAGTTATTGAACAATTCATTATCTGTCATAATTGAATAATAATGAAAGTAATGTCTACTAATAGAATGAAACTAAATACAATTAAAATTAAATTAATGATACAATAGAATAAAAAAGGAATAACAGCTCGAATCTACTATGCATAAAAAGAAGAGAAAAAAAATATACTACAATGAATTAATCTAACGCTTTTTATACAAGGCATTTAGGTAAATATATTAACAAATCCTAAAGTCTATTTTTATTAAATAATGCAAAAAAAAAAAGCGCCTTATTTAATTCTTAAAAAGTAGTATTAGTGAGTTGTTTCTGTTAGTGATTTTTATTTTCAATTTATTTCTGAAAGATGGTAAGATGAGTTTATCTTTGATCTTATTTCTTTTTCCTGCTTCCCATCTTCCTTAATGTTTACTCCTAAATATTTGTATTCCTCTATGTGTAATAATAATAATAATAATAATAATAATAATAATAATAATAATAATAATAATAATAATAATAACGACAACAACGGATGGATAAGACTTGTGTTATAGTTCAGAATGTCACCAAGAGGATGGGTTATTTGATGTTCAATATCATTGTCAACTTTGCAGGAAGCAGGCTGATTTGCCTTCATAGTGTTAGGGCCGTCTCTTTCTCGGCCACCCAACATCTCCTCTTCCTTTATGAACGAACTGTACATATTCTCAAATGTCTGGGATTCTCATTTCAACTGTATAGTATAACAAATTAATGTTTATCATTTTAATAGCTTATAATCGTATTAATAAGTGTAATATAGAGATTGTGTTATTGCTTTGTTTTATCACATATTTATATCAGTGTCTAAATATATTCTTACTGCTTTGTTACTTATTTTGAGAATTCTTTATATTTCAACAATATCGTTATGGTATCATAGAACATATAATATACCTTGCGATTACAAATTGCATGCATTGTTATTACCCCGATAACAGATAATTTTACTTACGTGTAGAATAAACTAGGACTTGAATGGATTTTGATTGATCAAATGAAGCACGTTAACAGACTTGAAGTGATCTGAAAGCAATCATATTTTCAACTATGTATTAGAATTTTTCAACATCTCCACATTTTATAGGTCTATTTACATACAGTAACATATATTTTTTTAAAAGAGTTTCGTTATAGTTGTTATCCATTGCTTCTAGGTTCATCACAATAGCAATAATGCTCACTTGCTTAACCAAGACTGTAAACTACTTCAATAATATTCTATTACACTTTGGGGTAGCTCGGTCGAATACCCACAAGAGCCAAAATCATAAACGTGACCATGTAAAGAAAGTTGGAATAAAATAAAATAAATTAAAGAATTACAATCAACGTACAGAACGAATTCATGAAATCAACTTCAAAGGAACGTACTGGCATGACTACATGATGAGGAAAGTATTGGCATGACTACATGATGGCAACGAAGAAGAGGATGACCAAGAACAAGATGGAGGACTGACATTCACTAATATAAGTTAAAGGGCACTTGGAACGTTTATTGCACATTAGACAAATCGAACATATGTATAAATTGGTACATATATATTTTTATTTATCTCAAGGACTTTTCGATTCCGTGTTATATTGAATTCACTCATCATCATCATCATCATCATCCGGTATCATGGCAGCTGCCGCCGTCTTCCGGAAACCAAACGCCATTCCTCTCTGTCCATCTATTGATCTTCCTCCAATCCTCTGATTTCATAGCTCCTTGTACCCGTTCTATCCAAGTTTTATTCGGTCTTCCTCTCTTCCTCCTTTCTATTGGGATCCATTCCATAACAATTTTAGGCAATCTTTGCTCTGGCTTCTTTTGACATGGCCATACCACTGTAATATTTTCTTTTCTATAATGTCTATGATGTCCGGTTCCTCTTGTACACCCATAATTTCCCTTTTTTCTTTATTTCGTATTCTATCCATTCTAGATTTTCCAGCTGATAGAAATAATAGTTGTTCTATTGACATTTGTATTGAAATAATTATCGAACAGACATGTTCTGAAAACATCTATCACCCGCTAGTCCTGTATCTGATCTTTGTTTCTTCTGAAAGTAATTTTTCTTAATTCCGTTATACAATATATTATAACGAATTCTAATTTATGAGATTTAAATATTGTAATCATTGTTTCCATCAAACTTCAATTACAAATTATTTAAATACGTTTAACTTATCATGTCATTATGATTCATGTAGTTGGAGATTTGGCTTTGATATTCATTCACTGATCGCATATAGCATGTTTACTGAACATTTTCTGCAACTTTAATGAGATTGTAAATGTAGAGTACAGAATAAGAACTTATCTTTATTTTCTCTCTTTTTCAGCTTCTCCAATGTATATACAGTTTTAACTTCTGCGTACATTGTTTCTGTGTCATTGTATACTTTTTGCACATCATAAATCATGAAATTCAAAATATTAATGAGAAAAAGTTAATAATGTTATTATAAACATTATTGAACAGGAAACATTCCGGAAATAGCGAAAACAGTGAGTCATATATCTGAGTTTTCTGAACAGAAATGTACCGTAATTATATACTTTTGTCATTTTAATGCCAATGATTGTCGGCTATTGAAAACATGAAGACGTGCCTGCATTTATAGCGATTTGTGTAATTTAAGTTAATACGCTCTGCTTCATCAGTCAGTGTTAGCATCGCATTTACAGTATTTATGGTAGAAACATGTATGGATTTTAAATATTCAATAAGAGTTAGGATTGTAAATATAATACTGTAATCATATGTACAAGTTTGCAGCATGACGTTTTAATATGCAAGTGGACATGCACCAGTTTAACCGGTCATCACGTCGAAATATCAACCTCAAGCCTGGCATGTAAGCTAATTGCCACATCACTTTTGTAAATCTTTGCAATTTGTTGTGTACGTATTGTTAACTGTATATCCCTGTTATACAAAGACATATCCAACTCTACAGGATTCTGTACATGAAATTCTTTTATCTAAGAGAATGCTCTAATTAAAATAAATGCCACTATCGAACCCATAGATTCATAGCCGCACTTAAATATACTCTCCATAAACCCCTATCCTGAGGTAATGTTTTCCAAACATTCCCTATATTATTCACCTATCATGGTTGATGTTGTTCGCCCACCTCGTTTTTTTATATCTTGTGGGCAATTTCATTTTGCTTATTGCACATGTTTATTTGCACCCCTTTCATCCCCCCATTTCTCTCACATGTTTTGAACATCGAAATGTACGAGACTTAACTATTCTTATTATGTCTAGTGACAGTTAAGTCTCGTAGACTGCGATGGGCAGGACATGTTGCACGTATGGAGAATGAAAGACTTGCATGGAAGGTTCTTGTAGGAAAGCCAGAGGAAAAACGCCCAGTTGGTAGACCAAGAATGAGGTGGGAGAATAACATTAACTATGATTTGAGGGAAGTAGATTATGCAGGGAATGATTGGAAAGTATTAGCTCAGGATACGGATGTATGGAGAGCGTATGTCCGCGCGGCCATGAACCTACGGGTTCGATAGTGCCAGTGAGTGAGTAAGTAAGAAGGGAATGATACAACGGCTAATTTTTAAGTTCAACACATGAAGATTGGTACGATGTAGCGACACAGTACAGTTGAGTGTAATTATACTTATCACTTTAGGTTTAATTTTATTTATTTAAAAGTTGTTCTTCTTTCACTGAAACTCATGTTCAACTGACATCTTAAAAAAAGTTGTTCATAATTAAAAGACAAAATCCAGAACACAGGTATATTGTAACAATGGAATATCTGATACAATATTAGTGGACATAAAATATATAATCATAATTATAGGACTTATAATAGATTATACTATAATAAAATTAATTTATAAAGGAAATCTTCCCGTCATCAACGTTTACAGTTGTATTATTTTCTTCCAATAAAATCTGTCTTACCATTTTTCTGCAGTTCTTTTTGTACCCTCGCTTTCTTCACTTCGTGTAACTATGTGTGACGAAGTCTGCCTTTATTTGCCGTAACCCTGCTGGAGACTATTTCAGTCTCTCAAGTTTTTATAGGAGAGATATTTTTGTTTGTTAAGTTTTTACTTCAGAAATATTTTTGTCTTGTTAAGTTGTTGGTGCTCTGTAGGAGGAAGGTACAACACGGGGCACGCACACTCTTGGTTTCGTCATCGGTCGATGTGGCCGCGTTACAAGTGTCCGGGATTTGAAACGGCATTTCTCGTGATAATTTGGGATCTAAGAAGATCACCATCGGTCCACAATTGGAACTTAAGCATAGGTATTTGTGACAAGTGTTGTTAATTCGCGTCCAATACCAAATAACGTGATTGTGGCTTCATCGTGCAGAGCTCCTCGTTGCTAACGTAAGTTTACCACGTGTTGTATTACACAGAATTTGAGTGTCTAATAAATAAGTTTTATATATACTCTTCTGAGTGTTTTAGCCAGTCCACACAAAACAGGGCCGTTTAAGTGCTTGGATGGCCGAACTCTATCCAGCATAGAAACTAACAATTGCGTCGCTAGCAATTGAGTAAACCAAGCATCTCTCGATCTTGTGCTACGACAAGAACCCGGGAACTTCACAATACACCTGCTTTACATCATTTTATCATTTATCCGCTTTACATGTCCATATCGTTCCACTCGACACTTTCCCCGTTAAATTCATTCTAAGTACTAAGTACCCCGTTCACGCATCATTGTTACATTTCTCTTAACACATTGTTTCAATCGCAATCATGATTTCTAACAAAAATATCAATCGTTGGTACGTTATAATTGCAGAATTTTGCTCGCAGCTACAGCACTACTGTTAACTATTCTGTTTCATGTTAAACGTCTTTAAACATAAACAGACCGATTATCAACACATTATGTTGAACGCCCTTGTACATAAGCAGGCCGATTATCAACACACGATGTTGAAATAATTACATCAGCAGAACGATCAACACACGATGTTGAACGTCTTTGTGCATAAACAGACGGATCATCAACATGTTGTCAACATCCACAGATATAAAAAGATCCTAACCGAATCACCTTATTCTCAAAGAGCGCGAGCAATATATATCTGATATGGTGAGTTGTTCCACATAGGACATAGGAGATACTTGCATGCATGGGTTATTCAGCTTCTGCATTGTTTTGATTTTGTCCACTTAATTAGTTTTAACACATCGTTCACTACTCTTTTCTATTTCTCTCGCTACTTGACCAATGACTTCCTACATATACTTGAAGAGATCATTCCATCTTAGCATTGATTATTTATCTGTTGATCTTGTTGTCGACATTATGATCCCGCATTGTGTTCATCTTTCGTCTCTAAGTTTTATAACGTGGCCTCCCATTTCCATTTGATGGTGACACATTGATTCCTGAATTCTATTGACGTGGTCCATTTGTAATCCTGTCACTCAGAGATTTTACCCTCCACGGTATCTTTACCTTGTCATGGTGGAGTGGTTTGCGCGCTTAAATGCTCCCGAGAGCTATGTCGGCGGTAGCATTGCTGCCGATGGGGTTACCCATGCCGGACTTGTCGAAGGTGATAAGCCAGATGAAAAAGTATTTTGGTCGAAAGAGTGACGATCTTTCACCGTAAAAATACAACCGTCAAGAAATGCGGATATGGGATCCACTGGGGTAAAATTTTCCGGAGGTCAATTAGTCCAACATTTGGTTCTCCAGGCGGGGACTACTTCAGGGAACCCATGCCAAAGGCTCAAACACGACTGCGATGGGCAGGACATGTGGCACGTATGGGGTATAAAAGACGTGCATGGAAGCTTCTTGTAGGAAACCCAGAGGGAAAACGCCCAGTTGGTGAGACTAAGAATGAGGCGAGAGAATAACATTAACAATGATTTGAGAGAAATAGATTATACAGGGAATGATTGGAAAGCATTAGCTCAGGATAAGGATGTATGGGGAGTTTATGTCCGCGCTGCCATGAACCTACGGGTTCGATACTGCCTGTGAGTAAGTAAGTAAAGTAATTCAGAGATATATCTAGTATCTTCCTCAACATTTGCTTTGGTACACTTGGATACTGTTACCGAGCTTGAGTTTCCATTTGTTAACGCAGATGCAGTTGATCCCGCTTAACAGTCTGTAGATGACAGCCTTAGTAGTGTAACGGTGATTGACTAGCAGGTCTATATTAGGGCTTCGAATTCGATTTCCGGCTCTCATAGATTCGTGACCTGTAAAAAAAATAGTGGCAAAACTGCTTTAGAAGCGAAACCAGTCGGAGTTAATTGTAACTTTTTCACATCTTAATATGTCTACTTATGTTACAGCAAATGGACTCGTCCCCACGTCTCAGAGTGCATGCGCTTTGGAGAGAAGTTAGTTTCCTCTGAGTTTCTGCTCTAAGCTGTTGTGTTTCGCCATGTTTACAAAGCAGGGACAGCGATCTTGGTTGAAAATTTAATGTGCCATGGTCATACAGCACGACAATGCCATGAAGTTCTTGTGGAAGCATGTGGGGAGACGGCATTACCATACCGGACTGTGGCAGGTGGGTTTAGAGTCTTTAACGAAGGGCATGACCGCGTGGAAAACTTGGCTAGGCCAGGTCGTCCCAGTGTTAATGAAGAAGTTCGTGGAAACTGTTTCCGCACTACTAGACACTTATCGACGACAGACGGTACGTGAGTTAGCCCTGGAGATAACTGTCGCATGTGACTGTATCTCATATTCTAAAGAAACGCCCGAGAATGCGAAAAACTGCATCTCGGTGGGTTCCCTGGGATTTAACTGAGGCGCAGCGGTGGCTACGATACGACTCACCTGTAGCATTATGGTCGTGACGGTGACGCCTTCTTACGGCCTTTACTTAAGCGTCAATCCAATGAGTGGCGTCATCACGCAAAACAGTGGAGCGACGTATCCCTACAACTGTCAAAGTTATGGTTATTCTTGCATACGACTGCGATGGCGTCATTCTACCGCATAACATCCTGCAAGAACAGAAAGTTATTGTGTAGTATTTTCGTCGTTATTTTGAGAAAAATCTGAGACCAGCGCTGCGAAGGAAGCGCCCACATTTTTTGCAGAACCCACCAATAATTTTATAGGATAATGCTCGAGGGCACACGGTATACTCTGTAGCTGATCAATACCGTCGCTGGGGGTGGGGAGTGCTTTTTATCCACCACATTCACCGGATTTAAGCCCCTGTGATTATGATTTGATCCCTAATATGAAGAATCCACTTCATGACATTCGATTGCAGACTGTTCCCGAGATTCTTCTGGCATTAAGGCGGTCAGTCAGAAACATCAATAGAAAAGGAGCTGTTACAGGGGTACTACGACTTCACATCACTGGCAACGAGTTGTAGGCAATGCTGGGCACTACACTCAAGGACTGTACAAATTCCACAAGTCTGTCACTTGCATACTAGTAATAAATAAATAAATAGTTGCCACTATTAAAGTTACAACCTAAGTAAATTTTCCTCGAGTCTGTAATATGGAGGACGAGTTAACTCATTCTCGAGAGGATAATTTACTTTAACTGAAGTTAAGGTTGAGGAATTGCGTCACATAAGAACGTGATTTCCTCTTCTGTCATCTACTGCTCAGTACGTTCTGTCAGTCCTGGCTCTCGGAGCTGTTATGCAACGGATGCATTATTTTATTATTCATTTAGAATAATACTTCTGTAGTTATTATTTACTGCTCACCGTTTCTATTCACTCCCAAAAGTACAGCTGGAAGTATATAAAATAAATTGATTAGCCATACAACATTTTTCTGTACCTGAATTAAGACAGTGTGGTTTCAATAGTTATTTTTGGGCTACGTTTTTATGTCATGTATAACTGCTTACTGGCACTATCGAACCCGGAGGTTCATGGCCGCGCGGAAATAATATCCTCATACAATCTTATCCAATCGTCCTCTATATAATTTATTTCCTTCAAATAATGGTTAATGTTATTATCCTATTTCATTCTTGGCCTACCTACTGGACGTTTTTCCCTCTGTTTTTTTTCTATTACCAGTTTCCACGATTGTCTTTTATTCCCCATTCATGGCACATGTCCTATCTGTCTGAGACTTAACTGTTATTATTACATCTGGTTTCCTATAAAGATCGTGTAGCTCAATGTTATCCAGTTTTTTCCATTCACCTTCCTCTCTTTGGTACAAAATTTTTCCTGAAAACTTTATTCACAAATAGTCATAATCTTTTCTCCTCCCTTAAATTAAAAAAAACTATATTTCATATCCATTTAATATAATAACGTTTATGTAGGCTGTATGATATAGTTAAACTTTTTGAGAGAAGTTGGGATAATTTTCTAAAAATAAAATAGGCCTGGATTTTCTCGTTTAATAAGATCCTGTGTCGCATTGCAGAACCTGTAGTTTGAAAACAAATATGTCGGCACTAGTTTGTGTTTTTCATGTAGGAGTTTATAATAAATTATGTGAAGCTAGTGGCATATTGTATTTTCTTATTAGAAGAGTTGGCGTGATGGTTACATGGACATCGGCAGGTCACGAAGCAGGCGGCTCTGTTTTGCCATCAAGTTAGTGAAAGGCTTGAAAGCTCGAGACCCTAAAAGTGACTGGCCATTATCTCAAATGTTGTAATAGAATTAGTTGGTTGGGGCAGTACAGTTCTATGACTCAGGGGTCAGTTGTCGTTTCATTCACCCTCCACATTGACCTCTGGGTTATCTCAGTCGAAACTCTGTAAATAAAAATAGGCATTGTCTTGATTCTCGATGCGCACCTGGAGATCAGAATGAAACTGCGTGTTTTAATACATATCATATAGGTTTATTGAATTTAAAATGGCTATAGACTTGCATCTAATGAACTATACGTCTCTTTTAACTTTATAACTAAATATAATTGGCTGTTGCTTCGAGTAAACGTTCCATTGAATGCACCATGACCAGATGGAATGATATGATTTGAGTCGGCACAGGCCTATAGCCTAACCTTGAAGTCGAAGAAAAGTACTAAATATATTTTACATAAAATTAAAAAAAATAAAGCTTATGTTGAGGGAAAAAAGTTAAATTTACTCCTGTGAATATAATTATAAATTGAACTTTTAATCACTTAGGGTTTATTGAAAGCCCTGTAAACAAGGGATATCATTGAATAAAAGTTTCATTAATCTAAAATTCGTGGGAAGTTTCTTATTTCGCTTCAGGAATAATTTTAAAATAGTTTGTTAATAGAGTAGATAACAGAATAAAGTCTGTTTTAATATACGGTATCTGGATTTGAAGCACAAACTTCGAACTAGTGCATGGTTTTCAAAATTAGCATTAAGAATAAGAATACATTTTATTTACAAATAAATGTTACATACATATAGTATTGGCACCCGAATGAGCAAGTGATCATGTTCGGTTGCAGTTCAGTTACACGAATAATATAAATAGAATATATACATTTAAAGTTAGGGGCCAGTTTCATTTTTACCTAAATTATGACACATACAAATAAAAATAATAATGTATTGGGAATAAGACTTATTCTAACAAAATAATTAATGCAATGGAGAATGATTTACATAAAATAATATAAACCATATAATGTAATGGATTACGACCAATAATACAGAAGAAAGTAATTAGTAATATATTGATTTATAATAATATAAGCAAAAATAGATCATTTATATTTATTATTTTAAATTATTCAAATGATTAATTTTATTCATTTAATTAATTAATTAATTAAAAATAATAAAATTAATAAATTTAATTGTTTTTTAAAACTAGCTGTGTTAAGTTTACTTAGTTCTGGATTGGATCTAATTAATTCATTATATAACTTGGGTCCTACATATCTACTACATTTAGATCCAGAAGTTGTATAAGATTATGGAACATGTAGCAAAGAAGTAGTATTTTGTCTGGTACTGTAAAAACTTTGATTGTGCTCTTTAAATTCGTTTTTATTTTTATGAAAATAAGTAAATTAGAACGTATTTGGATTTAAAACTTCTTGATGTTGACTTTATATGTTTAAATCAAAGTTACGGATCACCATAATGTTAATTAGTCCACCGCTGTGGTCTCGAGGTAGCGTGCTGCCTTGTCACGCAGCGGACCCGTGTTCGATTCCCGTCGGGACAGGATCCTGGGTGAGGTTTTTTTCGGGGTTTTTCCTCATCTGTAAGACAAATGTCAGGAAGCTTAGGGCCCAACGGTCCCCGAAAATCATCCAGCCATCATCATAATCCTTATCATTATCATCATCACCCGTGTGGAAAGCAACGGGAAGCTACCACATAATAATAATAATAATAATAATAATAATACTAATAATAATAATAATAATACTTTATTTATTCTGGCAGAGTTAAGGCCATAAGGCCCTCTCTTCCACTCAACCAGCACAAATACAAATAAATATTCGACAAATATAGATATACACTATACTAATTATAAACAGTTAAAGATACAATAAATGTAGCAATGTAAATGCCATGTACAAACAACATTTTATAGGGTAATAACAATAATGATGCGATAATAATAATAATAATAATAATAATAATAATATAAATATGATACATTATACGGGAAACACCAATTAATATATATATTTTACACTGAATAATAATGAAGTCGAGTTTAGAGCAAATATAAATTTAGATTTCTTTTAAAAGATGCCAATGTCCGGCAGCCCCTTATTTCTTGTGGTAGGGAATTCCAGTTGCGAGAAGTGGAGATGGTATATGACATGGAGTGGTATGATGTCCTATGTTGCGGTATATTAAGTAAGAGACTATGTTGTGATCTTGTGTTTAAGTTTTGGTTTGAGGATAGATACTGGAAACTGGATGATAAATAATTAGGAATTGAGGTATGTAGGATCTTAAATAGAAGATTTAGACAGTGCGATTTTCTTCTCTCTTTTAGATGTAGCCATGACAATTCGTGGAATAATGGAGAAATGTGATCGTATTTTCGAACATTAAATATGAATCTGATACACATATTATGGACACGCTGCAGTTTGTCCGACAATCCGTCACTTATGTCAGTTAGTAGAACGTCACAGTAGTCAAAATGCGGCATCACTAAAGTTTGGATTAAAATTCTTTTAAGAGTTGTAGGAAGAAAATGTTTAAGTCGCTTTAGGGAATGCATTATGGAGAAGATCCTTTTAGATGTTTGTTTTACTTGCTCATGCCATTTTAAATTAGGATCTAAGTAAAATCCCAAGTTTTTAACGACGTCGGTATAAGGAATTTGTTCATTATCTAATATGAACAGCCGGCATATTGCCATTGTTTATGAGGTGTAATAGCCTTGGATGTCCGATAATTATTGCTTGCGTTTTGTTTACATTTAGTTTCAGCCCATATTGTCTGGACCATAAAGATATATGCCTGAGGTCAGTGTTTACTTTGTCAATATATTCATTAATTTCGTCAGGCCTAAAGTGTGTGTAAATCTGTAGGTCGTCGGCGTAAAGATGATGCTTGCAGTTTTGTAGTTTCTTGGTCACGTCATTAATATAAATCGAGAAGAGAAGAGGAGCGAGGACGCCGCCTTGAGGTACCCCTTTCCTCACCAAGCGCCAGGAAGAAATGCGATTATTAACATAAACTGATTGCTGACGATTAGTGAGGTAAGATGCAAACCAATCAAGGCAGTTTTCCGACAGATGTAGTGTCTTTAGTCTCGCTAGCATTAAGTCTATATCTACTGTGTCAAAGGCTTTGCTGTAGTCGAGTAGGACTATTGCGGTGAGTTTGCTTTTGTCCATTGAGTCTCTTATGTCCTCTACAATGTTAAGTAGTGCAGTACTTGTGTGATGTCCTGTTCTAAAACCAGACTGATGTTCATCAAGTAAGTCGTGTGTGGTGAGGTAGTCTTGTAACTGTGAGTGTATTATGTGTTCCAGTGCTTTAGATAAACAGGGAAGAAATACTAATTGGTCTATAATCATCGAGTGTTGTGGGAGTGTTTGATTTCGGTGTAGGACGAACTAGAGCCATTTTCCAGAGACTGGGATAAGTCCCGGTCATTATAGAGGCATTAAAAATGTGGGTTATTGTTGGGAGAATAATGTCTATTATTTTTTGCAGGAGAGTTATTGTTATATTGTCTATTCTTTGTGCTTTAGATTTAATACGTAATACTGCTCTTTTGGCGTCATCAGGTGAGATATAGGAAAAAAAGAATTTGTCTCGGGTAGGTTGGGAATATGACATTAGTTCATCTATTGTCTGTTGTTTGTGTTGTGAGGTGTTGTCAGAAGGGAGGCGGGTAAAATGGTCATTCAACTCATCTAGTGGTAGGTTAGCTGTTTCTACCTGTAGTTTATTTTGACAGAGGCCTATTGATTTTAAATTTTTCCACATGTTAGCTGAGTTGGACATAGATTGTGTAATAATAGTATGGGCATATCTTAGTTTTGCATTCCTTATAGTCTGGTTGACTTTATTCCTCAGATGTTTGTATGTCTGTAAGTCTGTCAGTTCTTTGTTCCTCCTGTATTTCCTGAATGCTACGTCTCTCTGTCATAAGCAAGCGGATATTATCAGACATCCAGGGTGCAGGTGGTCTGTTTATACGTCTAGTCTTGATAGGTGCGTGTTATAATTCCCTAGTAAAGCTGCAAAGAGTAACATGAAAATGCTATGATTGCAGTGAAAGACCTGCCCTTGCGCAGAATTACTGTGGATGGATGGATAATGTTAATTGTAGAGTTGTCTGGGCTCACTCTTAAAGAATACGATACTTTAACTCCCGTTCAGTATGCAATGCCCATGATTGTTGCTGTAGGATATTGTTACATTGAAATGAAGAAATATTTATAAGTCACAACATTTCTAGTATCTTCTTTGCAAAAACAGTTTGTAAATTATTCATTTAGGATCAAGAAAAATGTTTACTGTACTTTGACGGTAAACTGCACTGACGTGAAGCGACTAACAACACAAATTCATTGGTCCGTGAGCGTTGTGAAACGTCTACAGATTTATTTTATCTCATGACTCGTTTATGACAGATAGGCTATGCAGTTAATGCTGTTCATTTATTCTCTCAGTTTACATAATGCACAGCATTGTAGATCGCACAGCCTATAATTTGTATGTTGCGAAGTAGACTTCTTCAGCTCTTCGGATTATGCCCTTTAGTGTATCTCTTTCTTCCCAAGATCAAAATAAATGATAGCCCTTTCGTCCACTCGGTAGGTGAAAATCTTACTTTTGTGTCATCTGTTATCGTCTATGATTTGATTTTGCAAAAAGGGAAAAATTGTGTCGTTAATATTATTTTCTGCTGCATGAAGCCGTGCCCATCTCCAGTTTCAACTGATGTGTGCAAGGGATTTTTGTATCCTGTATTCCCAAATATTCATGTTAATTTTCAATACGATGCTTGTAAATTCCTTGCTGGCTGAGCATGGTGTCACGCTTGTTGACGCAATTCATAAAACAGTTATCAGTGTCAATATATTTCTGATAGAATTGCAATCCGATCAACATATGCTATAAGACACGTCAAGACAAATTCCTGAAGAGGACATCTTCAAATCCTCTGACACATGACTCATGATGGTTCGATCAGTGTTGATATTCAACTTTCATATATTTTAACTTGCTTGATAGAGGTGCGTGATCCATTCCTGCGACAATTCTCATTTTTGGTTGTATTCGCCTCTTCAAAATAACATTTAGGCCAAAGCATATACTACCCTTCACACAATAAAATACAGGTGTTGTGAGGATTAGCAGAACCTACTATCCGTTACACAACAAAATTCAGGTCCTGTGGGGATGGCAAAACTTACTATCCGCCACACAACAAAATGCAGGTCCTGTGGCGGTGGTAAAACCTCCTATCCGCCACACAACAAAAACCACTCCCGTGAGGAGTGGCAGAACATACTATCCGCCACACAACAAAATTCAAGTCCTATGGGGGTTGGAAAAGCCTACTATCCGTCACACAGCAATATGCAGGTCCTGCCTGGGGGTTGGTAGAACCTACTATCCGTCATGCAATAAAATGTAGGCCCTGTGGGGGTGGTAAAACCTCCTATCCGCCACACAATAAAATTCAGGACCTGTGAGAATTGGCAGAACCGAAAGCCCTGAGATATGGCTCCTGTGGCAAATCGATTCCCGGTCGAGACAGGCTTCTGGGTAAGGATTTTTCGGGGTTTTTCCTCATCTGTAAGAGAAATGTCAGGAATCTTTGTGCCCCGCGGTCCCCGAAAATCATCCGGCCATTATCGTCCTTATCATTAACATCATCACCGTTCACCGGCGTGGAAAGCAACGGGCAGATTTACCATTGAAGTTTTCATTCAAAGAAATACGAAGATCTGCTTCGTTAATCTTGATGAATAAACACATTATTAATAAGTAAGTGAGCTAATTAAATAGATTATTAAACTAATTGGTAAACACAACATATTCCTTCTGCACTCCGTAACTTTAGTCATATAACCTCTCATATAAACGAAAAAGCATTGTTCTGAATGGCTCAGGAATAAATAGCGTTGCATTATATTATACTAAAGAATTCATACAAACGTTAATTGCTAAGTTTCGAATTTTGCCATTCCTGTTTTAATAGCATATTTATCTAAAATTTAATTTAAAAAAATATACTTGTAAAGTTGATAAGATATAAATGATAAATGGGATAAACTGATTTCTGATCAACGTAAACATAAAATTAATTCTGTACCAAATAAATACCGGTACCTTAATTTATTACAAAAGTATCTGCAATTCCTTGATTAGTTATTTGGTTAGAGTTTCAGTTATAAACTTGAGTCACGCAGTGACAGCAATCTCTTTGGTCAATATTAGTTCTTCGGAGCTGTCGTGTAATGTATTTATTTATTTTATGGATTTTTTTGTATACACCAATATATGCAGAAAAACGTTATTTCATTTTTTTAAATTAGTGAGTGATTCTCAGAATATTTTCAAGATTTTCGCCTATTCACCTACGGTAATTTTTCCTCTGAAAGCTCTTGGCATTTCAAAATGATTCAAAGTGATTTATTTAAGAACAAGCGAAGAGAGATCAACATTTCAATCAATCCGGTACCAAACAATTAGAAGACGTATGGAAGCGGATTGCAATGTGAATAGATGGAATTATAAAGAGGGAGTTAAAAAGTTTGGATACCTTACGAGGATGAAATAACGACGATGCGATGGCCTAAAACAACCACAAAATTACATTAACTTTATTCTCATTGTTTGTCCTCGACTTTCGCGTGTTGTATTTGTGAAAATGACGCAGCAAATATATTTAAGTTTGTTTTCTAATTTAAGTAACATAAAAAATCTAACCGAAAGTTGACCTAATAATCAATGGTAAACAAAATGGTTAAAATAGTATTAGTGTTTGTTTAATATCGATGCGTGTATACGTGAAGAAATACTGAAATATTATTATTTGAATGATTTGTGCAATGTTAAAAGCTAATCGAAATGTGATATTAATAATAACTAACACTAGACAAAAAGGACTGAGGTTAGAGTGGATTATTTTTGTTAGCTTTTTAAATTGAAGACCGACATGTTGAAATGTGATGTTGAACTCAAATACTATTGTTTTCACATTCGGAAGTGGGGCGATATACGTCCACATGTGAAGTACATGGCTCAAAATTCAGATAGTTTCCTGTTTTGAATTGTTTTCTACAAACCACAGAAATTCGTGTAAATACAGTATTAAGTAAAATTGAAATATACTAAACCAGATCGCCACTATGTGGAAAATGACTAATCAGTAATCAGTGACAATAGTTCACTTAATGATAAATTCACTAGTTAATGTTCTCATATCGTTCATTTTTTTTTCAAAAAAATAAGATGTCGTTAATCGATAAGATCCCACGCCGTTGCCGAACTGTTAGAGACATGATTCCTTGGTGCAGAGCGTACGGGATTTGTGCTGGTTCCAGTCCCCATGAGTGAAGAATTTTATCAAGGGATTTCGGTCAATAAGGGACCGGTGCACAGCCAGCATCGTGAGGTTAATAAAATCAGTTATACCGGCAGGGGAATCCGACATGCTGACCATATGTCACCCATGTACTGGCTGGATGATTGCCTGCATCTTGGTGTGAGATCAGAAACCGGCTGGTAGCCAAAGGCCTATCGCGCCTTGAAGTTTCGTCGAGAAGGACGGAGATTGGAAAGAGAGAGATAGGTTCAGGAGTAAAATTTGTGAATATATATACAGGGTGTTAATGAATTACACCGACAAACTTTCAGGTATTGTAGAAGTGTCTTAGATAAAAAAAATTGAGATATGCAACTTGTCTAGAAGTTCAAATTTGCAAGTTATTATAATAAATGTGTTAGGAGCCAGTTCGCCACTGACAATATTTGGAAGATTTCGTTGACAAGCTGTTACATAGTGTAGTCTTCTTCTGCGGGTTGACTTCCTGAGACCATTTAGCTCAGTGATAACGTGCCAGGTATGAAATATCGTTCGTTAGGAATATGATATTCAAGGTTCAAACTCAGACATGCTGGCTTTTTTATTTTTATATTATTTCTTTCCTGTGCAAGATGTTTGGAAATTTAGTATGATGCAGGAAAGTAAAAAAGGCAATATTCTGTACTAGTGTAAAAGAAGGAATACTATACAGCACACTGTGTAACTACAGTAAATATTCGAAAGTGAAAATCGCATGGTTCACACGGTCGAAATAACAAGGCTATTTATGCATCTTCAGGTTAAAATAATACTGTATGAATGTATCATCAAGTCTTATGACGCAAAACTTAGTACAAACATGAAGGAAAGGCATAACAAAATGAATAAATAAATAAATAATTAAATTAGGGTCTACTATTGTTTGCCTTGCCTGTGGACAAATAGTAAAGAAAATCAAATTCGTATTCATATTTCATTTTAAAATAGATATGTTAACATTCAGGAATAATAATAATAATAATAATAATAATAATAATAATAATAATAATAAATGAAAACCAACTTATGTTATATTACAGTACACTTAGGGCGGAATTCATGAAACGCAAAGAGCGACTCTTTCCCCCTCTCTATGACAACCAGATTTATGAATACTCTCTACGTCATAGAGAGTCGCTCTTTGCGTAAAGATGCATTCATGAATTCCGCCTTAGTAAAGGAGGCAGGATTTAAGCATACAGAAAAATGAAATTTCTTCATTCATGTTTACTTCAAAAACAGGATCATACGTACTGTTCAAAATGTTGCCCTTGATGGAGTAAGCTCAAATTGCCTCTGCGCAGAAATGATGCTCACACTCCTTCAAATATTCCTGGAGTATTTCTGATTTCGTCAGAGGCAGCTAATATTCTCGCCAGTAACTCCTCGTGTGAGTCGACTGGAGTCTAATACACGAGACTCTTAAGGTGTCCCCATAGGAAGTAATCTGGAGGAGTGAGATCAGGTAAACGTGAAGGCCATGCTACAGGACCGTCGCGACCAATCCAACGTCCAGTAAAGACATTATCCAGATGGTTCCTTACATCCCTGTCAAAGTGGGAGAAGGTGTTCCATCGTGCTGGATTCACATCTGACGTCGGATATCAAGATGGACTTCTTCCAGGAGTGCAGGAAGCACGTGTATCAAAAACTGTTTGTACACATGATCATTTAACCATGGGGGCAGAAGATAGGGACCAATTATGTAATTGGAAATTATACCAGCCCATATGTTAACGGCGAACATGTGATGATAGCCTCCCTCTACAAAGGCAAATGGATGTCCATGTTCACAAATTTGGCTTATTCCTGTGGTTTAGAACAACCCGTTCTCTTATAAAATAAGCCTCGTCGGTGAAAAACACTTTAAAAAAATCAGACTGCTCAACCAGCCCCTCAAAGACCCAATTTGAAACCTGCACGCGAGGTCCGAAGTCAAACGGTATCAAGTACCGTACCTTCAAATAGTGGATGGGGTGGAGTCCTTTTTCCTGCAGGACCTGTCGCACGCTGACGTGGTTTTTACTCATGACACGTACAAATGCTCGAGTACTGGTAGAAGGATTCTCTCGAATCCTGTCGAACTCCTCTTCTTCAAAATCCAGGGTATGACGAGTTGGTCTTGCGCCAGAATCCGGTTTATGCACCACCAGGGTTCCAGTTCCCCTTAGACGCCGGTGGATGGTATGGAAAGTTGAATGATGAGGATGTTGTCTGCCAGGATATCTTTCTCTGAACATTTGTGCAGCTGCATGCGCATTTCCTCTAGCCTCACCATAAACATAATGCATATCTGCTAATTCATTGAATGCATAAACATTAGCCATAACGTTCATGTTAATGTTGCTCCTACAAGTTTCAAAGCAGTAGTGAAACAAACTGGTATCAGTCGTTAGTATCACGGGCACGCGCATGAGCAGTTGGTATAAATGTACAGTATTTTTTAAAAAAATACTTGTGCTCTTCATGTAAACAAATCACGCAACTAGTTTAATTAAAAATTAATACTAATGCTTAAACAGAATATCATAAAGTCAATTAAGTATTTACAAAAGCAATATCCTCCTCCGAATAAAAATAAAAAAGGAAATAAAAATACAAAAACCAAAAAAGATAGATTTGAACCCGGCTTTACAACATTCAACGATAATCATGCTGCCCACTTAGCTATTATGCTATTATTGCGAACGACGTTTGTCGGTGTTATGCGTTATCATCCTGTGTATATATATATATATATATATATATATCGATGACATTTTTGACATTGAGCAATGCAAGCCTAATATTACATGAAATGAATCATAAATGCTTGGACGGTGATTTGAAACCGGACCTCTGAATTGATACTTATGTGCGCTGCCGGTTACGCTATCCAAGCAAATCTAGCACAAACATTTATTTATTTTTCTTTATATTTTTTTTTTCTGTTACGAGAGGTAGCGAGAACTCGGTCTCGCTGCCCTGTAATAGCCACTATAACAAGTAAGCAAATACGATTTTTTTTACTTTATACCAGTGACGCTTCTTTAATTCCATGTTATAATTAAATGTTTGACATTGAGGAATGCAAGCCTAATATTTCTTGAAAACAAAAATAAATGCTTGGACGGGCAATGAGGCAGACTTCCCGCTACCTCTCTTAATAGAGAATATATAAAAAGAAGAATAAATGTTTGTAGTATATTTGCTTGGATAGCGTAACTGGCAGCGGACTTAAGTATTAATTCAGAGGTCCGGGTTCTAATCCCCGTCTAAGCATTTATTTTTCTTTCCACGTCATATTATGCTTGCATTGCTCAATGTCAAAAATGTAATTATAACATGTGAACGAAGAAGCGTCACTGCTATAAAGTAAAAATTCTCTTTAATTTGCTCACTTGTTATAGTAGCTAGAAGTGGGCAGTGAGACCGAATTCCAGCTACCTCTCGTAATAGAGAATACATATGTAGAAAAATAAATCTTTGTACTAGATAACACACACACATATATATATATATATATAAATTGTTTGTTTGTTCGAATCTTTATGCGCGGCCATACCGTTGATCTGATTGTGATGGGGCTTTTGCAAAATGTTCAGGAGATTCTCGGGATGAACATAGGCTATAAGAGAGTTGTGATACTCAACTACTACACCCTTAAATATCGCCCTTTGTAGTGGAAAACGTGGAAAAAGTAGCTCTTTGGACGCTTAAATGGCTTACGCTGCCTAAACCATAACAAACACACAAAATTAATGTACACAGAATTGAATATCTCAAAAAGCTCTACAAAAATGTCTGCTACAGCACATGTTTATCTCTTACGGATAACTCACAATAACTATTTCTGTCTTTCATTGATGCCAAAAAGATTGAGACAAGTACGTAGATTCCTGTGCTAGCCTAGCAGCACTTTTACGGCTAACTCACAATAACGAATTTTGTCTTTTTTTAACTCATGTATACCAAGAAAGATCGAGATAAGTACAGGGTGGACCGCTCGAATGGACCTAATTTCAATTGCTTGTTACTGGCAAACGGTTGAAGATAGAAACTTAAAACAACGTTCATATTACAGAAAAACTCACCAAGTTTTGATATCCAGATCACCACATCTCTATATGAGCCCCAGCAGTCACTGTGACGATATCAAAGCGATGAACAATTTCTTGCCAAGTACGTTGGAGTATGTCTTCTGGAATGTTCTCAATAGCCTCTATGATGCGCTCACGAAGATCACGAAGGTCTTTGACTGGGGTGGTGTAAACTTTATCTTTGACATAGCCCCAGAGAAGAAAAAATCCAGTGGTGTTAAATCGGGAGATCTCGGGGGCCACGCGATTGGTCCTCCCCTACCAATCCAACGGCCAGGGAAAATGTTGTCCAAAGTCGTACGAACTTCATTGGACCAGTGGGGAGGAGCACCATCTTGCTGGAAAACGATGTTAGGCTGCAGTTGTTCAATTTGTGGAAAGAAGAACTGCTCCAGCATGTCAAGATATGTGGTACCACGAACAGTTTTCTCGGCGAAGAAAAACGGTCCAATGACCTTATTATGTGACAAACTGCACCAAACATTCATCTTCGGACTATCACGAACATGCTCTTGAATAGCGTGAGGATTCTCCGATCCCCAGATCCGCACATTATGCCGGTTTACCTTGCCTGACAAATGGAAAGTGGCTTCGTCCGAGAAGAAAATCTTGGTCATGAAGTCAGGATCAGCGCCGAGACGGTCCAGCATCGTATTGGCGAATTCCACTCGTTTCGGCATGTCATTCGGCTCCAGACGTTGCACTAACTGCACTTTATATGCGTGCAGTTTGAGGCGTTTGTGGACAATCCGTTGTAATGTCGATTTTGGTATTTGAAGTTCCCGCGAAGCTCTTCTTAATGACTTCCGGGGGCTTCGCTCAAATGCGGCTTGAACATTTGCTACCATTTCATCGGATGCTCTGCGACCACCACCATGCTTCTTCAACACAGATCCTGTAGCTAATAATGTATCACGCCACTTCTTTATGCTTCTAGCAGTTGGAGCATCACGGTTAAACACACGCCGGAACTCCCTTTGAACTCTAATGATTGATTTAAACTCCGCATACCACAAAACAGCTTGCGCTTTCATCTGCGGAGTCGCCATTTTCACAAACAATTAAATCTAAGAACGAGAAACGTATCTTTGTGCCATCTACCGACAGGATTCGAAACTTGGTGAGTTTTTCTGTACTATGAACGTTGTTTTAAGTTTCTATCTTCAACCGTTTGCCAGTAACAAGCAATTGAAATTAGGTCCATTCGAGCGGTCCACCCTGTACATTCCCTGTATATTCCCTGGCAACATCGTGTAATCAGCACGGGTAATCTTAAAATAATTATGATATTTATATATTTATAATTATTTTTCATTTTACTTATTCAACTAATTATAAGAAGTACATTAACTTTTGTCTTCCAGCTCATTTATGCCAAGAAGATCGCGATGAGTAGATTCCCGGACAACGCCGGGTAAACAGCTCGGGGTATCTAAATTTAATTACGTTATAAATGTTTTTCTTAACTTATTTAACAAAACTTAAAACATAACACACATTCATTTCCGTATTTCAGCTCATTTGTGTCAAGAAGATCGGGATAAGTAGATTCCCGGGCAACACTGGGTAATCAGCACGGGGTATCTAAAAATATAAAAATATAATTATATTTCGTTTTACTTATTCAACTAAACATAAAAGCACATTAATTTTAATTTATTTAGGCGTAGCAGCTCATGCCGGGTATTAGCTAATGTATATATACACACACATACATTTGTTCTGTGTTAAAAATTGATGTTTTGGACTTTTTCCTCTGCATGGGCAAATATGATGAACTGCATTTCTAGAAGACATGAATAACCAGGAACTTACGAATAAATTGCGTACAAGCAAACACCCAGAGCTGATTAGTATCCGTGACAATATTTACACAAAACATGGCAGCCAATTTCATGAATAAATGTGCAGCTGTCAAAAAATAAATAACCCTGTTCTTCAACGCTTAAAGTATTCCAAGCACCACTTCTGCTCAAATTTTACATACCAGGTTTCAGTATTCATAATTCAAGCAATTTTAATGAAACGCATAGCTATTAATTACGAAGTCCACCGCTCTGGTCTCGAGGATGTGAGCTGCCTTGTCTCGCTGTGGGCCCGGGTTCGATTCCCGTCGGGACAAGCTTCCTGGGTGTTTTTTTGTCACCTATAAGACAAATGTCAGGAAGCTTTGAGGGTGGCCGATGGCCAGTGGTTCCAAAGTTTCCACATGATACTACATGCCATTGTCCTTGCTAAACCCAGTGGCTATGGGTCAAACTCGAATCTGTGACGCCGAAAACCCAAGAAACCTTTAATTATATTTATATATATATATCCCGTGCTAGCTCACTGATTATAGAATATAAATGTTTCTGCTAGGATGCCCGAATAGCGTAAGTGATTATATTTAACATATAATATATATATATATATATATATATATATGTGTGTGTGTATATATGTGTGTATATATATATGTATATATATATATGTATATATATATGTATATATATATATGTATATATATATATGTATATATATGTATATATATATGTATATATGTGTGTATATATATATATATGTGTGTGTATATATTGGAGGAGGGTTATTGTTGGTGTAAAGAGGTAAAGATTGGATTTAGTGACACTAGGAATACTGAAGGAGTTCTCCATGTGTGAGAACTTAGGTTGCTCAGGTTGGTAATCGGTAGAGTTGAGGTTCTTATCTCGGGATTCCACGAGGACTTCGTCGGGCAGAATTGATGTGCAAAGGAGGTCTGGTAAAAGTAGTTTATTCTTAACTCTTATACACTGCAAGTAATTGTCTATATGAAGTGGCTTTATTCAACTTTTAGAACGAAGTGTTTTTGAGAAGTGTCTTGATGTAATTTTTTACGAGAAGTGACTTGATGAAATTATATATGAGAAGTGACGAGGAGAAGCCTCTCTCGCCTATAGGTAAATTAGTTACTCCCACTACCTCGATCTAGTGGACCTAAGGTCTGTGCTTAGGCACATATAACGAAACATATAATTGGTTAATGCGCCCTCCTATTTTGAACCCGGGGGTGTTACAAATTTATTATTGGCGATTTACGCCTTCAGAGGTTGGACCTTTTTTTCCGTGCTGGCTTCACGTACAGTCGGGTCACAAACGTTAGCTAGGCTTGGGTTTTTTTTCTTAGGCTTGGGTTTTTTCCTAGGCTTGCGACGCTAGAAACTTGCCATATTCCCACACTTTTTTGCTAACGTAGTTTGTGTCAGGGTAAAACCCCCGCTTGTACATTTAGCTAATGGGTTCTGGTTATCACGATAAATCAGTTAACTGGAGGCTTAGAAGATATTTCTACTCGATCTGTCGAGCAAAGGATTTTGTCATTAGTAAGTTATTATCATGTGTCAGCCACTTCCGTCTTAACAAAAGAAAGGGTTACATTACCTGAGTTGTCAGTCCTCTTTAATAACTAATAATTTAATTACATTGATGCTGACTTCTTTGGATCATTTTATATGGCCTTTGCTCCTACATAATCAGGTTCCACTCGCTTCCCTGATCAATTTGAATATAAATATGACCTAAGTCCAGTAACTGCTTCATTCAATGATATTATAATTTTATCCGCTTATTATTGCCGATAGGGATTTATTTAGATTTACACAGGAGGCTGTGTGACTAACTTGCCACAAATGCCCTATAATCAAATGGAAAAATCAAGGGATTTTTTCATTTGTTTATAATCCTCTCGCATAATATAATGCTAGTATCATAGCTATAGTGGCCTTTAAAAAAAATGGCTATAATATTTTGGTTAGAGCACGTTAATCCTGAGAGTGTTGCCAGCACGTCAATTATGTTCAGATTGTAAACACTGATATGTATCCCTTTTACCTGGGATCGTTCTTTGAGGTTAAATAGACTCACTTTCTGCAATATAGACATACATAAATATTCATAAAGAAAAAAAAAAGATATACCCTTAATATAAATTTGGTGGTCTACTCAAACCATTCATGCTTATACAATTACCATTCAAAGCTATTTAGTTGAATACCAGTATAGCATAAATTGCTCCTTCATGTGTAACTGTTTATTTACAATTTCGTCTACACCTTAATATCTACCTACATTATAATGTGCGTCTACAGCTTGGAAATTCATTTGCGATGAACCAGTTTTGTCTACTTCAAACCATATGTCGAATAATACTTCAGTTTTGCTAAATTTAATTTGAATTGAGTCAATAAGACTTATTTACATGGATCATATCTTTGCGACCAAAATACTAAAATATCGCGTTTAAGCAGCTGTGCTATCGTTATAAACAATTATTATTGATAGTATTACACCCTGATATCATTTTTCCCCATAGGTATTGCATACATACGAATTCATCATGATTATTAATCCATGAAATATTCATGATTCTTAATATTTTATTCTCAACATATTTCGGCTTACTCTGCCAAAGCGTAGCTGTCATTACTCAGCCAAACGACGTTATTTTCTTAAGCGTGCAAAATCATTTCCTTCGAATACAGAATCGCATAGTATGTCACATTCGCTTCCACCAGCGACCATGACTTCATCTCATCTCATTATTAACATCGAATACAAATTCGCACAAATTGTCACATTCGCTTCCATCAGCGATCATGACCTCATCTCATCTCATTAACTAGATAATACGGGATCCCTTGCCATCAAATATTTTCAACAAAATAGCATGTGTTATACAAACACAGTGACGTGCCGCTTCGGCCCACGTCTACAAATTAAATTCTGTAAATATAATCAACAAATAAATTCCTCACGCTTTATAGGTTCACATCGCCACTCGGCCTTTCAATTAAGGTGCATTGAGCTTCACCCTGTCTCATTAGCTCCTATGTCTACACTGTCTGATTGTTATTTTAGACAAAATAATCATGATATTATTCGTATTCAGATTGTTGTACAAGTTTCTTCAATTACCTATATGTATTAAACAATGACAATGGCCTATCTGGGCTCATTTTAACATTTACTGAATTTTAACCTTTTGACTTAGGTGCGTTCTTTCACCACTAATAAAATAATAGGACATTAAAATCAATCAAGTACTTTTACTTTCCTAGATTAAGTAGATAATGCAGCTTTCTGCTCGAGCGATTGGGTTAAAACATTTAAAAATATAGATCCATTCTCCATCGTTAAGTTCAAATCAACAATTTATTAATCGCCCTCAATCTTAGCTGAAAGTGGACATGCATGTGTTATGTATTCGCACTAATTCAATTAATTATATCCATCCATCAATATGGGGGTATTATCACGATTAATATCTAAATCGACATTTCACTTTATTTTTTTTCGCAGTCATTGTGCCCTTTCCTCTCGCGATTAGCGTTTTAATCTAGGCCTATTTAATCACTTTATTAGTGTTATTTATTTTAATTACTGATTATATTTGGTATTTTTACCATACAACATTTATTTTATTTTTTTTACTAATACTATTTTCATTTATGTCCTAATCTCAGCTAGTATTGAGTTCGAATCCCGTGAAAACTGGTTCATGCATTTAAGTATAATTTATCAGGTCTTGTTTTTAATTTTGTTTGGGGATTATGTAGAGCTTATATGTTTGTACCTTTTGTATGTTATATCAACATTCTGTCGGTATATAACCATTTCCTTACCTGGGTACTGCATAATTTCAGCGTTTACATGGACATTTATCTCGTACCCAAATCACGGTAGTGCCTACCTGTGCACACAATACAATATAGTACAATGCAAGACATACATACATACGTAATATATCCATTCCGTTGTCATTCTTACGTGTTAAAATCTCTCCCTCCCTTTTTTTTCGAGTGTCAACTTTCACTGTCCGTCTGTCTACCCTTAATACTATTAGTGTCTAATTTCACAGTCTGTTAACTCGCAAAGGCCTCCTGTACTATTATTATATACATATTTTGCGATACTACGCTCACACGCAAACAAACTCTGAACACACGCATGGTAATTTATCGGGTCTTTACAGCCTCAATCTTATTCTTAGATTCACATATAATAACTAGACTTTTGTCAAAATTTTTCAAATGATTCTTACTTCTATCATCTAGGTTAGTATGTGCCACAGAATTACTAGCGATCTCTGGGTTCCCTAGTATCTCTGTACGTGCATATGTTTTGTGATTAGCCGTCGTCCAAGAAACACTATCCGACGCGTATGATTCATTTTCTGGGGTCCTATCATTTTGACATACACTATTATCTTTCTCTGTGGGAACACTTATTTCATCATTTAGTTTGGCAGTTTGGTTATTCATTTTCTGCACTATATCAATGCCTAACTCATTAAATCTAGGCTCTACTATCATTTCAGTCAATTCAGAGCGTTTATCCTGCTCTGCAATTTTCTGAGCTACTTGGGGCTTTAGTGTTTCTTGTTCGTTAACTGGCTTTTGTACAAATAGACACATATAATTTACCCTTTTGTCCGAGTTCTCTACACTACAGAGCACATTCTTGTCTACTCGTTCTATTTCCCCTTTTGATTCCTCTTGTTTTTCTCGTAGATTAGTTTGTAACATTGTTTTATCCTTATCCGTCCTGCTTTCTATTTTCTCTAAGTCTTTAGGTTTTTCTTTCGTTATGTTTACCTTTATTTCTACACATGCTGGCGATTCATTTATTTTCGCTTCTAATATCTCCCTATCTTTTCTCATCTCATCCCTTAATGTTTCTTTCAACGTCAATACATCCTTTTCCCTGCTTATCTCCATCTGTCCTCTCCAAGTTTCAAGTTCCCGTTTCATATTCCTCTGCATTGCCTCTAAATCCATTTTCCTATTTCTATCTATCGTCTCTAAATCCATTTTCCTACTTCTATCCATCTCCTCTATTCTCGACATTATCATTTCCATGTATTTCATGGTGTCGGTGCTTGGATTT